>OX235277.1:16923148-17596228 GCA_944472155.2 Trichobilharzia szidati | reverse complement strand
ATTTATATCCAAATTTGATTATAATTTAAAGTAAGTGATACACTTGCATAGTCCTGTCAGCATTTTCATCGTAACATCACAAGTGAATTGTGCTCAATGTAGACTAATAATAATGACAGTTTACATTTTCTTATAAACGGGTGTTTTCAAGAAATGCAAGCTACTTTTGCAGACACGATCAGTTATGTTGTAAGTTACAATCGTGAAGTATTATAAATCAGTACTTTTTATTGGTATATTTCACAACTGTAATCCAGGTCGCGTTGTGGGGAAAGGTAATGAGTAATTCACGAGGGAATCGTAAGATGTGGGACCAATGAAGTTTTGCAGATCATTTGTCATTGTAAATGGTCAAATATTCACATTCTTCATTCTCATTCAAAAAGTCAAATGGAAGCTAAAGTGATGAGAGAAAAAAGAAAACAAACAACAGCAACGCAAAAGAAAGCAAGTGGAGTCCTGAAGGAGTGATTAATATGTATATATACATTTATATTCTGTTTAGTAACTATGGTTATTTTGGTGCACTAACTAACTAGTCCTGTTATGCAAACTTTTATATTGTGTGAACTAATATTATTGTCCTGTGTAAAAATGTCTATCAAGTACTTCCAATAATATAAAAATTTATAATTGTAATTTGTTGTAATTACACGTTTAATGAACTTAAAATATCTATGTAGGGTGAAAAAGCGGGTGTAAGAGTCAGACGCAGAAGTGAATTGTCATCTTTGAGCAGTCTGGTGACTGAGGAGATAAACACTGCGAGTGTGTTTGCATCGCGCACATCAGCTGGTAGTCTATTCCAAATGATTGAAAACTTATTTAAGAAGTTGTACCGCATGTAAGTTTGACAATGCTCTATAGCAGCTAGGTTGTGATGATTTCTAAGATTGTAACTGATGACAGCGGTAGCTTTAGTTATTGGCTCGAAGGAGTGCACGAGCAGATTAGTCAGCTTGTAGTAAAAACTTAGGTTTAGCTTAAGACGTCTTTTCCAGAGTGGTTCTAATCTTAGTCTGTCACAATGCTCATAGTATTCGAGACCACTTTTTAAACCAAGAGTTCTTAAGGTAAATTCCCTTTGCACTCCCGCTAACTTAAGCTTGTCATTTTGTCTCAGTCCTCTAAGGATAAACAGGCAGTATCCTAAAATAGGTCGGACACATACTTTGTATAATAAAACCCTAGTTTCACAACAAAAGAAATTGTGAGTTATGCATCGTAGGAGACATCGTGTTTCACATCTGGCATAATCAGTTTGTTCAGAGAACGTTAAGTTACTAGATTATCCGATACCGATAATACACCTTAATTACGCGTATTCACAGCATGGATTTGTGCACAGATTGACATGCAACAATTCTTTGCTGTTGCGCTCCACGTCTCATACTTCATTCTTAGTGTTGATCAGAAGTTGTCATGCCTGCTTGACAAACAGTTTACAGTTTGTAACACATTACATATTCTCGTTGAAATGTTGATCTCAGAAAGTGGTTCGAGTGCTATGCACTGTTATATGACTCCTTTCTTTCCAATCAAGTCAAGTGCGACAAGCAAGTGAACACATATTCGCCAGGATAGCACTGATTACAGAATCTTTCGATGAAGGAATCCCACCAGACCCGCAAAATCAACAATTGATTGAATAAATAACAGCTAATCCGAATACTCTCGAAATACATTATTTATGTTAACGCTTTCGAACAGAGTGTTTCAGTCGTATTCAAGCACAAGAAAAGTGTGAACCTCGGAGTTCAAGTAACTGGACCGCACGTCAATGTTTCGAAGATGCAGTAGTCACATGACATTATCGTATTACACCCATAACCACTTGAGCATTCAGTTTGAACAGGAAATGCATGAAGATGACGCCATGGCTGGCTAGACAGACAGCTGGCCACAAACTCGGAAGGAAGTGATTGCAGACATGCACATTGTTGCAAGTTCTCCACAATTCACAGTAAAACAGTTGAAGTTTGTCGATGCAAATGAAATACTCAAATTTGATCAATCAAACGCCAAGGCCATTGGCGTTACAGCTTTTAAACACCATTTGAATTGTAATTTAACAGGTGACAATTTGTGTGAGGATATTTACGGCCAACTTGAAATTTATTGAACAGCATCATTCTGACAAGATCATGTACAACATTTACAATGGATAAAGATCAGAAAATTTAAACAAAAAGTCTCACATAAATTTGAACATCACATGTAGAACTGAATAGAAATTCTAAAGAAGAATGTTTAAGATAGCACTCACCTGGAATTTCAAGATGCAAATCTTAAGATACAAATCATTCCCTACAAAACGTGATCATTCCCAACAAGCGAGTTCAGGATCAGTAGTTGTTTCTTTCAAAAGTGCTTCCAGAATCACCTTGCTTCCTCTGCTTGTTATGAGACTTTTAATTACTAATGCATATTCACCACATATAAGTCACGATAACCAAAAAATCTGTTTCAAACTTGTCTTACCCCATACCGATTTCTTTTAATATGTTCACAGAGATAGCGACTGAAACTGACACATGACATTACCTAGCTGTGTATATTCCTTTTCATAAACGCCATTTTCCTATTCATCTTAGATAGGCAATAACAAAGAGAACACATTGAGCTCACATACAATAAATCAGAAAGATGTTTGATTGATATGAGTATAAAGCTTGGGCACTGTGGTAGAGCATAAGTCCATTATGGATAAGATTTTATTTTGAATAATCACACAGTGTTGTACAGTAATATTTAATTATGATGTTTCGAGCACAAACTATTTCTGATAATCACATCAAGTTACACACACAACATTTTTCCTTCATTTATACACGTCTATACAAATGAAGGAAAAAAGTTGTGTGAGTAACTTGATATGATTATCAGAAATAGTTTGTGCTCAAGACGTCATCAGTAAATATTACAGAAATATACTTCTCACAAAATCAAAAGGTACTTCAAATATTATCACAACAGTTGAACTGAGGGATGTGAGTAAATTGATGAAAAACTGAAAGTCATGACACTACTATCGAAACTAACATAAGACAATACCAAACAGTGGTTTCAATTATTTCTTTGAATGAATAAATAATGAGCAGTCTAGAACAATACAATTTACTTTCTGTGGCTTTTGTATTTTACGCATTGGAATGTGAGAATAAGGAGCACGTGTGGCCTTGAGCGGAATCACAATAACAGGTGAAAAATCATACGAGAAAAATAAAATTGAGTAGTAATAATTTCGATGAAAACAACTCCAAATAAGTCTCATTCTACTCATAAGAAATTTTCTTTCTTCTGTAGTGCGATGTAAAAGTAGTATGTTCAGAAGAAAAAGAGTCGAAAATGGAAGTTTCTGATTCTATGAGACGACACAATCGCGAGGTTCAAACTATCATCTAAGTTGTTTTCACTCATTTTTTGTAATTTGAGTGAATAACGGATTTGATAGAAGAAGATTGGATATGCACTTTCGTCAATCTGAAATGAAAATGTTCATTTGTAATGATGTTTTTTACTGTTAGATGTGAAATCGTCAACTTTGATAGCACTTGATTAGGAAAGATTAGTAGAAGAGAAATGTCCGTGACTATGACTTTTAGGAGATATGATGTATGGAAGATGTGAAAAGTGTCATTTGTGTTTGTGGACAGCATCAATGGGAAAATATTCGTAGATCAAGATGTGTATGTGTAAAATAAATTGATGATGTTTGTGTATGTGTGATTGAAGACTTGATTGAGACGGATGATAATCAAAATTTTTTGAAATGTTCACTGAATAGCACTCAATTAAGTGTTCCGATGGTGGAGTATTTCATTGGAATATATCACATCCACTGACGAAACAGAATAGATCCATGTTGTTATGAATTTTTATCCTGTCTCTGATATAGTGTATGTGCATTCGTCGCGTCGCTTCCCACTGTGTCATACAACCGTCTACTCAGCATATACCCCATCCATATCGGTTATCTCCTACATGTTCGTTGAGTAACAGCTTCATCGTTTGTTCGTCACAGAGATTTCCTAGCTGGTTTCAAACCTGTGAAAGAAGGAGCTAGCAAACTGACATCACAAAAAGCCCTCAAACAGACGGTCTTCCTTTTGATATCACTATTGTGATTATTTGTATTCAGTCCACGGAAGGAAATTTGAACTTCGAATAATTATGTCAATATACTCATGCATACGAAGCAGTTGTCTTATTCTTGTCGATTCATGTCATCCCCTTCATTTACTATTTCAATTTCGCTCATATTTATTGACTCTCCCATGAAGTGAAAACAAAATTCACAACAACACGAAACCAGAAATCAGGTAGAGAAAGATATCGTGGTTATCTATTCAATTCGGTGGTGATTAATATTTGAAGAGAACTAGAATCTTGCACAAAACAGAGCAGACTATATGTATAGAGCGTATAATGCATTGTTGTTTGAGAAATTATAACATGAGGATATGTTTATCTATCGATGGATTTGTGCGTTTCCTCCTTGTAGATGTTGTGTAGGGAATGATCTCATGATGCTGTATAATACGGATCGGTGAAACTCAAAGTACGACTGATAACCTGACTAGAAATTCAAAGATAACATATCGGCTGACTATTTTCATTTTTCGATATCATATGCTTTCGCAATAGGTTTGTGAAAATGCAACTCGTTGGTGATATCTGATGACAATGGTACATCCTCGATGTTCACTCAAACAGTCTGAGCTTACACACACACACAGTTGATTGCATAAGACCCATTTCAGGAGTCATTTTTCAGTAAATATATCTGACAATCAGTGTACATCGGAAATATTCCAAATTTCTCAAAACAAGTTTATCTATGTAGTACGAAAAATTGAATATTTATGTGCAACTGTGAGGATAAAGTGAAGTATTATCAAATGCCTCCAGTCTGTGAATCTCGTTCCATCAACGCCTAAATCCACCATGTCAACACATAAGTGAGTGGCTCACGTCGTCAAACACTGACTTCGTACATTGAATCTGCACATTGATCTGACTATCACTTACACCTTCCTCATTCAGATAACTTGAGAAGAAATGCTTCGAATACTCGAAACGTGTTCTAGCCACCTAAGTAATATAATATGGGAACGGATGATCAGCGAATTGGATGCTGATGACACACGTGATACATGATTTCTGCGAGACTGCATTGCATTTTGGCACGTCTGATGAGTGCAGATGACGTCTACACAAAATGATAAGGGAAAACGCCTGAGAACCAAAGCTAAGTAGGAATTCTCTTTCGATCGTAAATACGGAAAATGAATTGGGAATTTCAGATAGACACTCAACTGCATATTCCAGAATTCGAATATGCACAATATTATCTCTTAACCTCTTATGTTATATGAATCTCGCACTCTGACTCGTGAATACGACGTCCTTCTTTCGTGAGATCTTCATATTCCTTATAGATAACGACTGTTACATACTCATTAGAGTAACACATCTCGACGTTTTGTTAGTGCATATACAATAAAATTTCTGAACCACGAAATAAACTTTCAGTAGAAAATAAATAATATTGCTATCATGAGTGTTACTTGGATTATGTTTCAATAAATCTCAGTCAATTGTGCACTCCTCATGCTATTTCCTTCTGTCTTTTTCTACATTTTCCACAGTTATTTCTCTGCGTTGTTATAATCAGACAGTAATGTTGTATCCTACATCTGTATTTTACGAACTTTTTGTTGAACTTCCACACAATGCACTTTGTCGATATTCAGGGAGGAGTTCAAATAACCCATGCGGCAAAATGTGTTGGTCAACTTGAAATCACGTTAAAAAGCCTGCTCGCATCGCATAAGAGAATATTCCCTCTCAATCACTGTGTGTTTGTAGAACTTATCAAATGTCAGATCCACTACCACAATGTGATGTTTGTCGTTTATACTCCGTAATGCAGGTGTATTTGTAAAGTTTGCAAGCAAGTTTCTTTTTAACACCAATCATTGTCAGTTATCTGCTGAAAGTGCAGTCACTAAATTAACTGTAGCCTCACAAGAGAGTGGTGACCATTGCACTCATACTGAGTTTTGACTTTCAAGTCGCCACACAGAGACGAGAATCAAGTGGCGAAATGGTGTGTGGAACTTGGGCTTTTTGAGAATGAATCCACTTATTGAAAAGTTCCATGAATGCCACACCCAGCAATACAATGTCAATAATGGGATTCAACAGCCTCTGACCAGCTAATACGTGCTCACTTATCTGCCACTTAGTACACTTCATTTAACTTGGAAGAGGCAGGAAAACACACGTTGGAGGCACAAACAATCTCAAAACACGCCTTGAAAAGTCGTTCACTGCCCTTGCAAAAAGAATAAACTGTTGATTCGTTCAATGAATAAATGTCAGTGTATATCTGTATTTAGTGTTCTCATGATTTCTGACTGGAAGTGAAACTCTGTGTTATGAATGAAACTCGCCCTGAATTCCACGGACCCAGTTTCACTCATGTTATCTACGGCACTACAATGTTAAATCTTCGCGTCTCTCTTCTCCTGAAGCATATTCTGAAAGAGACTTGATTGCGGGGAGAAAAAAGGCAATTTAATTTCTACTTGTCAAGGTATTTCTTAAATGTGAGAAGGATTCACTGCCTAGTGAATGCAGTGATAAAAAATTTATTTCCCTTACAATTCTCCATCGGGTTTGCTGTCCTTTTATTTAGTGCAGTTTTCATTTTAAATTAGCACTTAACCAAGATCTAAGTCAATTTAACACGTTTGGAAGTAAAATCAAAATGCATTTAACTTTCTCAAAGAATGGGATCTGCTCCTACACATGTATTTTCTTCTACTTAGCATTTTCTGAAAGAATGAGGGCGTATGTGTGAGACACTGGATAAATCTCTATATTTAATTGTGTGTTTATTTCGCTGGTTGTTCGGTCCGTTTCGCAAGTAAGTAGGTTATCCCACTTGACTTGTTTGATAGGATTAGTAGTTTTCTCGTCAGTGTCCGCGTTGTTGACTGCCATTTTTGAAGCCTTTCTATCATTACAGATGAACGACAGGCTGGTTTTAGTCTGTCACTACTGACACTATGCGCGATATAACTCCGTTGAAGCGCAGTGTTTCTAACGCCTCACCTTCCCTTTGATATGTGTTTCAAATAGTGTACATAGTGATGGTTATTGCGGCATACTTCCAGTTGGGAGCATGGAACTAAGTCTTTAGGTATACATACCTCACTTGACTCTTCCTGTGATGGAATCAGCCGTAAGTTAGCCATATTTTGTCGAAGTCCATCACAATTCGTTGACTGGTCAGGTTTTTCCCCTACAGCATTTGGACTGAAGAACTCTCCAAATGGTATAGACGTGGTTCGCAAAGCAAACATTATCATTGGTAGGAATTCGGTCCAGCGGGCGTGGTAAGGGCAAGATGTCAATGAAACCTACAATTGTCAATGAAGAACTCTTCAAGTGGTCTCAATGTTGTGTCTTTGAAGAATTTTGTATCATGTATGCATTAAATGTGTGCATGGTATTTTGTTATCCGATTTCAAATAAATCGGCTATATTAAGTTCTACGATGACTTTAGGAGAATGAAGTTGTGACATCACCCTGAGTGATCCAGGTCCCTGGAATGTGGCAGAGACAATGAAGACAAAATACAGCATTGGTCTCACTAATATTCCCGATTAGCATCAGATATATACACACTAACTGAAATGCTGTCTATCTAGCTGACTTACTGTTTGACTGGCTGACTGAATTGACGACAGTCTGCCGCGATTTATATTGTCAATATTTCAGACAACACTTTTATACACTCAAAGAGAGTGCAGTCAATATCTGACTCAATTGATAACGTTTTACTTTGATAACACTAATTATTCTTACACACTAGAGAGCTCAGCTTACTGAGCATGTTTCCATTTTGATGAACTTTAGGCATCTTGTGTTGCTTCACTGACGTAAAAGCTAACTCTCTTTATTAAATGTTTCTGTTATCTGTCTTTTCTCACCCCTTTAACCCACATTTTCATTTTTTGAAAGCGTATGAATTGATGGTGACTTGAGGGTTAATGAATTCGAATAATCCTACTGGTATTTCCTCAAATTATTCCGAAAAACTAATCGGGAGAAATCAATATTTTTCTACATTTTCTATTAAGTATATTGAAACTTGTTCATTGCAAAACAATGTGAGTGAATGGAGTAAAAGTGTATGGAATATGAGCAATAGATTCTCATGAAATCTAGAAAATCCAGAGAAGTCCAATGAAAAATATTTTTCCGTTGACGTCACATGCAAAATGATAGAAAATCCCATATCATTTTCGTTCCGCATCCACGTTCACTGAAATCATGAAAGTCCATTTTCCTGGAAAAGAAGATACATGAAGTAAAACGTTTCTGTGTTTGATTGACAAAGAGGAACAAAATGTAAATGGTTATCGAAAACAACTCATCGCTTCAAAGTGATGAAGGAACACTCGAAGTTTCGTCCGGTAGCCGTCGCCAAGTCGGGATTAGTAAATTAGGAAAGTCAGTCCATTTGGAAATCGAGTATTATATTTTGTTTGTGTGAGCTAGCGAATAGGTGTCATGAACTCAAAATTGATATCTCACCTGTCTGTGTACTCTGCTGGAACATTTGATAATTACACGGTCGAGTACTGAAAAGTGGATTGCTTTCGGTCACTCAGCAGATGAATACCATTTGTATGAAATCGACAGCCCTCAGTGATGAGAGAAATTGAAAAGCATAAAGATGCGCGCAAATGAGATACGTGTTACTCAGTTCATGAGTTCTGACATCAACTGTATGAAGTGGAAATGGGAATTATTCACTGTCATCATTTCTCCTGACATTTTCGCGCAATTCGCTTCTTGTTATGTAAGATTGGAACGAAGACACCTTGCAAGTGTCAGAGAGTTACTCAACCAGAGAGTAAACGCCGTTGGTAAATAATGTTGCTAGACAGAAGATCAGTAGTTCAGCGAAGAGTCTCTTTTCGGTTAATTCATTTTCACAGCTGTACAATCACAAATATATCTGGTTGTTTTGAATGCGTGTGTACATTAAATTTGTCCAACGCAAATACAATTAGTAGGTTCAGATGAATTGGATGTTGATATAAGAGGATAGTAACAAATGTGATGAGTTGTCACAAACGACTGTCAAGGGAGATTAACGTATAAACGTGAATGGTTTGATGTGCTCTGAGTGTACATGGAAACAAAATAAATTACGGAATTACGCAAGGGTTTTAAGTAGTTAGAAAAATAAGCATAAAAACAAAAAATAAGTCAAATTGACGGAGTTGTTAGCATGAGAGTAGAATTGGTTGAACAATTTTATTTTGTATGCATAGTTCTGGTTCCTCTAGCCTAACGACTATGGCTTCCGCAATCCAAAGCAGACGGAAACGTATTGTCTTTGCAGGTTGTTCTTCACTTTGCAGATTACTTTGAAGGAGTCGTTTGTTGGGATTTAAGGACCAGTTCTGACGAGACATTCGATTATTGCACCGCTTATAAGACAACCACATCCTTTCCACAGCCACGCTGGATACTGTTCTTTGTCACTATTTGACAGAATGTGCGTTGAACGACCGATGTGTTTATCTCCACAGCCGTATAAGGAGTGCAATGATCGAACATCTCGTTATCACTAGTCATTTCATGTATATAAACGCCTCCTTCAAAGTTATATACAAAGTGAAGAACAACCTGCCAAAGACAATACGTTTCCACCTACTTTGGCAATACTTCTATATTTTTTGATGTGCTCAATATAAATGACTATATGATAGATTGTTCGCTCAAACGAAATACAAAAGGACAACTAGCAATGTAATTTCATCGTAAACCTAATTTATGCAATTTAAGTGATAATACAAGTTTATAACTAATCTGTGGTTTCCTTATCACGTAATGGATGATAGGTTATCTGTTAACTGACAGTATCACACTACCTAATGAGATAGCTTCTTACCTAGTCTGTATAACAAAATTAAACGTAGCTGAATCAGAATTTCATCATTTAACTGTGGCAAATTGAATAAACACTTTCAGCACTGAAGTGTACACGGCTATTGTCACCCAGGCTTGCTCTTCTACCGATAGTCATTAGGCGATTTAAACTGTATTCATTAGAACCACAGAACCCCAGTTGAGTCCTGTTATCGTATTGTAGTCACTAACTCTACGTGCTGAGAGTGGATGATTTCCCCAATTGCTGTTGTCCTTTTGATATAAAACTATTTCTCAGGCCCCGTTTCCTTGATAGAGTCATGATTCGCCTCAACCGTTATTATCACTATAGGCAGATCACCTAACCAACAAGATGATAGAGCGAACATTTGGAAGATCCGTCGTCAACACCAGGCTGATTGCATTCATTGACGTTATCCAGAGCCATCACGTAAGCAAACAGAGACAGTAGAAACCGTCTTAGCCTGGTTCTAATCCAGTTCACTGGCTGGTTAAGGCATAATTACATGCATTAGAGCCAAAGTTACTACAGTTATCCATGTAGTATGCACAAACTGAGAGAGCAATCCTGATTTAATGATTCACTAACTGTTTTAATATAGTCACTCAGACAAGCGTATGCCTACCAACAGGATCAACCCGTTTATTCACATAATGATTCACACACTGACTAGGCCTTCAAGCAAGCCGAACACACCTATCCTTGCCTCCAGCACGAATAGAAGAATCATCAGTATCATCCTGTGGCGCAACTATTCAAGAGCCCTATTCACCGACGAAAAATTTGCAAGTTATGTACACATTTTAACGCATAAGTAAGCACAGTTGCACCAGATGATTATCAAGCCAACCAGTCATACACTGCAGAATCCCAAAAACGGAATCTCGCATACAAGACTAGCCAAACGCCTAAATTTAAGCAAAAGATATATACAAACCAATGCTATGGTGATAAATACGCCAATAGACGAAGACGGCATTCACTCTCACAACCAGTTTAGCATAAGATTAGGCGCTATACGCCTAGCGAGACCATAGAAAACCATCCTTTCATGTAGGCGTATC
This sequence comes from Trichobilharzia szidati, assembly GCA_944472155.2. NCBI lineage: Eukaryota > Metazoa > Platyhelminthes > Trematoda > Strigeidida > Schistosomatidae > Trichobilharzia > Trichobilharzia szidati. Next base: position 17,585,184 of record OX235277.1, on the reverse strand, counting down.
AAAAGAATGATGTAACTCACGCTCAGTCATCAATAAAACATTCACTATGGAAACTACGAGACCTATGGCTAGTAAGCAAGGCAAAATTTATCACCCATAATCACAAACCGTGACTCCAGTATTACGCCGATGAAGACGTTGGCGAAATGATTGGCTATCAAAATGTACGCATAATTATGGGGAAGCAGACATATATATATATGTATATATATATATACGGATATGCAAGCATAACAAGACAAAGGACACATGTTGATACATGCGTTATCCAGTCCACCTGCATACTCAAACTAATCAGTTGCTTATTCACGTAAGAACGTCACCTTCACCTAATATTGATTCCCACTTCCACTCACTCTTAGATATATCCCACCACTCTGGTAGTGATTTGCTTATTATCTGTTTTGTATTCATATCTCCTGTTCCACAAATGTGTCGTTTGACAATTGGAAGTAATCTCTGGTAACATCACATATATTGTGACATTTTTCCAAGCATATTGCTTTAAAAGGTCATCATGAGTGGCTGAGTGGGTTGAGAAAGCCAAAATATACAGAACAAAAGCTCAATTTATCATACAGATGCATCTTCAGAATTATTTGGAGAGATGGATTTTTTCCGAATAATAACAGTGAAGCCTGTTAGAACCTCGTCAGACGAGAATAGACATCAGTGAGAGTTATTTACTTTGCCATTAAAATGTGTCAATAATGTCGTTGAACAATGAAACAGTTGCGTAAAAACATGAATAGTTGATTGAATTACTTGTGGTCAGGATACAAATAGAACAAAAGGCAAATATGGATTAACTGAAGAGTTCCAAATAAACAGAGATACATAATACACTTTGCAAACACAAGCTATTCCATCTCGAAAAACGACTACTTCAAAACAATCCACAGAGTGAATATTAAACTCCCTAGGATAGTACGCTTTTGTCTGCTTTGTAAGACGAACGCCTTAGCCATCCATTTGATGAAAGTTTAGTTATGCGTACGAAATACAATATTCTCAGATAAAATCCGAACATCGGTGATTGACATATGATGTACTGTTTATCCGCATCTGCATTGATATTCATGATATCACTTTACCAGTCCTAGGCAGCATGGATTTGGACATAAAAAAGCAGTAAGAAAGTACCGATGCCTTAGGAATCTCCAATCCATTTGTCACATGGATTTTCGAAGAAATACAATGTATTTGATATACAAAGTGCATTCTCCGAATAGTGGAATTGTTCTGCATCACTTGCATAGACTGCATAGTACGGGAAAAGTTTAGGTTCGTCAATTGGTCGCTTTCTTCTCTTCACTACATATTAAGCACAATTTCAACAACATGAAGGAGGAGCGGATAAAGATACTTAACATGCAACCATCGAAAAGAATATACAGACTTTCACCACACTGACATCAGTTTGAAAATCATCTGCACTTAGTTAGGATAAATAAAAACATTTAGAGTTTTAACATCCATCGTCAGTCAGTCGCTTCTCCCATATGTGTGTGAACGACGCGCACTGCGATTCACAAAATTTAGTCATCTGCCAACAACTGCCTTCACTGACTCCATAAGTAGGTAAAATGGCCGACCAGAGGAGATAAGAAACAAGAAACTCTGTGAATGCACCGACAAACGAGATCCTGTTGCGGAGCAAATGTTGTAATGAAAATGAAGATGGATTGGTCATATGGCATGGACTAGACGGCAAAATCACATCGCTATCAAAAGGAACGCGATCTGGAAATTACGAGTTGGACGTCGTTTTGAAAGTGAAATACGGAAGACTGTGTGAAAAGATCAGAGAATATGGGTTACATTGCGAATAGCTAAATAAGACCGAATAGAGGAGGACAAAGAAGAGATGTGCGACTGAATTGATATATTCCAAACAGAACCCAAAGGAACAAAACTATATTGACGGGTAACGCACAGATACTCTACGACGATTTCTCACGTCTCAACAGTATCACCAATCACTTCTGTTCAGCATACTGAAACATAGTCGATGTACGTGAATGATTCAGAAGGATTCATTTTTGACAGTCGAATGAGAGAAAGCATAGTTTTCTTGGGTAAAGTGCATCTAGATGGGACAATCAAACACAAGGAGATACAAGCAAACAAGCACAAGTTCAGACTTCAACGCTTCATGCTCCATTTGGAAATAGTCTTCAAGAGAAACTATTTCAATTTCAAGGATAACGTTAAACCAGTGAAATGTTTTCATTTCTTTCAAGCTAGTAAGGTGCGTGATAAAAAGAGGAGTTACATGGACTAGATTTTCCCTTGCTGAAAGCACTCGGTGTTTCCAGACATGGTTTCCATACCGATATTTCACAACAACAGAGTCAATCACAATATGATTCTATTGTCCACTTCTGTTGAGTGGCTTCACGCGAGAGCCACTGGACAGCTCCTTCGTGCTAGTTTGGGACACTTCATCAGTACGCACCCACCAGCGATCGAACTCAGGACCCAATGGCTACAAGGCGAGCTTGTATACTATGAAGCCACTATAGCCGATTTAATGGCCCAAGAATTCTACCTTCGGCCAATTCACGATATAGCGCAACCGCAAATTAATTGTTGATATGCAACATAGATAATCCTGATTGAAAAGCATTCTTACTGATAATCTTATTCCCTCATGAGTTCGTGATCCACATACAACTGAGTTCATGGGAATCCTCAGGAAGTAGCCAGATCTCTGTGCGTAATTTAATTTCGTGCAGCTTCACCAATTCACTTCAATGTATGATTGTACAAGAATTAGACATTTCTCGTCTTCTAAATCCATCTTCTTTTCATGCTTCATCCAAATATCTGATGCTTCTCGATCATTCAATATGAATGCTTGTGAAGGAATCTAGTGGAGTAGACATTTCCTTCTAGATGGTTCCCCAAAAGCAACAAAATATTTCGCGTTTAGTGATTTAACCTCTCAATTTCTACAATTATTTCTACCTTTCAATATCTAAGATGGTTTTCTTCAATTATTATTAGAAATCTCACTTCACCTCATCAGTCACTGTAACTGATTGTCTTCATGTTCCATTTCACAGTTACGCTCACACATCGGTCCTTTCCGCAGCGTAGATTTCTCATGAAAAAGCAACTTCAACTTTTATTAAAATCTCGTTTATTAGAAATCAAATATTACACGCATTGGTTGCAACCAACCGACAAAATACATAACAGTTCAAAAGTTAATGTTGATCAACATTTCATTGGTGTGAAAATACATGCTATCTCAAATCTCCATCGTTTATCCACAGCTGGGCGATACTGGAGACCAGAATGCTTGCCATCACCTGAAAGTGAATAGAGAAAACACACGTTCAACATCATATCTCAATCTGATTCAAATCTCTACGAGTGTGATTCTCGTCTCGTTGGAGAGTGAATTTTTCGTCATTATGGAATGCTGCAATCGTCCAACGACAGTGTCAGAGGCATTGAGAATAGGCCACAAGTATTTCATCACTCCATAACGTCTGACTTCCAACTAATAAATACGCCATGTCAGTTGACTATTTTGCAAACAAATCAAAGTCAGAGTACACATATCACAAAATTGATGTGGCGAGAAAATATATGCCGTCAACGAGGAGAGAAATATCAGTAAATCTGCATAGAAACTCGTAAAATAACACGAGAGCAGAGGAGACAGCCTACTTCATAAATTCAAACAATAGCTGGTGTGCATCAACAAAGTGAGTTGTTTCACATGCACAGATGACTCAGAAAATGTAGAGCTTATCTCACCTTGAAGGGATGAATGGTGGAGCACGTCGACTGTCATCGAATGATTCCCCTGTATACGCGCACTGTCGACGGCTGAAGTCACTAGAACCGCAAGAAGCAGGTAGCAAATCTGAACAAAATAAACGTGAATATCACTGTCAAATATCACACACTGACTCACCATTCTCACTGAATAACACTGATACTCGTCGATGACGATGATAAGAACCCAGGAATACAGAGACGTATTTATACTATGCAAGAAGACGGTGATATGAACACATGTGGCTGTCGTTCAATGACTGTGTACCAATAGAAATTTTCTGATGTACACTGTTGATGTGTCTGAATGAGGGGGATGCTAAAGTTAGTGGGTGAGTTAGATGGAAGTTTGACTAATCAGAGTCTGTTTCAGTGAGTGGTTGTGACGATGTTATTTGATGTTGAATGTGTGTAGTGAAGAGGGTAAATGAGTGAAGAGGGGGGATCGATTTTCAAAATGTCTCTTATGTAATTTGAATGATTTGTCTGAACAAAGTATCTCACTTATATAGCGGTATTTCTGTGAATGTCATATTTCAAACTTCGTACATTTATTTATTCTTGCGTTCTCCGTCTAACTAATTTTATTTCCTTTACTATCTTAGCACTGGTTTGACTGAAACAGCTCATAATTCACCGAATTCATTGATGGCCTCACACACTCACTCAAAACAGATACTCGTACGAACACTTCCCCTCCTTTCTTGCTAAAATACACGAATATCTTATTTGACGACTAGAATTTGAATAATGATATTGTAATGCGACTCGCTGGATCTTGACATTAGGTGTTTCCGATTCGATAATTTAGCAGTCACTGATTTGATTCAACATAGTTCATGGAATTTCAAGGGTTTCACATGATTGAATGGTAACAAGTACGCCTGGCTGATGAGTACTAGTTCGGAACTGCAGCAACTGCAGTCATTGGACCAGACAAATATATCTGTTTCTTCAGTGTCGATGAAAACTACTGCCGTAAACTTCAGTCATTCCAAAATACATGACTTATCCTATGAAGAATTTCGTAATGTTCGAAATGTGTGAAGCTGAGTATTATTTGTGTTGTGTGAGCAGCCATTACGAAGTAGAACTAGCAAATCTGACAGACGAAATTTTGACTCAGTTCGAAATGAAATATAACCGCTGAGTACTGCATAGGAAATTTTCAGTATTACTCAAAGAATGCTGATTCTGTCATTTGACAAGATCACTCACCAAGATATGACACGAAGATTTACCTTATATGGTAGATCGCAATTTCAACCTGTATAACTTGAATCAAACATTGACATGTACACTTTGTTTACCTTAGACGAGTCAGCTGAATGCTACAGTATACTTGTGTGAACTTTACACAGATCTGATAGATAAATAAAAAGTGATATCAGTGGAGGTGAGCAAATGTAGGTTTCCTATATCATACATTGACTTTTGCTCGACTGCGAAATTACCAATGGTCAAAATGTGCATAAAGACTGTGAAACCATATTTGATAGAATAATGATGGATGCAAATTTCAAAATCACAGTAGGTTCTTCATGTATCCTTTCTCTTGTGGTTGGCTGCCATGACTGAGATATGCAGCACTGATTAGCTGGTCAGTGGCTTTTCGGCCGGACAAGCAAGGTACTTTTATCATTCCTTGCTTAAGCACACGGTACAAAGTGTTATCGTATGCCTGTCATACACTTTCATTCTTCACCAACAAACTCATCTTTATGGAAGTAACATTTTCAGATATCTGTCAAGTATTTTGGCTTTACACACGTTATCACAACTTGCAATTCTTACACGATAGTGTCTCTCGACACTCGACAATGTTTCATCTGCTTTAATTTCAATTTCAGATGAATGTATCCGTTATTATCCAGTAAAGGAATAAAAATGTCCGATATGGTTTATTTATGACCAGTGTTTATTTTCAATTTGAAAGTAGTACAAGCTATTCAATTATTGATCTAATGAATTCAGGCTTCTATTGTGAAGTAGCGAGATCTGAGAGCAAAGATAAGACGCTCACCAAGTAAACAATAAGGACGGAAAACTGTGAAGACTAATGATGTGACTTCTACCGACAATGAAACATCAAAGCTGTGTGCACTCTTTGGTATGTGAACAAAGAGAATGGTCTATCTATGTCTGGTCAGATTATGCGACGAGGTCATCGAGACGCGTGCCACTCAGTGAGACTTTGTTCACTCGTTCACAATGGTTTTCAAACTTAACAAGCAAATTCAGAGATAACATCAAGCATTTTAAAATGAATCATTGAGAAGCGACAGATAATTTGAAGAATAATAAAAAGAAGATGGATTTAGAGGACGAGAAATGTTTAAGACTTGTACAATCATACATTGAAGGGAATGAGTGAAGCTGCACGAAATTCATTTACGCACACAGATCTGGCTTCTTCCAGGCCATTCTAATGAACTCAGTTGTATGTGGATCACAAGCTCATGAGGGAATAAGATTCAGGCTTATTCAATCCTTTGTTTCTTACTACATTGAAATATATTTCTGCCTACTCTATATGCAGGTGAGAAGTGTGCCTCGTGGTGGAATTCACATCCGCGCACCTAATGTTCGAAGAACCTTTGTAAGTCATCATTTTCAGCATGCATTGTTGTCAGTGTAATTTCACCTTATGCACTGGATAGGACATTTACACTTTATGACCTGTACTTGCGCTAAATCTCTCTCATTCAAAATAAACCAAAATCACGTGGATGTAAACTTAGTGGAAACGTATGTGAGTGGTCTATCACACCATTCAACACAACTGTGTGCGACTGAATAATATGAAGACATTCTTAGATGCAAATGAAGACATCTCAACATGTGACAGAGCTTCGGAGTATTTGGAACAGAGAGGAAACATTTAATGGTTGCTCTCGCGTTAAGCCACTCAACACAAGTGGACATTAGATCCATATTGTGATTGACTCTGTTGTTGTGAAATTTTGGTATGGAAAAAATGTCTGAAAACACCGAGTGCTTTCAGCAAGCGACAGTCTAGTCCAGATAACTCCTCTTTTCATCACGTACCTTGGAAGCATTTCACTGGTTTAACGTTTTCCTTTGAAATTGAAATGGTTTCCCTTGAAGACCATTTTCAAATGAAGCTGTAAGTATTCAGAAATGAGACGCTTCATTTAAGCATTGATTATATTTCAATATGCTGAACGGAAGTGATGGGTGATGCTGTTGACACGTGAAGAGTCGTCGAAGAGTATCTGTCCGTCGCACATCTCCGCTTTGTCCTCCTCTATTCGGTCTTATTTAGCTAGTTTCAATATAACCCATATTCTCTCATATTTTCACACAGTCTTTCGTATTTCACATTCAAAACCACGTCCAACTCGTAATTTCCAGATCGCGTTCAACTCGAGTGATGGTCTGCATTGATAGCGATGTCATTTTGCTGTCTAGTCAATGGCATATGACAAATTCATCTTCATTTTCTTAGCAAAATCTGCTTCGCAACAGGTTCTCGTTTGTCGGTGCATTCACAGAGTTTCTTGTTTCTTATCTCTTCTGGTCGGCCATTTTACCTTCTTATGGAGTCAGTGAAGGCAGTTGTTGGCAAATGACTGCATTTTGTGACTCACAGTGCACGTCATTCACACACATATAGGAGAAGCGACTGACTCACGATGGATGTTAAAACTCTAAATGTTTTTATTTATCCTGAGTCAGTGTAGATGATTTCCAAACTGATGTCAGTGTGGTGAAAGTCTGTATATTCTTTTCGATATTTGCTGGTTTGATATCTTTATCCGCTCCTCCTGCATGTAGTTGAAACTGTGCTTAATAGGTATTGAAGCGAAGAAAGCGACCAAATGACGAAACTAAACGTTTCCCGTACTGTGCACTCTATGCAAGTGATGCATAACAATTCCGCTGTTCGAGGAAAACACTCTGTTTACCAAATACATTGTATCTCTTCCAAAATCCATGTCTCAAATGGATAAGAGATTCCTAAGCCTATTTGTACTTTCTTACTCTTTCTTTTGTATGCAAATCCATGCCACCTAGGACTAATAAATTGATATCATGAATATCAATGCGGATGCATATGCTTATCCACATCTTATATCCTGAATAGTGCACACAGAAGATGCTTGTCCAGTCATTGATTCTGCAAGAGACATATTCGTTTGAAAACTTGATATGCATTTTTCGACATTTCTACCTTTTCTCTCTTCCCACTATTACATTTTCTACTCATTTGGACACCTATCTGAGATTCATTCACTTTCAATTTCATTTGAGCTCTGTACACTTGAATCAGTTTTCTAATGCCACTTGATAAGCTAAATAAAGGATCAGCTTCTATCTGATGGACACATTCTGTATCACATAAATTCGGAACATTATTCAAGGAGGAAAATACACAGTTTCGGGTGACATTCTCGTCGCGCTTAACAATTACATAATGAAACACGCATCATAGATATTTGAATCGATGTGGTTCAGCAGAATCAAGTATCAGTAAGGAGAGTATAAGTAGAACAATATCAGTCGTAATAGTGAACGAGATAACTATTGTAAATTGAAGTTAAATGGGCTTTGGAGAGAGATGGAGCGCCAAAGTGAATTGAGTTCATTTACGAAACGGAAAAAATATGGATTTCTATCACGTCTTGATATGCTGGTGACAAAAAGGTGATATGGAAATATATAGGAAGATACGTATTCTCCAGTAAATTGTCATGGCTTGGCCAGTGCACAAACTCCAAGTATTTTCTTTCTCTTTCATGCGAACGAGATCCCATCACTTGACTGAGGATTCGTTCCCAAAACATCTGTTCCATTCATCCTATCTCCATATATTCGACCCAACTTAAAATAAAGAACACAGTTATCATAAATATCCCTAATATTATTTTTATTATTATTAATATTGTAATTACCAGTATGTGCGTTGGTGGCACAGTGGTTAGGACTCTCGTCGAACATGAACATGGTCCGATGTTCGATCCCCCACCGACGCACACCTGATATCTATGGTCGGCCTGCTAAATTTGGGCTACCAATATTATATGCTGAAAATTTCATACTTGTACCAAAATACTGTGTGGAATCAAGCTGTGATAAAATAAAAATATTCCCATTTATTTACACTCGATTCTACTGCTCCACATTCCTTCAAATGTCGATGACGGTCATTGTGCATTTGTTATGCTTCATGAGAGTTAAAAAAATGTGCATTTGCTTGCTTAAATTGTGCTCTGAAACTATCTGAAGGCAATCATTTAGGTAAATACGCATGATATCGTTGAATAGAATACCTCATCAGTGAACTCCTCTTCTCTTCAGCAATGATGAATTGAGTCATGGTGATTTCTAAGCTGCACACTCAATAGACTGTACTTCTGAAACTATGACATTGAACATGCAGTGTGACTGCATTCCACAAAATCCCAGCGCGGATCAATTTATTTATTTAAATCTCAGGAGAGACCTGCCTGCAGCAATCAATCTGGTTTTTAACAAGTGAAACATTTCACATTATTTCTTGTACTGAATTGTGAAAAAAGTGATTTTTCATCTGACATACTACGGTTTCTTCGACACCGTGGTTAGTGGTTGGTTGTGCGTCATGCTTTGTATCCAGTGATTTCCACTACAGTAGATGCCTGTGTATATGGACGTTTGTGTGTATTTGTGCTTGTGTGTATTTCCGTGCAGTGATTACCACATACGCGGATGATGAGGCAGGCACGTGACATTAGTTGTCATGTGGCCTATGACATGACATGCACTTATGAGATGTTCAACTGTTTAACCTCAGCTACATGTCATTTACAATGAGCAGTCAAAATTATCAAAGGCAACCTGAAATGTTTGTTTCACATTTTCAGGGTTACTGGCGTGTCGAATATTGAATTACCTGTCAATCAACTGTATGATTTCATCTGCACTTGCACATTTCACAGTGCTACCTTATTCTGACCACATATTCTTTTTCTGTCTTTTCCCCAGATGTACACAACAAACATGTCGGTGAACAGATTCTGTCCAGTGGTGAAAGAAGTAACATTGGGAAGCGGAATTTGTGGATGTTCGGTATGTGCTACTTAGGATATGTGGATTGTCCAGATGAAATCCCCGGTTTCTTTTCATTCTAACTGACTGATTTTCATTTTCACACATTTCAATAAATGTTTGGTATAAAATGTGTTCATGTGTTCTCATTTGTCTTCACATTTCCATCAGATACATGCCTGTTGTTACGTGTCCTGACATTCCAATTAAAATAGTGTCGACGTGTTTTCGGTTTCGAGAAATCATCAAGTGCCCTGATGAATTAGTTAGACGTACAATGGACGTGTGCGACAATATTATGGAATAGGTGGCATTGACAATATTTGTAAGGGAATAACATAGAATGTCGTCACATATTCTGAGGAAAATACTAGTGTTAGCATCAGCTACGATGCTTTGGGAAGGTTTAAGATTATTCAGACATCTGAGAACATCAATAATGTTAAAACTGTGAAAGCGGCCAACCTTATGCTGCGTAACATTAGTAATGAAAGAGTCATTAGGACGTGTGTGAAGGATTTCAATATGTTATATAATCCCCGAGTAAAGTTTAGAACAACACATTAAAGCGAACAATATTATTTTCAATTAGGTCTCATCAGGATTAACTCTAAGACACATAACTTGACAAATAAAAATTCAAATATAAACCAATCATGGTGTTTTGTCTATAGGATGATAAGATGATGAATATAAATTGTGCATTTAGTCATAACAGTAGTCGTGATAATAATAATAGTTTTATCAATTATAAGGATGAAAAAGTTAGGCTATCTGTGATTACACGAATAATGAGAACAGTGTGATTGAACAAACAACTGTTCAGGTATAAGTAGTCGATAAATGCTGAAAAAACAAATGTACCGATTAAGTAGTGCTAAATTGTAAGGGAAGTAAATGAATTACGTTTTATTGAAAATGCGATATGATTATGAGCAAAAGTTTGTGCTGAAAACGACATCAGATAATATAACTGTTTAACAATGTGTTATTTATCAAAATACAATCTTATCTACAATGGAGTTATCCTTTATCACAGTGCTGAAGTTCGAAACTTATATAAAGATCGAATAAGATCAGGGAATGATTAGAGAGGGGTTGAAAATATAAATGAGGGGTGGTGTAGAAGTCATCAGTTGGTTATGTCTTGATAGGCCAACAAGGATAGATGGCTATACGAACTGCTTTTGAGTTCAAAGCTTCCGCTGAATAATTCCAATGTCTATCGCCTCAGTTGTGTTCAGTGGACGAATACGATGTTTTGTGGAAAGATTCTGTAAAACGCGTTGAATTACTTTGAAGGCTCTTTGAAAGCACCAACGCGTTGGCTGAGCTGTCTAGTTGTACGCCTGACATAACTGTTACCATAGGTGCCAGTTGAATTGACAAGTGCACATATATGTGGCAATACTATATACCTTATCCTTCACTTGCGTCCCAGTCACTCGTTGGTTACAGAATGACAAACATAGGTATGTTGCTAGAAACGTTCTTCCTATAATCCTGAAAGGCTTTGGAATGAAATCTCACTTGATAATTCACCATTAAATTGTAACTTAACAAATAGTTTTTTTCGTGCAGTCGTGGTCTCAGATTTTCTCTCTGATGTTATCGTATGTTACTTTATGAAACTACTCGGATTACCTATCTCCGTCGAGGAATCGTTAATATTTATTCAAAGTCTTTTTGTAAGAGGTCACCCGTACATATCTTTCTTGCTCCGATTAATTAAACACTCAGCGAGGTAGCAGAGTCACGCTACAGGCTGTTAGATGAAGAGCATCAACGTGTTTGATAGGCTTGAGGAACTCTTCGATTATCATCAGATGGCACTGAAGCTAGTGGTGCATATGAAGCAAATCCAAGTTTCACTTTTGTGTCGAAGTACGCTTTTAGTGAATTTAACTGAAGTGAATACCTATTTACATGAATACCTCCATAGGATTTACAACTTCACATTAAAATTAGTATTCATAGACATTCAATGAAAATCCTTCTTCATTTCATCACTGCAATCAACAATCAAACACAATGATTGCTATCACTCTAAGACACATGAACAATTATGGTTAAATGAAAATGAAGCAATCAGTGAAACACGAACAAATAATCAACAGCTGTGATAGATGTTCGCTGTTATGGAATTGGTGAACACAGTCTTGAACGCAACAATCCTTTTGTGGCTAACAGACTTAGTCTGATGAAATGCTGTTAACTGCGTAGCTGAGGCGATTGAAGTGCCCAGTGACCTGAAGATTACTAATTTGGTTCTCTGTCAGATAACTTATGAAATTTAGTTGCCACTCATGTCTTCACCATGCTGAAGTTTTCACACTTCAATTTTCTGCTGCTATGTGAATGAACTATATTAGATAAAATCACGTCCTCATTAGATGTGACTTCGTTATTTACTAATCTAACCCTCACAGAAATCGTCTGTTATTCATACTATTGCATTGATGCAGATGGTTAAGGCATAGAGTTGACAATAATAATTGACTTTCACCAGCCAAAGGATGTTCTCCATCTCTGTAAATGATAAGCCTCCTTATCTGGCCACCTTCATGTGCATTGTCTAGGTCACTCGCTCGTGTGTTGCAGGATGTACTAGCCGTAGCCAAAGACTACTTTCCACCCTGATACAAAAACGAATTCCATCAAGGTTTTATAAGGGTGTGCGAAACTCTATTCCTGAACATGAATATATTATTATCTGTCGAATTCCTTCTGACTTCCGCGTTATCGTAGGTTTTTCAACATTTAAACACAGTGGAGATCTTGAACAATCAAGAATTGAGGTCATACAGTTGCATGAAGAAGAACTATGTACAATCCTTTTTGAAATCTTGGCCATATGTAATATAGATATTTATACTTTCGGTTGATTTATGTACCTTTCGCCCATCGCTGTGATCATGACTATTATTGTTGTTACTAGAAGTATCATTCTCACTGAACTATTCACAGTAATATTCCTATTGCTCCAACACATATAAATGTAAGTTGAGAGATCTTTTACAGTATTCTAACATCTGAAATTTCTTATCATGTTAGGTAACGTTTCTTATTTGCCTACTAATCCTAATATTTATCCTAATATTTATTTTTCAACATGTATACATTAGACGAACAATTTGATATGTGATATAAGATGTTAAAACCACTTGAAATTTAGCTTTCATTATATTGATGACTATTTTAAATGTATGTCATTTATTTACTTCAGATATCCACACATTTGTCTGAAATTCCTAACACAATATGACTTCGTAAAATCAATATATATGTATTCAAATATATATATGTTACTAAACAGACTGATAATAATAAATTCGTTGAAAAGATATCCTTAGTGAATATTGTTGTTCTTCATTCTATACTGTGAATTATTAAATTATTGAAATCGTATGTGCTGGTTCGTATATTTCAGATGGTTGAGTTGTTGGCCAATAGATTGAAAGCATCTAGATGAAGTTACGAGCTGACTTAGGCTTTCAATCAACAGTCAGTTACTCCAAACTACAATAATATTTTGCTACTAATCGAGTAATGCCGCATGGAAAATGAAGTAGTATTCTGTTTCTTAGGTATATTTCAAAGCAGAATGAACTTAATAATATTTATAGTCAAAACGTTCAACTGAAAACTCATCCTCCTAAAGGAATACTAAGTAAAACCGCAGAAACCACTAAATAACGGAGTTGTTATTTCACCTGCCTAATAAAACAGGACGAGATTTAGTTCACGAAATTAAGAGATAATATAAATTGGAATTTCCAATCTGATAACATTTGAATCTGGCTAGAGAAACGGGAAAACGCGAATTGTCATTTTGTAGGCATTCTCACCTTGAAACACCATAATTGATTGTATCTAAAGCAGGAGTTGTCTACATAACATTGAACTGTTAATCGCCTACAAAATAAATGGAGACATTTCGTATTATATGACAATTTGAAATTAGTGTGGAAAGTTACATTTTGCCTTGGTGACACGTGGAACTCAAACATGGACTTGTGTGTTTACTGGTTTGTTTGCTCACTTCCACCTGCCTGAATTTACGATGAAATCAATGGTCCACAATCTAATGTTGAACATTTCAACGTGGCAACACATGTTTACGTGACATTCGGTATATTCATAATATAGAATTTAGAACTGACATGAATGCTGCTACCTGTAAATGTGCATCTTCATTGTTCCTGATTCATTTTTCACAACCCTGAATGATCGAATTTCGAAGACTACGTGAGAAAATCTTTCCTCCAAATCGGCAGTTTTTCAGAGAATAAAAGGAAATCATTTGCTGTTGATGTAAACTGTTACTGTTCGCCTTAACTGAAGTTTTCAGAATACATTTTATTTCAAAATTCTAGTCAACAACGTCAGATGATTTGTATCCACCTCCAATATATTCATGTGCAAAGAAATATATTCCAGTAAAATTTCCTTCTCTGTCTCCAGTATGTGACCATTATCGCTGAAAGTCACCAATTTAACAGTATGCTAAGCCTTTGCTGTGAGTGAGTCATTCTAAACCACAGTGCTCATGCTTAATACTTCTGCCGAAATGATTTGCTTTAATAAATGAAACCAATCGTATCAGTAGAATGCAGCCATTAATGAATACGGTTTCATTAATAGCCAAGTAAGGAGTACGAACAAGTGTATCGCCTAGCCAACTTGTATGTATATACAACACAGGTTAGTGATGAATTTAGAATGAATTATATGCCGAAAAGAGACTCTTCGCTGATCTACGTGTTTTGTTTTCATGAATTATATGCTACTTATGTTTTCGTAAGTAGTTAACTGTATAATGAGCAAATATATCCTATGTTACGACTATAAGCAAACATTGGGTTGAAGCGAGTCGAACTTTCTTCCACCTCATGGGTTCTCATACAACATTCCGTCAGAGCACCCGAAGAGGAACTACACCAAATGAGATCTTCAAAAATGACTGCTTAACGTGCAGTGATATCCACCTATCGTTGGAGTTCTCATCTCAATAAACATGAAACCTAAGATGCTGAAGTCTCCATATAACATCACAAGGACATCTGCATGGTGACTAGCTTCCTGTGGACATCTGAATAAGAGTTAATGTAATGTGTGATTATTTCTTTGAATTCACTTTCCATTTACAAAATGAAAAGATTTTAACTGATTAGTGATCATATGCAGATGTTTTGTGGGTTTTTGGCAATAAAATGTGTCAATGAAGTTATACATGAAGTCGTTAAATTTTCACTACAAATACTCAGAGTAAGGTCCAATGAGTATTCTAGATCTTCAGAAATCCATAGAAGCACCTGTCAAAATATCATGAACGCTCTCACATGCCAAATGGTATGTATGTAATATTTTAATTTTATTGTATTTTCCTTTGAGTTCTGGGTGGAAACATGGTGACATTTTACGTATTGAGGCTGCTAACCATGCACCTAAAATTCCATCTTTACCTTGCTTACTGCTGGAGGTATCTGAAACGATTGACATTTGATGGAACTCCAGGGCAAACATGGTAACGAGAAATAATCATGCATGCCAAAGTAACAAGCTAGCAGAAACGGGGAATTCGGGTGAACGTTTGATAAAATACGGTAATTTATAGTCGAATGAAATTAATGAATTGCATGAGAACTTTAAACACAGCAGAGACATGCATTCAGGAAAGTATCAAACGTTCATCTCCTAAGCGAATTCCTCTAGGAGAAATGGTCTGGCAGGCATGGAGATACACAGATTTGTTCACCACATTCACCAGATGTTTGACGATGACACGTAAATATTTCATAACGGAAACCTTAATAATTTTTCCGAATTGAAGATAGAATTATGATAAACCTGTCTACTGTCACTTATCATCCACCTGATCATGATGGACTAGATCATGCGGCAGGCTATGAGCAGTCAGAAGACACACATACTTTCTCACTTTTTTATAACCTTCAAACAGTCAAAACCCGACAAAGTTAAATTAGGTAGGGACAATTTTTAGGGATATCTTCTCTTTCTCAGACGAGTCACTTACACTTTCAACAAATAAGCACGAAGAGTGATCCAATGTGGAATTCAAGCCCCTTGGGATTAGTAACAACGATTTATTGCGTATAGATTAGGGGAAGTTAAATTGAACATGCACGATAAAATATGTTACAAATTATAATCATGAAGTATCGTAAATTAGAACTTTTTCAAAAGTCTTAATGGTTGAAGTGTAATACAGGCAATCAGAACAGAGTCATATCAGTACGAAATTGTAAACCCCTCAAAACAGTCACCGCCAAGGTGGAGTGCCAATCAAAACTTCTTTCGGTCTCCCGCAGGTGGTTATGATAGACCAATGAACAAAATAATTTGGATAATTCCTATTTGCACACTTAAATAAAAGTTATTTCAAGAAGAGAAGAACGTCCTTGGAAACTGCAAAATGGTATGAAATGCAATAAGGGATAGTACATCACTGATATGACAATTACAAAATATTTATGTGTGGAGCTATAGAGTACTTGGAATGATAGTATACATTTGCAGTGTGTAATGCCGACTATACTGGTCTTAGACAATTATCGTGAAGTATGTAAGTGTTAGTTCCATGAGAAAGATTAAAACCCGAAGGACATGCTGACCTGTGAAATGACCCACGTTGAGCCAATTGAGTAGCATCTTGACAAGAAGCTGAGTGGGCTTGCCGATCTCAGAAGCAAAAGCATTATTTTAAAGAATTTAAATCCATAAAATGGTAACTTATTCTTCTGTTAAGGAGCGAGAATCCTGTTAAATTCTTGGTCCGTCGAAAATGTATGTTGCTTACCCACAGATTGAAGCTATTCACATAGGTGACCATCAACATATCTGCTGATCAGCATGTCAAAATCTGAGATTATTGGCAGTAACTGTGATTGTACCAGTGCATTGCTTTGACCACGTCCCAAACATACAGTATTCTGCTCATTAATGGCTTTCATGACAAATGCTCCTCACTCGGTCACAAGATTCTTCTTAACCTGAGGACATTCTTAGAACTATTATCTTTATACATACATACATGTGTATAACTACGTTATTATAAAGGAATACGAAATAAAATTTCACATAAAAATTATGAAATATAGATAAAGTTAACATTACAGCCAATTAATTGTGGTCTATTTAGCAAAGTGAAATGAGCAGCGGAACAATCAGTGGTAAAGTTATGTGGAATGATCCTGAGATCGACTGAGATATCACCTTTAATGATATTATCTACTTTTGTGTGTATTTAAAGTGTTTACAAGCTTGTGATACACAAATTCTTCCTTAACTTGAGAAAACGTCAAATTGTGGGTGCCGAACTGTTGCAATACATGGGAAAACTGTTCTTCAGTTATCTATTTGTATATCAGAATAAGCTTCTGTAAATATTAAAATGGACTTTCAACTAGATATCGCAGCTCTCCATGGACACATCTTTTCTGAGAAAAGGATGAAGGGTGATGACGTGGAATATGAATGAGTGAAAGGAATGATAAGGAAGGTGGAACTGCTGAAAAAAACTGAAGGACATTCCATTAGGTCACTGATACATCCATTTGTGACAATTATATTCATCGGTAGGTAGAATCGTGAAGAATATGAAACTGATTTACCCGTAAAAACAACAAAATGCTTTTACTGTACAGTGAAACACTTTACGGTTAACAGTTTTCGAAAGAGATTTCGAGCTCCAAAACCCTGTGCAGAGAATCTCACATTGTCAGACAATTCTTTACAGTTCTATTAAGAAAATGACGTTCTCTTTGATTTGATGTGTTTAATATGACTTCAGTTCAATGAAGGTGACTTCAATTCATCATAGACAATTACGTGTTCCGTACTTCCCTAAGTTTGTGTTGTCTCTCCCATTGACTGGTTGCTCAACAGCAGTTGCCTTATTTGTTTCCAATGCGACCATCAAATATTACACCTCAATTACGCGTATTCACAGCATGGATTTGCGCGCAGATTGACATGTAACAATTCTTTGCTGTTGCTCTCAACGTCTCATACTTTATTCTGAGTGTTGATCAGAAGTTGTCATGCCTGCTTGACAAACAGTTTACAGTTTGTAACACATTACATACTCCTATTGAAATGTTGATCTCAGAAGGTGGTTCGAGTGCTATACACTGAAAAATGACTCCTTTCTTTCCAATCAAGTCAAGTGCGACAAGCTAGTGAACACATACTCGCCAGGATAGCACTGATTACAGAATCTTTCGATTGAGGAATCCCACTAGACCCACAAAATCAACATTTGATTGAATAAATAACAGCTCATGCGAATACTCCCGAAATACAATATTTATGTTAACGCTCTCGAAAAGAGAGTTCCATTCGTATTCAATCACAGGAAAGTGTGAACCTCGGAGTTCGTGTGACCGAACCGCACGTCAGTGTTTCGGAGATGCAGTAGTCACATGACAATATCGCAATACACCCATATCAACTTAAACATTCAGTTTGAACAGGAAATGCATGAAGACGACGCCAGGGCTGGCTAGACAGACAGCTAACCATAAACTCGAAAGGAAGTGATTGCAGACATGCACATTGCTGCAAGTTCTCCACAATGCACAATGACACAATTGAAGTTTTTCGATGCGAATCAAATACTCAAATCGGATCAAACAAACGTGTCGAGGTGTGCTTAATATTTATTTTCCTTCACCTGTCCATTGCTATTGCTCGTCATTTGATATCGAAGTTTGACTCTCTCAAGGCACTGACACTCCATCTAGGTCACTCCAAATGACTAAATCTGACAATCACAGATTTTGAAGGACTGATTGTTGAACAGAGAATATTCACTTGCAAGAACCGCAAATGCCTCTTGATCAATGAGATTTGTTCATTTTCAGATATCACGCATCAACACTTGTGTTCAGTAAAGCGTGTAGAATGCTATCATAATCCAACTCTGCTTCAAATCAACAGCTACATTTCTGTGATAGCGATGGGTGGCATCATTACAGTTCACAAAATTGCTTCAAACATCTCGGTAAACATTAAGTTTGCATGAAGAGTGGAAAATTTGCCAACATTAATCACAGAAACGCACATTTGTATAGCAGCTGCCATTTATGACCATTGAGTCAAGCCTTATTCGTAATTGTTGAATGCATTGGTGAACACCGCGATCAGATGTCATCACTCTTATAATACGATGTGAGATTCAACTCTCACGTCATTTCGTCATGATGATTCAAGCTCATGGAAACTTTACCTACGATAACAAACAGTTACACACTGATTGACATTCTAGATCCTGTGAAATCTTAATGCCAGCTGTGAGAAAGCGTTCAAGGTAAATTTCTCTGAATGATCCAAATCTGTCCTCAGAAGATAGAAATTATGCTCCTTCTCCGTCAACACGTCGACTGGCTGACGTCCAGTCAGCTTCATTTCTGAGAGTTATCAGATGGGAAAAGAACGATAGCAGTAATTCCACTTACTTGGTGATAAGATTCAGATATCCTTCACATCATCGAGTGCATGCGGACGTACATAACAGCTGAAAAGCGCATACTACACTTTAGTTCTGAATCTCGTTCAACTGGTTAAAATGTAGACACAATTTCAAGTCGGTAGTTCGTCACTGATTGCATCCCTTAGCCTTGAATCATGTGGTCGGATGGTTTATCAGTCGAGGATGGAATGATATGCCTAATAAGAAGAAGGTTTTCTAACCCCCACCACCAGCATGACAGGGAAGCGTGCATTCAGTAACATTTCAACATTTTCGGTCCTACTGACACGAAACTTACAGAACAAATGAGCGGTATTCGAGTGCCTCTCTTTCAGTCAAGAATTTAAAACCGAAATTCGTCGACCATTTTCCGACTCAAAAGTATTATCGGTTGATGATTGTGAAGAATCTGAGTCCACTAGGACATCATTTGGTTCGGATTTAATATTAAAAATGATGAAAGAAACCTCAACTCACATTTGCATGGTAAACGTTGTCATCGTTGTTTGCAACCGCCAAATATTCTGACGAGATATTTTACAGCTAGTGGGTGCACACGCATTGTGTTAACTATTGCATTCTCTGACTCTCGATCGAGTCACTAACTGTTTAAAGGACACTGAAATTGGATCGAGGTTGTAGGAACACCTGGAAGTTCACAAGGGAATTCTAATGGAGAGAGCATGAATTAAGGTGTAATTTGAGCTGCATGGATAATGACTGACACCGTGAAGTTGAATAGGCTGAAGAAATCTCATCGACTGCAAATGAGTGTTTCAACCCGCAAAAGGATATCTGCATAGAACAGAACTGCATTGTGACGAGGTGATATGAGTGAGTGCAAACTGAGGTTGATAACGGAATCTCACTTCATCAAGTCTACACCAAACACATGAAATCAGAATGAATCAACACGAATACCAGATATAATAAAAATGTGACTACTTCCCATAAAATTGGAGGGATAATAAATCATGTAAACATCGAACTGAAGATGTGAAGTCATGTGAGTGACTGCCTTGATATGAGCATATGAACGACAAACAGTCCCCGAAACGTCATCAGCAAACAATGCTGTATCATTGTGTGATTTCATCAAAAAATCAAACTACTCCACCACATTGTCAAACTTACACACTTATCTCGCTAACCAGGCAGTCAACTTCACATCTTCTGCACAGAATGAATGCTGTTGGTTTCCCTGATGAGAATATTTGCTCGGAGTGGAATACTGCTGAGTGGTATTACGCATTTGACACACAAACTGACTTCCATTCATCCATCAATTCTTTTGGTTTCCTTGATGAGAATATTTGCTCGGAGTAGATTATTGTTGTGTGATATCACGCAATCAGCATACAGACTGACTTCGATTGATTGCATTCGATGAGTCATTACGTGTCATCACTATTGAACGACGTTTCAGAACTTCGCTATCACTATGACAATATAATGGGACACAAGTTTAAATCGAGACTAAATTATGCTGTATCACACTACACCACATGAATTGGTGTGAATTCGCACTATACTTGAGCGACTAGTCAGTGATCCCCAGAGATAATTAAAAACACTGAGAAAGTGCTCACTACTTCAATCACCCTGCATTATCTTTTCATTCCTAGTGAAGTGAAACCTATCACATATCGGATTAGCCGATTATCTAAAATTAAGTCCATTTCATACAAGTAGCTGGTCTGATAGAATTTTTGTGAATTTGGTTGAGAATTCCGTTAGTTCGTAACTGAGGCATTTCAGGTCACACTCTCGTGCTGATGTGTATGAACGTCTCATCCACATACAAAACAAGACACACAAGCACATGCACACATGAGAAATTGAGGAACCACTCGATCTTGTTGAGTATCAATAGGGTTGAAAAGATAATGTATGGTGATTGAAGTAGTGGGCACTTTCTCAGTGTTTGTAATTAACTCTGAGGACCAATAAGTAGTCACTTAAGTATAGTGCAAATTCACACCAGTTCATGTGGTCTAGTGTGATACAGCATAATTTAGTCTCGATTTAAAATTGTGTGCCATTATTTTGTCATAGTGATAGCAAAATTCTGAAACGTCGTTCAATAGTGATGACACATAATGACTCATCGAATGCAATCAGTCGAAGTCAGTTTGTGGGTCAACTGCGTGATGTCACTCAACAGAAATACAGGTGTCACATTATAGCCAACATTCTTAGTGTCTGACACTTATTTAAGCCTAGGGAAATAGCGAATGCAGTGAGCAAAACTTGCTAACTGCTAAACGTCCTTTACTTGCAGTTTGGTTGAAGATAATTGAGGTCTACTGAATAAAGAAAAATTATATTCAGTCTCGACTCGATGTTCTTGCTTCATATAGAAAAGCTTAGAGTCAAGCAAAATCCTAAAGATACATTCATGTAACAGAAATGCATTCTCTTTCGTGCAAAATAGGTTTAGTAATGTCGCTAAGGTCTTCGAAAGCTGAGAAGGGCAAAGAGTTGTACTTGAGAAGTGTAAAAATTCCTTATTAGTTGAGAACATAAATTAACGGAGACAGGATTTGAAACAAAGCATATTTTATAAGCTCGCAATTTTTGTGATTACATCCATTGAATGCAATCTAATGTACTGAGACTAGTTGTCAAGTTGTAAGTTTATGGATGATGCTCACATTTGTTAGAAGGATACATTTTTGTTAAAATCCACTGTCCATTTGAGAATTAGCTTTCGGAACTTTGACGGGATATATAAGTAACGCAAAGGCCATTGGAATCACAAATTTTAACCTCTATTTGAATTGTAATTTAACAGGTGACAATTTGTGTGAGGATATTTACGGCCAACTTGAAATTTATTGAACAGCGTCATTCTGACAAGAACATATACAGCATTTCCAATGGATAGAGATCAGAAAATTAAAACAAAACGTCCCTCATGGATTTGAACATCACACGCAGAATTGAATAGAAATTCTAAAAAAATGTTAAGGATTACACTCACCTGGAATTCCAAGATGCAAATCTTGAGATACAAATGAATCTCTACAAATGGTGATCAATCCTGAAAAGCGAGTTCAGGATCAGTAGTTATTTCTTTGAAAAGGGCTTCCAGAATCACCTTGCTTCCTTTGCTTGTTATTAGACTTTTGATTACTAATGCCTACTCACCACATATAAGTCAGGATAACCAAAAAATCTGTTTAAAACTTATCTCACCCCATACCGATTTCTTTTATAAGTTTCACTGAGATACCAACTGATACTAACACATGACATTACCTAGCTGTGTATATTCATTTTGCAGGAATGCTATTCACCTGTTCATCTGAGATAGGCAGTTACAAAGAGAACACATTGAGCTGACATGAATTCAATGAGAAAGATGCTTCATCGATATAAGTATAAAACGTGAGCAATGAGGTAAAGCATAAGTCCATTATGGATAAGATTTTATTTGGACAAATCACACAGTGTTGCATAGTGTGCTCGAAACGTCATCAGTAAATATTACAGAAACATGCTTCCCACAAAATGAAAAGGTATTTCAAATATGATCACAACACTGTTTCATCACAACAGTTGAATTGAGTGGTATGAGTAAATTGATGAAAAACTGAAAATCACGACACTACTATCGAAACTACCATAAGACAATTACAAACAGTGGTTTTAATTAATTCTGTGAATGAATAGATAATCAACAGTCTGGTACCATACAATTTACTTTCTGTGGCTTTTGTGTATAACACATTGGAATGTGAAAATAAGGAGCACGTGTGACCTAGAGCATAATCACAATAACAGGTGAAAAATCATACGAGAAAAATAGAAAATAGAAAATAATTAATTTCGATGAAAACAACTCCAACTAAGTCTCATTCTACTCATTAGAAATTTTTATTCTTCTGTCATGTGATATAAAAGTAGTGTGTTCAGAAGAAATAGAGTCGAAAATGGAAGTTTCTGATTCTATGAAACTACACTGTCGCGAGGCTCAAAGTATCATCCAAGTTGCATTAACTCATTCTTTTATAATTTAAGTGAAGAATGCATTTGATAGAAGAAGATTGGATATTCACTTTTATCAATCTGAAATGAAATAGTTTATTTGTAATGGTGTTCTTTACTATGAGATGAGAAATCGTCAACTTCGATAGCACTTGCATAGGGAATATTAGTAGAAAAGAAATGTCCATGACTATGACTTTTAGGAGATATGATGATTGTGCGTCGGTGGAACAGTGGTAAAGACTCTCGCCGACCACGCACATGGTCCGGGGTTCGATCCCCTGAAGACGCACACCCGATATCTATTGTCGGCCTGCAAAATTTGGGCTACCGATATCCATTCTGAAAATTCCATACTTGTACTGAAAGTACGATGTGGCATCAAGCTGTAATCAAAATAAATAAAAAATGTATGGAAAATGTGAAAAGTGTCATTTGTGTTGTGTACGGCATCAGTGGAAAAATATTCGTAGATCAAAACGTGTATGTGTAACATAAATTGATGATGTTTGTGTATGTGTGATTGAAGACTTGATTCAGACGGATGATAATCAAAATCTTTTGAAATGTTCATTGAATAGCACTCAATTAAGTGTTCCGATGGTGGAGTATTCCATTGGAATATATCACATCCACTGACGAAACAGAATAGATCCATGTTGTTATGAATTTTTATCTTGTCTCTGATATAGTGTATGTGCATCCGTCGCGTCGCATCACACTGTGTCATACAACCGTCTCCTCAGCATATGCCCCATCCATATCGGTTATCTCCTACATAACATAACAGCTTCATCGTTTGTTCGTCACAGAGATTTCCCAGCTGGTTTCAAGCCTGTGAAAGCAGGAGTCAGCAAAATGACATCACAAAAAACCCCGAGTAGACGTTTTTCCTTTCGATATCACTATTGTGATTATTTGCATTCACTTCACGGAAGAAAATTTGAATTTCCAGCAATAATGTCAATATGCTCATTCTCACGAAACAATAGTCTTATGTTTGTCGGTTCATTTCATCCCCTTCGCTTACTATTTCAATTCTGCTCATGTTTATTAACTCTCACATGAAGTGTAAACAAAATTCACAACAACACGAAACCAGAAATCAGGTAGAGAAAGATATCGTGGTTATCTATTCAATTCGGTGGTGATTAATATTTGAAGAGAACTAGAATCTTGCACAAAACGGAGCAGACTATCTGAATAAGGCATATAATGCATTGGTGTCTGTGAAATTAAAACATGAGAATATGTTAAGCTGTCGATGGATTTGTGCGTTTCCTCCTTGTAGATGTTGTGTAGGGAGTGATCTCATGATGCTGTATAATACGGGTTGGTGAAACTCAAAGTACGACTGATTACCTGACTAGGAATTCAAAGAGAACATATCGGCTGACAATTTTCATTCTTCGATATGCTGTATTTTATCAATGGGTTTGTGAAAATGCAATTCGTTAGTGGTATCTCCTGACAATGGTACATACCCGATGTTCACTGGAACATTCTGTGCTCACACAGACAGCTGATTACATAGGACCCATTTCAGGAGTCATTTTTCAGTAAATATATCTGACAATCAGTGTACATTCGAAATATTTCGAATTTCTCAAAACAAGTTTATCTACGTAGTGCGAAAAGTTGAATATTTATGTGCAACTGTCGAGGATAAAGTGGAGTGTTATCAAATGCCTCCAGTCTGTGAATCTCGTTCCATCAACGCCTAAATCCACCATGTCAACACATAAGTGAGTGGCTCACGTCTTCAAACACTGATTGCATACATTGAATCTGCACATTGATCTGACTATCACTTACACCTACCTCATTCAGATAACTTGAGAAGAAATGCTTCGAATACTCGAAACGTGTTCTAGCCACCTAAGTAATATAATATGGGAACGGATGATCAACGAATCAGATGTTGATGACACACGTGATACATGCCTTCTGCGAGACTGCATTGCATTTTGGCACGTCTGATGAGTGCAGATGACGTCTACACAAAATGATAAGGGAAAACGCCTGAGAACCAAAGCTAGGTAGGAATTCTCTTTCGATCGTAAATACGGAAAATGAATTGGCAATTTCAGATAGACACTCAACTGCATATTCCAGAATTAGACTATGCGTAATATTTACTCTTAGCTTCTTATGTTATATGAATCTCGCACTCTGACTCGTGAATACGACGTCCTTCTTTCGTGAGATCTTTATATTTCTTATAGATAACGACTGTTACATACTCATTCGAGTGACACATCTAAAAATTTTGTTAGTGCCTACACAATAAAACTTCTGTTCCACGAAATAATATTTCAGCAGAAAATAAATAATATTGCTATCATGAGTGTTACTTGGATTATGTTTCAATAAATCTCAGTCAATTGTGCACTCCTCATGCAATTTACTTCTGTCTTTTTCTACATTTTCCACAGTTTTTTCTCTGCGTCATGATAATTAGGCAGTAATATTGTATCTTACATCTGTATTTTACGAACATTGTGTTGAGCTTCCACACATTGAACTTTGTTGATCTTCAGGAATTAATTCAAATAACCATTGCTGCAAAATGTGTCGGTCCACTTGAAATCCCGTTCAAAAACCTGCTCGTGTTGCATAAGTGTGTTTGTAAAACGTATCAAATATAAGATCCGCTCTGACAGTCTGTTGTCTGTCGTTTATACTCCATAATGCAGCTGTAATTGTAAATTTTGCAGACAAGTATGTTTCTAATAAGAATCACTGTCAGTTATCTGCTGAAAGTGCAGCCACTTAATTAACTGTAGCCTCACAACAGAGTGGTGACCATTACACTCATACAGGGCTTCGAGTTTCAACTCACCACACGGAGACGAGAATCAATTGGCGAAATGGTGAGGGGAACTTGGGTAATTCGAGAATGAATCCACTGGAGGAACTTCCATGAATGCCACCACCAGCACTACAATGGCGATAATGGGCTTCAACCGCCTCTAACTAACTAACACGTGCTCACTCACCTGCCACTCTGTACACTTCATTTAACTTGGAAGAGGCAGGAAGACACAAGTTGGAGGCACAAACAATTTCAAAGCACGCCTTGAACAGTCGTTCACTGCCCTTGCAAAAGGAATAAACTGTTGGTACGTTCGATGAATAAATGTCAGTGTATATCTGTAGTTAGTGTTCTCATGATTTCAGACTGGCAGTGAAACTCTGTGGTATGGATGAAACTCACCCTGAATTCCATGGAACCATTTTCACTCATGTTATCTACGGCACTACGATGTTTACTCTTCGCGTCTCTCTTTTCCTGAAGCATATTCTTAAGGAGACTTGATTGCGAAGAGATAAAAGGTAATGTAATTTCTACTTGTCAAGGTATTTCTCAAAGGTGAGAACGATTCACTGCCTAGTGAATGCAAAGATAAACCTTTATTTCCTCTACAATTCTCCATTGGACTTGCTCTTCTTTTATTTAGTGCAGTTTCATTTTAAATTAGCACTTAACCAGGATGTAACTCAATTTAACACGTTTCGAAGTAAAACCAAAATGCATTTAACTTACTCAAAGAATTGGATCTGCTCCTACACATGTATTTTCCTCTATCAAGCATTTTCTGAAAGAATGAGGGCGTATGTGTGAGACACTGGATAAATCTCTTTATTTAATTGTTTATTTAGTTCGCTGGTTGTTCGGTCCGTTTCGCGAGTAAGGGGTTTATCCCACTTGACTTGTTTGACGGGATTAGTAGTTTTCTCATCAGTGTCCGCATTGCTGACTGCCATTTTTCAAGCCTTTCTTTCACCACACACGAAAGACAAGCTGGTTTTAGTATGTCACTACTGACACTATGCGCGACATAACTGCGTTGTAGCGCAGTGTTTCTAACGCCTCACCTTGAATTTGATATGTGTTTCAGATAGTGTACTTAGTAGTGGTTCTGCCTTATAGCGGCGTACAACCAGGCGGGAGCATGGAACTAAGTCTTCGGTTATACATACCTCACTTGACTCTTCTGATGATGGAATCAGCCGTAGGTTATCCATATTTTGTCGAAGTCCATCATCATTCGTCGACTAGTCAGGTTTGTCCCTCATAGCACTTGGACTGAAGAACTCTCCAACTGGTATAGACGTGGTTCGCAAAGCAAACATTATCATCGGTAGGAATTCGGTCCAGCAGGCGTAGGCAAGATGTCAATGAAACCTACAATTGTCAACGAAGAATTCTTCAAGTGGTGTGCAGGTGGTGTCTTTGAAGAATTGTGTATCATGTATGCACTAAATGTGTGCATGGAATTTTGTTATCCGATTTCAAATAACTCGGCTATATTAAGTTCTACGATGACTTTAGGAGAATGAAGTTGTGACATCAACCTGAGTAATACAGGTCCCTGTAATGTTCCAGAGACGACGAATACACCCGAATACCATCAGATACATACATACTAACTGAATTGCTGTACAACCGAATGACTGACTATTTGACTGGCTGTCTGAATTGATGACAGCCTGCTACAATTAATATTGTCAATATTTCAGACAACACTTTTACACACACAAAGAGAGTGTAGTCAATATCTGACTCCAATGATTACGTTTTACTTTGTTGACACGGATAATTCTTACACACTAGTGAGCTCAGCTTATTAAGCATGTTTCCATTTTGATGAACTTTAAGCATCTTGTGTTGCTTCGCTGACAAACAGGCTAACTCTGATTAATAAATGTTGCTCTTTTCTTGCCTTTCTCACCCCTTGAACTTTCATTTTCATATTTTGAAAGCATTTAAATTGATGGTGACTTGAGGGTTAATGAATTCGAATATTCTTACTGGTATTCCGTAAAACTGTTTTCCGAAAATCTAATTAAGAAAAATCAATATTTTTCTACACTTTACATTAAGTATATTGAGACCTGTTCATTGCAAATCAATGTCAGCGGATGGTGTCAGTGTGTATGGAATATGAGCAATAGATTCTCATGAAATCTAAAAAACAAAGAAAACTCCAATGAAAAATAGTTTTCGGTTGAAATGATGTAAACTCCCATAGCATTTTTATGGGATTTCGTTCCGCATCCATGTAGACTGAAATCATGAAAGTCCATTTTCCTAGAAAAGAAGGGAGATGAGGTAAACTATTTCGGTGTTTGAATGATTAAGAGGAACATGCTCCACAAAATGTGAATGTTTATCAAAAACAACTCATCGCTTCAAAAGTGTTGAAGGAACACTCGAATTTTAGTCCAGTAGCTGTCGACGAGTTTGCATTAGTAAATTAGAAAAGTCAATGGGATTTCGAAATTGTGTGTTATATTAGGTTGTGTGAGCTAGCAAATAGGTGTCACGAACTCTAAATTGATATCTTAACTGTCTGTGTATTGTGCTGGAACATTTGTTAATTACATGTTCGTGAAGTGAAAAATGGGTTGCTTTCGGTAACTCAGCAGATGTGAAATCTGACATCAACTGTGTAAAGTGAAAATGAAAATTATTCACTGTCATCATTTCTTCTGACATTTTTGCGCAATTCGCTTCTTGTTATGTAAGATTGGAACGAAGACACCTTGCAAGTGTCAGAGAGTAACTCAACCAGAGTAAATGCCATTGGCAAATAATATTGTTAGACAGAAGACCAGTAGTTCAGCGAAGAGTATTATTTCGGAGAATTCATTTTCATAACTGTACAATCACAAATATATCTGGTTGTTTTGTATGTGTGTGTTCATTAAATTTGTCAAACGCAAATACAATTAGTAAGTTCAGATGAATTGGATGTTGATATTAGAGGAGAGTAACATATGATATGAGTTGTCCCAAACGATTGTTAAAGAAGAGTCACGTATTACCATGAATGGCTTGATGTGTTCAGAATTACGCAAGGGTTTTATATAGTGAGAAAAAAGAACATGCGAACAAGAGTTAATTCAAATCTAGCAAACAAACAAAAGTCAAATCAACGGAGTTGTTACCATGAGAGTAGAATTGGTTCAATAATTTTCTTTTGTATGCATATTTCTGCTTCTTACAAATGAATGCAAAGAAAACGGAAACGTATTGTCTTTGCAGGTTGTTCTTCACTTTGTAGATTGCTTTGCAGGAGTCGTTTGTTGAGATTGAATGACCAGTGTTGACGGGATGTTCGATTATTGCACTCCTTATACAGGCACAACTTGATTTCCGCAGCCACACTGGATAGTGTTCTTTGATCTGTTTGTACAGGTTACGCGCTGAACGACTGATGTACCTGCCTCCACAGCCGTATAAGGAGTGCAATAATCGAACATCTGGTCAACATTGGTCATTCAATCTCAACCAACGCCTCCTTCAAAGTAGTCTGCAAAGTGAAGAACAACCTGCCAATGACAATAAGATTCCGTCTTCTTTGACAATACTTCTATATTTTTGATGTGCTCTATATAAATGACTAAATGATAGGTTGTTCGCACAAACGAAATACAAAAGGACAACTAGCAGTGTAATTTCATCGTAAACCTAATTTATGTAATTTAAGTATTAATAGTAGTTTAAAATTATTCTTTGGTTTCCTCATCAGGTAATGGATGATATGTTATCTGTCAACTAACAGTATGATATTACCTAGCGAGATCGCTTCTTACCTAGTCTGTATAACAAAAATTTGCAGCACTGAAGTTAACGTGGCTATTCTCACACAGGCTTGCTTTTCTATGGATAGTTGTTAGGCTACTTAAACTGTATTCATTCGAATTACATAGCCTCAGTTGAGTCTCGGTATCGTATTTTAGTCACTAACTCCACGTGCTGAGAGTGGATGATTTCCTCGATCGCTGTTGTTCTTTCGATGTGCAGTTATTTCCTCGATCGAACCCTGAGTCGCCCTAAACGTTATTATCACCTAACCAACAAGTTGATAGGGCGAACATCTGAGAGATTCGTCGTCAACACAAGGGTGACTGCATTCATTAAAGTTATCCAGAGCCATCACATAAGCAAACATAGACAGTCGAAACCGCCTGAGCTTGCTTCTATTCCAGTAAATGCACTAGTTCCTTTGCAGATTAAGGCATGATTACATACATTAGAGCAAAAATTACTACAGATATCCATGTGGTCTACATAATCTGAGGAAGCACTTCTGATTTAATGAGTCACTCACCGTTTCAATACAGCCACTGAGACAAGCGTCTGTCTAGCGACAGAATCAACCAGTTTATTCACATAATGATTCACTCACTGACTAAGGATTCAGGCAAACCGAACAAAACTATCTTTGTTCCCTGCAAGAATAGAAGAATCAGCAGTATCATCCTGTGGCGCAACTATTCAAGAGCCCTATTCACCGACGAAAAATTTGCAAGTTTCGTACACATTTCAACGCATAAGTAAGCTCAGTTGCACCAAACGATTATCAAGTCAACCAGTCATACACTGCAGAATCCCAAAAACGGAATCTCGCATACAAGACAAGCCAAACGCCTACGTTTTAGCAAAAGAAATATGCAAACCAATGCAATAATGATAAATACCTACATATATGTAGACGGTATTCACTCTTGCAACCAGTTTAGCATGCGATTAGTCACTATATGTCTAGCGAGACCATAGAAAACCATCCTGTCATGTAAGTGTGTCATAATAATGATGCAACTCACGCTCAGCCATCTATAAAACTTCCACTATGGAAAATGCGTGTCCTATGGCTAGTAACCAAGACAAAATTTTATCACCCATAATCACCAGCCGCGACTTCAATTATACGCTGACGAAGACGTTGGCGAAACGACTGGACATTAGAATATACGCATAAATATGAGAAGCAGACATTTATATGTATGTTTATGCATATTTATATATATACGCATGTGCATGCATAACTAGACAAAAGACACATGTTGGTACTTGCGTTATCCAGTCTAACTGCATACTCAAACTTCTCAGTTGCTTATTCACGTAAGAACATCACCTTCACCTAACATTGCTTCCCACTTCTACTCTCTCTTACTACTGACATTTATTCACATTTTAGATATATCTCACCACTCTGGTAGTGATTTGCTTATTATCTGTTTTGTATTCATATCTCCTGTTCCACAAATGTGTCATTTGACTATTGAAAATAATCTCTGGTAACATCACATATATTGTGACATTTTTGCAAGCATATTGCTCTCTACGGTTATCAGGATGTGGCGGACGGGGAGGGCGGAGAAAGCCACGATATACAGAACAAAAGCTCACTTTATCATACAGACAGTTTAAATCTCTCATATTTTATGCATCTTTAAAGGATAGCTGGAAATATGAAAATCTTTTGTAAAAGGCGAATTCAGATATCGAATAGCTTCACGAAGTCATGGAAGACATTCCAAAATTCTATGTGATGTGATGATTTAAATTGGTTTGCGAATACAACAGAAATGTCCTCACTCTTCACAGATTCGATCACATTACATTTCCGATAAGACAACGTCTTCAGAATAATTTGGAGGGATAGATTTTTTCCGAATACTTCAACTGATCAGACAGGATGTAAGGACCTCGTCAGACAAGAATAGACTTCAGTGACAGTTATTTATTTTGCCATAAAATATGTCAAAAATGTCGTTGAATAATCAAACAGTTGCGTAATAACATGAATAGTTGAATGAGTTACTGATGGTCAGGATGCAAATAGAACAGAAGGCAAATATGAATTAACTGAAGAGTTTCAAAGAAATAGAGATACATAATACACTTTGCAAACACCAGCTATTCCGTCTCGAAAAACGTCTTCTTCGAAACAATCCACAGAGTGAATATTAAACTCCTTAGGGTAGTACGCTTTCGTCTGCTTTGTAATACGAACGCCTTAGCCATCCATTTAATGAAACTTGAGTTATGCGTACAAAATACAATATTCTCAGATGAAATCCGATCATCGGTGATTGACATATGATGTTCTGTTTATCCGCATCTGCATTGATATTCATGATATCACTTTACCAGTCCTAGGCAGCATGGATTTGCACATAAAAAAGCAGTAAGAAAGTACCGATGGCTTAGGAATCTCCACTCCATTCGTCACATAGATTTTCGAAGAAATACAATGTATTTGATATACAAAGTGCATTCGCCGAATAGTGGAATTGTTCTGCATCACTTACATAGACTGCATAGTACGGGAAAAGTTTAGGTTCGTCATTTGGTCCCTTTCTTCTCTTCACTACATATTAAGCACAATTTCAACAACATGAAGGAGGAGCGGATAAAGATACTTAACATGCAACCATCGAAAAGAATATACAGACTTTCACCACACTGACATCAGTTTGAAAATCATCTGCACTTAGTTAGGATAAATAAAAACATTTAGAGTTTTAACACCCATCGTCAGTCAGTCGCTTCTCCTATATGTGTGTGAACGACGCGCACTGTGATTCACAAAATTTAGTCATCTGCCAACAACTGCCTTCACTGACTCCATAAGAAGGTAAAATGGCCGACCAGAGGAGATAAGAAACAAGAAACTCTGTGAATGCACCGACAAACGAGAACCTGTTGCGAAGCAAATGTTGTGATGAAAATGAAGATGGATTGGTCAAATGGCATTGACTAGACGGCAAAATCACATCGCTATCAACGCAGACCATCACTCGAGTTGAACGCAATCTCGAAATTACGAGTTGGACGTGGTTTTGAAAGTGAAATACGGAAGACTGTGTGAAAATATGAGAGAATATAGGTTACATTGAGAATAGCTAAATAAGACCGAATAGAGGAGGACAAAGAAGAGATGTGCGACTGAATTGATATATTCCAAACAGAACCCAAAGGAACAAAACTATATTGACGGGTAACGCACAGATACTCTACGACGATTTCTCACGTCTCAACAGTATCACCAATCACTTCTGTTCAGCATACTGAAACATAATCGATGTACGTGAATGATTCAGAAGGATTCATTTTTGACAGTCGAATGAGAGAAAGCATAGTTTTCTTGGGTAAAGTGCATCTAGATGGGACAATCACACACAAGGAGATACAAGCAAACAAGCACAAGTTCAGACTGCAACGCTTCATGCTCCATTTGGAAATAGTTTTCAAGAGAAACTATTTCAATTTCAAGGATAACGTTAAACCAGTGAAATGCTTTCATTTCTTTCAAGCCAGTAAGGTGCGTGATAAAAAGAGGAGTTACATGGACTAGATTTTCCCTTGCTGAAAGCACTCGGTGTTTCCAGAAATGTTTTCCATACCGATATTTCACAACAACAGAGTCAATCACAATATGATTCTATTGTCCACTTCTGTTGAGTGGCTTCACGCGAGAGCCACTGGACAGCTCCTTCGTGCTAGTTTGGGACACTTCATCAGTACGCACCCACCAGCGATCGAACTCAGGACCCAATGGCTACAAGGCGAGCTTGTATACTATAAAGCCACTATAGCCGATTTAATGGCCCAAGAATTCTACCTTCGGCCAATTCACGATATAGCGCAACCGCAAATTAATTGTTGATATGCAACATAGATAATCCTGATTGAAAAGCATGCTTACTGATAATCTTATTCCCTCATGAGTTCGTGTTCCACATACAACTGAGTTCATGGGAATCCTCAGGAAGTAGCCAGATCTCTGTGCGTAATTTAATTTCGTGCAGCTTCACCAATTCACTTCAATGTATGATTGTACAAGAATTAGACATTTCTCGTCTTCTAAATCCATCTTCTTTTCATGCTTCATCCAAATATCTGATGCTTCTCAATCATTCAATATAAATGCTTGTGAAGGAATCTAGTGGAGTAGATATTTCCTTATAGATGGTTACACAAAGGCAACAAAAATTTCGCGTTGAGGGATATACTATTTCAAATTCTATAATTATCTTTAACTTTCAATAGCTGGAATGATTTTCTACAATTATTATTACATATCTCACTTCACCTCATCAGTCACTGTAACTGATTGTCTTCATGTTCTCTTTCACAGTTACGCTCACACATCGGTCCTTTCCGCAGCGTAGATTTCTCATGAGAAAAGCAACTTCAATTTTTATTAAAACCTCGTTTATTAGAAATCAAATATTACACGCATTGGTTGCAACCAACCGACAAAATAGATTACAGTTCAAAAGTTAATGTTGATCAACATTTCATTGGTGTGAAAATACATGCTATCTCAAATCTCCATCGTTTATCCACAGTTGGGCCATACTGGAGACCAGAATGCTTGCCATCACCTGAAAGTGAATAGAGAAAACACACGTTCAACATCATATCTCAATCTGATTCACATTTCTACGAGTGTGATTCTCGTCTGGTTGGAGAGTGAATTTCCTCGCCATTAAAGAATGCTGCAATCGTCCAACGACAGTGTCAGATGCAGTGACAATAGACCGCAAGTATGTCATCACTCCATAACGTCTAACTTCCAACTAATAAATACGCGATGTCAGTTGACTATTTTGCAAACAAATCAAAGTAAGAGTAAACATATCGCAAAATTGATGTGGCGAGAACATACATGCCGTCAACGAGGAGAGAAATATCAAAAAATTTGCATAGAAACGCGTAAAATAACACGCGAGCAGTTGAGGCAGCCTACTTCATAAATTCAAACAATAGCTGTTGTGCATCAACAAACTGAGTTATTTCACATGCAAAGATGACTGAAAAAATGTGGATCACATCTCACCTTGAAGGGATGAATGGTTGAGCACGTCGACTGTCATCGAATGATT
Source organism: Trichobilharzia szidati (assembly GCA_944472155.2). Taxonomy (NCBI): domain Eukaryota; kingdom Metazoa; phylum Platyhelminthes; class Trematoda; order Strigeidida; family Schistosomatidae; genus Trichobilharzia; species Trichobilharzia szidati. The sequence goes on along the minus strand of OX235277.1, from coordinate 17,550,170 downwards.
CCCCGTAATACGTGCACTGTCGACAGCTGACAACACTAAAACTGCAAGAAGCAGGAAGCAAATCTGAACAAACGAAACGTGAATATCACTGTCAAATTTCACACACTGACTCACCATTCTCACTGGATGCCACAGATACTCGTCGATGACATTGATAAGAACCCAGGAGTACAGAGACGTATTTATACTATGCAAGAAGACGGTGATATGAACACATGTGGCTGTCGTTCAGTGAGTGTGTACCAATAGAAATATTTCGATGTACACTGTTGATGTGTCTGAATGAGGGGATGATAAAGTGAGTGGGTGAGTTGTATGGATGTTTGACTAACCAGAGTCTGTTTCAGTGAGTGGTTGTGACGATGTTATTTGATGTTGAATGTGTGTAGTGGTGAGGTGAGATGAGTGAAGAGGAGGGTCGATTTTTCCATTGTGTCTTATGTAATTCGAATGATTTGTCTGAATAAAGTGTCTCACTTATCTAGTAGTGTTTCTGTGAATGTTGTATTTCACATTTCGTACATTCACGCATTCTTCCGTTCCCCGTCTAATCAATTTCATTTGCTCTACTATCTTATGTGAAAGACGACGTTAACAGAAAAACTGCTTGATAAGTGAGACACTTCGTTCAGGCCAATCATTCAAATTGCATAAAACACATAGTGAAAAATTGAAACTCCCCTTCACTCATCTCACCTCACCACTACACACATTCAACATCAAATAACATCGTCACAACCACTCACTGAAACAGACTCTGGTTAGTCAAACATCTATCCAACTCACCCACTCACTTTATCATCCCCTCATTCAGACACATCAACAGTGTGCATCGAAATATTTCTATTGGTACACACTCACTGAATGACAGCCAGATGTGTTCATATCACTGTCTTCTTGCATAGTATAAATACGTCTCTGTACTCCTGGGTTCTTATCAATGTCATCGACGAGTATCTGTGGCATCCAGTGAGAATGGTGAGTCAGTGTGTGAAATTTGACAGTGATATTCACGTTTCGTTTGTTCAGATTTGCTTCCTGCTTCTTGCAGTTTTAGTGTTGTCAGCTGTCGACAGTGCACGTATTACGGGGAATCATTCGATGACAGTCGACGTGCTCAACCATTCATCCCTTCAAGGTGAGATGTGATCCACATTTTTTCAGTCATCTTTGCATGTGAAATAACTCAGTTTGTTGATGCACAACAGCTATTGTTTGAATTTATGAAGTAGGCTGCCTCAACTGCTCGCGTGTTATTTTACGCGTTTCTATGCACATTTCTTGATATTTCTCACCTCGGTGACGGCATATATATTCTCGTCTCATCAATTTTGCGATATGTTTACTCTTACTTTGATTTGTTTGCAAAATAGTCAACTGACATCGCGTATTTATTAGTTGGAAGTTAGACGTTATGGAGTGATGACATACTTGCGGTCTATTGTCACTGCATCTGACACTGTCGTTGGACGATTGCAGCATTCTTTAATGGCGAGGAAATTCACTCTCCAACCAGACGAGAATCACACTCGTAGAAATGTGAATCAGATTGAGATATGATGTTGAACGTGTGTTTTCTCTATTCACTTTCAGGTGATGGTAAGCATTCTGGTCTCCAGTATGGCCCAACTGTGGATAAACGATGGAGATTTGAGATAGCATGTATTTTCACACCAATAATATGTTGATCAACATTAACTTTTGAACTGTAATCTATTTTGTCGGTTGGTTGCAACCAATGCGTGTAATATTTGATTTCTAATAAACGAGGTTTTAATAAAAATTGAAGTTGCTTTTTCATGAGAAATCTACGCTGCGGAAAGGACCGATGTGTGAGCGTAACTGTGAAAGAGAACATGAAGACAATCAGTTACAGTGACTGATGAGGTGAAGTGAGATTTCTAATAATAATTGTAGAAAATCATTCCAGCTATTGAAAGTTAAAGATAATTATAGAATTTGAAATAGTATATCCCTCAACGCGAAATTTTTGTTGCCTTTGTGTAACCATCTAGAAGGAAATATCTACTCCACTAGATTCCTTCACAAGCATTTATATTGAATGATTGAGAAGCATCAGATATTTGGATGAAGCATGAAAAGAAGATGGATTTAGAAGACGAGAAATGTCTAATTCTTGTACAATCATACATTGAAGTGAATTGGTGAAGCTGCACGAAATTAAATTACGCACAGAGATCTGGCTACTTCCTGAGGATTCCCATGAACTCAGTTGTATGTGGAACACGAACTCATGAGGGAATAAGATTATCAGTAAGAATGCTTTTCAATCAGGATTATCTATGTTGCATATCAACAATTAATTTGCGGTTGCGCTATATCGTGAATTGGCCGAAGGTAGAATTCTTGGGCCATTAAATCGGCTATAGTGGCTTTATAGTATACAAGCTCGCCTTGTAGCCATTGGGTCCTGAGTTCGATCGCTGGTGGGTGCGTACTGATGAAGTGTCCCAAACTAGCACGAAGGAACTGTCCAGTGGCTCTCGCGTGAAGCCACTCAACAGAAGTGGACAATAGAATCATATTGTGATTGACTCTGTTGTTGTGAAATATCGGTATGGAAAACATTTCTGGAAACACCGAGTGCTTTCAGCAAGCGGCAATCTCGTTCTAATAACTCATCTATCCATCACGCACCTTTCTGGATTGGAAGAAATTGAAGCATATGACTGTTTTAACGTTTTCCGTGAAATTCAAATGGTTTCTCTTGAAGACCATTTTCAAATGAAGCTGTAAGTATTCAGAAAACAGACGCTTCATTTGGGCATGAAGAGTTGCAGTCTGAGCTTGTGCTTCTTCATTTATATCTCTTTGTGTCTGTTTGTCACATCCTGATACACTCTCCTCAAGAAATTTACGCCTTCAGTCACTCGACTGTCAAAAACAAATCTTTCTGAATCATTCATGAATATCGATTATATTTCATTATGCTGACCGGAAGTGATGGGTGATGGTGTTGAGATGTGAAAAGTCGTCGAAGAGTATCTGGGCGTTACCCGTTGATATTGTTTTTGTTTCATTAGGTTCTCTTTAGGAACTATCAGTTCAGTGGCACATCTCCGCTTTGTCCTCCTCTAATCGGTCTTATTTACCTAGTCTCAATGTTACCCATATTCTCTGATCTTTTCAAAACAGTCTTCTGTATTTCACATTCAAAACCACGTCCAACTCGTAATTTCCAGATCGCGTTCCACTCGAGTGATGGTCTGCATTTATAGCGGGTTTTTTCTTCTGTCTAGTCAATGCCATATGACCAATCCATCTTCATTCTCTTCTCAACATTTGCTTCGCAACAGGTTCTCGTTTGTTGGTGCATTCACAGAGTTTCTTGTTTAATTGTCTCTTCTGATCGGCCATTTTACCTTCTTATGGATTTAGTGAAGGTAGTTGTTGGCAAATGACTGCATTTTGTGACTCACAGTGCACGACGTTCACACAGGTGTAGAGGAAGCGACTGACTCACAATGGGTGTTAAAACTCTAAATGTTTTCATTTATCCTGAGTCAGTGAAATAAGTTTCAAACTGATGTCTGTGTGATGAAAGTCTTTTAGATAATAGGTTGTTTGATATCTTTATCCGCTCCTCCTGCATGTAGTTAAAACTGTGCTTACTAGGTAGTGAAGCGAAGAAAGCCACCAAATGTCGAAAGTCAACATTTCCAGTACTATGCACTCTATGTAAGTGATGCAGAACAATTCCACTATTCGAAGAATGCATTTGTATATCAAATACATTCTATTTCTTCCAAAATCCATGTGACAAATAAATTAGAGATTCCTAAGCCTATCTGTGCTTTCTTACTCTTTACTTTGTGTGCAAATCTATGCTGCCTAGGACTGATAAAGTGAGATGATGAATATCAATGCAGATGCGGATAAACAAAGCATCATATGTCAATCATGAATGGTCGGTTTTCATCTGAGAATATTGTATTTTGTATTCATAACTCCACTTTCACCAAATGGATGGCTGAGGCGTTCGTATTACAAAGCAGACGAAAGCGTGCTACCCTGGGGAGTTTAATATTCACTCTGTGGATTGTTTTGAAGAAGATGTTATCGAGACGGAACAGCTGGTGTTAGCAAAGTGTATTATGCATCTCTATTTCTTTGGAACTCTTCAATTACTTCATATTTGCCTTCTATTCTATTTGTATCCTGGCCATAAGTAACTCATCCAACTATTCATCTTATTACGCAACTGTTTGATTATTCAACGACATTTTCGAAAAAGTTTAATGGCAAAATAAATAACTGTCACTAAAGTCTATTCTTGTTCGACGAGTTTCTAACAGGCTGTCTGATCAATAGAAGTAATCGGAAAAAATCCAACTCTCCAAATAATTCTGAAGACGTTGTCTTATCGAAAATGTAATGTGATCGAATCTGTGAAGAGCTAGAATATTCGCGTTGTATTCACAAACAACTTTCGATCATCACATCACATAGAATTTTGAAATGTCTTCCATGACTTCGTGAAGCTAACCGATATCTGAATTCCCTTTTTTCAAAATATTTTCATATTCCTAGCTCTGTTTAAAAGATGCATCAAAGAGGAGAGATTAAACCTGTCTGTATGATAAAGTGAGTTTCTGTTCTGTATATCGTGGCCTTCTCCGCCCCCCTCCACCACCTTCTTTTGCTAAAACTAAGGCATTTGCCTAGTCTTCTTGGGATTCTGTGGTGTATAACTGGTTGGCTTGATAATCGTTGGGTGCAACTGTGCTTACTTATGCGTTGAAATGTGTACGAAACTCGCATATTTTCCGTCGGTGAAGAGTACCTCTGAATAGTTGCGCCACAGGATGATACTGCTGATTCTTCTATTCGTGCAGGAGGCAAGGATATGTGTCTTCCGTTTGCCTGAAGGCCTAGTGAATGAGTGAATCATTATGTGAATAAACTGGTTGATCCTGTCGTTAGGCATACGCTTGTCTCAGTGGCTATTATGTAATGGTTATTGAATCATTATTTTAGAAGTGCTTTCTCAGATTGTGTATACTACATAGATAACTGTAGTAATTTTTGCTCTAATGCATGTGATTATGCCTCAACCCGCAAAAGAACTGGTGCATTTACCGGAATAAGACCAAGCTAAGGCAGTTTCGACTGTCTCTGTTTGCTTATGTGATGGCTCTGGATAACTTTAATGAATGCGGTCAGCCTTGCGTTGACGACGGATCTTCCAAATGTTCGCCCTATCAGCTTGATAGTTTAGTGGTCTGTCTATCGTGATAATAACGGTTAAGGCGAATCATGACTCTATCAAGGCCACAGGGCCTGAGAAATAGTTGCACATCGAGAGAACAACATCAATCGGGGAAATCATCCACTCTCAACACGTGGAGTCAGTGACTAAAATACGATAACAGGAATCATTTGAGTCTATGTAATTCGAATGAATACAGTTTAAGTCGCTTAACAACTTTCGATAGGGGGCAAGCCTGGGGGATAATAGCCGCGTTAACGTCAGTGCTGAAAGTGTATATTAAATTCGCCACAGTTATAATTTGAAATTCTGACTCAGCTACGTTTAATTTTGTTATACAGACTAGGTAAGAAGCGATCTCATTAAGTAGTATCATACTGTTACTTGACAGAAATACCATCATCCATAACCTGATAAGGAAACCACGCATTAATTATAAACTACTCTTTTTACTTAAATTACATAAATTATGTTCACGGTGAAATTAAATGGTCGTTATCCTTTAGTATATTGTTTGTGCGAACAATCTGCCAACTAGTCATTTATATAGAGCATATCGAAAAAAATAGAAGTATTGTCAAATAGGGCGGACACGTATTCTCTTTGGCAGGTTGTTCTTCACTTTGCAGATAACTTTGAAGGAGGCTTTTGTTGAGATGAAATGACCAGTATTGACGATATGTTCGATTATTGCACTTCTTATACAGCTGTGGAGGCAGATACATCGGTCGTTCAATGTGCATCCTGTACAAAAAGGTCACAGAACACTATCCAGTTTGGCTGCAGAAAGAAATTAGTGACTGTATAAGGAGTGCAGTAATCAAACATCTCGTCAACACTGGTCATTCAATCTCAACAAACGTCTCCTTCAAAGTAATCCATAAATTCTAGAACAACCTGCAAAGACAATACGTTTCCGTCTTCTTTGTATTGCAGAAGCCCTAGCCATTCAGTTGGAAGAACCATAACTATGCATGTAAAAGAAAATTATTGAACCAATTCTACTCTCATTATAACAACTCCGTTGATTTGACTTTTGTTTGTTTGCTTAATTTGACTTAACTCTTGTTTGTAGGCTTATTTTTCTAACTAATTAAAACCCTTGCGTAATTCCGTATGTTATTTTGTTTCCATGTGCATCCAGAGCACATCAAACCATTCACGGTAATACATTAATCTTCCTTAACAATCGTTTGTGACAACTCATCACATTTGTTACTCTCCTCTAATATCAACATCCAATTCATCTGAACCTACTAATTGTATTTGCGTTTGACAAATTTAATGTACACACGCATTCAAAACAACCAGATATATTTGTGATTGTACAGCTATGAAAACGAGTTCGCTGAAAATAAACTCTTCGCTGATCTACTGGTCTCCTGTCTAGAAATATTATTTACCAATGGCGTTTGCTCTCTGGTTGAGTTACTCTCTGACACTTGCAAGGTGTCTTCGTTCCAATCTTACATAACAAGAATCGAATTGCGCGAAAATGTCAGAAGAAATGATGACAGTGAATAATTTTCATTTTCACTTTACACAGTTGATGTCAGAATTCACGAACTGAGTAACACGTATTCCATTTGCGTACATCAATAGTCTTTTCAATTTCTCTCATCACTGAGGGCTGTCAGTTTCATAAATTTTTGAAAGCAACCCACATTTCACTTCTCGACCGTGTAATTATCAAATGTCCCAGCATAATACACAGACAGTTGAGATATCAATTTAGAGTTGGTGACACATATTTGCTAGCTCACACAAACAAAATATAACATGCGACTTTCAAATGCGACTGACTTTCCTAATATGCCAATCCAAACTCATTGACAGCTACCAGACGAAACTTCGAGTGTTCCGTCAACACTTTTGAAGCCATGAGTTGTTTTTGATAAACATTTACATTTTGTGGAGCATGTTCCTCTTAATCATTCAAACACCGAAATAGTTTACCTCATCTCCCTTCTTTTCCAGGAAAGTGGACTTTCATGATTTCAGTCTACATGGATGCGGAACGAAATCCCATGAAAATGATATGGGATTTTCAATCAATTTTGCATGAGATTTCAACGGAAAAATATTTTTCATTGGAGTTTTATTTGTTTTGTAGATTTCATGAGAATCTATTGCTCATATTCCATAAACTTTTACTCCATTCACTTACATTGTTTTGCAATGAACAGGTCTCAATATACTTAATTGAAGGTATAGAAAAATATTGATTTTTCTTAATGGGTTTTCCGGAGAAAATTTTAAGGAATACCAGTAGGATTATTCGAACTCACTAATCCTTAAGTCACCATTAATTTATATGCTTTCAAAATATGAACATGAATGTTCAGGGGATGAGAAAGGAAAGAAAATAGAAACATTTAATAAACAGAGCTAGCTTGTACGTCAGTGAAGCAACACAAGATGCGCCAATGTGGAAACCTGCTCTGAGAGCTGAGCTCACTAGGGTTTAAGAATAGTCGGTGTAATCAAAGTAATACGTTATCAATGGAGTCGGATATTGATTGCACTCTCTTTGTGTGTGTAAAAGTGTTGTCTGAAATATTGACGATATAAATTGCAGCAGGCTGTCGTCAATTCAGTCAGTCAGTAAAACAGTCAGTCGTTTCAACAGCAACTCAGTTAGTGTGTATGTATCTCGTGGTATTCGGGTGTATTCAAGGGACCAGTGATGGCGTCTGCATTCAACGTCTCTGCAACATTTCAGGACGTTTACTGAAATACGCTGAGTCTATAGCAATTCATAAACTTCAGCACCCCTGTGTATTCAGAAACAGTTTATCATTACTCTTAACCTACCCTAGGTATTCCTAATTTTATTGGATTACCAAACGTTTGTGTTAATTAGTCTTAATTCTTTTTTTGTCACTTTGTTTAATTTAACTCTTCCATATGTATTGACTTGACAAGTAAACGTATGATCAGATTGTTCTAAATGTATAGATAATCAGATAATCTCCGTCTTATAATAACGCTATTGAAACATATCAAAGTCAAGGTGAGGCTTCAGAAACACCGCGCTTCAACGGAGTTATGTCACGCAAAGTGTCAGTAGTGACAGACTAAAACCAGCCTGTCTTTCATTTGTGGTGATAGAAAGGCTTCAAAAATGGCAGTCAACAATGCGGACACTGACGAGAAAACTACTACTCCCGTCAAGCAAGTCAAGTGGGACAAGCCCCTAACTCGCGAAACGGACCGAACAACCAGCAAAATAAACACACAATTTAATATAGAGATTTATCCAGTGTCTCACACATACGCCCTCATTCTTTCAGAAAATGCTAAGTGGAAGAAAATACATGTGTAGGAGCAGATTCAATTCTTTGAGAAAGTTGAATGCATTCTGGTTTTACTTCGAAACGTGTTAAATTGAGTTAGATGCTGGTTAAGTGCCAATTAAAAATGAAAACTGCACTAAATAAAACGACAGCAAACCCGAAGGAGAATTGTAAGGGTGTGGTGGGAGCTGTCTACTAGCCAAATTGGTAGACAGTAATTTACGTCAATGTTTACGTTCCCAAGATTTGTCATGAGAAAATGTGAATAAAGATTGATTCAAAACCGACCACAGCAGACTTTGCGTAGGCAGATGCAGTTAACATATAGATGATTTGACATTCAAGAAACAGTCACAAAGATATGAAAGATTAATTTTAAATGAGAAACAACCAATCGGAAGACTGTGTTTGTTCGCTTAACTATCAATAATAAAGTACATGGAAATATATAAATATGCGTTGATTTCCTTAATAAATGATCTGTTGCCTGACTCTTACCTTCTGTCGTTACAAGGGAAATAAATTTTTTATCAGTGCATTCACTAGGCGGTGAATCCTTCTCACATTTAAGAAATACCTTGACAAGTAAAAAGTAAATTGCCTTTTTTCTCCCCGCAATCAAGTCTCTTCCAGGATATGCAACAGGAAAAGAGAAACGCAAAGAGTAAACATTGTAGTGCCGTAGGTAACATGAGTGAAACTGGGTCCATGGAATTCAGGGCGAGTTTCATCCATACTACAGAGTTTCACTGGCAGTCTGAAATCATGAGAACACTAAGCACAGATATACACTGACATTAAACCATCGAACGTACCAGCAGTTTATTCTTTTTGCAAGGGAAGTGAACGACAATTCAAGGCGTGTTTTGAAATTGTTTGTGCCGAAAACTTGTGTCTTCCTGCCTCTTCCAAGTTAAATGAAGTGTGCAGAGCGGTAGGTGAGTGAGCAAGTGTTGGCTGATCAGAGGCTATCGAAGCCCACTATCGTCATTGTAGTGCTGGGTGGGGCATTCATGAAAGTTCCTGCGGTGGATTCATTCCCAAAATGCCCATGTTCCACGCATCATTTCGCCACTTGTTTCTCGTCTCCACGTGGTGGGTTGAAACTGTAAGCCGTGTATGAGTGCAATGCTCACCACTTTGTTGAGTGGCCACAGTTGATTTAGTGGCTGCACTTTCAGCAGATAACTGACATTCACAAAGAAACATGTTTGCAAAATTTACAATTACAGCTGCATTATGGAGTATAAACGACAAACATCAGACTGTGATAGTGGATCTGACATTTGATAAGTTCTACAAACTCACAGTTACTGAGAGGTAATATTCTCTTATGCGATGCGAACAGGTTTTTGAACGTGATTTCAAGTGGACCGACACATATTTCCGCATGGGTTATTTGAACACCACAAAGTGCATAGTGTGGAAGTTCAACACGAAGTTCGTAAAATACAAATGTAAGATACAACATCACTGTCTAATTATCATGATGCAGAGAAATAACTGTGGAAAGTGTAGAAAAAGACAGAAAGAAATCGTATGAGGAGTGCACCATTGACTGAGAGATATTGAAACATAATCCAAGTAACACTCATGATAGCAATATTATTTATTTTCCACTGAAAGATTATTTCAGTGTAAATGCACCAAGTATAGGTCGAGATGTGTGACTCTGATGAAAATGTGACAGTCGTTGTCTACAAGGAATATGAAGATTTCACGAAATAAGGACATCGTATTCACGAGTCAGAGTGCGAGATTCATATAAGCTAAGAGTTACTATTGTACATAGTCTAATTCTGGAATATGCAGTTGAGTGTCTATCTGAAATTGCCACTTCTTGTTCCGTATTTGCCATCGAAAGGGAATTCCTAATAAGCTTTGTTACTCAGGCGTTTTCCCTTATCATTATGTGTAGAAGTCATTAACACTCAGCAGACGTGGCAGAATACAATGCAGTCTGGCAGAAAGCATGGATCACATGTGTTATCAACATGCAATTCGCTGATCATCCGTTTCCGTATTTTATTACTTAGGTGGCTAGAATAAGTTAAGTGCATTCCGAAGCATTTATTCTCAAGTTATCTGAATGAGGTAGGTGTAAGTGGTAGTCAGATCAAAGTGGAGATTCAATGTATGAAGGCAGTTTTTGATGTTAGCCACTCACTTATGTGTTGACATGGTGCATAAGGGGGTGGACGCAAAGAGAGTCACAGACTGGAGGCATTTGATAGCACTCCATTTTATCCTCTACATTTTCACATTATTATTCAACTTTTCGTGCTAAATAGGTAAACCCGATTTGAGAAATTTGGAATATTTCGGATGTACACTGATTGTCAGACATATTTACTGGAAGATGACTCCTGAAATGGGTCTTATGCAATCAGCTGTGTGTGTGGGCACAGACTGTTTGAGTGAACATCGAGGATGAACTATTGTCATCAGATATCACCAACGAGTTGCATTTTCACAAACCTATTGCGAAAGCATATGATATCGAAATATGAAAAATAGCCGATGTTATCTTTGAATTCCTAGTCAGGTTACCAGTCGTACTTTGAGTTTCACCAAGCCGTATTATACAGCATCATGAGATCACTCCCTTCACAACATCTACAAGGAGGAAACGCACAAATCCATCGACAGCTTAACATATTCTCATGTTTTAATTTCACAGACACCAATGCATTATATGCCTTATTCAGATAGTCTGCTCTGTTTTGTGCAAGATTCTAGTTCTCTTCAAATGTTAATCACCACCGAATTGAATAGATAACCACGATATCTTTCTCTACCTGATTTCTGGTTTCGTGTTGTTGTGAATTTTGTTTACACTTCATGTGAGAGTTAATAAACATGAGCAGAATTGAAATAGTAAGCGAAGGGGATGAAATGAACCGACAAACATAAGACTATTGTTTCGTAAGAATGAGCATATTGACATTATTGCTGGAAATTCAAATTTTCTTCCGTGAAGTGAATGCAAATAATCACATTAGTGATATCGAAATGAAAAGCGTCTGCTCGGGGTTGTTTGTGATGTCATTTTGCTGACTCCTGCTTTCACAGGCTTGAAACCAGCTGGGAAATCCCTGTGACGAACAAACGATGAAGCTGTTATGTTATGTAGGAGATAACCGATATGGATGGGGCATATGCTGAGGAGACGGTTGTATGACACAGTGAGAAGCGACGCGACGAATGCACATACACTATTTCAGAGACAGGATAAAAATTCATAACAACATGGATCTATTCTGTTTCGTCAGTGGATGTGATATATTCCAGTGAAATACTCCACCATCGGAACACTGAAATGAGTGCTATTCAATGAACATTTCAAAAGATTTTGATTATCATCCGTGTCAATCAAATGTTCAATCACACATACACAAACATCATCAATTTATTTTACACATACACGTTTTGGTCTACGAATATTTTCCCAGTGATGCTGTCCACAAACACAAATGTCACTTTTCACATCTTCCATACATCATATCTCCTATAAGTCATAGTCACGGACATTTCTCTTCTACTATTCTTTCATAATCATGTGCTATCAAAGTTGACGATTTCACATCTCATAGTAAAAAAACATCATTACAAATAAACATATTCATTTCACATTGACGAAGGTGCATATCCAATCGTCTTCTATCAAAACCGTTATTCACTCAAATTACAAAAAATGAGTGAAAGCAACTTAGTTGATAGTCTGAGCCCCGCGATTGTGCAGTCTCAAAGAATCAGAAACTTCCATTTTTGACTCTATTTCTTCTGAACATACTACTTTTACATCACATAACAGAAGAATGAAAATTTCTAATGAGTAGAATGAGACTTAGTTGGAGTTGTTTTCATCGAAATTATTACTATTCAATTTTATTTTTCTCGTATGATTTTTCACCTGTTATTGTGATTCTGATCAAGGCCACACGTGCTCCTTATTCTCACATTCCAATGCGTAAAATACAAAAGCCACAGAAGGTAAATTGTATTGTTCTAGACTGCTCATTATTTATTTATTCACAGAAATAATTAAAACCACTGTTCGGTATGGTCTTATGCTAGTTTTCATATTAGTGTCTTGATTTTCAGTTTTTCATCAATTTACTCACATCCCTCAGTTCAACTGTTGTGATGATATTTGAAATACCTTTTGATTTTGTGGGAAGCTTGTTTCTGTAATATTTACTGATGACGTTTTGAGCACAAACTATTTCTCTCACCATATCAAGTTACTGACGAAACCTTTTCCTTCATTTATATGCATGTCATATATACATGTATATTAATGAAGGAAAAACTTTGTGTGAGTGACTTGATCTAAGTATGACCAATAGTTTGTCCTCGAAACACCATCAGTAAATATTACTGTACAACACTGTGTGATTTATCAAAATAAAATCTTATCCATAATGGACTTATGCTCTATCACAGTGCCCACGTTATATACTTATATCAATCAAACATCTTTCTGATTAAATGTATGTGAGCTCAGTGTTTTCTCTTTGTTATTGCCTATCTCAGATGAATAGGTAAATGGTGTTTCTGAAAATGAATATACACAGCTAGTTAGTGTCATGTGTCAGTATCAGTCGATATCTCAGTGAACATATTAAAAGAAATCGGTACAGGGTGAGACAAATCGCAAACAGATTTTTTGGTTATGCTGACTTATATGTGGTGAGTATTCATTGATAATCAAAAGTATCATAACAACCAAAGGATGGAAGGTGATTCTGGAAGCACTCTTGTCAGAAGTAACTAGTGATCCTGAACTCACTTATTAGGAATGATCACCATTTGAAGGGATTCATTTAAACCTTGAAATTCCAGGTGAGTGTTATCATAAACATCTTTGTCGGAATTTCTATTCAGTTCTGCGTGTGATGTTCAAATTTATGTGGTACATTTGTTTTAATTTTCTAATCTCTATCCAATGTAATATAACTCCTAGAAGTTCCGAAACTAATTCTGAAATGGACAGTGGATTTTAACCAGAATGATTTTTTCGTGGACTATTTATCGTGCATATGCTCATATCAAGGCAGTCACCCACAGGACTTCACATCTTCAGTTCGATGTTCATTTCATTTAGTATCCCTACAATTTTATGAGAATTAGTCATATTTTCCTTACATGTGGTATTTGTGTTGATTCATTCTGATCTCATGTGTTTGGTGTAGATTCGATGAAGTGAGATTCCGTTATCAACCTCACTTTGCACTCACTCATATCACCTCGTCACAATGCATTTCTGTTACATGCAGATATCTGTTCGTGAGTTGAAACACGCATTCACAGTCGTTGAGATTTCTCCAGCCTATTCAACTTCGCGGTGTCAAACATTATCCATGCAGCTCAAATTATACTCTAAGTCATGCTCTCTCCATTAGAATTCCTTTGTGAACTTTCAGGTGTTCCTTCAACCTCGATTTGACTTCAAACTCCTGTAAACAATTAGTGACTCGATCCAGAGACAGAGAATGCAATGTGCACCCACTGACTGTAAAATGTCTCGACAGAATATTTGGCGGATACAAACAACGATGACAACGTTTATCATGCACATGTGAGTTGAGTTTCCTTTCATCATTTTTAATAATAAATCTGAACCAAATGATGTCCTAGTGGACTGCGATCCTTGACACTCATCAACTGATCTTGCTTTTGAGTCGGAAAATAGTCGACGAATTTCAGTTTTAAATTCTTCACTGAGAGAGAGGCACTCGAATAGCACTCATTTGTTCTGTAAGTTCCATGTCAGTAGAACGAAAATGTTGGAATATTACTGGATGTACGTTTCCCTGTCATGCGGGTGGCGGGATGGGAACACCTTTTTTTTATTAGGCAGACCATTCCATCCTCGACTGATAAACCAGCTCAGCACATTATTCAAAGAGTAGGAATGCAATCAATGACGAACTACCGACTTGAATAATAAAGCACACATTATGTTGGACAGCACATGCTGCAATCAGTGTTATTTTCTACAGTATTGACAGTGGGTAGTCTGTCTTTTCTGTCTTCTGTGTTCTAGTGCTCACGACGGATACAGTGTGTATGATTAATGCGTTTGTGATTTGAAATTGTGTCTACATGTTAACCCGTTGAACAAGACTAGGAACTTAGTTGTAATGTGTGTACTTTTCAGCTCCTTTGTGCATCCGCATGCATTCAATGATGTGAAGGATGTCCGAATCTTATCACCAAGTATGTGGAATTACTGTTATCGTTCTTTTCCCATCCGGTAACTCTCAGGAATGTAGGTAACTGGGCGTCAGGCGGTCGATGTGTTGACGGCGAAGGAGCGTTGTTTCTATCTCCTAAGCACACATTTGGGTCATTCAGAGAAACTTTCCTTGAACGCTTCACAGTTGGCATTGAGATTCCACACGATTTAGAATGTCAGTAAGTGTGTAACTGTTTGTTATCATAGGCAAAGTTTCCATGAGTTCGTGTCCTCATGACGAATTGACGTGAGCGTTTGATTACACATGGTATTCAAGGAGTGGTGATATCTGATCTGGGTGTTCATGAATTCAGCATAACTCACGTAAATTTTATCAATAATCGATACTCCGTTTGACATCGAGGCGAATTAGGCTTTGAGTCAATGATCACAAATAGCTGTGGCTATGCGAACATGAGTTTTGGTGCCTAATGTCGGCAAATTGTTCACTCTTCATAGAAACTTATTGTTTGCCGAGATGTTTGACGTAATTTTGTGAACTGTCATGATGCCACTCATCGCTATCACAGAAATAGTGCTGTTGATTTGAAGCAGAGTTGGAGTATGATAGCATTCTACACGCTGAACACAAGTGCTGATGCATGATGAACGAATCGCATTGATCGAGAGGCATTTGCATTTCGGGCAAGAGAATATTCTCTGTTCACCAATCAGTCCTTCGAAATCTGTGATTGTCAGATTTAGTCATTTGAAATGACTTAGATGGAGTGTCAGTGCCTTGATAGAGTCAAAATTCAATATCATATGATAAGGAATAGCAATGGACAGGTGATGGAAAGGAAATAAGAAGCATACATCGACACATTTGATGGATCCAATTTGAGTATTTGATTTGTATCGACATACTTCAACTGTGTTATTGTGAATTGTGGAGAACTTGCCACAATGTGCATGTCTGCAATCACTTCCTTCCGAGTTTGTGGTCAGCTGTCTGTCCAGTCATCCATGGCGTCATCTTCATGCATTTCCTGTTCAAACTGAATGCTAAAGTGGATATGGGTGTAATGCGATTATGTTTTCTGACTACCGCATCTTCACAACATTGAGGAAGAATTGACCATGAGATTAACATTATTCTGAGTGATTATTTTCAGAGTGATCCACAGTTCTGTTCGCTCAGTAATCAAGTTCAGATAACTGGCCAGAAATGGTCAGCAAAAGGGTTTTCTGGGAGCGAACTATTCAGGAACTGGTTGTGCACCGAATATGCAGCAAGAAATCAATGTAGATTAGCTATAATGTGAGGTAATCCACGAGTGATATCACATTCCAGGCTGTCCCTCGAATGGAACTCGAAAGGAGGTGGCAAGTTAGTCGTCGGTGCAGTCTTGATATGGATTAAGTCATATGAAGAGGGGATAGAAACAAGTGAGCAGGCGTGGAGCCAGCTCTAAACATTGGCAGAGTGACTAAGGCAATGACGACATGCGTTTAAAGCACAGTGTTTGTGTAGGAACTAAAGAAAGCAATAATGATAATTTCTTATTCACAGAGCTCTCGTAAATTAAGCCTGATTTCCTAAATTCTGATTTCTTATTAGATTCACCACAAACTGGAAGAGAAACCAGCAAAAGTAAACTTAAGGAGGAGGTGGTTTCTAAGTTCTCCCTCTTCCACTTCTACGATTGTCAACATAAGGCGGATAACAGTGATTAAGTACAGCACAAATCGATTTATGAAACCACATTTTCTACTGTAGGTTTCGTAAATTCAGACGTGCACTGAGACAAACACTGCATCGTGCAAATTGCACTACTGCCTTTGTCATCAATAGTAAATTGGTAAATTTCTTTCTTCTCTACTCAGCAAATCGACATACATGCGATCTCTCTATTTGTGCTCATCACAAAATTGTTAAAATCATGTCCTAAGATTTTCGGCTTCATGAGCTTTATGATAGCAGTCTCGTTTAACCAGGTAGTTTCACATTATTGACACAGGATCGCTTTTGTTCGAAAAATAAATGTGGCATTGTTGTGGCAACTTTTAATAATTCCCAGTGATTAATTTAAAGCAATATCTCACAGTTTCTTGTGAGCTTATGGACTGCATTACACAGAGATGTCATCATGAACACTTTAAATGGAATGAACACATTTTCGTCTCAAACATTTACGTGAATCCTGGCTGCTTCCTCTCAGATCTGTAAAATATTGCAGATGAACTGACCATTTCACAAGCTACCTATCTTGATGGCTTTCCTTCGACAGTCACCAGTGACCACGATGCTCGCAACTGTCACCTCCTTGAATAATCTGTTCATTTGAGTACTGCCACTTTTCCTAATCGACTCGACAAAACAATTGACTCAGTTGTCACTAATTATGCAGGAATATATGAATCACGCGTGTATGCCTCATCACATTTTCCAAAGGTTCTCTGAAATATACGTTGAGTTCTACAAAGAGTCCTTTCTCGCATTTTTTTCAAGAAATCGCAGTAAAGATGCTTTTGCGCAGAATTGTTCACAAAAAATCAGTTGCATGTTGTAAAAAGCAAACTGTAAAACAATTGAATCTGCGTCTATTGGATGATGCAGTCACTATCTTCAATTCTGTTTTCACGTGTGTTGCATGAAATTCACACTATTCGAAAGACTTAACCATTCCACTTGACCCATATGAATACGCTACGTACAGCAGAAGAGCTTTTGTACAAGTCTAAAGATGGAAATGGTCCAGGGGGGATCAACATTTTGACCAAATCTGAAGTCCATTGACTGAACACTATTTACAACCAAGGACTACCATCCACTACGGAAAACATGCTACTATGGTGTTTTGAGACTAAGATACAAATGGTTATCAATAATCCACCTCTTAACTGTTTACCTAAAACGCACAAACTAAATCTTCCTCATCGCCTTGTTTTAGAGAAGTAAACTCTCGATTTCAAGGAAAAGTGACGTGATTAATGAAGGTTCTATAACCTATACGCAGATAAATCGTGCGACAAAAAATTAGTGATGTCTTCGACTTTATTTCTGAAATATTCGAGACCAATGTGAGGGATAAACGCATGTTATCCATAGACGTATCATCGTTATTCATGAATGCACGACTTATGGAGACGGTAGATTACATCTGTAAAGAAATCACCGATAGGCGATTGAACTCAGGAATTCCGTTTTGTAGCCTTAAAGAACTACTCCTGAAATGCAGAGCGAATGTTCACTTTTTCTTCATTAATGCATACTACTGACAATTAGATAGAATAGCTATGCGTTCACATCTAGGCCTTGTATTAGCTGAGGTTTTCTTTGCAAAACTTGAAAATGGGAATGTAAACATTGACGAATTGTTAATAAAATTCAACAACGTCCTCCGTTCGTTGACTTTAACTTGTGAAGAGTAGCATGGCAGTAAACTATATTTTCAGGATGTCTACCTAAGTGAGCGAGAAGATGAGTCACTTAAGGGAAGCGTGTGTCAAAAAAGCACATTCACTGTGCAATACACACATTTCTATGGTAACTTGACCATTAAATATAAAAGAAATGTTGAATGTATTACGAGTGGAGCAAGAAAGATATGTACGGATGACCCCTTACAGAAACATTGTATGTATTAACGATTCCTCGAGAGAGATGGGTTGTCCAAGTAGTTTCATCAAAAAACATATGGTATAATCAGCGAGAAAATCTGAGACTACGACTGCACGAAAAACCCTATTTACTATGTTACAATTTAATGGTAACTTATCAAGTGAGATTTTATTCCAAACACTTTCCAGGATTATACGAAGAACGTTTCAAGCAGCCTACCTGTGTTTGTCATTCTCTAGTCAACGAATGATCAGGATGCAAATGGGGGAGTAGGTAGGTAGTATTGCCACATCTATGTTTACTCGTCAATTCAACTGGCACCTGTGGTGACAGTTATATTGGGCGTACAACTAGACAGCTCAGCCGACGTGTTGCTGAATTACTACCACCATGGTTTCGCAAAGGACAGACAAAGAGCAGTCCTTAGCTCCATTTTGTCAGTGAAAACCAGTGGTAACTTAGTGGAGGAAAGAAGATGTTTCAAAGTAATTTGACGTGTTCCACAGAGTCTTTCCAATAGACTTCGTATTCGTTCATTGCACACAACTGAGGCGGTAGGCATTCCAATTAATAAACCTAAGGTATGCATTCAAAAGAAGTTCGCACAGCCATCTACCCCTGTTGGCCTATCAAGACATAATTCATTTACTTCCCTTACAATATAGCAGTACTTAATCTGTTCATTTGTTTTTCCTAGCATTTATCGACTACTTCCACCTGAACATTTGTTTGTTTAATCGTACTGTTTTTCGTTATTCATGTTATCACAGATATCCTCACTTTGTCATGCTTATTATTGATAAAACCACTATTGTTATTATTCAAATCATTACTCCTGTTATGACTTACTGCACAATTTATATTCACCATCTTATTATTCTATAGACAAAACACCATGATTGGTTTATATTTGAATTTTTATTTGTAAAGTTAAATGTCTTAGAGTTAAGCCTGATGAGATCTGATTGAAAATAATATTGTTCACCTTAGTGTGTTGTTCAAAATTTAACCAGGGGATTACATAACATATTGAAATCTCTGACATACTGTCCTATCGACACTTTCATTTCTAATGTCACGCAGCATAAGGTTGGTCGCCTTCACAGTTTTAACTTTATTGATGTTCTCTGAAATACCTTAAACCTTCACGAATCATCAGGCCTGATGCTACAACTGTTGCTCTCTTTAGAATATATGGTGACATTCTATGTTACTCTCTTACAAACATTGTCAACACTTCCTATTCCACAATATTGTCACACACGTCTACTCTACGCCAAACTAATTCATCAAGGACACTTGCTAATTTCTCGTGAACAAAAATACGTCATCACTATTTTATTGGAGTTTCAGGACACGTAACAACAGTCATCGATCTGATGGAAATGTGAAGACAAATGAGAACACATGAAAATATTCTACCAAACATTTATTGAAATGCGTGAAAACGAAAATCAGTGAGTTAGAATGAAAAGAAACCGGGGATTTCATTTGGACAGTACACATATCCTAAGTAGCACATACCGAAAAGCCATAAATACCGCCTCTTAATATCACTTCTTTCACCACCGGACAGAATCTGTTCACCGACATGTTTGTTGTGTACACCTGCGGAGAAGACAGAAATATAATATGTGGTCAAAATAAGGTAGCATTGTTAAATGTGCAAGTGCAGATGAAGTCATACAGTGGATCGACAATTAATTCAATGTTCGACACGCCAGTTACCCTGAAAATGTGAAACAAACACCTCAGGTTGGGTTTGAAAATTTGACTGCTCGTTGTCAATGACATGTAGCTGACGTTACAAAGTTTAACATCTCATAAATGCATGTCATGTCATAGGCCACACGACAACATCTGCATCATAATCGCTATGTATGGCAATCACTGCACAGAAACACACACAAGCACAAATACACACAAACGTCCATATACACAGGCATCTTCAGTAGCGAGATTCACTGGATAAAAGCATGAGGCACAACCAACGACTAACTACGGTGTTGAAGAAGCCATAGTTTGTCAGAAGAAAAAATCACATTGTAAAAATAAATCATATCCAACCTTGACCAGAAGAATGATGAAGTTCGCCAGGTTTCGACAGATGGTTCCGGTGAATATATGTTGAGTCAACGATTGAAATCACAAGTGCTGTAAAAAGAAGATAACCAATCTGAACATGTGTTAGACATGAACATATTCTTCAACTTACCATCCTTATCAAAGCCCAACTAGCTAAGCATAGAGACAATACGACACAGTCGAGAAGCTTGTGTTTATACCATTCAAAAAGATAGTGAATCGAAAGTTTGTTCAATGAAATTTAGTTTGTCCAATGGAATTAGTGTCACTCAACCTATTACAATTGAGCTTGCTTCTATGTGTTAATATGCATTGCCGAGCATTTGAGTGTGTTCACAAAATTTAATTAGTTACGTTCTCAACGCGAGAAACCAATCTCTACATTCTAATGAATCGTCGTGAAGAAAGGTGCGACCGCGTGACGTCCTGTAGGGAGAGAATTTGCGATTATTTTTCGATATTTCATTGCTTCTACTAACGATGCCAATGACAAACATCAAACATTTACGTGAAAATTGCCGTTAGGCAGCTGTGCAGGTAATGTGTGTCTTTAAATACAAAATAGGTACTGTAAGAGAAATCAGTTAATTTTAATTGAACTTTAAAAGGCACTGAAGAATCGAGGACAATATTGTCAACGATAAAGCTCTGTCCACATGAATCATATAACAATGCTTCTCGAAGCTATTCCGGAGTAAGAATCGCCTTCACTCACTTCAGAACCCTCACATCGTTAAACAACACATCGTCAATGTGCATGAAATCAAAAAAGAATTATCACAAATAAGAATTGGGGAATGATTGTGGCAGAACAAAGGCGAATAATAAAGGTCGATAATAAATGTAATGTGCAAGTGTCGAATCAGTGGAGCACAGTCTAGGAAAAATCCAGTAGTATTTTTAAAGTTAGTTGAAACGCCTAAATCAGTATCAATATTATAAAAAGGTCCTCTGAGAGGGATTTTCAAATAACTTGTCGAATACGGTGGATTGATAGTTAAAAGGCTAGAACTATGAATCATGTGAGGGTAAATGTTTCTTTCGGAATAATGAAAAAACGAAGAAAACAGTAATTGATACAGAGGGAAGCGTATTCACAATGTGGGAAGTTTGTAACCAGAGTGCTTAATAGAATGCTGTCTTGCAGATAAATTAGGCTGATATATATCTATCCAATGCAAAATCTTCCATTTCAAACGAGGTGTTGACAGATTCAAGAGATACTACTGTCTAACTCATCGTTACATTCAATGTCATTGTTGGTGAGCACTGAATGGTTTGTTTATTCGAACTGATCTCCACTGTGTGGGAGACAATAAGTTGACCGATGTTTAATCGTACGCTGGTTTGCAGAGGACTGGAGAAAAATGATCAGAAGTATCTTTTTTTCATGAATTGATTTTTATTCACAGACTCTGCCATAGTAACTCGCGAAGAGGAATACATTTCTGTCCAGTACGCTGTTGATCGTGTAAGAAACTTCACGGTGGAATCAGAAACCTTGAAAGTAGCTTAAGATAAACAGTAACGCCACTTGAACACTCAATAAGCACGAAGCTAAAATGACACCTATACCGATGCATGTATACCAACTGAATGCGTCTATGTGCGTAAATGTTTACAAACTGTAGACAAACTGCAACCGAAGCGGAACAAGACTCAAAATCAGGGAGATGAAGCTCAAAATGAAACTGATCGATCGACTTGTCAGAAAATAATCTTTCTTCATCTATTTAGAAATCAGTAGAAGTTTTAGTTAAGGTGATACTTTCAGAAAAAGGAAACAAAGAACACATTTCCATATACAGTTGAATTACTGAATAAGTGTGTGAGTAGATCAGCGAACGGTCGTTTTCATATATATTGTATCAGGTATTCATTCACACGAATACGGCTATATTTGTGGAAGAGCTGACTTGTGTGTGCGTGAACACATAAACGATTCAGTTAGAATCTAGTTGACTTAATCGTAGCTTTCTCTACGCTGGATGGTATATTTTCGAATAATGCATTGTCCGTTGTTCGAGAAGATTTGTATATTTTTTTAAGATTAAATGATCCTTTGTGACATGAATTCAGTTAAAGTTGTGAGTTTATGAAAAGTAATCAGAACACCAGAAGTAAAATCACTCACATGAATGGAATAGACTCAATAATAAAAATCCTATTGACAACACTTCAGTTTGAGTATGCATAGAATGTAACTGCCTGCGTCTATGTGAGTAAATGTTTACACACTGTAGACAAACTGCAACCGAAGCCATACAGTACTCGAAGTAATGGTGAGGGAGTGCAATAAACAGTTGAGGCGAGAACCCATTTATATAATTACCTATTCTTTCAAGAAAATAGAGATTGAGATGAATTTATCTCGATCTGATCACGAAGTATGAGTCTCGGTTCACGAATGAAAAATGAGTCAGAGTGTATTGGGAATATCTCTTCCTAAATTGACTACATATATATATACTGCCGTTCAATATATGACGACATTATGTGGAGAAATGAGATCAGACACCAAGAAAAAGGCTACAGACACACAAGACAACACTTCAATGGTCACACCTCCGTCAACCGTAAACTGAAGTTTGTCTTGAGATGAACCGAATGCTCTTCATTTTTCAAACGATTAATATTCACTGATAAAATGAAAAATCATAGGGATGTCTATGCGATGTTTCATATATATATATATATATCAATACATTTGAATGATACAAAGAAGAAGACAACGATGATAGAGAATTCAGTGGAGTATCCCTTTGAATTGCAGTGATCGAATTAAGCAAGGTGATAATCATATAGCTGGTGAGCTGAATGGTTTGGCAGGATGATGTGAGTGGGAAGCGACAACAAAGGGCTGCATTGGGCCGATTGGAACTCTTTGGAAGATGTGGATTTCATGAATGATTTATGTCTGATGCGACGCAAACTCGAAGAGTAACAGCCGAAAAGCAAGAAACTGTCAGAATTGGCTGGTCTCAAAGACATGAATTCTGTTGAGCAAAGGAAAGATGGGGTGATGAAAGTGACTGACCAACTAACATATACAACAAGCAATGATCACCACGATCAATGGGAGGAACTCAAAAGATATCGCTTCACTCTCTTATCTGACCAGATGGCATCGCTTCAACCGCATGTAACGCTTAACAAGGATGAGGTTGTGAAAACCACCCAGGATCGCGAAATACAAGACAGACCTCATCACTCTGAATCTGTCGGGACATCTACTACACTCAGCACAAATAACACCTTTCGGGTTTCTCGATGCCAATATCAAGTCAGTCAGTCATTCAGTTTGTTCTGCTATATGGTCAGTGTGCTGGCCATCGCGTCAACATGAGCATTTGCAACTGCCTGTCACAGAATTTCATCACCTGCTGAGTAAATGGTTGACACAGCGTAAAGCAATGCGTTGGGCGTCGCCATAATAGGTCTTCGAAATGAGCACACATAATACATATCAATCCATTTTCGACTATATAACTTCTGAACATACTACTTTTATATCACATGACAGAAGAATGAAAATTTCTAATGAGTAGAATGAGACTTAGTTGGAGTTGTTTTCATCGAAATTATTACTAATCAATTTTATTTTTCTCGTATGATTTTTCACCTGTTATTGTGATTCCGCTCTAGGTTACACGTGCTCCTTATTTTCACATTCCAATGTGTAAAATACAAAAGCCACAGAAAGTAAATTGTATTGTACTAGACTGCTCATTATTTATTCATTCACAGAAATAATTAAAACCACTGTTTGGTTTGTCTTATGTTATTTTTGATATTAGTGTCTTGATTTTCAGTTTTTCATCAATTTACTCACATCCCTCAGTTCAACTGTTGTGATGATATTTGAAATACCTTTTGATTTTGTGGGAAGCTTGTTTCTGTAATATTTACTGATGACGTTTTGAGCACAAACTATTTCTCTCACCATATCAAGTTACTGACGAAACCTTTTCCTTCATTTATATACATGTCATATATACATGTATATTAATGAAGGAAAAAATTTGTGTGAGTAACTTGATCTAAGTATGACCAATAGTTTGTCCTCGAAACATCATCAGTAAATATTACTGTACAATACTGTGTGATTTATCAAAATAAAATCTTATCCATAATGGACTTATGCTTTACCACAGTGCCCGAGTTTTATACTCATATCAATCAAGCATCTTCTTGATTAAATGTATGTGAGCTCAATGTGTTCTCTTTGTTATTGCCTATCTAAGATGAATAGGTCAATGGCGTTTCTGAAAAGGAATATGCGCAGCTAGGTAATGTCATGTGTCAGTTTCAGTCGCTATCTCTGTGAACATATTCAAAGTAATCGGTATGGAGTTAGACAAGTTTCAAAAAGATTTTTTGGTTATCCTAACTTATATGTGGTGAGTATTCATTAGTAATCAAAAGTCTCATGACAAGTAAAGGAAGCAAGGTGATTCTGGAAGCACTTTAGAAAGAAATAACTACTGATCCTGAACTCGCTTATTAGGAATGATCACCATTTGTTGGGATTCATTTGTATCTCAAGATTTGTATCTTGAAATTCCAGGTGAGTGCTACCTTAAACGTTGTTTGAGGAATTTCGATTCATTTCTGCATGTGATGTTCAAATTTATGTGGAACATTTTGTTTAACTTTTCTTATCTCTATTCAATGTAAATGTTGTACCTGATCTTGTCAGAATGACGGTGTTCAATAAATTTCAAGTTGGCCGTGAATATATTCTCAAACAAATTGTCACCTGTTAAATTGCAAATAGAGGTAAAAGTTGTAACGCCAATGGCCTTGGCGTTTGATTGATCAAATATGAGTATTTGATTTGCATCGACAAAATTCAACTGTGTTATTAGGAATCATGGAGAACTTGCAACAATGTGTCTGTCTGTCTAACTGTCTGTCTAGCCAGCCATGGTATCATCTTCATGCATTTCCTGTTCAAACTGAATGTTCAAGTGATTATGGGTGTAATGCGATAATGTCATGTGACTACTGCATCTTCGAAACATTGACGTGCGGTTCAGTCACATGAACTCCGAGGTTCACATTTTCCTGTTCTTGAATACGAATGAAACACTCTGTTCGAAAGGGTTAACATAAATAATGTATTTCGGGAGTATTCGGATTAGCTGTTATTTATTCAATGAAATGTTCACTTCGTGGGTCTGGTGGGATTCCTTCATCGAAAGATTCTGTAATCAATGCTATCCTGGAGAATCTATGTTCACTGGCTTGTCGCACTTGACTTGATTGTAAAGAAAGGAGTCATCTAACAGTGCAAAGCACTCGAACCACATTCTGAGATGAACATTTCAACGAGAATAAGTAATGGGTTACAGCTGTATCGTGACTTGGCAGAAGTTGGAATTCATAAGCCATATGGTCGGGTCCCAGTGGCTTAATGGTATACGAGGCCACCTTGTAGCCAGAAGGCCTGAGTTCGAACCCCGGTGGGTGCGTACTGTAATGAGTCCCAAACTAGGACGAAACAGCTCTCCAGTACTCCCAGGTTTTCCAGTGATTCTCTAACCAAAGTCAGCTCATGATGAAATCCTTTAACCAATCAAACAAATCCCTACAAATGAATACTTGAAAACTGTAAACTGTTTGTCAAGCAGGTCTGACAACTTCCGATCAACACTAAGAATGAAGTATGAGACGTGGAGCGCAAAAGATAAGAATTTTTGCATGTCAATCTGCGCACAAATTCATGCTGTGAATACGCGTAAATAACGTGTATTATTTGATAGTCGCATTGGAAACAAATAAGGCAAATGCCGTTGAGCAACCAGTCAATGGGAGAGACAACACAAACTTAGGGAAGTACAGAACACGTAATTGTCTATGATGAATTGAAGTCACCTTCATTGAACTGAAGTCATATTAAACACATGAAACCAAAGAGAACGTCATTTTCTTAATATAACTGTAGAGAATTGTCTGACAATGTGAGATTCTCTGCACACTTAATCCATCAGGTTTCCATAACTCGGAATTTCTTTCGAAAACTGTTAACCGCAAATTGTTTGATTGTACAGTCAAGGCAATTTGTTGTTTTTATGGGTAAATCAGTTTCATATGACGAATAACATTCTTCATGATGCTACCTATCGATGAATATAATTGTCAAAAATAGATGTGTCAGTGACCTTATGGAAAGTCCCTCAGTTTGTTTCAGCACTTCCACCTTCTTTACCATTGCTTTCACTCATTCACCTTCCACGTCACCACCCTTCTTCCTTTTCTCAGTAAAGACGTGTCCATGGAGAGCTGCGATATCCAGTTTGAAAATCTATTTTAATATTTTCAGAAGCCTTTTTTGATACACAAACAGATAGCTGAAGAACAGTTACCCCATGTATTGCACCCACAATTTGACGTTTCCTCAGTTTAAGGAGGAGTTTGTGTATCACAAGCTTGTAAACACTTTAAATACACACAAGGGTAGATAATATGATCAAAGGTGATATCTCAGTCGAATAGTTGCCACTTCTCAGGATCATTTCACATATCTTTACCACTAATTGTCCCGCTGCTCACTCCACTTTGCTTAATAGACCACAATTAATTGGCTGTAATATTCACTTAATCTATATTTGATAATTCTTATGCGAAATTTTATTTCGTATTCCGTTATAATAACGTAGTTATACACATTTATGTATGTATAAAGGTAATACTTCTAAGAATATCATGAGGTTTAGAAATATCTTGTGACCTAGTGAGGAGCACTTGTCATGAAAGCCATTAATGAGCAGAATACTGTATGTTTGGGACGTGGTCAAAGCAGTGCGCTGCTACAATCACAGTTACTGCCAATAATCTCAGATATTGACATGCTGATCAGCAGATTTGTTGGTGGTCACCTATGTGAATAGCTCCAATCTCTGGGTCAGCAACATACATTTCCGACAGACCAAGAATTGAACGTGATTCTTGCTCCTTGACAGAAAAATAAGTTATCATTTTATGGATTTAAATTCTTTAAAATAATGCTTTTGCTTCTGATGTCGACTAGCCTACTCAGCTTCTTGTCAAGATGCTACCCAATGAGGTCAACCAGGGTCATCTTACAGGTCAGCATGTCCTTCAGATTCTAATCTTTCTCATTGAACTAGCACTTATATACTTCATGATCATTTCCTAAGACCAATATAGTTGGCACTACACATTGCAAATGTATACTATCATTCCAAGGACTCTATAGCTCCTCACATATATATTTTGTAAATGTCATATCAATGATGTACTATCCCTTATTGCATTTTATACCATTTTGCAGTTTCCCGTAACGTTATTCTCTTCCTGAAATAACTTTTATTTACGTGGGCACATAGGACCTACTCAAATTTATGCTGTTCATTGGTCGACCACCTGCGGGAGACGGAACGAAGTAACATATTTGATCGTGCCTGTGAAATGGCATGCATTTCAATTAAACTTTCCCTCTTCTATACGCAATAAATTATTATTACTAATCCCAAAAGGTTTGAATTCAGCACTGGATCACTCTCCATACTTATTGGTTTAATGTGTAAGTAAGTAGTCTGAAAAAGAGAAGATATTCCCAAAAATGTTTTTCACCTAATTTATGTTTGTCGGAGTCTGACTATTTGAAGGTTATAAAAAGTGAGAAAGCATGTGTGTCTTCTAACTGCCCATAGCCTGCTGCATGATCTAATCCGTCATGTTCAGGTGGATGATAAATGATGGTAAACAGGCTTATCATAATTACGTTTGTCAGACAACTTCTTCAGAAGAAATTCGCTAGGGAGATGAACGTTTGATACTTCCCTGAGTTCATGTCACTGCTGTGTTTGAAGTTCTCATGCAATTCATTAATTTCATTCGTCTATAAATTACCGTATTTTATCAAACGTGTACCCGATATCCCCGTTTCTGCTAGCTTGTTACTTTGCCATGCATCCGCGTTTCTCGTAAACCATGTTTTGTTTGGAGTTCCATCCATTCCGATACCTCCCACCTCCAGCAGTAAGCAAGGTTAAGATGGAATTTCAGGTGCAGGCATAGCAGCCTCAATACGTAAAATGTCACCATTTTTCCAACCAGAACTCAAAGGAAAATACAATAAAATTAAAATATTACATATTTGCCATTTGACATGTGGGAACGTTCATGATATTTTGCCAGAAGCTTCTATAGCCTTCTGAAGATCTAGAATACCCGTTGGACGTTACTCTAAGAATTTGTAGTGAAAATTTAACGTCTTCATGCATAAATTCATTGACACATTTTATTGCCAGAAACCCACAAGACATCTGCATATGATCACTAATCACTTAAAATCTTTTCATTTTGTAGACGGAAAAAAGTAAGGGTTGAAAAAGTGAATTCAAAGAATTAATTACACATTACATTAATTCAGATTCAGATGTCCACAGGAAGCTAGTCACCATGCAGATGTCCTTGTGACGTTACATGGAGGAATCAGTCATCAAATCTTTGAATTCAAACACACAAGTTAGTCATCCGTTATCAATCATTTCACTGCTTCTCTACAAATGATGGCTTATATTCCCGTATATACTTCTCCCAGTCCCCCATTTAGAAAAAACATTCAAGGTTTGGCGTAATCTTCTGTTCGAGGTCTTGCACACTGCTGTTTCCAATCAGTTGTCCGAACGCGTCCTCCTGACTCTTCTTCACTGGGTGTGGGTTGATTGTTGGTGCATAACACTGTGTGTAGTAGTTACTTTCATCCCTTCTGAGTCAAATCTTGCTGTCATGATCCCGGAAAACGTTGTGACAGTAATTCAGCAGATTTGATCATGGTCGTCATCGGATTGACCGTAGTGGATTGTCTAACCTCCAGATAAAATTTTCAAGATTTCACCTGCATTTCATCAGATCTCACGGATATTTAATACTTCTGTATTATGCCTTGTGATTTCTCCTGCAGTCCAAGCATCATTGCCGGTCTGGAACATGATGTGGGTTGTCCACGTTCCTACGCTTTCTTTCGTTTTCATCGAGGAATTGACATCGACTGATAGTCTACCTGATGTCTTTCACTCAATGACGTCTTCAGCCCTGTTAGTGAGAAGTCTTTCTGACTCTACTGTGGTGTAAATTTATGTCTACTGTCGTATATAATAGAAGCAGAGATTGGCTCGCAGACAAAATGTTTGTTTCCTCCTGTGTTAACAAATGTATTCAGGTGAATTTCAGTAAATGTACTACTTGTCTAGGTGGTCACCAATATAGATATTGTGACTTTTGACACTTTTCAGTGGAAATGGTGAAAACCAAACAATCGGTATATATTTATATATACGAATATATACACAGAAGGGCTCTTAAATTCTCGTCGAATGACAGTATCTGAGGTTTCATGTTTATTGAGATGAGAACTCCAAAGATAGGTGGATATCACTGCATGTTAAGCAGTCACTTTTGCAGATCTCATATTTTGAAGTTCCTCTTCGAGTGAACTGACGGAATGTTGTATGAGAACCAAGAGATGGAAGAGAGTTAGACTCGCTTAAACCCAATATTTGATTATAGTCATAACACTGAATATATTTGCTCATTATACATTTAACTACTTACGACAACATGAGTAGCATGTAATTCAATGAAAACTAAACACGTAGATCAGCGAAGAGTCTCTTTTCGGCATATAATTCATTCTAAGTTCATCACTAACCTGTGTTGTATATACATACAAGTAGGCTAGGCGATACTCTTGTTCGTACTCCTTACTTGGCTAATAATGAAACCGTATTCACCAATCTCTGCATTTCACTGATACGATTAGTTTCCGTTAACAAAGTAAATCATTTCAGCAGAAGTATTAAACATGACCCCTGCGGTAGAGTATAATATAATCATAACAAAGCCTTAGCATACTGTTATATTGATGATTTTCAGCGATAATTGTCACATACTGGAAACATAGAGGGAAATTTTACTGGAATATAATTCTTTGCACAGGAATGTAGAGCAGGTAGATACAAATCATCTGATTTTGTGGATTAGAATTTTGAAATAAAATATATTCTGAAAACTTCAGTTAAGGCGAATAGTGACAGTTTACATCAACAGCGAAATGATTTCCTTCTCTGAATAACGACCGATTTGGAGGGAAGATTTCCTGACATTATCCTTGAAATTCGATGATCGAGGTTGTGAAAGGAAGAATCAGTAACAATGAAGATGTACATTTACAGATAGCAGTATTCATATTAGTTCTCAATCCAATCTTGTGAATATGCCTAATGTCACGTAAACATGTGTTGCCACGTTGGAATGTTCAACATTAGTTTGTAGATCGTTGATTTCATCGTAAATTCAGGCAGGTGGAAGTGAGCAAACAAACCATGTTTGAGTTCTACGTGTCACCAAGGCAAAATGTAACTTTCCACACTAATTTCAAATTGTCGTATAATACGAAATGACTACATTTATTTTGTATGCGATTAACACAGTTCAATGTTAAAGTAGATAATTCCTGCTTTCAGTACAATCAATTATATTGTTTCGAGGTGAAAATCTTTAAAAATGCTAATTTGGATTTTCCTGTTTTGCTAACCAGATTCAAATGTTATCAGATTGGAAATTTCATTTTATATTATCGCTTAATTTCGTGAACTAAATCTCGTCCTGTTTTATTAGGCAGGTGAAATAACAACTCCGTCATTTAGTGGTTTCTGCGGTTTTACTTAGTATTTCTTTAGGAGGATGAGTTTTCAGTTGAACGTTTTGTCTATAAATATTATTAAGATCAGTCTACTTTGAAATATACTTCTCATTCACTGTTATGCATAGTTACCTAAGAAATAGAATACTACTTCCTTTTCCATGTGACATCCCTCGATTAGCAGCAAAATATCAATGTAGTTTGGAGTAACGGAGTGTTGACTGAAAGCCTAAGTCAGCTCGTAACTTCATCTAGGTGCTTTCAATCAACTGGCCAACAGCTCAACCATCTAAAATATACGAACCTGCACATAAGTTTTCAATAATTTAATAATTCACAGTGTAGAATGAAGAACACAATATTCATTAAGGAGACTCTTTTCAACGAATTTATTATCAATCTGTACAGTCATATATTTATTTATATGTTTGCATACATATATATGGATTTTAATAAATCATATCGTGTTAGGAATTTCAAACAAATGTGTGGATATCTGAAGTAATTAAATGAAATACAATTAAAATACTCATCATTATAATAAAAGCTAAATTTCAAGTGGTTTTAACATCTTATATCGGATATCAAATGCTTAACTATACACAACTAGGTTAACTACTTACACATCCAAGTCCTTCACTTTCTTCAGTAATAAATTCAGTAGTCTCGTTGGCTTGAACGGCTCAAATGACAGCCGAGGCGACATTCATTCAGAATCCTGTGAAGCTTCACCGTTTTACATAACAGCAGACTTTTGACGTAATTATACTTAGCAGTGAACAGCTGCATAATCGGTTCATAACTGTATAACTCGATTCAGTGTTCGACTTCCTAAAGACTTTCTATGTTACATCAGCTTTAACTGAATAGGCATATTTCATTCTAGTCTCCATGCCTGCTGCATATTTATTTGTCTGAACTCGAACTAGTTGATCTTAGAAGTCATATTATGAGAAGATACTAAACTGAGATTTAAGAAATGCTAAATGTCTCAGGAAAGTGTATCTAAGTTTCACTTCCTATCTCTGCAATAATGCAATTTGACTTTTGATATTATGAATTCATGGATTTCTCATTCATTGTATTTGCACAAATCCTCAATCTTCTTAATTATCTGTTTGTCACAGGTTTGTTTCCAAAACACACAATAAGCATTATTAATTGGTTTATTCAAATTGAAAGGAAGACGTAAATCTAACATAAAATTAAGACAAAAGAAACCACAATGGTTCTTTCTCAGAAGTATGAAATTTTGATATAAAGTGTTCCATATAGCCATAACAGTCTACTCAATCCATTTGTGAGATTTCTCATTCCAAAGATTCAACGAGTGGCTCACTGCACTGATCATTACACAGAAATTCCTTGAAGAAACCGTTTCACCAAAATGAATACAGGACTGCGATAATGTTTTATCCATTCTGAGCGAGCTCGCGATATATATCAGATGCTAAAATGTGGCCTCTCAATTAAACAAGGCAACCAGATTTAGTCACCTCGTGAAATTTACACTAACGCATAAGCAGAGCACGTCATTCCTTTTGCAATGAAACAATAATTTATTCACACACATTTAATCACCGTGATAAATTTCGATAGAGGAAGACAAGATTTTCAGCATTACATGATATCATACTATTTCACAGGTTGTCACCAGCTGCAAACTACCTGAATATGCAATGGTTATTAAATAATGGCATTTCATACTTCAATATTTAGAGGTCAGTAGAGAAAACATTATCAGATAAACGCATCCGGAATATAAGAATTACAATTTTCAGATTAAGTCACCATCAATTTATATGCTTTCAAAATAAGAAAAAGAAATCGCAGGGGGTTAGAGAAGACAGAAAGCATGAACATTAAATAAACAATGTTAACTTCTTCGTCAAAACATCAAGACAACAAGGCTAAAGTTCATCAACATATAAGCATGCTCAGTCAGCCGAACTCAATCATGTATACGACTTATCAGTGTAATCAAATTATTACTGTTACCAAAGGAGTGCGAGATTAGCTGCACTCCTTTTCAGTGTGCATAATTGTGGTCTGAAACGCTTGATTGCAATCATCTCGATAACTTGTAGTAATTTCTATGTCCTTTATACGTTAAACAGTTAAACGTATTTGGAAATCTCAACGAGATGAACCATATCCGATGAAGTGTCTGGTGATTACACATTGTAATCATTTGATTAATCTTAAGCATACATTTCTTAAAATATGCTCTGAAAACCCGATGGAAGCTCTTTTTTCTGCACTTGCTGCAGTGAGTGCACGTAAATTTATCAATTTAGTAGGGGTAAGTACCAGCCAGAGCATGTAGTGCTGTAAAGCAACACCAGCTTAAGTGCAAGGAAATATCATTTCATTGCTCCTTCCATCGTGTTGTCAATATTATGTGATATGGCTTCTCCTTTGAATAGGAGACGAATGAACACTTTCTTCTTTTCAACTGCTGGATACTTTAATTTCTCGTCATTTTCGTTTTCTCTCATAGTTTGAAAGCATAAAATTTGATGGTGACTAAGGCTAAAATTTGTGATGCTCATATTCTGGATGCGTTCATCTGATAATGTTTTCTCCAAATATTGAAGCATGAACTGTCATTATTTATAACCACTGAAATTTCAGGTATTTTGCAGCTAGTGACAACCTGTGAAATAGAATGATATCATTTTACACTGAGCATCTAGTCTTTCTTTCTCTATCGAAATAATTATTTTCATCCACCTTTTCTAAACGATAGCAGTTTTAAAGAACATAATTCTCAGCCTTTGTACACAGGCATCAGCAGATCTATGTCAAGGACGATCCATGATCCGATTAAACAGCTCACAAATGTCTAGACTGAAAATATGACTATTAGAATAATCAATATTCAACAGAAAGTAGAATATATACAAGGCACATATAAGAGAGACTGTTCTCCTACAAGATAATACTTACTACTAATCAAATAGAACATCTTAGCGTTGAGCGAGATCAATTTCAGTAGCAAACTCAAAACAGCGTATTACTTACTTATGATAATAAGTATAACGTTGAATAGAAATCACACCGAAAGCAAGTAGAAGGCAGATAAGAAGAAAATTTCTAACATCAGTGTGAATGAAGGCACAGTATTGTTTTCAATTAGATCTCATTAGGCTTCACTACAACATTTATAACTTTACACATAGAAATTCAACTACAAATCAATCATGGTGTTTTGAGACTAAGAAACCAACAGGTATCAATAATCCACGTCTTAACGCACTACCTAAAGTGCACAAACTAAGTCTTCCTCTTCGCTCTGCTTTAGAGATGCATAACTCTCCATTTCAAGGAACAGTGAAGTGATTAGTGAAGGTTCTAAATCGTGCGACAAAAAAATCGTGATATCTTCGACTTTATTTCTAGAATATTCGAGACTAATGTGAGGGATAAACGCATGTTATCCATGGATGTATCAGCACTATTCATGAATGTACAAATTATGGAAACGGTAGTTTGCATCTGTCAAGAAATCGCCAAAAGTCAATCGGACTTAGGAATCTCCTTGTGTGTACCCAATGAATTACTCCTTTAATGCAAAATGTTCAATTTGTCTTCAATAATGCATACTACCGACAAGTAGATAGAAAAGCTATGTGTTCAACTCTAGGCCTAGTATTAGCTGACTTCTTCATAGTAAACCTTGAAAACGTGAATGTTAATATAGACAAATTGTTGATAAATACAACAACGTTCACCCTTCGTTTACGTTTACTTATGAAGAGGAGCAGGATAGTAAGCTATATTTTCTGGATGTCTTGCTAAGTAGGCGAGAATATGGGTCACTTAGGAGAAGCGTGTATAGAAAAAGCCATATTCACAGGGCAGTAAACACACTCCTTTAGTTACGTGCCCATTAAATACAAAAGTTATGTTGTTGAGTGTCTTACGAGAGGAGCAAGAAAGATATGTATGGATGACGTCTTACAAAAGGAATTTTAATATATTCACAATTCCTTGACAGAAATGGGCTATCCAAGTAGTTTCATAAAGAAGCATATGAAAACATCGGAGAGGGGAAACCTGAGACTCTGACTGCACGTAAAAGCCTCTATTTATTAAGTTACAATTTAATGCTGACTTACCAAGTGAGATTTCATTCCAAAGACTTTCCAGGATTATACGAAGAACGTTTCAAGCAGCATACTTGTGTTTTTCATTCTATAGCCGAAGAATGATTGGGACGCAAACGAAGGATAAGCTTGATAGTTTTGCCACATCTATGTACATCTGACAACTCAACTGCACCTGCAGTGACAGTTATGTTGGGCGTACTACTAGACAGCTTAGCCAACAACAGACAAAAACAATCCGTAGCTTAATGTCGTCATATTTGATTGATAGTGGTCATGTAATGCAGAAAATAAGAGCCTTCAAAGAAATTCATCTTATCCCAACGAATCTTTCCAATAAACTTCGTATTCGTCTACTGCACATAGCTGAGGCAATAGGCATTCGAACTATTATACCTTAGCTATGCATTCAGCCATTATCCTTCTATTGGACTATTAACACATAACCAACTAATGACTTCCACACCACCCCTTACTTATATTTTCAACCCCTCTCTTATCATTCCTTAATCTTATCACATCTTGATATAAGTATTAAACTTGGGCACTGTGGTAAAGGATAACTCCATTATCGATAAGATTTTATTTTGATAAATAACACATTTTTAAACAGTAATACTATCTGATGACGTTTTCAGCACAAACTATTGCTCATAATCAAATCGCATCTTCATTAAAAACGTAATTAATTGACTTCCCTTACAATCTAGCACTACTTAATCTGTTCATTTGTTTTTCTAAGCATTTACCGACCACTTCCACCTGAACATTTGTTTGTTTAATAAAGCTGTTTTCGTTATTCGTGTTATCACAGAGAGCCTCAATTTTTCTTCCTTATAATCGATAAAACCACTATGATTATTATTATTATCATTATACTGCTATGACTAACTGCACAATTTGTGTTCACCATCTTATTATCCCATAGAAAAAACACAATGATTGGTTTATATTTGAATTTTTATTTGCATTAGAGTTAGACTAGATGAGATCTGATTTGAAATAATATTGTTCGCCTAAGTGTGTTGTTCTTAATTTTACTAGGGGATTATATAACACATTGAAGTCCATCACACACTGTCCTAATGACTCTTTCATTCCTAATGTTACGCAGCATAAAGCTGATCGCTTTCACAGTTTTAACATTATTGATGTTCTCAGATGTCTGAAATACTTCAAACCTTCACGAAGCATCAGGCCTGATGCTACAACTAGTGTTCTCCTCAGAATATGTGGTGACATTCTATGTTACTCTCTTACAAACATTGTCAACGCCTCCTATTCCATAATATTGTCACACACGTCCACTCTACGTCAAACTAATTCATCAGGGCACTTGATAATTTCTCGAAACCGAAAACACGTCAACACTATTTTAATTGGAATGTCAGGACACGTAACAACAGTCATCGATCTGATGGAAATGTGAAGACAAATGAGAACACATGGAAATATCTTATACCAAACATTTATTGAAATGTGTGAAAATGAGAATCAGTCAGTTAGAATGAAAAGAAACCGGGGATTTCATCTGGACAATCCACATATCCTAAGTAGCACATACCGAACATCCACAAATTTCGCTTTGAATATTACTGCTTTCACCAACGGACGGAATCTGTTCACCGACATGGTTGTTCTGTACACCTGGAAAAATGACAGAAATAGAATATGTGGTCAGAATAAGGTAGCATTGTGAAATGTGCAAGTTCAGATTAAGTCATACAGTTGATCGACCTACAACAAACCACTAACTTTGGTGTCGAAGAAACGGTAGTATGTCAGTTAAAAAATCACTTTTTAAAAATAAATCACATCTCACCCTGTCCAGAAGAATGATGAAGTTCGCCAGCATTCGACAGATGGTTCCGGTTAATATATGTGGAGTCGACGATTGAAATCACAAGTCCTGTAAAAAGAAGATAGCCAATCTGAACATGTGTTAGACATGAACATATTCTTCAACTTACCATCCTTATCAAAGTCAAACTAGCTAAGTGTAGAGACAATACCACACAGTCAAGAAGCACGTATTTATACCTCTCAAAAAGGTAGTGAATCGAAAGTCTTTTCAATTAAATTTAGTTTGTCCAATGGAATTAGTGTCACTCAACCTATTACAATTGAGCACACTTGTATGTGTTTATATGCATTGGTTAGAATTTGCGCGTGACAACAAGATTTACTGAGTTACGTTCTCAACGTGAAAAACCAATCTCTACGTTCAAATGAATAGACGACAGGACTTCGTTGAGACAGGCGCATTTGCGTGTTGTTCTGTAGGGAGAGAAATTACGATTATGCTTCGATATTACATTGCTTCTATTAACGATACCAATGAGAATCCCCGAAAATCACGTGGAAACTGGCGCTAGGAAGCTGTGCAGGCTGTGTGTGTCTCTAAATACAAAAAAGGTACTGTAAGGCAATTCAGTTAGCTTTGATTGAACTTCAAGAATCACCTAAGAATCGGAGAGAATATTGCCAGCGATAAAGCTCTGTCCACATGAATCATATAACAATGCTTCTCGAAGGTATTCCGGGGTGAGAATCGCCTTCAGTTACTACGAGACACTGGTATCGTTAAACAGTATATCGTCAGTGTGCATAAAATAAGTATCACAAATAAGTATTGAGGAATTATTGAGGTAGAACAAAGGCGAATGATAAAGGTCGAAAATAAAATGTAATATGCAAATGTCGAATCAATGGTGCACAGTCAAGGCAAAAATCCAATAATAGTTACAAAGTTAGTTGAAATGCCTAAATAAGTGCGTCGGTGGCACAGTGGTTAGGACTTTCGCCGACCATGCACATGGTTCGGTGTTCGAGCCCCTGCCAACACACACCCGATATCTACGGTCGGCCTGCAAAATTTGAGCTACCGATATCCATGCTGAAAATTCTATACTTGTACTGAAAATACAGTGTGGCATCAAGCTGTAATCAAAAAAAAAAATAAATAAAATAAAATTTATATTATAAAAAAGTCCTCTGAAAGGGATTTTTCAAATAACTTGTCGAATACGGTGGATTGATAGTTACAAGGCTGTAACTATGAATCATGTGAGGGTAAATGTTTCTTCCGGAAAAATGAAAAAACGAAGAAACTAGTAATTGATACAGAGAGAAGCGTATTCGCGATGTGGGACGTTTGGAACCACAATACCTACAAGAATTAAAAACAAATTGGCCCTTTTATAAATTTGAATAGCGTTATAAGAAGACGGAGATTATCTGAAAAATGTGATGTATTTGCGCTATACATTTTGAACTATCTGATCACACATTCACTTGTCAAGTCAATATATATGGAAAAGTTAAATCAAACAAAGTGACGAAAAAAGAATTAAGAATAATTAACACAAACGTTTGGTAATCCAATCAAATTAAGATAACCAAGGTAGGTTAAAGTAATAACAAACTGTCTTTAGTACACAGAGGAGGCTTAAGTTTATGAATAGCTATAGCCTCAGCGTATTTCAGTAAACGTCCTTGACCGTTTTTATATATGACTTTAAAGGCTGAGTTGACATCAACCTTATGGTTCATCTCGATTAAATGTTTAGCTGTAGATGAAGTTGGTAGTCTGACACCTGCATCTACTGGTTTTTAACAGTTCATTTGTTTTTCTAGCCATTTTGGGATATGCTCTCCCAGCCTAACATGCAAAGCGCGATTACTCCTCCATTTATATGTGTGGCCACACACACGAAAATTGGTAAATAGTGTGGTATGTGACACAATCACTTGTGCACTTTTGAGGTTTGCAGCGGAGCATTGTTTTTAGCTTTCTCGACAATGGCAAGCTGGGCTGCATAATAGGTTCTACGGATGATCGAATTCAACCTTTGCCTCATAATCCTACTGTTTATTTCCCCGTTATATGGTAATTTGATGAAAACCTTTTTCTTAGGTGTTTAGACACTAATTGACTTTTAAATAAATTTTCTTTTTAAATAATAATCTACTTTATTCCAAAAACAGTACTTTAATACAGAATGGAATTCTCAGTATTTGTCACAATATTGCATCTGATTTCCTCAAAATATAAATAAAATTAAAAACTAAAACAAAATTAATCGGAGGAATTTGTCCACATTTACGACATAAAGTCAAAAATATTCGAAGCATGAATTGAGATTATTAGGCATAATAATAAAAATAATAATAGTAACAGTGAGTTTGTTTCAAACGGTATTGTCGATTCAGCTTGGAAACTTTAGCATGTTATAGATTATCGGGTCTTATGTTCTGCTGATATAGTATAGTGAGGGAAAATACAAAATTGACAGTTATAATACAGCTTAAATTATTTCCACCCTTATGAAAAAAATAAACAAAACGAAAAAAATTGAGAGGATTATAAAAATAAAAAATACAATAACAATAAAGTATGATGCTTTAAGGGTGAAGGAAATGGTTTATTTAGTGGTGCTAAGAGGGCAAGTTAGTTTATGTCTGACACTATTTTAATCACATAAAGTACGTGCTAAATATGGTATAGTGGAATTTTTGTACTTAGACGTACGTGCATAAATTCTTCTGAAAAGACTTCTTGTTTTCATAAGAACTGTGATCAAGATTTGACCGGATAGTTGCAAAATAATTGAGCGCTGAGTGAGAAGTGGACATTTATAAAAGTATATTTGTAAAATCTCAGCGAAATTGAAATGATTAATTCCAACGTTTCGTTCGGTAATCTGGTCCGATTAATTTCCCTGAAGAAGTTCGGACCAGATTGCCGAACGAAACGTTGGAATTAATCATTTCAATTTCGCTGAGATTTTACAAATATAATTTTATAAATGTCTACTTCTTGTTTTACTTGAGGAGACACAAGGTTGGAGCTGCGGTTAAGTAGAGTGGGTGCTCAGAGTCTGACAAAATTCCTTTAGCAAATTTGTTGCCTGAAATCAAGCGCATATCAATGACAATGTTAACGATATGGCCCAATGGGATACCACTTATCCTACTGACAGTCTTCAGAGTTCTACGATGTATGGCATAGTCCTTCTTAAGCAATCCAGGAAAGAATAAGGGTGAACAGTAAAGAAGAACAGGCAAAATACAAGAGTTGATAAACTGTAAGAGGAGTGGTTGAGTTATGCCTGATTGCCTTAACTTCTTAATGTAAAAAGTCAGACGAAATATTATTTTAGAAACCGCTAAGACAAGAGAGGACCAGGATAGGTCAGAAGAGAGCATTATACCAAGATACCTCACTTCAGACTTGGTTTCTATATCATTATCATCGATTTTGCAAGGGTCATAGGAACCAACGGCTTCACTTAGCTTTCGTTTACATCGAAAAGTGAAATTAACAGTCTTACATTTGGAAGGAATTAGTTTAAGGCCGTTAGACGAAGACCATTTGCTAATTCCTGATAGAAAGTTGTTAATCTTAATGCAGTCAAGCTGAGAGTTAACAGACATTGAAACCAACACTTGAAGACATTGAAATAGTTAGATCATCGGCATACTTAACAAAGTTCATTTCATCAGAGTGAGGCAAGTCATGCGAGAAGAAATAAAACAGAAAAGGAGAAAGGACAGCGCCTTGATGGACACCAGCCTCAGTAAGCAATGAAGTGGACGACTTTCCCTGACATACAGTGTATTGCTTTCTTTCTGAGAAATACGAATGGAGCCATTTGACAACCCAACAGTCAGTTTGAGTTTCAGCAAGCTTGTTTATTAAAATGTCCCTAAGGACTGAGTCGAAAGCAGATGTATAATCTAGAAAGGTGCAGCGAACAAATTTAGCCCCCTTGTCTAAGCTGGAGACAATGTTATGATACAGGACAGCAGCTGCGTCCAAAGTACTTCTACTATGTTTGTAGGCGAATCGTTTGGGATCGTTAAAGGCTTTAAGTGAAGGTTGAAGATTAAGTAAGATCAACGTTTCCATAGCTTTCAGAAAAGGGGAAGTAATAGCAATGGGTCTAAATTTAAAACCTGTCGCAGTATACGACCTAGGAATAGGTACAATTTTAATGTCCTTCCAAACGCCTTGCACTACATTTTTGGAAAACGATTCGTTAAATATATGTACATGTACATAAGAGGATAACACAGGATATTTGCACAATTTTTAAGAATAACACTAGGCAAACCATCGGGACTCAGGCTACAAGAAGGGTTCAGAGACTGGAGACATTTTAGAACATCATTTGTGGTAAATCCAGGGAAGCAGGTTTCATTAACACTTGTAGCACTCGAAAGTTTGGCATTTGTGGGAGAATGTATAAAAGACTTGTTTTGTGTGCAAACATCAAGGGAATAAGGAATACTGTTCATCTGCTTACCACCAGTAATTTCTTTGAAAAGTTTCCATATAGGAGACACATTTTTACAGGATATAAACTTTTGGTTGTAAATTGAACTCAATCTGTGCATTTCAGACTTTATTAGGATGTCAATTCTTTTCAAACCAATGTTATCCCTCATTTTAGATAACTTTTCCTTTTGTCTGCGAAGCTTTCTAAGTTGACGGGAGGAGAAACGATCAAATCTGATGAAGAGCGTTTTT
Organism: Trichobilharzia szidati; assembly: GCA_944472155.2. Lineage (NCBI taxonomy): Eukaryota > Metazoa > Platyhelminthes > Trematoda > Strigeidida > Schistosomatidae > Trichobilharzia > Trichobilharzia szidati. The sequence continues at coordinate 17,508,437 of OX235277.1, read as the reverse complement.
CTGGGATAAGAGGTGTCAAGACAAAATTTGAGATAACTTGTAATATTACAGATTGTGCCATCAAGAAAGTCTTAACTAAACAGGTCTCACCTAGTGTCTTTGAGCATGCTTCTGAGATTCTGAACATTCTCCATAGAGTAACATCCAGGTAAAGTTTTCTTGGAGAGGTGTGGAAACGTTCTCTTGTGTAACTTTCCATAAATGTTAGGTAAAACGCGTACAATACAATGATCTGAGTTAAACAGTGGGGCTCTTTTACGAGATTCGTATATTCCGCAGTCATTTATAAATACAAGATCAAGAGATTTATCCAGTCTGGTGGGAAAGTTAACAACATTTTCATGACCTATCACTGTGCGAATGCTGCAGTCACTTGAATTAAAATCACCTGTCACTATGGACAGGGAGTTACCAAAAGAGGCGGAAGCAAAAATAGTGAATTCATCAGCAAGCATAGATAATTCTGAAGTGCTACAACAAGGTGTGATATAAATATTCGTGATATAAATGAACTTGTATTTAGATAGGTGTTTAGGTCGACATTTGACAGTTATACAGTCAATATTATCATTCCAGAATATAAAATAGACGTTGCTGGCAACAGACCACTGAGCATTGATGAAAGTAGCAACACCACCACCTCGCTTCTTCCTTGAACTACTCCGGTCCTGTCTGTACATATTGAAACCATTTAGTAAAATTAAATTATCACCATATGATTCGTGTAGCCAAGTTTCTTTAAGCGTTATTACACCTGTATTATGATAAATAATTGAATATAATAAAGCATCCAAGTGATTAATCTTGTCCGATAATGACCTGCAATTTGTGCTAATAATCACAGGAACAGTCATCTGATGCATTGGAGTACACTTTAAGAATCTTTGCCACCCACCATGATGCTTTTTCTTAAGGTTATTATATACTCGTAGATCATCCAGTTGAAAACATTTTAAATAATCGCGAGAGTAAGTAATACGATTTGAACACATAACTGAATAATTAAAACAAAATAAATCCAAGAAATCAGATGCACTATGAGTGACGGAAAATTTTGGTAGCTCCAGTTTCAAAGGATATCCGTTTTCAACAAGAGTATCCATCAATATTTCGTTTTCTGTGTCGTTAACATCATCTGTACAAATACGTTGAATCCTTTTAAACAGACATTTCACCAAGCCTCTCTTATACTGTAATGATCAGAAACTGTGAAAATTAAGGTACTGTCCAAGTGAGCTTTCTGTAGATAGACCGTCTTATTGAGCCATCGTCTCTTCGACTTAGAAGTATGTCTAAAATGCAAGCTGGTTGCGACTTTTTTCCTCGCATGTAAGACTAATATGATTCTGTACAGAATTAAGTCTGTTTAACAGACGACTCGCATTTTCATGATCATCGCATATCAAAATGATATTGTCTACATGTCTCCTATAGAAAAGCAATTTGGAAATCAAATCAAGGGACACGTTCTCAACGAAGAAATGTAAACGTCTGCTAACAAAGGTCCTAATGGACTCCTCATAGCAACGCCATACACTTGTCGAAAGTGTTCACCTTCAAACAAGAAATGGACGTTGTCAATAGATAACAGTTGTGATAAGATGACCGCTTCAAGGGATTATTGTACAGATATCCATATTCTCCAGAAATACCACCAAGACAACTGAATGAACTATCAGCTAAATGTAGGAATATGCAGTGATTTTTCCATGCAATGGTTATTTCATACTGTATTTCGGAAGTTTGATGAAATGGGAAGGCGCCAACACACTGCTCACTGGATGCACTACACCACGTAGATTAGACAGTGTGTGATGGATTGGAATCGTTTCGTCATCACTGGCATAACCAATTTACTTTTTCATTATTTTTCAAGTAATGAATGTACGTCTTGCCTCACCAATGAAATACCTCTGTTGCTGAAACGGACACTTATTCATACTTACTAGCTCTACATGCAATATTTCGAATACAATCTGTAGGGAACAGTCGCCAATCCAGTGGACCAGGCAGTCAACTAGCCAGCTGATTAGTCGCTAACTTATTTAGTGTGTATGAATTTGATGGTATTCAGGTTTATTAGAGAGAACGAAGCTGGTGTTTGCATCCATCATTTCTACATCACACCAACGACCTGTGTCACTCACGCTGCTGATACCATTCTGTTTACTTGAAGTCATCTGATAGCAGATTTTGGCTGATTTCTTTGAAATTGGATGTCAAATTATCATGCACACATCTAATGCATACGTACTACAAAATTTTTCAATCACAATGGAAACTCCGATAGTGTTGCACTCAGAGCTCACACACGCACTTGCACGCACTTGACAATTGATAAATTGACGTTTGTACAATCGAAAATAAATATGTGGATCACATCTCACAGTAAGTACTCTGTACTTCACATTATGGAAGATACAGTCGTCAATCAATACACAATATACCAATAATCGAAATTCGCTAGTTATATCACGGTACTTATCGAAACCTTTTTAAACTATCTACAGGAATATTTTTGTATTCTTCTTCTAGACAAAACATTCGGAGATTAGGAATAACAACACACTGATTATCGATTTAAATAGAACAAAAATGATTGGCGGTTACACCAAAAACAGATAAAAATATATCTGCAGTGGCGACGAAACTAATTGCACAGCGAATGGATTGTAACATAAATCCCAGACTGGATAAACCCTGACTAACACAATACTTACATGTAATCACATTAAAACAACCGTTAGCATACAACATTCTCGGTAGGCATCGATGTTATTACGAAGGATGACATAGGATCTGCAGATTGCCATGCAAAAGTCACGAATGCAAGCCTGTCACAAGGATGCGTAATTCTCATTAGAATATTCAAACTTGTAACGGCTATCAGTAACTCAGTGTTCAAAACAATTGACAAGATTAGAATGACGAACAAGGTTTCGCGTTTGTCAAGCAGTCAAAAAGGCAAAATTTATTCTACGCATGAACAGTCATCATCAGCAGTCATTTTTTACATACATCAGCATATTTCTCTCAGCAGTCGAATATTTACCACTGAGTTTCTTCGCGCCGGGTAGGAAACAGTGAGAATGAAATTGTCGATTTTATGGTACTATGATATTAGCTATCGTACATTTCGAATACTAGCAGCGAAAACTTGATTTCAGTTAAGGCTGTCACAGATGATCGAATAGCCTGCAGTCAAAGCACTCGCATGATTGGAATCCACCCAGTAATAAAATCCTATCAACGGCACTTCAGTTTGAGTACGCATATAATGTAACTACCTGCGTCTGTGTCAGTAAATGTTTACACACTGTAGACAAACTGAAACCAAAGCCATACAGTACTAGAAGTAATAATGAGGGAGTGCAATAAATAGTTGAGGCGAGAACCCAATTGTATAATTACCTATTCTTTCAAGAAAATAGTGATTGAGATGAATTTATCTCGACCTGATCACGAATTATCAGGCTCGGTTCACGAATGAAAAATGAGTCAGAGTGTATCAGGAATATCTCTACCGAAATTGACTACCATATATAAACTACCGTTCAATATATGACGACGTTATGCGATGAAATGATATCAATCACTAAAGAAATAGGCTACAGACTCACAAGACAACACTTCAATGGTCATATCTCCCTAAACTGTGAATTGAATATTGTCTCGAGAGATAAACTGAATGCTCTTCACTTCTCAAACGAATAATATTCACGGTATTATTCATGTATATATACAAACATATAAATATCAATGCATTTGAATGATACAAAGAAGAAAACGATGATAGAGAATTCAGTGAAGTATCCATTTGAATTGAAGTGATCGACTACAATTAGGCAAGGTGATGTTAGTATAGCTGGTGAACTGGATGATTTGGAAGGATGCTTTGAGTTGGGAGCGACAAGACAGGACTGCATTGGATTGGGTGGAAGGCTTTTGAAGTTTTGCATTTCATGGATGATTTTAGTCTGATGTTACGCGAAATCGAAGACCAGCAGCCGAAAAGCAAGAAGCTGGCAGATTTAGCTGGTCGCAAATACACGAATTCAGTTGAGCATAGAAAAGATGGGGTGATGAAAGTGACCGACCAACTAACAATTAAAACAAGCAGTAATCACCACTATCAATAAAAGGAACTCGAAAGAGATCGCTTCATTCTCTTATCTGACCAGACAGCATCGTTTCAACTGCATGTAACGCTTCCTACCTAAGATCGCGAAATACAAGACAGACCTCATCACTCTGAATCAGTTCGGACATCTACTACACCCAGCACAAATAACACTTTTCAGATTTCCGACGCCAATGTCAAGTCAGTCATTCAGTTGGTTCTGCTATATGTTCAGTAGGCTGGCCATCGCGTCAACATGAGCATTTGCAACTACCTGTCACAGAATTTCATCACACGCTAAGGAGACGGTTGCATGACACAGCGAAAAGCAACGTGCTGGGCGTCGCCAAAATAGGTCTTCGAGATAAGCGTATACAATGCATATCAATCCATTTTCGACTCTATTTCTTCTGTGCATACTACTTTTACATCAAAGAACAGAAGAATGAAAATTTTTTAATCAGTATAATGAGACTTAGTTGGAGTTGTTTTCCTCGAAATTATTACTATTCAATTATATTTTTCTCCTATGATTTTTCACCTGTTATTGTGATTCCGACCAAGGTCACACGTGCTTCTTATTTTCACATTCCAATGTGTAAAATACAAAAGCCAGAGAAATTGAATTGTATTGTACCAGACTGTTGATTATCTATTCATTCACAGAATTAATTAAAACCACTGTTTGATATTGTCTCATGTTAGTTTCGATAGTAGTGTCGTGAGTTTCAGTTTTTCATCAATTTACTCACACTACTCAGTTCGACTGAAAGAGATTCACTCAAATGGCTCTGCCTGGACTTATTTCTCATTGATGATAGCCAGCTGCATAAACTGCTATGATGAAACATTGTTGTGATAACATTTGAAATACTTTTTGATTTTGTGAGAACCATCTATTTGAATTAATGTATGTGAGCTCAATGTTCTCTCTCTGTTATTGCCTATCTCAGGCGAACAGGTAAATGGCATTTCTGGAAGTGAATATACACAGCTGGGTAATGTCATGTGTAAGTATCAATTGGTATCTCAGTGAACTCATTAAAAGAAATCGATAGTGAGTGAGACAAGTTTTTGACAGATTTTTTGTTTATCTTGACTTGTATGCAGTAAGGATCAAAAGTCTTACAACAAGCATAGGAACCAAAGTGATTCTGGAAGTAGTAATGAAGGAACTTACTACTGATCCTGCACTCGATCATTAGAAATGATCATCACTTGTAGGGGTTCATTTGTATCACAATTCCAGGTGAGTGCTATGTTAAACATTTTTTGGGAATTTCTATTCAGTTTTGCTTGTGATGTTCAAATTTATGTGGTATATTGTGTTAACATTTTCAGGACACTATCGCATGGAAATGCTGTATATTATCTTGTCAGAATGATGCTCTTCAATAGATTTTAATTTGTCCGTAAACATTCTCACGCAAAACTTCACCTATCAAATTACAATTGAAATAGTTTAAAAGTTGTGAATGCAATGCCCTTGGCGTTACTTATATATCTCCTCGAATTTATGAAAGCTAGTTTTGTAGTGGACAGTAGAAGTTAGTCAAAATTTATCCTTCAAACAAATGTGAGCACTATCCATAAACTTACAACTTGACAACTAGTCACAGTACATTAGATTGCATTCGATTGATGTAATCACAAAAATGACTGAAAAAAGTCGAGCTTATAAAATATGCTTTGTTTCACATCCTGTCTCTGTTAATTTATTTTTCAATAGGCATCAATTATCACCAACCGAAATGGAAGTAAGGAACGTTTAGTTGTTAGCAAGTGTTGCTCAATACATTCGCCACTTTCAAAGCAGACAGAGGATGAAGATAAAACACCATGTCAGCGCAGAATAATGCGTAGTAGTAATCCGGTTCACCTCCTCTGGCCTAAATTTACTAAACGTGGATCTTGTACAGCAACAGCCGTCTAGTACTGACAGTAGCATTCAGGAAACTACAAAACAACCACGCCTGCCTATGGAACTAGGAATTAATTTCGATATCAGTATCCCTGTTAATAAAGTCTCACCGAAAGATGTTAAAATAGCTAGAACTGCTGCAAGTTGTTCTCAGAAATCGTCATCTAAACGTAGTAACCTCACCACGATGAACAAACTTCACAGGATTGAGACTAATGATAGAGGAAAATTACTTTGTATTCAATAAGCCTGCTGAGAGTAAACCTCAGACCTTCTACTAACATTGAACTGGAGGGCATTGCTTCAATAATTGTAAAAAACAGTGGAGGTGACATTCCTCTCTTACTTCTTACACTTTCACTCAATATCTATGGACACTGGCACTTGCCTTAATGAGCCGAAAACTAGCTTTATATTCTCACACAAGAAATCTGGTAATAAGGCAAACGCTCGCAATTACAGACCCATAAAGATAACCTCGGTTATCTCATGAGTCTTGGAGTAAATTGTCAAAGGTCAATTATCAGATTATCTACTTAAGTAAGATTGTGTTACAAGGTCACAACACGGATTTCTCAAAAGCACTTCCTGCGTAACTCGTCATTTCAACTGCATCACCAGTAGTCGTGGAGCACGAAAGCTAGTCGTTGTTCTCTACTTCGATTTATGTAGGCCCTCTGACATGGTATCTCACTGTATCCTCTCTGAGGAGCTGTACGCATGTGGAATACGCAATCCATTACTGAAATGGTCAATCGAAGTGAGGTCAGTATTTTGTCATTCTAGGCAGATCGCAAGTGTGCTTGTGCAACGTAGTGTCCTAGGACCACTTGTATTCACTGTCCACGTTAACAGCATTTGTAAATGCTTCACCTCAGGTAAACCATTCATATATGCTGATGACATCAAAGTCAGTTATAAATTAAACGATATGGTAATTAAAATACTTCTTGAGCCAAGTGGTCTCGCAACATGGTGTGCTGAATGCTGTCTAAAGTGTAACATTACCAAATCCGGCTGGATTTGCAACGGCATCAGTAACCTTGATCTAAATCTTGAAGTTAATTGACGAAAACCATGCAGGCTCAACTCAGTCGTAGATCTCAGTATCAGATATTCAGCTTACTAACCGTTCTCTGAACAAACTGATTATGCTCGACGTAAAACGTGAAGGTTCCCAGGATGCAATTTCTTTTGTTGTGAAACTAGGGTTTTATTAAACAAAGTATGTGTACGACTCAATTTAGAATACTGCCTATTTATTCTTAGCGAACGGTGACTGAATGACAAGGCTGATTTAGAAGGAGTGCAACGGCAATTTACATAAACAACTCTAAGTTCAGAATGTGGTTCCGAATAATATGAGCTTTGTGGCAGGCCGACATTAGAACCACTGTGGAAAAGACGTATCAAAATAAAAATTATTATCAACTACAAGCTTACAAAACCTCGACGAGGAGTGGAGTGCACTGTAAAGTAACTTTAAAGATTATAATCTAACAACACTGTGTTTTGAGCGTTGTGTGTTCTGTCAACCGACATCATATTGCAATTGAAAATAGGTCTTCCCAGAACACGCCGACCTGGTAATCTCCGATAAGGTAAGGGTGAGCTTTTCAACGAAATCGGCAACTGCAGAAAACAATTTGCCACTTTTGTCACCAGCATATCAAGACGTGATAGAAATGCATATGTTTCCCGTTTCGTAAATGAACTCAATTCACTTTGGCGCTCCATCTCTCCCCCATGCCCGTTTAACTTCAATTTACAATAGTTATCTCGTTTAATATTACGACTGATATTGTTCTCCTTATACACTCCTTACTGATACTTGATTCTGCTGAGCCACATCGATTCAAATATCTATGATGCATATTTCATTATGTAATTGTTAAGCGTGACGAGAATGTTTACTGGAAATGTGTATTTTCCTCCTTGAATAATGTTCTGAATTTATGTAATTCAGAATATGTCCATCAGATAGAAGCTGATCCTTTATTTAGCTAATCAACGGTCATTAGATAAGTGATTCAAGTGTCCAGACTTCAAATGAAAATGCAAGTGAATGAATCTCAGATAGGCGTCCAAATGAGTAGAAAATGTAAAAGTGGGAAGCGATAAAAAGAATTAGAACTGTCGAAAAATGCATACCAAGTTTTCAGACGAATATGTCTCTTGCAGAATCAATGACTGGACAAGCATCTTCTGTGTGCACTATTCGGGATATAAGATGCGGATAAGCATGTGCATCTGCATTGATATTCATGATATCACTTTACCAGTCATAGGCAGCATGGATTTGCACACAAAAGAAAGAGTAAGAAAGTACAGATAGGCTTAGTAATCTCCAATCCATTTGTCACATGGATTTTTGAAGAAATACAATGTATTTGAAAAAAGTGCTTTCTTCGAATAGCGAAATTGTCATGCATCATTTACATAGAGTGCATACCACGGGAAACGTTTAGTTTCATCGCTTGGTCGCTTTTTTCGCTTGGCTAAATAGGAAGCATAGTTTCAAATACATGCAGGAAGAGCGGATAGAGATATCAAACAAGCAAATATCGAAAAGAATATACAGACTTTCACCACACTGACATCAGTTTGAAAATCATCTGCACTGACTCAGAATAAATATAAACATTTTGATTTTGAACAACCATCGTGATTCAGTCGTTTTTCCAATATGTGTGTGAACGACATGCACTGTGAGTCACAAAATGCAGTCATTTACCAACAACTGCCTTCACTGACTCGCAGACCATCACTCGAGTGGAACGCGATCTGGAAATTACGAGTTGGACGTGGTTTTGAAAGTGAAATACAGAAGACTGTTTGAAAAGATCAGAGAATATGGGTTATCCTGAGACTAGCTAAATAAGACCGAATAGAGGAGGACAAAGCGGAGATGTGCGACTGAATTGATATGTTCCAAACAGAACTCAAAGATACAAAAACAATATTAACGGGTAACACCTAGATACACTTCGACGACTTTTCACGTCTCAACAGCATCACCCATCATTTTCATTCAGCATATTGAAATATAATCGATGTACGTGAATGATTCAGAAGGATTTATTTTTGACAGTCGAGTGAGAAAAGGCATTGTTTTCTTGAAGAAAAGGCATCTGGATGGGACAAACAAACACAAAGAGATTTAAATGAGGAAGCATAAGCTCAGACTTCAACGCTTTATGCTGAAATGAAGCTTCTTTTTTCTGAATACTTACAGCGTCATTTTAAAATGGTCTTCAAGAGAAACCATTTCAATTTCAAGGAAAACGTTAAACCAGTGAAATGCTTCCATTTCTTCCAAGCCAGGAAGGTACGTGATGAATGGAGGAGTTATATGGACTAGAATGTCCCTTGCTGAAAGCACTCGGTGTTTTCAGACATGTTTTCCATACCGATATTTCACAACAACCGAGTCAATCACAATACGGTACTATTGTCTACTTGTGTTCAGTGGCTTCACGCGAGAGCCACCATAAATTGTTTCCACTCTGTTCCAAATACTTCAAGTACCTGTCACATGTTGAGATGTATTCAATCGCACACAATTGTTTTGAAAGATGTGACAGACCACTCACATACATTTCCACTAATTTTACATACACGTGATTTTGATTATTTCGAATGAGAGAGATTTAGCGTAGGCACAGGCTATAAATAATATTCCTTTCTGCTTGAGTAAGTTGTTAGAATTATGTGAATTGAATACGTTTCGACATTAATTATTATCTTCTGATTTGACCGGTAACAAAATCTTCCATATCTCTAAGTATTTGCATTGGGTCAATTCGGTTGCTTGTGTTAGATGGAAACTCGACAAATCTCTGCGTGATGTGTTTCCACGTCCAATTACGCAAATCGTTAATACTCTTAACATCGCGATGTGGATTCGACAAAGAGTCACTTCATTTTGAAAAATAATTTAGTGAATGCAGATTACAATTAGTCAGTATCAAATGAAGTAAAAGATAACAACTTTGTCATATCCCAGAATCTCGCAAAGACCTGCATAGATTTCTCACCTGATCAACTTTAACATCTGGTTTATTCCTCTTGAGAACAATTTGTGCAACTATTGCATGGTATATTGAAATATCAGCCATGAATGCCCCACACGATAGCTGTGTCTTTGACAGATCCGTATTTTACACGCCTGCACATTTACAAGGTATACAACTATGAATGTCTGATGACTTCAAAGAGATGTTCAGTATCCATCCAGTAAGTTGAGTGATCTCCTGAAATTGTGATAACGAGTTTATTGCAATAATAGATTTCCAACTACAGCTGACCAAAGACTATCACTGCAGACATGAATGTCAGCTTTATTCATGTGATACCTACATTACTCTGTCAGCTATTAGAATGTTGCCTATGAAGTAATTTTGGAGAAGATACTTCAGATATACAATCTACTTATTCGTCAACTGACACTGCAGAATGGCCGTATTGTACTTTACTGCCAATTATTACTGAACTAACAGGCATTCGGTATTTACGGTTCGTTAACTCAAAAGCAACAGGTGTGTGCAACTCAACAACAACACTCACGTTTAAATGTTAGCACGTTGAAGTATAAATGCAGGATTCCATGCAGACTGTTGTTATCTCGGTTAGGTCTACACTTATCTCTGCACCAGAATCCAAACGAAACAATGTTCTGTTCAACTATGAATTACAAAATGTAGACGACTGTTTACTTTGTGCTTCCCAATGACAGCACTCGTCACTCAATGTCAGCTCGTTCCTTTACCGATTAGCTAGACTGCTGAAATGCCAAGGTGGTGAGCAATAGCATCCTCACGTGCAGAATGCAGGATGACTGATGAGCATCAGAAAGTTTTCAATATCGATTTCGTATATCGAGAGGATGCAACTATCCCATTCACATATCAACAGCTTGTTTAATGTCATATATCCAATCAGCTTGCTGTTGCTTTGAGACATTCTGCACATGTATCCGCATTGATTATAAAATGTAATCATCCATGTCAACTAAACTCTTAATGTCGTTGCTGCTGAAATCCAGAACAGGCTATATGTTTCATAAAGACTGTGTAACCATATTTGATGGAATAATATCAAAAACACATTTCTAAATCACAGTAGGTTCTCCGTGTATCCATTCTCTCGTGATTGGCTCACATAACTGAGATATACAAAGTTAAGCAGCTGGAAAGTGACTTGTTCACTGGACAAACAACACACTAATCCACTAAAGTACATCGTGCGAAGAGTTATTGTCAGGTATCACATAGTTGTCATTCACTTGTTTGGCAAATTTTTATTTTCGCCAAAGCATCCATCTTCATGAAAGTGGAATCCTCGCAAATCTGTCGAGGTTTTTGGCTTCACACACGTCATCACAACTTGCAATTCTTACACGATGGTGTCTCTCGACACTCGACATTGTTTCATCTGCTTTAATTTCAATTTCAGATGAATTTATCCGTTATTATCCAGTATAGGAATAAAAATGTCCGATATGGTTTATTTATGACCAGTGTGTATTTTCGATTTGAAAGTAGTACAAGCTATTCAATTATTGATCTAATGAATTCAGGCTTCTATTGTGAAGTAGCGAGATCTGAGAGCAAAGACAAGACGCTCACCAAGTAAACAATAAGGACGGAAAAATGTGAAGACTAATGATGTGACTTCTACCGACAATGAAACATCAAAGCTGTGTGCACTCTTTGGTATGTGAACAAAGAGAATGGTCTATCTATGTCTGGTCAGATAATGCGACGAGGTCATCGAGACGCGTGCCACTCAGTGAGACTTTGTTCACTCGTTCACAATGGTTTTCAAACTTAACAAGCAAATTCAGAGATAACTTCAAGCAATTCAGTCAGTTTCACTGGGACTCGACTCACTCTCTCATCTCGTATTCGTTCTGGTGTTGCACACTGGAATTACGCAGGCTAGATGGAGTCACATAATACCTTGAGAGTAATGATGGTTGTAATTATTGATGAGATGAGGAGACACCAGTCTCGTTGACTTTTCATGACCATATGCATTGTTATTGGTACTATGGTAGATGTCGTAGATATTGAGCATGAACTCTTCTAATTTTCCCGAATGCATAAGCTTTTTGATCACTAACTGAAATCAGCTCATGATGAAATCCTCCCACCGAGCTAAACACTAGTCATAAATAAACCATATCGGACATTTTTATTCCTATACTGGATAATAACGGATAAATTCATCTGAAATTGAAATTAAAGCAGATGAAACAATGTCGAGGTGTCGATGTCGAGAGACACTATCGTGTAAGAATCGCAAGTTGTGATGACGTGTGTGAAACCAAAATCCTCGACAGATTTCCGAAAATTCTACCTTCATAAAGATGAGTTTGTTGGTGAAGAATGAAAGTGTATGACAGGCATACGATAACACTTTGTACAATGTGCTTAAGCAAGGAGTAATAAAAGTGCCTTGTTTGTCTTACTGACGATCCACTGACCAGCTGATCAGTGCTGCATATCTCAGTCATGGCAGCCAATCACAAGAGAAAGGATACATGAAGAACCTACTGTGATTATGAAATGTTCATCCGATATTATTCCATCAAATATGGTTTCACAGTATTTATGCACATTTTGACCATTGGTAATTTCGCAGTCGAACAAAAGTCAATGTATGATATAGGAAACCTACATTTGCTCACCTCCACTGATATCACTTTTATTTATCTATCAGATCTGTGTAAAGTTCACAAAAGTATACTGTAGCATTCAGCTGACTAGTCTGAGGTCAACAAAGTGTACATGTCAATGTTTGATTCAAGTTATACAGGTTGAAATTGCGATCAAGCATAAAAGGTAAATCTTCGTGTCATATCTTGGTGAGTGATCTTGTCGAATGACGAAACAGTATTCTCTGAATAATTCTGGAAATTTCCTATGCAGTACTCAGCGGTTATATTTCATTTTGAACTGAGTCAAAATTTTGTCAGTCAGATTTGCTAGTTCTACTTCGTAATGGCTGCTCACACAACACAAATAATACTCAGCTTCCCACATTTCTGACATTGCAAAAATCTTCATAGGATGAGAAGTCATGTATTTTGGAATGACTGAAGTTTACGGCAGTAGTTTTCATCGACAGTGAAGAAATGGATATATTTGTCTGGTGCAGTGACCGCAGTTGCTGCAGTTCCGAACTAGTACTCATCAGCCACGCGTACTTGTTACCATTTAATCATGTGAAACCCTTGAAATTCCATGAACTATGTTGAATCAAATCAGTGACTGCTAAATTATCCAATCGGAAACACCTAATGTCAAGATCCAGCGAGTCGCATTACAATATCATTATTCAAATTCTAGTCGTCAAATAAGATATTCCGTGTATTTTAGCAAGAAAGGAAGGGAAGTGATTGCACGAGTATCCGCTTTGAGTGCTCACTCTCCATCAGCTCTCTTATGACAAATATGCCTCGTCTTAGCTCTAGACTGTTTGCTTGTCCTACCAGGAATTTATCCGATATCCTGTGTGCTATATGCATGATCCCAGATGAACCGAATCTGAATCAGCTTGTATGGGTAATGTTATTGTGAAGGTTATAATCGATATGAGTATTGGGTAATTTGTTGTCAGAATTTGTGTGAATTCTTGGTTTCTGGTTGAGGTAGTTATCGGTCTGGCTAACAATATGTTTTCGTAGTGGATGAAAGAAATAATACCGATTACTTATCTGTGTTGCTGGTCTTGAAGTATTGGTTGGATGTGAGGAAGAGATGAGTGAGGCAGTCAATGAATTGGGAGGATTGCGAACAGATTCAGTCAGACCAGCACTAAATAACAAATCATCAGCGCTTACATAGTAAAGCAAATGAAATTGATCAGACGGGGAACAGAAGAATAAGTGAATGAACGAAGTGTGAAATACGACATTCACAGAAACACTGCTAGATAAGTGAGACACTTCGTTCAGGCCAATCATTCAAATTACATAAGACACAATGAAAAATCGACCCTCCTCTTCACTCATCTCACCTCATCACTACACACATTCAACATCAAATAACATCGTCACAACCACTCACTGAAACAGACTCTGGTTAGTCAAACATCCACATATATCACCCACTGACTTCTTCACCCCCTCATTCAGACACATCAACAGTGTACATCAGAACATTTCTATTGGTACACAGTCATTCAACGACAGCCACATGTGTTCATATCACCGTCTTCTTGCATAGTATAAATACGTCTCTGTATTCCTGGGTTCTGTTCATCGTCATCGACGAGTATCAGTGTTATTCAGTGAGAATGGTGAGTCAGTGTGTGATATTTGACAGTGATATTCACGTTTCTTTTGTTCAGATTTGCTTCCTGCTTCTTGCGGTTCTAGTGACTTCAGCCGTCGACAGTGCGCGTATACAGGGGAATCATTCGATGACAGTCGACGTGCTCCACCATTCATCCCTTCAAGGTGAGATATGATCTACATTTTCTGAGTCATCTGTGCATGTGAAATAACTCAGTTTGTTGATGCACACCAGCTATTGTTTGAATTTATGAAGTAGGCTGTCTCCACTGCTCGCGTGTTATTTTACGCGTTTCTATGCACATTTCTTGATATTTCTCTCCTCGTTGACGGCATGTATGTTCTCGCCACATCAATTTTGTGATATGTGTACTCTGACTTTGATTTGTTTGCAAAATTGTACACTGACATCGCGTATTTATTAGTTGGAAGTCAGACGTTATGGAGTGATGACATACTTGTGGCCTATTCTCAATGCCTCTGACACTGTCGTTGGACGATTGCAGCATTCCATAATGACGAAAAAATTCACTCTCCAACGAGACGAGAATCACACTCGTAGAAATGTGAATCAGATTGAGATATGATTTTGAACGTGTGTTTTCTCTATTCACTTTCAGGTGATGGCAAGCATTCTGGTCTCCAGTATCGTCCAGCTGTGGATAAACGATGGAGATTTGAGATAGCATGTATTTTCACACCAATGAAATGTTGATCAACCTTAACTTTTGAACTGTAATCTATTTTGTCGGTTGGTTGCAACCAATGCGTGTAATATTTGATTTCTAATAAACGAGGTTTTAATAAAAGTTGAAGTTGATTTTTCATGAGAAATCTACGCTGCGGAAAGGACCGATGTGTGAGCGTAAAAGTGAAATGGAACATGAAGACAATCAGTTACAGTGACTGATGAGGTGAAGTGAGATATGTAATAATAATTGAAGAAAACCATCTTAGATATTGAAAGGTAGAAATAATTGTAGAAATTGAGAGGTTAAATCACTAAACGCGAAATATTTTGTTGCTTTTGGGGAACCATCTAGAAGGAAATGTCTACTCCACTAGATTCCTTCACAAGCATTTATATTGAATGATCGAGAAGCATCAGATATTTGGATGAAGCATGAAAAGAAGATGGATTTAGAAGACGAGAAATGTCTAATTCTTGTACAATCATACATTGAAGTGAATTGGTGAAGCTGCACGAAATTAAATTACGCACAGAGATCTGGCTACTTCCTGAGGATTCCCATGAACTCAGTTGTATGTGGAACACGAACTCATGAGGGAATAAGATTATCAGTAAGAATGCTTTTCAATCAGGATTATCTATGTTGCATATCAACAATTAATTTGCGGTTGCGCTATATCGTGAATTGGCCGAAGTTAGAATTCTTGGGCCATTAAATCGGCTATAGTGGCTTTATAGTATACAAGCTCGCCTTGTAGCCATTGGGTCCTGAGTTCGATCGCTGGTGGGTGCGTACTGATGAAGTGTCCCAAACTAGCACGAAGGAGCTGTCCAGTGGCTCTCGCGTGAAGCCACTCAACAGAAGTGGACAATAGAATCATATTGTGATTGACTCTGTTGTTGTGAAATATCGTTATGGAAACCATGTCTGAAAACAACGAGTGCTTTCAGCAAGCGGCAATCTCGTTCTAATAACTCATCTATCCATCACGCACCTTTCTGGATTGGAAGAAATTGAAGCATATGACTGTTTTAACGTTTTCCGTGAAATTCAAATGGTTTCTCTTGAAGACCATTTTCAAATGAAGCTGTAAGTATTCAGAAAAGAGACGCTTCATTTGGGCATGAAGAGTTGCAGTCTGAGCTTGTGCTTCTTCATTTATATCTCTTTGTGTCTGTTTGTCACATCCTGATGCACTTTCCTCAAGAAATTTACGCCTTCATTCACTCGACTGTCAAAAACAAATCTTTCTGAATCATTCATGAATATCGATTATATTTCAATATGCTGACCGGAAGTGATGGGTAATGGTGTTGAGATGTGAAAAGTCGTCGAAGAGTATCTGGGCGTTACCCGTTGATATTGTTTTTGTTTCATTAGGTTCTCTTTAGGAACTATCAGTTCAGTGGCACATCTCCGTTTTGTCCTCCTCTAATCGGTCTTATTTACCTAGTCTCAAGATAACCCATATTCTCTGATCTTTTCAAACAGTCTTCTGTATTTCACATTCAAAACCACGTCCAACTCGTAATTTCCAGATCGCGTTCCACTCGAGTGATGGTCTGCATTTATAGCCTGGTTTTTCTTCTGTCTAGTCAATGCCATATGACCAATCCATCTTCATTCTCTTCCCAACATTTGCTTCGCAACAGGTTCTCGTTTGTTGGTGCATTCACAGAGTTTCTTGTTTAATTGTCTCTTCTGATCGGCCATTTTACCTTCTTATGGATTTAGTGAAGGTAGTTGTTGGCAAATGACTGCATTTTGTGACTCACAGTGCACGACGTTCACACAGGTGTAGAGGAAGCGACTGACTCACAATGGGTGTTAAAACTCTAAATGTTTTTATTTATCCTGAGTCAGTGAAATAAGTTTCAAACTGATGTCTGTGTGATGAAAGTCTTTTAGATAATAGGTTGTTTGATATCTTCATCCGCTCCTCCTGCATGTAGTTAAAACTGTGCTTACTAGGTAGTGAAGCGAAGAAAGCCACCAAATGTCGAAAGTCAACATTTCCCGTACTATGCACTCTATGTAAGTGATGCAGAACAATTCCACTATTCGAAGAATGCATTTGTATATCAAATACATTCTATTTCTTCCAAAATCCATGTGACAAATAAATTAGAGATTCCTAAGCCTATCTGTGCTTTCTTACTCTTTACTTTGTGTGCAAATCTATGCTGCCTAGGACTGATAAAACGAGATGATGAATATCAATGCAGATGCGGATAAACAAAGCATCATATGTCAATCATGAATGGTCGGTTTTCATCTGAGAATATTGTATTTTGTATTCATAACTCCACTTTCACCAAATGGATGGCTGAGGCGTTCGTATTACAAAGCAGACGAAAGCGTGCTACCCTGAGGAGTTTAATATTCACTCTGTGGATTGTTTTGAAGAAGAAAACTAAGGCATTTGCCTAGTCTTCTTGGGATTCTGTGGTGCATAACTGGTTGGCTTGATAATCGTTGGGTGCAACTGTGCTTACTTATGCGTTGAAATGTGTACGAAACTCGCATATTTTCCTTCGGTGAAGAGTACCTCTGAATAGTTGCGCCACAGGATGATACTGCTGATTCTTCTATTCTTGCAGGAGGCAGGGATATGTGTCTTCCGTTTGCCTGAAGGCCTAGTGAATGAGTGAATCAATATGTGAATAAACTGGTTGATCCTGTCGGTAGGCATACGCTTGTCTCAGTGGCTATTATACAATGGTTATTGACTCATTATTTTAGAAGTGCTTTCTCAGATTGTGTATACTACATAGATAACTGTAGTAATTTTTGCTCTAATGCATGTGATTATGCCTCAACCCGCAAAAGAACTGGTGTATTTACCGGAATAAGACCAAGCTAAGGCAGTTTCGACTGTCTCTGTTTGCTTATGTGATGGCTCTGGATAACTTTAGTGAATGCAGTCAGCCTTGCGTTGACGACGGATCTTCCAAATAATCGCCCTATCAGCTTGATAGTTTAGTGGTCTGTCTATCGTGATAATAACGGTTAAGGCGAATCATGACTCTATCAAAGCCACAGAGCCTGAGAAATGGTTGCACATCGAGAGAACAACATCAATCGGGGAAATCATCCACTCTCAACACGTGGAGTTAGTGACTAAAATAAGACAACAGGACTCAACTGAGGCTCTGTAATTCGAATGAATACAGTTTAAGTCGCTTAACAACTATCGATAGGAGGGCAAGCCTTGGGGACAAAAGCCACGTTAACTTCAGTGCTGAAAGTGTATATTAAATTTGCCACAGATAAAAGATAAAATTCTGATTCAGCTACGTTTTATTATGTTATACAGACTAGGTAAGAAGCAATCTCACTAGGTAGTATCATACTGTTAGTTGACAGATAACCTATCATCCATTACCTGATAAGGAAACCACAGATTAATTATAAACTACTATTATTACTTAAATTACATAAATTAGGTTTACGATGAAATTACATTGCTAGTTGTCCTTTTGTATTTCGTTTGTGCGAACAACCTACCAACAAGTCATTTATATAGAAAACATCAAAAAATAGAGAAGTGTTGTCAAATAAGATGGAAACTTATTGTCTTTGGCAGGTTGTTCTTCACTTGCAGATAACTTTGAAGGAGGCTTTTGTTGAGATGAAATGCCCAGTGTTAACGAGATGTTCGATCATTTCACTGCTTATACGGCTGTGGAGGCAAGTACATCCATCGTTCAACGCACATTCTGTCAAATAATGTCAAAGAGCAGTATCCAGCGTAGCTGCAGATAGGAAGCAGTGCAATAATCGAATATCTCGTCATTACTGGTCATTCAATCTCAACAAACGACTCCTAAAAATTTATTAACGAATTGAAGAAAAACTTGCCAGATACAATACGTCTCCGTCTTTTTTGCATTCCAGAAGATTCAGCCATTCATTTGGAAGAACCAGAACTATGCATAGAAAATGTAATTATTCAACCAATTCTTCGCTCATGGTAACAAATCCGTCAGTGACTAAAATACGATAACAGGAATCATTTGAGTCTATGTAATTGGAATGAATACAGTTTAAGTCGCTTAACAACTTTCGATAGGAGGGCAAGCCTTGGGGACAAAAGCCACGTTAACTTCAGTGCTGAAAGTGTATATTAAATTCGCCACAGTTATAATTTGAAATTCTGACTCAGCTACGTTTAATTTTTTTATACAGACTAGGTAAGAAGCGATCTCATTAGGTAGTATCATACTGTTACTTGACAGAAATACCATCATCCATTACCTGATAAGGAAACCACGCATTAATTATAAACTACTCTTATTACTTAAATTACATAAATTATGTTCACGGTGAAATTAAATAGTCGTTATCCTTTAGTATATTGTTTGTGCGAACAATCTGCCAACTAGTCATTTATATAGAGCATATCGAAAAAAATAGAAGTATTGTCAAATAGGGCGGATACGTATTCTCTTTGGCAGGTTGTTCTTCACTTTGCAGATAACTTTGAAGGAGGCTTTTGTTGAGATGAAATGACCAGTATTGACGATATGTTCGATTATTGCACTCCTTATACAGCTGTGGAGGCAGATACATCGGTCGTTCAATGTGCATCCTGTACAAAAAGGTCATAGAACACTATCCAGTTTGGCTGCAGAAAGAAATTAGTGACTGTATAAGGAGTGCAATAATCAAACATCTCGTCAACACTGGTCATTCAATCTCAACAAACGTCTCCTTCAAAGTAATCCACAAATTCTAGAACAACCTGCAAAGACAATACGTTTCCGTCTTCTTTGTATTGCAGAAGCCCTAGCCATTCAGTTGGAAGAACCATAACTATGCATGTAAAAGAAAATTACTGAACCAATTCTACTCTCATTATAACAACTCCGTTGATTTGACTTTTGTTTGTTTGCTTAATTTGACTTAACTCTTGTTTGTAGGCTTATTTTTCTAACTAATTAAAACTTCCGTATGTTATTTTGTTTCCATGTGCACCCAGAGCACATCAAACCATTCACGGTAATACATTAATCTTCCTTAACAATCGTTTGTGACAACTCATCACATTTGTTACTATCCTCTTATATCAACATCCAATTCATCTGAACCTACTAATTGTATTTGCGTTTGACAAATTTAATGTACACACGCATTCAAAACAACCAGATATATTTGTGATTGTACAGCTATGGAAATGAATTAGCCGAAAAGAGACTCTTCGCTGAACTACTGGTCTTCTGTCTAGCATTATTATTGACCAATGACGTTTACTCTCTGGTTGAGTTACTCTCTGACACTTGCAAGGTGTCTTCGTTCCAATCTTACATAAAAAGAAGCGAATTGCGCGAAAATGTCAGAAGAAATGATGACAGTGAATAATTTTCATTTCCACTTTACAGAGTTGATGTCAGAATTCACGAACTGAGTAACACGTATTCCATTTGCGCACATCATTAATCTTTTCAATTTCTCTCATCACTGAGGGCTGTCAGTTTCATAAATTTTTGAAAGCAACCCATTTTTCACTTCTCGACCGTGTAATTATCAAATGTTCCAGCACAATACACAGACAGTTGAGATATCAATTTAGAGTTCGTGACACATATTTGCTAGCTCACACAAACAAAATATAACATGCGACATTCAAATGCGACTGACTTTCCTAATATGCCAATCCAAACTCATTGACAGCTACCAGACGAAACTGCGAGTGTTCCGTCAACAATTTGGAAGCCATGAGTTGTTTTTGATATACATTCACATTTTGTGGAGCATGTTCCTCTTAATCATTCAAACACCAAAATAGTTTACTTCATCTCCCTTCTTTTCCAGGAAAATGGACTTTCATGATTTCGGTCTACATGGATGTGGAAAGAAATTCCATGAAAATGAAACAGGATTTTCAATAATTTCGCATGAGTTTTCAACGGAAAAATATTTTCATTTGGAGTTTTCTGTATTTCGTAGATTTTATGACAATCTATTGCTCATATTCCATACAATTTTACTCCATCCACTCACATTGTTTTGCAATGAACACTTCTTAATATACCTAATGGAAAGTGTAGAAAAATATTGATTTTTCCTAATTAGCTTTTCGGAAAAATTTTATGGAATACCAGTAGCATTATTCGAATTCATTAACCCTTAAATCACCATCAATTTATATGCTTTCAAAATATGAAAATGAAAGTTCAAGGGGTGAGAAAAGACAGAAAACAGCAACCTTTATTAAAGAGAGTTAGCTTGTAC
The DNA here is from genome assembly GCA_944472155.2 of Trichobilharzia szidati. NCBI lineage: Eukaryota > Metazoa > Platyhelminthes > Trematoda > Strigeidida > Schistosomatidae > Trichobilharzia > Trichobilharzia szidati. The sequence continues at coordinate 17,487,171 of OX235277.1, read as the reverse complement.
GTCAGTGAAGCAACACAAGATGCCTAAAGTTCATCAAAATGGAAACATGCTCAGTAAGCTGAGCTCACTAGTGTGTAAGAATAATTAGTGCTATCAAAGTAATACGTTATCAATGGAGTCAGATATTGACTACTTTCTCTTTGTGTGTGCAAAAGTGTTGTCTGAAATATTGACAATATAAATGGAAGCAGGCTGTCGTCTATTCAGTCAGTCAAACAGTCAGTCAGCTGGATAGACAGCAATTCAGTTAGTGTGACTCTATCTGATTGTTTTTGTGTATATTAGTGATACCAGTGCCGTCATTTGCATTCATCGTCTCTGCAATATTACAGGGACCTGTATCACTCAGGTTGATGTCACAACTCCATTCTCCTGAAGTCGTCGTAGAATTGATATAGCCGATTTATTTGAAATCGGATAACAAAATACCATGCACACATTTTATGCATACATGATACACAATTCTTCAAAGACACCACATTCAGAACACTTGAAGAGTTCTTCATTGGTAATTGTAGGTTTCATTGACATTTAGGCTTTATCACGCCCACTGGACCGAATTCCTACTGACGATAATAATTGCTATGCAAACCACCTCTAGACCACTTGATGAGTTCTTCAGTCCAAGTTCTGTGAGGGACAAACCTGACCAGTCAACGAATTTTTATGGACTTCGACAAAATATGGATAACCTACGGCTGATTCCATCATCAGAAGAGTCAAGTGAGGTATGTATACCCAAAGACTTAGTTCCATGCTCCTGCCTGGTTGTACGCTGCAATAAAGCATAAGCACTAGTAAGTGCACTATTCGAAACACATATCAAAGTCAAGGTGAGGCATTAGAAACACTGCGCTTCAACGGAGTTATATCGCGCATAGTGTAAGTGGTGACAGACGAAAACCAGCCTGTCTTTCATGTGTGGTGATAGAAAGACTTCAAAAATGGCAGTCAACAATGTGGACATTGACGAGAAAACTACTCATCCCATCAAACACGTCGAGTGGGATAAGCCCCTAACTCGCGAAACGGACCGAACAACCAGCGAACTAAACACACAATTAAATATAGAGATTTATCCAGTGTCTCACACATACGCCCTCATTCTTTCATAAGATGCTAAGTAGAAGAAAATACACGTGTAATAGCAGATCCTATTCTTCGATAAAGTTAAATCCAACTCGGTTATTCTTCGAAACGGGTTAACTTGATTTACATCCTGGTTAAGTGCTAATTTAAAATGAAAACTGCACTAAATAAAATGACAGCGAACCTAATGGAGAATTGTGGGGGAAATAAAGGTTTATCCTTTGGTTCACTGGGCAGTGAATCCTTCTCACATTTGAGAAATACCTTGAAACGTATAAATTAAAATTCTTTTTTTCTTCCCGCAATCTAGTCCAATTGAGAAGAGAGACGCGAAGAGTAAACATCGTAGTGAGGAAGATAACATGACTGAAACTGTATCCATGGAAGTCAGGACGAGTTCATTCCATAACACAGAGTTTCACTGCCAGTCTGATATCATGAGAACACTAACTACAGATATACTCTGACATTTATTCATCGAACGTACCAACTGTTTATTCATCTTTGCAAGGGCAGTGAACGACTGTTCAAGGCGTGTTTTGAAATTGTTTGTGCCTCCAACTTGTGTCTTCCTGCCTCTTCCATGTTGAATGAAGTGTACACAGTGGCAGATGAGTGAGCACGTGTTAGTTGGTCAGAGGCTGTTGAAGCCCATTATCGCCACTGTAGTATTGGGTGTGGCATTCATGGAAACCCCTCCAGTGGATTCATTCTCAAATGGCTCACCCACCGTTTCGCTAGTTGATTCTCGTCTCCGTGTGGCTACTTGAAACTCTAAGCCCAGTGTGAGTGCAATGGTCACTACTCTGTTGTGAGGCCACAGTTACTTAAGTGGCTGCACTTTCAGCAGGTAACTGGCAGTGATTGGTATTAGAAAGAAACATGTTTGCAAAATTTACAAATACAGCTGCATCACGGAGTATGGACGACAAACATCAGACTGTGAAAGTGGATCTGACATTTGATAAGTTCTACAAACACACAGTTACTGAGAGGTAATATTCTCTTATGCGATGCGAGTGGGTTTTCAAACGTGATTTCAAGTGGACCGACACATTTTGCCGCATGGGTTATTTGAACTCCTTCCTGAATATCGACCAAGTGCTGTGTGTTGTGTGGAAGTTCAACACGAAGTTCGTAAAATACAGATGTAGGATACAACATAACTGTCTAATTTTTATGATGCAGAGAAATAGTTGTGAAAAGGGTAGCGAAAGGAAGAAGGAAATTGCATGAGGAGTGCACAATTGACTGAGATTTATTGAAACATAATCCAAGTAACACTCATGACAGCAATATTATTTATTTTCCACTGAAAGATTATTTCGTGGTTCAGAAATTTTATTGTAAATGCACCAAGTATAGGTCGAGGTGTGTGACTCTGATGAATAAGTGACAGTCGTTGTCTATAAGGAATATGAAGATTTCACGAAATAAGGACATCGTATTCACGAGTCTGAGTGCGAGATTCATATAAGCTAAGAGTTACTATTGTACATAGTCTAATTCTGGAATATGCAGTTGAGTGTCTATCTGAAATTGCCACTTCTTGTTCCGTATTTGCCATCGAAAGGGAATTCCTAATAAGCTTTGTTACTCAGGCGTTTTCCCTCATCATTATGTGTAGAAGTCAATTATACTCAGCAGACGTGGCAGAATACAATGCAGTCTGGCAGAAAGCATGGATCAGATGTGTTATCAACATGCAATTCGCTGATCATCCGTTTCCGTATTTTATTACTGAGGTGGCTAGAACACGTTCAGCGCATTCCGAAGCATTTCTTCTCAAGCTATCTCAATGATGTAGGTGTAAGTGGTAGTCAGATCAAAGTGGAGATTCAATGTATGAAGGCAGTTTTTGATGTTAGCCACTCATGTGTTGACATGATGCATAAGAGGGTGAACGCAAAGAGAGTCACAGACTGGAGGCATGTGATAGCACTCCATTTTATCCTCTACATTTTCACATTATTACTCAACTTTTCGTGCTAAATAGATAAACCCGATTTGAGAAATTTGGAATATTTCGGATGTACACTGATTGTCAGACACATTTACTGGAAAATGACTCCTGAAATGGGTCTTATGCAATCAGCTGTGTGTGTGTAGGCACAGACTGTTTGAGTGAACATCGAGGATGAACTATTATCATCAGATATCACCAACGAGTTGCATTTTCACAAACCTATTGCGAAAGCATACGATATCGAAAAATGAAAAATAGCCGATGTTATCTTTGAATTCCTAGTCAGGTTATCAGTCGTACGTTGAGTTTCACCGATTCGTATTAAAAAGCATCATGAGCACAGTCCCTACACAACATCTGCAAGCAGAAAACGCACAAATCCATCGATAGTTAAACATCTCCCCATGTTTTAATTTCACAAAGACCAATGTATTATATGCCCTATTCAGATAGTCTGCTCTGTTTTGTGCAAGATTCTAGTTCTCTTCAAATGTTAATCACCACGGAATTGAACAGATAACCATGATATGTCTCTCTAACTGATTTCTGGTTACGTGTTGTTGTGAATTTTGTTTTCACTTCATCTGAGAGGTAATAAATATGAGCGTAATTGAAATAGTAAATGAAGGGGATGACATGAATCGACAAGAATAAGACAATTGCTTCGTATGCATGAGCATATTGACATTATTTTTGGAAATTCAAATTTTCTTCCGTGGACTGAATGCGAATATTCAGAAAAGTGATATCCATATGAAGACCGTCTTTTTGAGGTTTTTAGTGATGTCAGTTTGCTAGCTGCTGCTTTCACAGCCTTGAAAGCAGCAAGGAAATATCTGTGGCGAACGAACGATGAAGCTGTTACTCAACGAATATGTAGGAGATAACCGATATGGATGAGGCATATGCTGAGGAGACGGTTGTATGACACAGTGCGAAGTAACTCCAGGAATGCACATACACTATATATAGGAGACAGGATAAAAATTCATAGCAACATGGATCTATTCTGTTTCGTCAGTGGATGTGATCTATTCCAATGAAATACTCCACCATCAGAACACTTAATTGAGTGCTATTCAATTTACATTTCAGAAAATCTTTGGTTATCATCCGTGTCAATCAAGTCTTCAATCACACATACACAAACATCATCAATTTATTTTACACATACACATCTTGATCTACGAATATTTCCCCAGTGATGCTGTCCACAATCACAAATGACAATTTTCACATCTTCCATACATCATATCTCCTCAAAGTCATAGTCACAGACATTTCTCTTCTACTATTCTTTCATAATCATGTGCTATCAAAGTTGACGATTTCACATCTCATAGTAAAAAACATCATTACAAATGAACATATTCATTTCAGATTGACGAAAGTGCATATCCAATCTTCTTCTTTCGAATGAATTGTTCACTCAAATTATAAAAGAATGAGTGAAAACAACTCAGATGATAGTTTGAGCCCCGTGATTGTGTAGTCTCATATAATCAGAAACTTCCATTTTCGACTCTATTTCTAATGAACATACTACTTTTACATCACATAACAGAAGAATGAAAATTTCTAATGAGTAGAATGAGACTTAGTTGGAGTTGTTTTCATCGAAATTATTACTATTCAATTTTTTATTTTTCTCGTATGATTTTTCACCTGTTATTGTGATTCTGATCAAGGTCACACGTGCTCCTTATTTTCACATTCCAATGTGTAAAATACAAAAGTCAGAGAAATTAAATTGTATGGTACCAGACTGTTGATTATCTATTCATTCACAGAAATAAGTGAAACCACTGTTTGATATTGTCTTTTATTAGTTTCGGTAGTAATGTCGTGATTTCAAGTTTTCATCAATTTACTCACTTCACTCTCTTTGACCGAAAGAGATAGGCCCAAATGGTTTCGCCTGGTTTTTTTCCCAATCGCGATAGCCAGATACATAAACTGTTGTGATAATTTTCGTAATACCTTTTCACTTTGTGAGCAGCATTTTTCTGTAATATTTACTGATGGCGTTTCGAGCACAAACTGTTCCTCATAATCATATTAAGTTTCTCACACAAATGTTTCCTTCATTTATATACTTGTATATTTGACATGTATATATAGATGTATATAAATGAAGGAAAAAATTGTGTGATTAACTTGACATGATTATGAGCAATAGTTTGTGCTCGAAACGTCATAAGTAAATATTACTGTACAACACTGTGTGATTTATCAAAATAAAATCTTATCCATAATGGACTTATGCTCTATCACAGTGGCCACGTTATATACTTATATCAATCAAACATCTTTCTGATTAAATGTATGTGAGCTCAGTGTTTTCTCTTTGTTATTGCCTATCTCAGATGAACAGGTTATTGTCGTTTCTGAAAATGAATTTACACAGCCAGGTAATGTCATGTGTCAGTATCAGTCGATATCTCAGTGAACATATTAAAAGAAATCGGTACAGGGTGAGACAAATTTCAAACAGATTTTTTGGTTATGCTGACTTATATGTGGTGAGTATTCATTAGTAATCAAAAGTATCATAACAACCAAAGGATGGAAGGTGATTCTGGAAGCACTCTTGTCAGAAATAACTACTGATCCTGAACTCACTTATTAGGAATGATCACCATTTGAAGGGATTCATTTAAACCTTGAAATTCCAGGTGAGTGTTATCATAAACATCTTTGTCGGAATTTCTATTCAGTTCTGCGAGTGATGTTCAAATTTATGTGGTACATTTGTTTTAATTTTCTAATCTCTATCCAATGTAATATAACTCCTCGAAGTTCCGAAACTAATTCTGAAATGGACAGTGGATTTTAACCAGAATGATTTTTTCGGGGACTATTTATCGTGCATATGCTCATATCAAGGCAGTCACCCACAGGACTTCACATCTTCAGTTCGATGTTTACATTATTTATTATCCCTCCAATTATATACGAAGTAGTCATATTGACCTTATATCTCGTATTCGTGTTCATTCATTCTGATCTCATGTGTTTGGTGTAGATTCGATGAAGTGAGATTCCGTTATCAACCCCAATTTGCACTGACTCATATCACCTCGTCACAATGCATTTCTGTTACATGCAGATGTCTGTTCGTGAGTTGAAACACGCATTCACAGTCGTTGAGATTTCTCCAGCTTATTCAACTTCGCGGTGTCAAACATTATCCATGCAGCTCAAACTATACCCTAAGTCATGCTCTCTCCATTAGAATTCCTTTGTGAACTTTCAGGTGTTCCTTCAACCCCGATTCGACTTCAAACTCCTGTAAACAATTAGTGACTCGATCCAGAGACAGAGAATGCAATGTGACCCACTGACTGTAAAATGTCTCGACAGAATATTTGGCGGATACAAACAACGATGACAACGTTTACCATGCACATGTGAGTTGAGTTTCCTTTCATCATTTTTAATAATAAATCTGAACCAAATGATGTCCTAGTGGACTGCGATCCTTGACACTCATCAACTGATTTTGCTTTTGAGTCGGAAAATAGTCGACGAATTTCTGTTTTAAATTCTTGACTGAGAGAGAGGCACTCGAATAGCACTCATTTGTTCTGTAAGTTCCATGTCAGTAGAACGAAAATGTTGGAATATTACTGGATGTACGTTTCCCTGTCATGCTGGTGGCGGGATGGGAACACCTTCTTCTTATTAGGCAGACCATTCCATCCTCGACTGATAAACCAGCTCAGCACATTATTCAAGGAGTAGGAATGCAATCAATGACGAACTACAGACTTGAATAATAAAGCACACATTATGTTGGACAGCACATATTGCAATCAGTGTTATTTTCTACAGTATTGACAGTGGGTAGTCTGTCTTTTCTGTCTTCTGTGTTCTAGTGGTCACGACAGATACAGTGTGTATGAATAATGCGTTTGTTTTTGGTGTGCTTGTGTTCTCTGAGCTGGAGGGTTTGGTTGCGAAGCTTTCATTGCTCTACTGAGCAACATCTTCAGCGCATACTTCGATGTGAAGTGAGCTTTTAGAATTCTCTATGAGTTTATTAGTCATCTCTTCTAGTAACCTTGAACGCGATTGGTTGTTTTCGTGTGACATTTCATCCCCTAGTTTGCTTGTCTCGGTGTTGGCTGCTTCTTTGGTCTGAATGTCGTTAGTCATTCCTTCTGCTAACCTTGAACGTGATTGGTTGTTTTTGTGTGACTTCTCACTTTCTAGTTCACTTGTTTTGGTGTTGGCTGTTTCCTTGACCTGAAGGAAACAGCCAACACCAAAACAAGTGAACTAGAAAGTGAGAAGTCACACAAAAACAACCAATCACGTTCAAGGTTAGCAGAAGGAATGACTAACGACATTCAGACCAAAGAAGCAGCCAACACCGAGACAAGCAAACTAGGGGATGAAATGTCACACGAAAACAACCAATCGCGTTCAAGGTTACTAGAAGAGATGACTAATAAACTCATAGAGAATTCTAAAAGCTCACTTCACATCGAAGTATGCGCTGAAGATGTTGCTCAGTAGAGCAATGAAAGCTTCGCAATCAAACCATTCAGCTCAGAGAACACAACCACACCAAAATCATCCACCTGAGCTACAAATCTTCTCTATTATATCTAATGCGTTTGTGATTTGAAATTGTGTGTACATGTTAACCTGTTGAACAAGACTAGGAACTTAGTTGTAATATGTGTACTTTTCAGCTCCTTTGTGCATCCGCATGCATTCGACGATGTGAAGGATGTCCGAATCTTATCACCAAGTAAGTGGAATTACTGTTATCGTTCTTTTCCCATCCGGTAACTCTCAGGAATGTAGCTGACGGGGTGTCAGGCAGTCGATGTGTTGACGGCGAAGGAGCATTGTTTCTATCTCCTAAGCACACATTTGGGTCATTCAGAGAAACTTTCCTTGAACGCTTCACAGTTGGCATTGAGATTCCACACGATCTAGAATGTCAGTCAGTGTGTAACTGTTTGTTATCATAGGCAAAGTTTCCATGAGTTCGAGTCCTCATGACGAATTGACGTGAGCGTTTGATTACACATGGTATTTAAGGAATGGTGATATCTGATCAGGATGTTCATGAATTCAGCATAACTCACGTAAATTTTATCAATGATCGATACTCCGTTTGACATCGAGGCGAATTAGGCTTTGAGTCAATGATCACAAATAGCTGTGGCTATGCGAACATGAGTTTTGGTGCCTAATGTTGGCAAATTGTTTACTCTTCATAGAAACTTATTGTTTTCCGAGATGTTTGACGTAATTTTGTGAACTGTCATGATGCCACCCATCGCTATCACAGAAATAGTGCTGTTGATTTGAAGCAGAGTTGGAGTATGATAGCATTCTACACGCTGAACACAAGTGCTGATGCATGATGAACGAATCGCATTGATCGAGAGGCATTTGCGTTTCGGGTAAGAGAATATTCTCTGTTCACCAATCAGTCCTTCGAAATCTGTGATTGTCAGATTCAGTCATTTGAAATGACTTAGATGGAGTGTCAGTGCCTTGATAGAGTCAAAATTCAATATCATATGATAAGGAATAGCAATGGACAGGTGATGGAAAAGAAATAAGAAGCATACATCGACACATTTGATGGATCCAATTTGAGTATTTGATTTGTATCGACATACTTCAACTGTGTTATTGTGAATTGTGGAGAACTTGCCACAATGTGCATGTCTGCAATCACTTCCTTCCGAGTTTGTGGTCAGCTGTCTGTCCAGTCATCCATGGCGTCATCTTCATGCATTTCCTGTTCAAACTGAATGCTAAAGTGGATATGGGTGTAATGCGATTATGTTTTCTGACCACCTCATCTTCAAAACATTGAGAAAGAATTGACCATGAGATGAACATTATTCTCAGTGATTATTTTCAGAGTGATCCACAGCTCTGTTCGTTCAGTAATCAAGTTCAGATAACTGACCAGAAATGGTCAGCAAAAGGGTTTTCTGGGAGCGAACTATTCAGGAACCGATTGTGCAACGAATATGCAGGAAGAAATCATTGTAGATTAGCTATAATGTGAGGTAATCATCGAGTGATATCACATTCCAGGCTGTCCCTCGAATGGAACTCGAAAGGAGGTGGCAAGTTAGTCGTTGGTGCAGTCTTGATATGGATTAAGTCATATGAAGAGGGGATAGGAACAAGTGAGCAGGCGTGGAGGCAGCTCTAAACATTGGCAGAGTGACTAAGGCAATGACGACATGCGTTTGAAGCACAGTGTTTGTGTAGGAACTAAAGAAAGCAATAATGATAATTTCTTATTCACAGAGCTCTCGTAAATTTAGCCTGATTTCCTAAATTCTGATTTCTTATTAGATTCACCACAAACTGGAAGAGAAACCAGCAAAAGTAAACTTAAGGGGGAGGTGGTTTCTAAGTTCTCCCTCTTCCACTTCTACGATTGTCAACATAAGGCGGATAACAGTGATTAAGTACAGCACAAATCGATTTATGAAACCACATTTTCTTCTGAAGGTTTCGTTAACTTAGACGTGCACTGAGACAAGCACTGCATCGTGCAAATTGCACTACTGCCTTTGTCATCAATAGTAAATTGGTAAATTTCTTTCTTCTCTACTCAGCAAATCGACATACATGCGATCTCTCTATTTGTGCTCATCACAAAATTGTTACAATCATGTCCTAAGATTTTCGGCTTCACGAGCTTTATGATAGCAGTCTCGTTTAACCAAGTAGTTTCACATTATTCACACAGGATCGCTTTTGTTCTAAAAATAAATGTGACATTGTTGTGGCAACTTTCGTTCATTCCCAGTGGTAAATTTCAAGCAATATCTCACAGTTTCTTGTGAGCTTATGGACTGCATTACACAGAGATGTCATCACGAACACTTTAAGTGGGATGAACACATTTTCGTCTCAAACATTTACATGAATCCTGGTTGTTTCCTGCCAGATCTGTCAAATATTGCAGATGAACTGACCGTTTCACAAGCTTCCTATCATGATGGCTCTTTTTCATTAGTCACCAATGACCACGATTCCTGCAACTGTGCCGTCTCTGAATAATCTGTTCATTTGAGCATTGCCACTTTTGCTACTCGACTCGACAAAACGATTGACTCAGTGCTCACTAATTATGCAGGAATATATATGAATCACCCGTGTATGCCCCATCACATTTTCCAAAGGTTCTCTGAAATATACGTTGAGTTCTACAAAGAGTCCTTTCTCGCATTTTTTTCAAGAAATCGCAGTAAAGATCCTTTTGCGCAGAATTGTTCACAAAAAATCAGTTGCATGCTGTAAAAAGCAAACTGTAAAACAATTGAATCTGCGTCTATTGGATGATGCAGTCACTAATTAGGTGGCTTATCTTGAATTTTGTTTTCACGTGTGTGGCATGAAATTCACACTATTCGAAAGACTTAACCATTCCACTTGACCTATATGAATACGCTACGTACAGCAGAAGAGCTTTTGTACAAGTCTAAAGATGGAAATGGTCCAGGAGGGGTCAACATTTTGACCAAATCTGAAGTCCATTGACTGAACACTATTTACAACCAAGGACTACCATCCACTACGGAAAACATGCTACTATGGTGTTTTGAGACTAAGAAACAAATGGTTATCAATAATCCACCTCTTAATGGTCTACCTAAAAAGCACAAACTAAGTCTTCCTCATCGCTTTGTTTTATAGAGATGTATAACGCTCATTTTCAGGGAACAGTGAGGTGATAAGTGAAGGTTCTATAACCTTTGCGCAGATAAATCCTGCGACAAAATATTAGTGATGTCTTCGACTTTATTTCTAAAATACTCGCGATTAATGTGACGTATAAACGCATGTTATCCATGGATGTATCATCACTATTCATGAATTTACAACTTATGGAAACGGTTGGTTACATCTGTCAAGAAATCGCCAAAAGCCCATCGGACTTAGGAATCTCCCTATGTAGACCGAATGAATTACTACTTAAATACAGCGGGAATGTTCACTTTGTCTTCAGTAATGCATACTACCGACAAGTAGATAGAATAATGGTGTGTTCACCTCTAGGCCTAGTATAAGCTGACTTTTTCCTAGCAAAACTTGAAAACGGGACTGCAAACATAGACGAATTGTTGATGAAATTCAACAACATCCACCCTTCGCTTACCTTTATTGTGAAGAGGAGCAGGAAAATAAACTACATTTCCTGGATGTCTTGCCAAGTGTGCGAGATGATGGGTCACTTTGGAGAAGCTTGTGTCGTAAAAGTACAATACACAAAGTGCAATACACACATTTCTATGCAGACATGACCACTAAATATTAAAGAAATGTTGAATGCATTACGAGCTGAGCAAGAAAGATATGTACGTATGACCTCTTACAAAAAGACTTTGAATATATATTCACGATTCCTTGGCAGAGATGGGTTATCCGAGTAGCTTCATAAAGAAAAATACGATAACATCAGAGAGGAAATCTGAGACTACGGCTGCACGAAAAAAACCCTATTTATTATGTTACAATTTAGTGGTGACTTACCAAATGTGATGTTATTGCAAAGACTTTCCAGCATTATAGGGAGAACGTTTAACGCAGCATAGCTGTGTTTGTTATTCTCTATCCAACGAATGATTGAGACGCAAACGAAGGATAAGGAAAACAGTATTGCCACATCTATGTGCACTTGTCAATTCAACTGACACCTGTGGTGACGATAATGTCAGGCGTACTACTAAAGAGCTCAGCCAACGTGTTGGTGAATTAGAACCACCGTGGTTTCGCGAAGGACAGACAACAACAATCCCTATCTCCATTTTGTCACATTCAGTTAAACCACTGATAACTTAGTGAAGAAAACAAGAGCTTTCAAAGTAATTTAACGTGTTCCACCGAATCTTTCCATTAGACTTTGTATTCTTCCACTGTACACGACTGATGCGGTAAGCATTAGAATTAGTAAACCTAAGCTATGCATTCAAAAGAAGTTCGTACAACCTTCTACCCCTGTTGCCTATCAAGACATAACCGACTGATGACTTCTACACCACCCCTCATTTATATTTTCCACACCTCTCTAATCATCGCCTGATCTTATCACATCTTGATATAAGTATTCAACTTGAGCACTGTGGTAAAGGATAACTCCATTATAGATAAGATTTTATTTTAATAAACAACACCTTGTTAAAGAGTAATATTATCTGATGATGTTTTCAGCACAAACTATTGCTCATAATCATATCGCTTCTTCATTAGAAACCTAATTCATTTCCTTCCCTTACAATCTAGCACTACTTAATCGGTTCATTTGTTTTTCTAAGCATATATCGACTACTTCTACCTGAACATGTGTTTGTTCAATCATACTGTTTTTCGTTATTCGTGTAATCACAGATAGCCTCACTTTTTCATCCTTATTATTGATAAAACCACTATGATTATTATTATCATTACTACTGTTATGACTAACTGCACAATTTATATTCACTATCTTATTATCCTATAGACAAAACACCATGATTGGTTTATATTTGAATTTTTATTTGTTAAACTATGTGTATTAGAGTTAAGCTTGATGAGATCTAATTGAAAATAATATTGTTCGCTTCAATGTGTTGTTCTCAATTTTACCAGGGGATTATATAACATATTGAAATCCTTCACACACTGTCCTAATGACTCTTTCATTCCTAATGTTACGCAGCATAAGGTTGGTCGCTTTCACAGTTTGAACATTATTGATGTTCTCAGATGTCTGAAATAAATTAAACCTTCACGAAGCATCAGGCCTGATGATACAACAAGTGTTCCCCTCAGAATATGAAGTGACTTTCTTTGTTACTCTCTTACAAACATTGTCAACGCCTCCTATTCCATAATATTGTCGCACACTTCCATTCTACGTCTAACTAATTCATCAGGGCACTTACTAATTTCTCGAAACCGAAAACACGTCAACACTATTTTAATTGTTGTTTCAGGACACGTAACAACAGTCATCGATCTGATGGAAATGTGAAGACAAATGAGAACAAATGAAAATATTATACCAAACATTTATTGAAATGTGTGAAAATGAAAATCAGTCAGTTAGAATGAAAAGAAACCGGGGATTTCATCTGGACAATCCACATATCCTAAGTAACACATACCGAACATCCACAAATTCCGCTTCCCAATGTTACTTCTTTCACCACCGGATAGAATCTGTTCAGCGACATGGTTGTTGTGTACACCTGGAAAAATGACAGAAATAGAATATGTGGTCAGAATAAGGTAGCATTGTTAAATTTGCAATTGCAGATGAAGTCATACAGTGGATTGACACGTAATTCAACGTTCGACACGCCAGTAACCCTGAGAATGTGAAACAAACACTTCGGGTTGCCGTTGAAAATTTTGAATGTTTACTGTCAATGACATGTAGCTGAGCTTACATAGTTGAACATCTCATAAATGCATGTCATGTCATACGCTACACGACAACTTATGCAACGTGCCTGCATCATCATCTCCATGTTTGGTAATCACTGCACAGAGACACACACAAGCACAAATACACACAAACGTCCATATACACAGGCATCTGCAGTAGCAGAAATCACTGGATAAAATGCATGATGTGCAACCAACCACTAACCACAGTGTCGAAGCAACGATAGTTTTTCAGTTAAAAAATCCCATTTGCAAAAATAAATCACATCTCACCCTGACCAGAAGAATGATGAAGTTCGCCAGCATTCGACAGATGGTTCCGGTTAATATATGTAGAGTCGACGATTGAAATCACAAGTGCTGTAAAAAGAAGATAGCCAATCTGAACATGTGTTAGACATGAACATATTCTTCAACTTACCATCCTTATCAAAGTCAAACTAGCTAAGTGTAGAGACAATATCACACAGTCAAGAAGCATGTATTTATACCTCTCAAAAAGATAGTGAATCGAAAGTCTGTTCAATTTAATTTAGTTTGTCCAATGGAATTAGTGTCACTCAACCTATTACAATTGAGCTTACTTATATGTGTTTATATGCATTGGTTAGCATTTGTGTGTGACCACAAAATTTACTTAGTTACGTTCTCAACGCGATAAACCAATCTCTTCGTTCTAATGAATAGCCAACAGGACTTCGTTGGGACAGACGCGATCGGGTGACGTTCTGTAGGGAGAGAAATTACGATTATTCTTCGATATTTCATTGCCTCTATTAACGATGTCAATGAGAAACCCCGAAAAATCACGTGAAAATTGACGTTAAGCAGCTGTGTCTCTAAATACAAAATAGGTACTGTAAGACAAATCAGTTACCTTTACTTGAACTTCGAAAAGCCCATAAGAATCGAAGAAAATATTGCCAACGATAAAGCTCTGTCCACATGAATCATATAACAATGCTTCTCGAAGCTATTCCATAGTAAGAATCGCCTTCACTCACTTCAGAAGCCTCACATCGTTAAACAACACATCGTCAATGTGCATAAAATCAAAAAATAAGCATCACAAATAAGTATTGAGGAATGATTGAGGTAGAACAAAGGTGAATAATAAAGGTCGAAAATAAACTGCAATATGCAAATGTGGAATCGATGGTGCACAGTCTAGGCAAAAATCCAGTAATAGTTACAAAGTTAGTTGAAACGCCTAAATAAGTATCAATATTATTAAAAGGTACCCTGAGAAGGATTTTTCAAATAACTTGCCGAATACGGTGGATTGATAGTTACAAGGCTGGAACTATAAATGATGTAAGGGTAAATGGTTTTTCCGGAATAATGAAAAAACTCAGAAAACAGTAAGTGATACAGAGAGAAGCATATTCACAATGTAGTATATTTGGAACCACAAAACGCACTAGAATTGAAAACAGTTTGTCTCTTTTATAAATTTGGATAGCGTTATAAGAAGACGGAGATTATCTGAAAAATGTGATGTATTTGCGCTATACATTTCGAACAATCTGATCACACATTTACTTGTCAAGTCCATATGTATATATAAATAAATATATATATATATATGTATATGAAAATGTTAAATTAGACAAAGTGACAAAAAAAAGTATTTAAGAATGATTGACACAACGTTTGGTAATCCAGTCAAATAAAGATTACCAAGGTAGGTTAATAGTAATAATAAATAGTTTTTGAATACACAGCGGGGCTTAAGTTTATGAATAGCTTTAGCCTCAGCGTATTTCAATAAGTGCCCTTGACCGTTTTTATAGATGACCTCAAAGGCTGACTTAACATCAACCTTATGGTTCATCTCTTTTAGGTGTTTAGCTATAGACGAAGTTGGTAGTCTGACAACTGCATCTATTGTTTTATCACAGTTCATTTGTTTTTCTAGCCATTTTGGGATATGCTCTTCCACCCTCACATGCAAAGCGCGATTACTCCTCCCTATGTATGTGTGACCACACACACACGAAAATTGGTTAACAGTGTGGGATGTGATATAATCACTTGCGCACTTTTGATGTTTGAAGTGAAGCATATTTTTAGCTTTTTCGACAATGACAAGCTGGGCTGTATAATAGGTTCTACGGATGATCGAATTCAATCTTTGTCTCATAATCCTACTGTTTATTTCCCCGTTATATGGTAATTTGTTAAAAGCCTTTTTCATAGGGGCGGTATGGATTGTAGGTTTAGAGACTAACTGACTTCTTCATCCAATTAAAGGATATCAGTTTTCAACAAGAGTATCCCTCAATATTTCGTTTTCTTTGTCTATAACATCAGACGTACAAATACGCTGAATCCTTTCAGACAGACATTTCATCAAGCCTCTCTTATACTGTAATGGACAGAAACTGCGAAAATTAAGGTACTGCTCTGTCCAAATGGGCTTTCCGTATATTGATCGTCTTATTGAACCATCATCTCTCCGATTTAGAAGTATATCTAAAAATGCGAGCTGGTTGTGACTTTTTTCCTCGCATGTAAGACTAATATGATTCTGTACAGAGTTAAGTCTATCTTATAGACGACTCGCATCTTCATGATCGTCACATATCAACATGATATCGTCTACATATCTCCTATAGAAAAGCAATTTATAAATCAAATCAAGGGACAACTTCTCAACATTAGACATGCAAACGTCCGCTAACAAAGGTCCTAATGGACTCCCCATAGCAACGCCATCCACTTGTCGAAATGTTCACCTTCAAACGTGAAATGGACGTTGTCAGTACATAATAGTTATAATAAGGTGACCGCTTCAAAGGATTATTTTACGGATATCCATATTCTCCAGAAATACAACCAAGACAGTTGAATGAACTATCAACTAAATGTAGGAATATGCAACGATGCTTCCATGCGATGATTATTACATACTGTATTTCGGAAGTTTGATGAAATCGCAAGGCGCTAACACACTACAAACAGAATGTACTACACCACGTAGAGTAGACACTATGAGATGGATTGGAATCCTTTCGTCATCACTGGCATCATCATTTACTTTCAGTATTATTTAAGTATTGAAAACACGTTTTACCTCTCCAATGAAATACCATTTTTGATGTGACGGCCACTTATCCATACTTACTAGCTCGACATGCAATATTTCCCATACAATCTGTAGGGAACAGTCGTCATTTCAGTCGACCAGGCAGTCCACTGGCCAGCTGATTAGTCGCTAACTTATTTAGTGTGTATGAATTTGATGTTATTCGAGTTTATTAGAGAGACCAAAGCTGATGTTTGCATCCATCGTTTCCACATCACACCAGCGACCTGTAGTACTCACGCTGCTGTTAACGTTCCGTTTACCTGAAGTCATCTGATGGCAGATTTTGACTGATTTCTTTGAAATCGGATGACAAATCATCATGTACTACATAATTCTTCAATCACAATGGAAACTCCGACGGTGTTATACTCAGAGCTCACACACACACTTGCTCATGACAATTGATAAATTGACGTTTGTACAATCGAAAATAAATATGTGGATCACATCTCACAGTGGGCACTCTGTACTTCACATTATGGAAGATTCAGTCATCAATCAATACACAATATACCAATAATCGAAATTCGCTAGTTATGTCACGGTACTTATCGGAACCTTCTTTAAAACTACCTACATGCATATTTTTGTATTCTTCTTTTGGACCAAATAAAATATGACAAAACATTCAGTGATTAAGAATAGCAACACACTGACTATCGATTTAAATAGAACCCAAAGGATTGGCGGGATGCGCAAAAAACAGATACAAATATATCTGCAGCGGCGACGACTAATACCTACATATGATCACATGAAACACCCGTTTCAATTCCACACTCTCGGTAGGCATTGGTGTTAATACGAAGGATAACATAGGATCTGCAGATTGCAATGATAAGTAAGGAATGAAAGCCTGTGACAAGGATGAGTAATTCTCATTAATATATTCAAAATGGTAACCGCCATCAGTAACTCAGTGTTTACAACAATTAACAAGACTGGAATGACGAAATAGGTTACACGTTTGTCAAGCAGTCACAAAGGCAAAATTTATTCTACGCTTGAATAATCATCATCAGCGTTCACTTTATATACATCAGCATACTGTACTCACCAGTCGCCTATATACCAATGAGATTCTTCGCACCGGGTAGGATACAGTGGGAATGAAAGTGTAAAATGTGCTGCACACACATTAGATTTTATGGTGCTATGATATCAGCCATTGTACATTTCGAATACTAGCAGCGGAAACGTGATTTCAGTTAAAGCTCTGAGTTTGTGACAGATCACAGAAAAGCCTGCAGTAAAAGCTCTTGCACTGATTTAATGGAAGGATGCTGTGAGAGTGAAGTGACAAAACATGACTGCATTCGACCGACTGGAAACATTTGGAAGATTTGACTTTCATGGATGGTCCGGATGTAATCCGACGTGAATTGAAAGACCATCAGCGGCAGTAAATCACTCGCACGAATAGAATACACCCAGTAATGCAAAATCCTATTAAGAAAACTTCAGTTTGAGTAAGCATTGAATGTAACTGCCTGCGCATATGTGAATAAATGTTAACACACTGTAGACAAACTGCAGCCGAAACTGTACAGTACTCGAAGTAATGGCGAGGCAGTGCAATAAACAGTTGAGACGAGAACCCATTTATATAATTACCTATTCTGTTAACAAAATAGTGATTGAGATGAATTTATCTCGACCAGATCATGAAATATGAGTCTCGGTTACCAGATAAAAAAATGAGTCAGAGTGTGTTGGGAATATCTCTTCCTAAATTGACTACGATATATATACTGCCATTCAATATATGACGACGTTATGTGGAGAAATGAGATCAGTCACTAAAGAAATAGGCTACAGACTCACAAGACAACACTTCAATGGTCATATCTCCATAAACTGTGAATTGAAGTTTGTCTCGAGAGATAAACTGAATGCTCTTTACTTCTCAAACGATTAATATTCACTGATAAAACGAAAAATCATAATGATAGCTATGCGATGTTTCATATATGTATATATATATCAATACATTTGAATTAAACAAAGAAGAAGACAACGATGAGAGCGAATTCAGTGAAGTATCCCTTCGAATTGAAGTGATCGACTACATTAAGGCAAGGTGGTACTCTTATGGCTGGTGAATCGGATAATTTAGCAGGATGCTCCGTGTGAAGACTGACAAGGCAGGACTGCAATGGACCGAGTAGAAGGCATTCGGAAATGTGCATTTCATGGGTGATATTTGTCTGATGCGATGCGAAATCGAAGACCTACAGGCGAAAAGCAGGAAACTGGCAGAATTGGCTGGTTGCAAAGACACGAATTCAGTTGATCATAGAAAGGACGGAGTGATGCAAGTTACCGACCAACTAACAAATACAACAAGCAACAATCACCAATATCACTAGGAGGAACTCGAAAGAGCGTCACTATCTTATCTGACCAGACAGCATCGGTTCAACCGCATGAAACGCATCGCAAGGCTGACTGTGTGTAAACCACCCAGGATCGCGAAATACAAGACAGACCTCATCACTCTGAATCAGTTCGAACATCTACTACACCTAGCACAAATAACACTTTTCGGATTTACGACGCCAATATCAAGTCAGTTAGTCATTCAGTTGGTTCTGCTATATGGTCAGTAGGCTGGCCATCTCGTGAGCATGAGCATTTGCAAGTGCCTGCCACAGAATTTCATCACCCGCTGAGAAGATGGTTGCATGACACAGCGAAAAGCAACGCACTGAGCGTCGCTATAGTAGGTCTTCGAGATAAGCATGTATAATACATGTCAATCTATTTTCGACTCTATTTCCTCTGAACATACTAGTTTTACACCACACTACAGAAGAATGAAAATTTCTAATGAGTAGAATTAGACTTAGTTGGAGTTGTTTTCCTCGAAATTATTACTATTCAGTTTTATTTTTCTCGTATGATTTTTCACCTGTTATTGTGATTCTGATCAATATCACACGTGCTCTTAATTTTCACATTCCAATGTGTAAATACAAAAGCCAGAGAAAGTAAATTGTACGGTACCAGACTGTTGATTATCTATTCATTCAGAGAAATAATTAAAACCACTGTTTGATATTGTCTTATGCTAGTTTTGATAGTCGTGTCGTGATTTTCAGTTTTTCATCAATCTACTCACACCACTCAGTTTGACTGAAAGAGATACACTTGAATGGCTCCGCCTGGCCTAACTTTTCAATGACGATAGTCAGCTCCTCAATTGGTTATGATGAAACGGTGTTATGAAGTTGCTTGGATTTTGTGAGAAGCATCTACCTGATTAAATATATGTGAGCTCAATATGTTCGCTCTGTAATTGCCTATTTCAGATGAATAGGTTAATGACGTTTCTGAAAATGATCATACAGAGCTAGTTAATGTCATGAGTCACTATCAGTCGCTATCTCAGTGATCATATTAAACGTAATCGGTAGTGGTTGAGACAAGTCTTATATAGAATTTCCGGTTAGCATGACCTACATGTGGCCAGTATTTGTTAGTTATCAAAAGTCTCATAAAAGCACGGCAACCAAGGTGATTCTGGAAGTAGTAGTGAAAGAACTAGCAACTGATCCTGAACTCGACCATTAGAAATGATCACTATATGTAGGGGTTCATTTGTATCACAATTCCAGGTGAGTGCTGTCTTAAACATTTTTTGAGGAATTTCTATTCATTTTTGCGTGTAGTGTTCAAATTTATGTGGTACATTTTGTTTAAATTTTCTGAACTCTATCCAATGGAAATGTTTAATATTATCTTGTCAGAATAATGCTATTTAATAGATTTTAATTTGGCCGTTAACATTCTCACACAAAACTTCGCCTGTCAAATTACAATTGAAATAGTTTAAAAGTTGTGAATGTAATGCCCTTTGCGTTACTTATATATCTCCTCGAATTTTCGAGAGCTAGTTTTGTAGTGGACAGTTGAAGATAATCAAAATTTATCCTTCTAACAAATGTGAGCATCCTCCATAAACTAACTTACAACTTGACAACAAGTCTCAGTACATTCGATTGATTTAATCACAAAAATGACTGAAAAAATTCGAGCTCATAAAATATGCTTTGTTTCAAATCCTGTCTCTGTTAATTTATTTTTTCAACTGTTGAGGAATTAGTTCTCTTCTCAAGCACAACTCTTTTCGCTCCTTCGCTTTCGAAGACCTCAGCGACATTACTTAACATATTTTGAAAGAAAGGAAATGCATTTGTGTTACACGAATGTCTCTGGTAGGATTTCGCTTAACTCTAAGCTTTTCTATATAAGTACTAGCTGAAGTAAGAGCATCAGGTCCAGACTGCATTTTATCATTTCTTTATTCAATAGGAATCAATTATAATCAATCAAAATGGTAGTAAAGAACGTTTAGTAGTTGCCAAGTGTTGCTCACTGCATTCGTCATTTCTCTAGGCTTAAACCAGTGTCAGACACTTATAATGTTGACTATAATGTGACACTTGTATTTCTGTTGAGTGATATCACGCATATGACACACAAAGTGACTTCGATTGATTGAATTCGATGAGTCGTTATGTGTCATCACTATTGATCAACGTTTCAGAATTTTCCTATTACCATGACAATATAATAGGCCACAGGTTGATATGGATACTTAATTATGCTGTATCACACCACACCACATAAATTGATGTGAATTTTCACTATACTTGAGTGAGTAGTTAATGATCCTCAGCTGCAATTAAAAACACTGAGAAAGTGCCCACTATTTCATTCACCTTGCATTATCTTTTCAAACATAGTGATACTCAGCAAGATCGAGTGGCCTGCCAATTTCTCATGTGTGCATGTGCTTGTGTGTCTTGTTTTGTATACGGGTGAGAAATTCACACACAACAGCACGAGAGTGTGACCTGAACTGCCTCAGTTACAAAATAACGGATTTCTCAACCAAATTCTTGCAAATGACATCACACCAGCTACTTGTGTGAAATGGACTTAATTTCACATAACTGGCTACTCTGATACATGATAGGTTTTGCTTCACTAGGAATGAACAAATCAATCAAGGTGATTGAAGTAATATGTATTTTCTTAGTGTTTTTAATTATACCAGAGGATCACTAACTAGTTGCTCAAGTATAGTGCGAATTCACACCAATTCATGTGGAGTAGTGTGATGTAGCATAATTCAGTCTCGATTTCAACCTGTGGCCCATTATATTGCCATACTAATTGCGACATTCTGAAACAGAGTTCAATAGTGATGACACATAACGACTCGTTGAAATCAATGAATAGAAGTCAGTTTGTGTGTCGAATGCGTAATACCACTCAGCAGTATTCCACTCCGAGCAAATATTCTCATCAGGGAAACCAACAGCATTCATTCTGTGCAGATGATGTTGGGTTGACTGCCTGGTGAGTGAGATAAGCGAGGAACTTTGACATTGTAGTGGAGTAGATTTGAATTTTGATAAGATCAAACAACGATACAGCATTGTTCGCTGATGACGTTTCGAGGACTATTTATCGTGCACATGCTCATATCAAGACAGTCACCAACAGGACTTCACATCTTCAGTTCGATGTTCAATTCATTTAGTATCCCTACAATTTTATGAGAATTAGTCATATTTTCCTTACATCTGGTATTCGTGTTGATTCATTCTGATCTCATGTGTTTGGTGTAGATTCGATGAAGTGAGATTCCGTTATCAACCTCACTTTGCACTCACTCATACCACCTCGTCACAATGCATTTCTGTTACATGCAGATGTCTGTTTGCGGGTTAAAACACTCATTCGCAGCCGTTGTGATTTCTCCAGCCTATTCAACTTCACGGTGTCAGTCATTATCCATGCAGTTTAAATCACACCTTAATTCATGCTCTCTCCATTAGAATTCCTTTGTGAACTTTCAGGTGTTCCTACAACCCCGATCCAACTTCAAACTCCTGTAAACACTTAGTGACTCGATAGGGAGACAGAGAATACCATGGATATACGTTTCATGTGCATCCACTAGCTGTAAGAATTTTCGTCAGAATACTTGGCGGTTGCAAACAACGATGACAACGTTTACCATGCACATGTCAGTAAAGTTTCCTTTCATCATTTTCAATAATAAATCAGAACCAAATGATGTCCTAGAGGACTGCGATCCTTGACACTCATCAACTGATCTTGATTTTAGTCGGAAAATGGTTGAGTAATTTTGGTTTTAAATTCTTGACTGAGAGAGAGGCAAGGTGGGGCACTGAAGAGATGAATTTGTTAAGGGCGAAAACAAAGTGGGTGGTGACTGACAAAGTCTGGCAGTTAGGTGCCCATCAGTTGGAAAATAAACCTGACAACATAACCGACGACTCATTTGCGAAGGCCTGGTAGCGATGAGGACATCACGCTTTGACAGACACCAATCCAAATCGAATACCACTCATTTGGTCTGTAAGTTCCGTGTTGGTGAGACGAAAATGTGTGAACGTTACTGAATGTACCCTCTCCTGTCATGCTGGTGGCGGAGTGAGAACACCTACTTCTTTTTAGGCAGATCATTCCATCCTCGTCCGATAAACCATCCGACCACATAGTTCAAGGTGTAGGTATGCAATCAGTGACGAACTACCGACTTGAATAATATAGCACACATTATGTTGGTCAGCACATGTTGAAATCAGTGTTATTTTCTACAGTGTTGACCGTGGATAGTCTGTCGTTTTTATCTTCTGTGTTCTAGTGCTCACGACAGATACAGTGTGTATGGGAATGTAATTGTGATTTGAAATTGTGTCTACATGTTCACCAGTTGAACAAGACTTGGAGCTAAATCTTAGTGTGTGCTTTTCAGCTATTTTGTGCATTCGCATGCATTCGACGATGTGAAGGGTATCCGAATCTTATCACCAAGTAATTGGAATTTCTGTCATCGTTCTTTTCCCATCTGATAACTCTCAGGAATGAAACTGATTGAACGTTAGCCAGTCGATGTGTTGACGGAGAAGCAGCATTGTTTCCAACTTCTGAGCACACATTTGGGTCATTCAGAGAAATGTTCCTTGAAAGCTTTTTCTTAGTTGGGATTGAGATTTCACAGAATCTAGAATGTCAGTCAATGTGTGACTGTTTGTTATCATAGGCAAAGTTTCCATGAAATTGAGTCATCATGACGAATTGACGTGAGCGTTTTGTCTCACATGGTATTATAGCAGTGGTGACATCTGATAACGCTGTTCATAAATACAGCATAACTCACGTAAATTAAGCAACAATCGATACTCCGTTTGAAATCGAGACGAACTAGGAACTGATTTCAATATCAGTATCCCTGTTAATAAAGTCCAACCGAAAGATGTTAAAATAGCTGGAACTGCCACAAGTTGTTCTCAGAAATTGTCATCTAAACGTAGAAACCTCACCAAGATCAACAAGCCAATACATTGGGGAAAAACACTTTTTATTCTATAAACCTGCTGAGAGTAACCCGCAGACCTTCTACTAACATGGGACCAGATGGCCTTGCTTCAATAATTTTAAAAAACAGTGAAAGTGACATTCCTCTCTTACCTCTTATATTTTTACTCAATATCTGTGGACACTGGCACTTTCTCTAATGAGCGAAAAACTAGCTTTATAGTCTCACACTACATATCTGGTAATAAGGCAAACGCTCGCAATTACAGACCCATAAAGATCACCTCGGTTATCTCATTAGCCATGGAGTAAATTGTCCAAAGTCAATTATCAGACTATCTACTTTGGTAAGATTTTGTTACAAGGTCTGAACACGGATTTCTCAAAAGCAGTTCCTACGTTACTCGTCATTTCAACTGCATCACCAGTAGTCGGGGAGCACGTAAGCTAGTCGTTGTTCTCTACTTCGATTTATGTAGGCCCTCTGACATGGTATCTTACGGTATCCTCTCTGAGGAGCTGTACGCATGTGGAATACGCAATCCACTACTGAAATGGTCAGTCGAAGTGAGGTCAGTATTTTATCATTCTGGGCAGATCGCAATTGTGCTCGTGCAAAGTAGTGTCCTAGGACCACTTGTATTCACAGTCCACGTTTACAGCATTTGTAACTGATTCAACTCAGGTAAAACATTCAAATATGCTGATGACATCAAATTCAGTTATGAATTAAACGATATGGTAATTAAAATACTTCTTGAGGCAAGTGGTCTCGCAACATGGTGTGCCGAATGCTATCTAAAGCGTAACATTGACAAATCAGGCTGCATTTGCATAGGCATTAGTAACCTTGACCTAACTCTTGAAGTTAATTGACGAAAATCATCCAAGCTCAACTCAGTCGTAGATCTCAGTATCAGATATTCAACTAACTAACCGTTCTCTAAACAAACTGATTATGCTCGACGTAAAACGTGAAGGTTCCCAGGATGCAATTTCTTTTGTTGTGAAACCAGGGTTTTGTTAAATACGGTATGTGTACGACTCAATTTAGAACACTGCCTATTTATTCTTTTTATTAATAATAATGATTTACTTTATTCCAAAAACAGTACTTGTGATACAGAATGGAATTTTCAGCATTAATCACAATATTGCATCTAATTTCCTCAAATTATAAATAAAATTAATCACACAGAAAATTTTTTCTACATTTACAATAGGGTTAATATAAAGAAGGATAGAAAACATGGAGCATTTAAATGGAAATAATAGTAATGATAGCAGCTAAGGTAATGATAATAATACAAGTGGAAATTGTCGTGGGCTTGTTTCACACAGTATTGTCGATGCGGTATACAAATCCTGGCATGCTTAAAAAT
This sequence comes from Trichobilharzia szidati, assembly GCA_944472155.2. Taxonomy (NCBI): domain Eukaryota; kingdom Metazoa; phylum Platyhelminthes; class Trematoda; order Strigeidida; family Schistosomatidae; genus Trichobilharzia; species Trichobilharzia szidati. The sequence goes on along the minus strand of OX235277.1, from coordinate 17,461,862 downwards.
ATTGAATATAATGTTCTCTTTACATGATATGGTGAGGGAAAAAACAAAGATTACAGCAGTCATAGATATAAGTTGGTGTTTGCAGTTATGAAAGTGAAAACAAAGAATCAACAGGACCATAAATATAATAGAAATAATAAAAGCAAAACTTGAGAGTATATAAAGATGGATGGAGGAGATTGTTATTTACTAGATAAAAAAAGGTTAGTCAATTCTTGCCTGACGCTATTTTCATCACATAAAATACGTGCCAAGTAGGGTATCATAGAATTTTTATACTCAGACGTGCGAGCATACAGTTTTCTGAAGTTACTTCTTTTTCGACCTGAGGAGATACAAGGTGAAAGCTGAGAGTGAATTGGATGCTTCAAGTCAGACAAAATCCCTTTAGCAAATTTACTGTACGAAGTCAAACGCCTATCGACAACGACGTTCACTATGTAGTCCACTGGGACACCACACCCTACTGACAGTCTACAGCATTCTAAGAATTGTGACATAGTCCTTCATAAGCAAACCAAGAAAGAATAAGGGTGAACAATAAAGACGAATAGGTAGGATGCAAGAGTTTATGAACTGCAAGAGGAGGGGTTGAGTTATAATCGAGTGCCTTAACTTCTTAATGTAAAATGTCGGGCGGAATATTTTACTGGAGATTGCTGAGAAATGGGGAGACCAGGAGAGATCAGAAGAGAGAATAAGTCCAAGATACTTAATTTCTGACTTAATTCCTATATCATTGTCATCAATCTTACAACTGTCATGAGAATCGACGGCTTTTTTTAACTGTCGTTTGCATCTTAAGCTGAAATTAACAGTTTGACATTTAGAAGGATTCAGTTAAAGACCGTTAGACTCAGACCACTTACTGACTCCCTACAGAAAGCTTTTTATTTTGGCTTTCTGTCGGGAGCGGACTGCGACTAAATGACAAGCTTGATTTAGAAGTGCAACGTCAATTTACATAAACAACTCTTAGTTCAGAATGTGGTTCCGAATACTCTAAGCGTTGCGGCAGACCAAGATTGGAATCACTCTAGGAAAGACGTCTCAAACTAAAACTTATTGTCAACAACAAGCTTAAAATCCTCGACGAGGAGTAGAGTGCACTTTTAAGTAACTCAAAAGATTATAATCTAACAACACTGTGTTTTAAGCGTTGTATGTTCTATTAACCGACATCATATTACAAATGAAAATAGGTCTTCCCAGAACACGTCGACCTGGTAATCTCCGATAAGGTAAGGGTGAGCTTTTCAACGAAATCGGCAACTGCAGAAAACAATTTGCCACTTTTGTCACCAGCATATCAAGACGTGATAGAAATCCATATGTTTTCCGTTTCGTAAATGAACTCAATTCACTTTGGCGCTCCATCTCTCCCCCATGCCCGTTTAACTTCAATTTACAATAGTTATCTCGTTTAATATTACGACTGATATTGTTCTCCTTATACACTCCTTACTGATACTTGATTATGCTGAGCCACATCGATTCAAATATCTATGATGCATATTTCATTCTGTAATTGTTAAGCGTGACGAGAATGTCTACTGGAAATGTGTATTTTCCTCCTTGAATAATGTTCTGAATTTATGTAATTCAGAATGTGTCAATCAGATAGGAGCTGATCCTTTATTTAGCTAGTCAACGGTCATTAGATAAGTGATTCAAGTGTCCAGACTTCAAATGAAAATGCAAGTGAGCGAATCTCAGATAGGCGTCCAAATGAGTAGAAAATGTAAAAGTGGGAAGCGATAAAAAGAATTAGAACTGTCGAAAAATGCATACCAAGTTTTCAGACGAATATGTCTCTTGCAGAAATAATGACTGGATAAGCATCTTCTGTGTGCACTATTCGGGATATAAGATAAAGATATATATAAACATGTGCATCTGCATTGATATTCATGATATCACTTTACCAGTCACAGGCGGCATGGATTTGCACACAAAAGAAAGAGTAAGAAAGTACAGATAGGCTTAGTAATCTCCAATCCGTTTGTTACATGGATTTTTGAAGAAATACAATGTATTTGAAAAAAAGTGCTTTCTTCGAATAGCGAAATTGTCATGCATCATTTACATGGAGTGCATACCACGGGAAACGTTTAGTTTCGTCGCTTGGTCGCTTTTTTCGCTTGGCTAAATAGGAAGCATAGTTTCAAATACATGCAGGAAGAGCGGATAGAGATATCAAACAAGCAAATATCGAAAAGAATATACAGACTTTCACCACACTGACATCAGTTTGAAAATCATCTGCACTGACTCAGAATAAATATAAACATTTTGATTTTGAACAACCATCGTGATTCAGTCGCTACCCCTATATGTGTGTGAACGACGTGCACTGTGGGTCACAAAATGCAGTCATTTACCATTAACTGCCTTCACTGACTCGCAGACCATCACTCGAGTGGAACGCGATCTGGAAATTACGAGTTGGACGTGGTTTTGAAAGTGAATTACGGAAGACTATTTTGATTTGACACTAGTAGCTAGTGTGATGGGTCTAGTCCTCTCTTTGGTGCAGACTGAATTCTATCAGTCAAGTATTAATGTGGCCACCATTCTAGGTAGCTCGCCATCACGGTGTACATAGTTTGTGATGATATTAGGTGGTTGGAGGCAATCGGCAGGAAGCCTTGGACCTAGGTTTCGTGCTAGTTGGCACTTGTCAGCAAGGCGTATCTGCGACCTTGAAGGAACTCAAAATCAAAATATCTACTACAGTCCTACAGGAGGTCAATCGCGAGCCCGAATAGCTCAGTGGTAACGTCTCTGACTGCAGCACTGGGTGACGCGGTTTCGAATCTCAGAAGGGACATCAGTTTCTTCAAGGTTGCAGATACGCCTTGCTGACGAGTGCCAACTAGCACGAAACCTAGGTCCAAGGCTTCCTGCCGATTGCCTCCAACCACCTAATATCATTACGGAAGACTGTTTGAAAAGATCAGAGAATATGGGTTACATTGAGACTAGCTAAATAAGACCGAATAGAGGAGGACAAAGCGGAGATGTGAGACTGAATAGATATGTTCCAAAGAGAACTCAAAGATACAAAAACAATATTAACGGGTAACACCTAGATATACTTCGACGACTTTTCACGTCTCAACAGCATCACCCATCATTTTCACTCAGCATATTGAAATATAATCAATGTACGTGAACGATTCAGAAGGATTTATTTTTGACAGTCGAGTGAGAAAATGCATTGTTTTCTTGAAGAAAAGGCATCTGGATGGGACAAACAAACACAAAGAGATATAAATGAGGAAGCATAAGCTCAGACTTCAACGCTTTATGCTGAAATGAAGCTTCTATTTTCTGAATACTTACAGCGTCATTTTAAAATGGTCTTCAAAAGAAACCATTTCAGTTTCACGGAAAACGTTAAACCAGTGAAATGCTTCCATTTTTTTGAAACCAGGAAAGTACGTGATGAATGGAGGAGTTATATGGACTAGAGTGTCCCTTGCTGAAAGCACTTGGTCTTTTCAGGCTTGTTTTCCATACCGATATTTCACAACAAGAGAGTCAATCACAATGTGATTCTGTTGTCTACTTGTGTTCAGTGTCTTCACGCGAGAGCCACCATAAATTGTTTCCACTCTGTTCCAAATACTTCAAGTACCTGTCACATGTTGAGATGTATTCAATCACACACAATGTTTTTGAAAGATGTGACAGATCACTCACATACATTTCCACTAATTTTACATACACGTGATTTTGATTATTTCGAATGAGAGAGATTCAGCATAGGCACAGGCTATAAATAATATTCCTTTCTGCTTGAGTAAGTTGTTAGAATTATGTGAATTGAATACGTTTCGACATTAATTATTATCTTCTGATTTGACCGGTAACAAAATCTTCCATATCTCTAAGTATTTGCATTGGGTCAATTCGGTTGCTTGTGTTAGATGGAAACTCGATAAATCTCTGCGTGATGTGTTTCCACGTCCAATTACGCAAATCGTTAATACTCTTAACATCGCGATGTGGATTCGACAAAGAGTCACTTCATTTTGAAAAATAATTTAGTGAATGCAGATTACAATTAGTCAGTATCAAATGAAGTGAAAGATAACAAATTTGTCATATCCCAGAATCTCGTAAAGACCTGCATAGATTTCTCACCTGGTCAACTTTGACATCTGGTTTATTCCTCTTGAGAACATTTTGTGCAACTATTGCATGGCATATTGAAATATCAGCCATGAATGCCCCACACGATAGCTGTGTCATTAACAGATCCGTATTTTACACGCCTGCACATTTACAAGGTATACAACTATGAATGTCTGATGACTTGAAAGAGTTAGGCAGTATCCGTCCAGTAAGTTGAGTGATCTCCTGAAATTGTGATGACGAGTTTATTGCAATAATAGATTTCCAACTACAGCTGACCAAAGACTATCACTGCAGACATGAATGTCAGCTTTATTTATGTGAAACCTACATTACTCTGTCAGCTATTAGAATGTTGCCTATGAACTATTTTGTAGAAGATACTTCAGATATGCAATCTACTTATTCGTCAACTGACACTGCAGAATGGCCGTATCGTACTTTCATGCCAATTATAACTGAACTAAGAGGCATTCGGTATTTACAGTTCGTTAACTCAAAAGCAACAGGTGTGTGCAACTCAACAACAACACTCACGTTGAAATGTTAGCACGTTGAAGTAAAATGCAGGATTCCATGCAGACTGTTGTTATCTCGGTTAGGTCTACACTTATCTCTGCACCAGAATCCAAACGAAACAATGTTCTGTTCAACTATGAATTACAAAATGTAGACGACTGTTTACTTTGTGCTTCCTAATGAAAGCACTCGTCACTCAATGTCAGCTCGTTCCTTTACCGATTAGCTAGACTGCTGAAATGCCAAGGTGGTAAGCAATAGCATTCTCACGTGCAGAATGCAGGATCACTGATGACCATAAGTAAGTTTTCAATATCGATTTCGCATATCGAGTGGATGCAACTATCACATTCACATATCAACAGCTTCTTCAATGTCATATATCCAATCACCTAGCTGTTGCATTGAGACATTCTGCACATGTATCCGCAATGATTATATAACGTAATCACCCATGTCAACTAAACTCCTAATGTCGTTGCTGCTGAAATCCAGAACAAGCTATACATTTCATAAAGACTGTGTAACCATATTTGATGGAAAAATATTAAAAGCACATTTCTAAATCACAGTACGTTCTCCATGTATCCATTCTCTCGTAATTGGCTCATATAACTGAGATATACAAAATTAGGCAGCTGGAAGGTGACTTGATCACTGCACAAACAACACACTTTTATCACTCTTTGCTAAGGTACATCGTGCGAAGAGTTATTGTCAGGTATCACATAGTTGTCATTCACTTGTTCGGCAAATTTTTATTTTCGCCAAAGCACCTATCTTCATGAAAGTGGAATCCTCGCAAATCTGTCGAGGTTTTGGCTTCACACACGTCATCACAACTTGCAATTCTTACACGATGGTGTCTCTCGACACTCGATATTGTTTTATCTGCTTTAATTTCAATTTCAGATGAATTTATCCGTTATTATCCAGTATAGGAATAAAAATCTCTGATATGGTATATGTATGACCAGTGTGTATTTTCGATTTGAGTGTAGTACAAGCTATTCAATTATTGATCTAATGAATTCAGGCTTCTATTGTGAAGTAGCGAGATCTGAGAGCAAAGACAAGACGCTCACCAAGTAAACAATAAGGACGGAAAAATGTGAAGACTATTGATGTGACTTCTACCGACAATGAAACATCAAAGCTGTGTGCACTCTTTGGTATGTGAACAAAGAGAATGGTCTATCTATGTCTGGTCAGATAATGCGACGAGGTCATCGAGACGCGTGCCACTCAGTGAGATTTTGTTCACTCGTTCACAATGGTTTTCAAACTTAACAAGCAAATTCAGAGATAACTTCAAGCAATTCAGTCAGTTTCACTGGGACTCGACTCACTCTCTCATCTCGTATTCGTTCTGGTGTTGTACACTGGAATTACGCAGGCTGGATGGAGTCTCATAATACCTTGAGAGTAATGATGGTTTTAATTATTGATGAGATGAGGAGACACCAGTCTCGTTGACTTTTCATGACCATATGCATTGTAATTGGTATTATGGTAGATGTCGTAGATATTGAGAATGAACTATTCTTATTTTCCCGAATGCATAAGCTTTTTAATCACTAACTGAAATCAGCTCATGATGAAATCCTCCAACAGAGCTAAACACTAGTCATAAATAAATCATATCGAACATTTTTATTCCTATACTGGATAATAACGGATAAATTCATCTGAAATTGAAATTAAAGCAGATAAAACAATGTCGAGTGTCGATTGTCGAGAGACACTATCGTGTAAGAATCGCAAGTTGTGATGATGTGTGTGAACTCAAAATCCTCAAAAGATTCCCGAAAATTCCATCTTCATAAAGCTGAGTTTGTTGGTGAAGAATGAAAGTGTATGACAGGCATACGATAACACTTTGTACAATGTGCTTAAGCAAGGAATGATGAAAGTGCCTTGTTTGTCCGGCCGACAAGCCACTGACCAGCTGATCAGTGCTGCATATCTCAGTCATGGCAGCCAATCACAAGAGAAAGGATACATGAAGAACCTACTGTGATTTGGAAATGTCCATCCGACATTATTCTATCAAATATGGTTTCACAGTCTTTATGCACATTTTGACCATTGGTAATTTCACAGTCGAGCAAAAGTCAATGTACGATGTAGGAAACCTACATTTGCTCACCTCCACTGATATCACTTTTCATTTATCTATCAGATCTGTGAAAAGTTCACACAAGTATACTGTAGCATTCAGCTGACTCGTCTGAGGTAAACAAAGTGTACATGTCAATGTTTGATTCAAGTTATACAGGTTGAAATTGCGATCTACCATATTAGGTAAATCTTAGTGTCATATCTTGGTGAGTGATCTTGTCAAATGACGGAATCAGCATTTTTTGAACAATTCTGGAAATTTCCTATGCAGTACTCAGCGGTTATATTTCATTTCGAACTGATTCAAAATTTCGTCTGTCAGATTTGCTAGTTCTACTTCGTAATGGCTGCTCACACAACACAAATAATACTCAGCTTCCCACATTTCGAACATTGCAAAAATCTTCATAGGATGAGAAGTCATGTATTTTGGAATGACTGAAGTTTACGGCAGTAGTTTTCATCGACACTGAAGAAATGGATATATTTGTCTGGTGCAGTGACTGCAGTTGCTGCAGTTCCGAACTAGTACTCATCAGCCACGCGTACTTGTTACCATTTAATTATGTGACACCTCTGAAATTCCATGAACTATGTTGAATCAAATCAGTGACTGCTAAATTATCGAATCGGAAACACCTTATGTCAAGATCCAGTGAGTCGCATTACAATATCAATATTCAAATTCTAGTCGTCAAATAAGATATTCGTGTATTTTAGCAAGAAAGGAAGGGAAGTGATTATTCGAGTACCCGCTTTGAGTGCTCACTCTCCATCAGCTCTCTTATGACAAATATGCCTCGTCCTAGCTCTAGACTGTTTGCTTGTCCTACCAGGAATTTATCCGATATCCTGTGTGCTATATGCATGATCCCAGATGAACCGATTCTGTTGAAAATTCTTCCAGAAGCAGCTGTTATGGGCAATATTATTGTGAAGGTTTTTATTGATATGAGTATTGGGTAATTTGTTGTCAGAATATGTGTGAATTCTTGGTATCTGCTTAGGGTAGTTATCGGTCTGGCTAACAATATGTTTTCGTAGTGGATGAACGGAAGGATAACTGATTACCTCTCTGTGTTGTTTGTCTGAAAGTATTGGTTGGATGTGAGGAAGAGATGAGTGAGGCAGACAATGAATTCGGAGAATTGTGAACAAATTCAGTCAAACCAGCACTAAATAACAAATCGTCAAAGCTAAGATAGTGAAACAGAAAAATTGATTAGACGGGGAACAGAAAAATAAGTGAATGTATGAAATGTGAAATATGACATTCACAGATAAACTGCTAGATAAGTGAGACACTTTGTTCAAACAAATCATTCAAATTACATAAGACACATAGTGAAAAATCGAACCCCCCTCACTCAACTCACCTCATCACTACACACATTCAACATCAAATAACATCGTCACAACCACTCACTGAAACAGACTCTGGTTAGTCAAACATCCACCCAACTCACCAAATCACTTTAGCATCCCCCTCATTCAGACACATCAACAGTGTACATCAGAAAATTTCTATTGGTGCACACTCACTGAACGACAGCCACATGTGTTCATATCACCATCTTCTTGCATAGTATAAATACGTCTCTGTACTCCTGGGTTCTTATCATCGTCATCAACGAGTCTCAGTGTTATTCATTGAGAATGGTGAGTCAGTGTGTGATATTTGACAGTGATATTCACGTTTCTTTTGTTCAGATTTGCTACCTGCTTCTTGCAGTTTTAGTGTTGTCAGCTGTCGACAGTGCGCGTATTACGGGGAATAATTCAACAGCAGTCGACTTGCTCCACCATTCATCCCTTCAAGGTGAGATATGATCTACATTTTTTGAGTTATCTGTGCATGTGAAATAACTCAGTTTGTTGATGCACACCAGCTATTGTTTGAATTTATGAAGTAGGCTGCCTCAACTGCTCGCGTGTTATTTTACGCGTTTCTATGCAAATTTTTTGATATTTCCTCACCTCGATGACAGCATATGTTTTCTCGCCATATCAATTTTGTGATATGTGTACTCTGACTTTAATTTGTTTGCAAAATTGTACACTGACATCGCGTATTTATTAGTTGGAAGTCAGACGTTATGGAGTGATGAAATACTTGTGGCCTATTCTCAATGCCTCTTACACTGTCGTTGGACGATTGCAGCATTCTATAATGACGAAAAAATTCACTCTCCAACGAGACGAGAATCACACTCGTAGAGATGTGAATCAGATTGAGATATGATGTTGAACGTGTGTTTTCTCTATTCACTTTCAGGTGATGGCAAGCATTCTGGTCTCCAGTATCGCCCAGCTGTGGATAAACGATGGATATTTTGGATGGCATGTTGGTTCACACCAAAGAAATGTTGATCAACCTTAACTTTTGAACTGTTATCTATTTTGTCGGTTGGTTGCAACCAATGCGTGTAATATTTGATATCTAATAAACGAGGTTATGATTAAAATTGAAGTTGCTTTTCTCATGAGAAATCTATTTTGCGGAAAGGACCGATGTGTGAGCGTAAAAGTGAAATGGAACATGAAGACAATCAGTTACAGTGACTGATGAGGTGGAGTGAGATTTGTAATAATAATTGAAGAAAACCATTTTAGATATTGAAAGGTAGAAATAATTGTAGAAATTGAGAGGTTATATCACTCAACGCGAAATATTTTGTTGCCTTTGGAGAACCATTTACAAGGTAATGTCCACTCCACTAGATTCCTTCACAAGCGCTTGATAAGGAATCATTGAGAAGCATCAGCTTTTTGGAAGAATAATAAATAAAAAAAGGATTTAGTGGATGAGATACGTTTTAGTCTTTTACAATCATACATTGAAGTGAATGGGTGAGGCTGCACGAAATTCATTAACGCAAACAGATCTGGCTTCTTCCTGGCTATTCTAATGAACTCAGTTGCATGCGGAACACGAGCTCATGAGGAAATAAGATTTAGGCTTATTCAATCCAGCTCCTTCCTACATTGAAATATATTTCTGCCTACCCTATACGCTGGTGAAAAGTGTACCTCGTGGTTAAATTCACATCCGTGCACTTAATGTTCCATGAAAATTTGTAAGCCATCATTTTCAGTATGAGTTGTTGTTAGTGTAATTTCACCTTATGCACTGGATAGGACATTTACACTTTATGACCTGTACTTGCGCTAAATCTCTCTCATTCAAAATAAACAAAAATCACGTGGATGTAAACTTAGGGGAAACGTATGTGAGTGGTCTATCACACCATTCAACACAACTGTGTGTGATCGAATAATATGAAAACATTCTTAGATGCACATGACGTCTCAACATGTGACAGAGCTTCGTAGTATTTGGAACAGAGAGGAAACATTTAATGATTGATCTCGTGTTAAGCCACTCAACACAAGTGGACAGTAGAATCATTTTGTGATTGACTGTGTTGTTGTGAAATATCGGTATGGAAACATGTTTGAAAACACCGAGTGCTTTCAGCAAGCGCCAATGTAGTCCATATAACTTCCTCTATTCATCACGCACCTTTCTGGTTTGAAATATATGGAAGCATTTCACTGGTTTAATGTTTTCCTCGAAATTGAAATGGTTTCTCTTGAAGTATTCAGAAAAGAGACGCTTCATTTTAGCATGAAGCGTTGCAATCTGAGCTTGTGCTTTTTTCATTTATATCTCTTTGTGTGTGTTTGTCCCTTCCAGATGCACTTTACCCAAGAAATCTATGCTTTCTGTGACACGACTGTCAAAGATAAATCCTTCTGAATCATTCACGTACATTGATTATATTTCAATATGCTGAATGAAAATGATGGGTGATGCTGTTGATACGTAAAAAGTCATCGAAGAGTATCTAGTCGTTACCCGTTTATTCTGTTTTTGTTCTCTTGGGTTCTGTTTGGAATATATCAATTCAGTCGCACATCTCTTCTTTGTCCTCCTGTATTCGGTCTTATTTAGCTATTCTCAATGTAACCTATATTCTCTCATATTTTCACATAGTCTTCCGTATTTCACTTTCAAAACCACGTCCAACTCGTAAATTCCAGATCGCGTTCTTTTTGATAGCGATGTGATTTTGCCGTCTAGTCAATGCCATTTGACCAATCCATCTTCATTTTCATCACAACATTTGCTTCGCAACATGTTCTCCTTTGTGTGTGCATTCACAGAGTTTCTTGTTTCTTATCTCCTCTGGTCGGCCATTTTACCTTCTTATGGAGTCAGTGAAGGCAGTTGTTGGCAGGTGACTAAATTTTGTGAATCACAGTGCGCGTCGTTCACACACATATAGGAGAAGCGACTGACTGACGATGGGTGTTAAAACTCTAAATGTTTTTATTTATCCTAACTAAGTGCAGATGATTTTCAAACTGATGTCAGTGTGGTGAAAGTCTGTATATTCTTTTCGATGGTTGCATGTTAAGTATCTTTATCCGCTCCTCCTTCATGTTGTTGAAATTGTGCTTAATATGTAGTGAAGAGAAAAAAGCGACCAAATGACGAAACTAAACTTTTCACGTACTATGCAGTCTATGTAAGTGATGCAGAACAATTCCACTATTCGGTGAATGCACTTTGTAAATCGAATTCATTGTATTTTTTCGAAAATCTATGTGACGAATGGAGTGGAGATTCCTAAGCCATCGGTACTTTCTTACTGCTTTTTTATGTGCAAATCCATGCTGCCTAGGACTGGTAAAATGATATCATGAATATCAATGCAGATGCGGATAAACAGTACATCATATGTTAATCACCGATGATCGGATTTTATCTGAGAATATTGTATTTCGTACGCATAACTAAACTTTCATCAAATGGATGGCTAAGGCTTTCGTACTACAAAGCAGATGAAAGCGTACTACCCTAAGGAGTTTAATATTCACTGTGTGGATTGTTTCGAAGAAGACGTTTTTCGAGACGGAATAGCTGGTGTTTGCAAAGTGTATTATGTATCTCTATTTATTTGGAACTCTTCAATTAATTCATATTTGCCTTCTGTTCTATTTGCATCCTGACCACCAGTAACTCATTCAACTATTCATGTTATTACCCAAATGTTTGATTATTCAACGACATTTTCGATACATATTATGGCAAAGTAAATAACTGTCACTGAAGTCTATTCTTGTCTGACGAGGTCCTTACATCCTGTCTGATCAGTTGAAGTATTCGGAAAAAATCTATCCCTCCAAATTATTCTGAAGACGTTGTCTTATCGGAAATGTATTGTGATCGAATCTGTGAAGAGTGAGGACATTTCTGTTGTATTCGCAAACCAATTTAAATCATCACATCACATAGAATTTTTGAATGTCTTCCATGACTTCGTGAAGCTATTCGATATCTGAATTCGCCTTTTACAAAGATTTTCATATTTCCAGCTATTCTTTAAAGATGCATAAATATGAGAGATTTAAACTGTCTGTATGATAAAGTGAGCTTTTGTTCTGTATATCGTGGCTTTCCCCGACCTTCCCGTCCGCCACATCCTGATAACCGTAGAGAGCAATATGCTTGCAAAAATGTCACAATAGATGTGATGTTACCAGAGATTATTTCCAATAGTCAAATGACACATTTGTGGAACAGGAGATATGAATACAAAACAGATATTAAGCAAATTACTATCAGAGTGATGAGATATATCTAAAATTTGATTAAATGTCGGTATCAAGAGAAAGTAGAAGTGGGAAGCAATATTAGTTGAAGGTGACGTTCTTACGTGAATAAGTAACTGAGCAGTTTGAGTATGCAGGCAGACTGGAAAGTGCGTGTACCAACGTGTGTCTTTTGTCTAGTCATGCATGAATATGCGTATATATATATATGCATATATATATATATACATATAAATGTCTACTTCCCCATATTAATGCGTATATTTTAATGGCCAGTCTCTTCGCCAACGTCTTCGTCAGCGTAATACTGGAGTCGGGCCTCGTGATTATGGCTGATAACTTTTTGCCTTGCTTTTTAGTCATAGGACACGCAGATTCTATAGTGGAAATTTTATAGACGTCTGAGCGTGAGTTACATCATTCTTATGGCACGCTTACATGACAGGATGGTTTTCTATGGTCTCGCTAGACATATAGTGACTAATCACATGCTAAACTGGTTGTAATTGTGAATACCGTCTTCATATATGTGCGTATTTGTCACTATAGCATTGGTTTGTATATTTCTTTTGCTAAAACTTAGGCGTCTGGCTAGTCTTGTATGCGAGATTCCGTTTCTTGGGATTCTGCAGTGTATGACTGGTTGGCTTGATAATCGTTTGGTGCAACTGTGCTTACTTATTCGTTAAAATGTGTACGAAACTTGCAAAGTTTCCATCGGCGAAGGGGACTCTCGAATAGTTGCGCCACAGGATGATACTGCTGATTCTTCTATTCGTGCAGGAAGCAAATGTATGTGTCTTGGGTTTGACTGAAGGCTTAGTCAGTGAGTGAATCATTATGTGAATAATGTGGTTGATCCTGTCGGTAGGCATATGCTTGCCTCAGTGGCTATATTGAAATAGTGAGTGACTCATTAAATCAGAAGTGCTTCCTCAGATTGTGTATACTAGATGGATAACTGTAGTAATTTTTACTCTAATGCATGTAATTATGCCTCAACTCGCAAGAAAACTGGTGCATTTAATTGGATAGAAAAAAGCTAAGACGGTTTCGACGGTCTCTTTTTGCTTATGTGATGGCTCTGGATAACTTTAATGAATGCAGTCAGCTTTGCGTTGACGACTGTATAAGGAGTGCAATAATCAAACATCTCGTCAACACTGGTCATTCAATCTCAACAAACATCTCCTTCAGAGTAACCCACAAATTCTAGAACAACCTGCAAAGACAATACGTTTCCGTCTTCTTTGCATTGCAGAAGCCCTAGCCATTCAGTTGGAAGAACCATAACTATGCATATAAAAGAAAATTATTGAACCAATTCTACTCTCATTATAACAACTCCGTTGATTTGACTTTTGTTTGTTTGCTTAATTTGACTTAACTCTTGTTTGTAGGCTTATTTTTCTAACTAATTAAAACCCTTGCGTAATTCCGTAATTTATTTTGTCTCCATGTACACTCAGAGCACATCAAACCATTCACGTTTACACGTTAATCTTCCTTCACAATCGTTTGTGGCAACTCATCACATTTCCTACTGTCCTCTAATATCAACATCCAATCCATCTGAAATTACTAATTGTATTTGCGTCTGACAAATTTAATGTACAAACACATACAAAACAACCAGAGATATTTTCGATTGTACAGCTATGAAAATGAATTCTCCGAAAAAAGAGTCTTCGCTGGACTACTGGACTTCTGTCTAGCAATATTATTTATCAATGACTTTTGGTTGAGTTACTCTCTGACACTTGCAAGGTGTCTTCGTTCCAATCTTACATAAAAAGAAGGGAATTTGGAGAAAATGTCAGAAGAAATGATGACAGTGAATAGTTTTCATTTCCAACTTACACAATTGATATTGAAACTCGCGAACTGAGTAACACGTATCGCCTTTGCGCGCATTCTTAATCTTTTCAATTTCTCTCATCATTGAGGGCTGTCGATTTCATGCAAGTGGTAGACGCCTGTTGAGTGATCGAAAGCAGCCCAATTTTCACTTCTCGACCGTGTAATTATCAAATGTTCCAGCACAACACACAGACAGTGGATATATCAATTTAGAGTACGTGACATATATTTTCTAGCTCACACAAACAAATATGTCATGCGATTTTCAAATGCGACAGGAAAATGGACTTTCATGATTTCAGTCTACATGGATGAAAATGAAATGAGGTTTTCAATCTTTTTCAATGAGATTTCAACGGAAAGATCATTTTCCTCGGAAATTTCTTTAATTCGTAGATTTCATGAGAATCTATTGCTCATATTCCATACACTTTTGCTCCATCTACTCATATTGTTTTACAATAAACAAATATCTGAATATATATTGAAATGAAAGTGTAGAAAAATATTGATTTTTCCTAATTAGGTTTTCTGAAATATTTGTAGGGAATACCGGTGGGGTTATACGAATTCATTTACCCTTAAGTCACCATTAATGCATGTGCTTTCAAAATATGAAAATGAAAATTGAGGAGATGAGAAAAGACAGAAAAAACAGAACATTTAATAAACAGAGTTAGCTTGTGGAGCCAGTGAAGCAACACAAGATGCCTAAAGTTCATCAAAATGGAAACCCGCTCAGTGAGCTGAGCTCACTAGGGTTTAAGAGTAATCGGTGTTATCGGGGTAATACGTTATCAATGGAGTCAGATATTGACTGCACTCTTTTTGTGTGTGTGAAAGTGTTGTCTGAAATATTGACAATATAAATCGTAGCAGGCTGTCGTCAATTCAGTCAGTCAGTCAAACATTCAGTCATCTGGATAGACAGCAATTTAGTTAGTGTGTATGTATTTCATGGTATTCGGGTGTATTCGTGAGACCAGTTCTGTCGTTCGCATTCATCGTCTCTGCAAAACTTCAGGACGTTTACTGAAATACTCTGAGTCTATAGATATTCATAAACCTAAGCCCTCACTGTGTGTTGAAAACAGTTTGTTATAACACATTACCTACCTTGGTAATCCTTATTTAATTGGATTACTAAATGTTGTGTCAATCATTCATAAATCCTTTTTTGTCACTTTGTTTAATTCATTATTTATATTTATATATATACCTACTTGACAAGTTAATGTGTGATCAGATACTTCGAAATGTATAGCGCGAATACATTAGGTTTTTCAGATAATCTCCGTCTTCTAATAAAGCTATCGAAATATATCAAAGTCATGGTGAGGCGTTAGAAACACTGCGCTTCAACGAAGTTATGTCGTGCATAGTGTCAGTAGTGACAGACTAAAACCAGCCTGTCTTTCATGTGTAGTGATATAAAGGCTCCAAAATGTCAGTCAACAATGTGGACACTGACGAGAAAACTACTAATCCTGTGAAGCAAGTCAAGTGGGATAACTCTTAACTCGCGAAATGGACCGAACAACCAGCGAAATAAACACACAAATAAATATAGAGATTTATTCAGTGTCTCACACATACGCCCTCATTCTTTCAGAAAATGCTAAGTAGAAGAATATACATGTGTAAGAGCAGATCCCATTCTTTGAGAAACTCAAATGCATTTTGGCTTTACTTCGAAACGTGTAATATTATGTTACATCCTGGTTAAGTGCTAATAATGTTTGACTCTGATGAATATTTGACAGTCGTCGTCTATAAGGATTATGAAGATTTCACGAAATAAGGACGTCGTATTAACGAGTCAGACTGCGAGATTCAGAGAGCATAAGAAGCTAAGAGTTAATATTGTGCATAGTCTAATTCTGGAATATGCAGTTGAGTGTCTATCTGAAATTATCACTTCATGTTCCGTATTTGCGATCTAAAGAGAATTCCTACGTAGCTTTGGAACTCAAGCAGTGTGGCAGTAAGGATGGATCACAAGTGTCATCAACATCCAATTTAAAGTTCATCCGTTCCCATATTATATTATTTAGGTGGCTAGAATACGTTTAGTGTTATATTACGGAGTTGATGCAACGAGAGTCACAGACTGGAGGCATTTGATAATACTCCACTTTATCATCCACAGTTGCACATAAATATTCAAATTTTCGTACTGCATAGATAAACTTGTTTTAAGAAATTTGGAATATTTCGGATGTACACTGATTGTCAGATATATTTACTGAATAATGACTCCTGAAATGGGTCGTATGCAATCAGCTGTGTGAGTGGGTGTAATCACAGACTGTTTGAGTGAACATCGAGGATGTACCATTGTCATCAGATATCACCAACGAGTTGCATTTTCTCAAACCCAGTGCGAAGGCATATGATATCGAAAAATGAAAATAGTCAGGTTATCAGTCGTACTTTGAGTTTCACCGACCCGTATTATACAGCATCATGAGATCACTCCCTACACAACATCAACAAGGGGAAAACGCACAAATGCATCGATATGTCATCACAATCCATCTTTTAATTTCACAGACACCAATGCATTATATGCCCTATTCAGATAGTCTGCTCCGTTTTGTGCAAGATTCTAGTTCTCTTCAAATATTAATCGCCACCGAATTGAATAGATAACCACGATATCTTTCTCTACCTGATTTCTGGTTTCGTGTTGTTGTGAATTCTGTTTTCACTTCATGTGAGAGTTAATAAACATGAGCAGAATTGAAATAGTAAGCGAAGGGGATGAAATAAACCGACAAACATAAGACTATTGTTTCGTAAGAATGAGCATATTGACATTATTGCTGGAAATTCAAATTTTCTTCCGTGAAGTGAAGGCAAATAATCACAATAGTGATATCGAAAGGAAAAGCGTCTGCTCGGGGTTTTTTGTGATGTCATTTTGCTGACTCCTGATTTCACAGGCTTGAAACCAGCTGGGAAATCTCTGTGACGAACAAACGATGAAGCTGTTATGTTATGTAGGAGATAACCGATATGGATGAGGCATATGCTGAGGAGACGGTTGTATGACACAGTGTGAAGCGACGCGACGAATGCACATACACTATATCAGAGACAGGATAAAAATTCATAACAACATAGATCTATTCTGTCTCGTCAGTGGATGTGATATATTCCAATGAATTACTCCACCATCGAAACACTTAATTGAGTGCTATTCAATGAACATTTCAAAAGATTTTGATTATCATCCGTCTCAATCAAGTCTTCAATCACACATACACAAACATCATCAATTTATTTTACACATACACGTTTTGATCTACGAATATTTTCCCCGTGATGCTGTCCACAAACACAAATGTCACTTTTCACATCTTCCATACATCGTATCTCCCAAAAGTCATAGTCACGGACATTTCTCTTCTGCTAATCTTTCCTATTCAAGAGCTATCAAAGTTGACGAATTCACATCTCATTGTAAAAAACATCATTACAAATAAACATATTCATTTCAGATTGACGAAGGTGCATATCCAATCGTCTTCTATCAAATCCATTATTCACTCAAATTACAGAAAATGAGTAAAAACAACTTAGTTGACAGTTTGAGCCTCGCGATTGTGTCGTCTCTTAGAATCAGAAACTTCCATTTTCGACTCTTTTTCTTCTGAACATACAACTTTTACATCACACTAGAGAAGAACGAGAATTTCTAATGAGTAGAATGAGACTTAGTTGGAGTTGTTTTCATCGAAATTATTGTTTTTTATTTTTTTATTTTTCTCTTATGATTTTTGACCTGTTATTGTGATTCCGCTCAAGGCCACACGTGCTCCTTATTCTCACATTCCAATGCGTAAAATACAAAAGCCAGAGAAAGTAAATTGTATGGTACCAGACTGTTGATTATCTATTCATTCAGAGAATTAATTAAAACCACTGTTTGGTATTGTCTTATGTTAGTTTTGATATTAGTGTCTTGATTTTCAGTTTTTCATCAATTTACTCACATCCCTCAGTTCAACTGTTGTGATGATATTTGAAATACCTTTTGATTTTGTGGGAAGCTTGTTTCTGTAATATTTACTGATGACGTTTTGAGCACAAACTATTTCTCTCACCATATCAAGTTACTCACGCAACCTTTTCCTTCATTTATATACATGTCATATATACATGTATATTAATGAAGGAAAAAATTTGTGTGAGTAACTTGATCTAAGTATGACCAATAGTTTGTCCTCGAAAAATCATCAGTAAATATTACTGTACAACACTGTGTGATTTATCAAAATAAAATCTTATCCATAATGGACTTATGCTCTACCACAGTGCCCAAGTTTTATACTCATATCAATCAAGCATCTTCTTGATTAAATGTATGTGAGCTCAATGTGTTCTCTTTGTTATTGCCTATCTAAGATGAATAGGTAAATGGCGTTTCTGAAAAGGAATATGCGCAGATAGGTAATGTCATGTGTCAGTTTCAGTCGCTATCTCTGTGAACATATTAAAAGAAATCGGTATGGGGTGAGAAAAGTTTTAAACAGATTTTTTGGTTATCGTGACTTATATGTGGTGAATATGCATTAGTAATTAAAAGTCTCATAACAAGCAGAGGAAGCAGGGTGATTCTGGAAGCACTTTTGAAAGAAACAACTACTGATCCTGAACTCGCTTATTAGGAATGATCACCATTTGTTGGGATTCATTTGTATCTCAAGATTTGTATCTTGAAATTCCAGGTGAGTGCTACCTTAAACGCTTTTTGAGGAATTTCGATTCATTTCTGCATGTGATGTTCAAATTTATGTGGAACATTTTGTTTAACTTTTCTTATCTCTATTCAATGTAAATGTTGTACCTGATCTTGTCAGAATGACGGTGTTCAATAAATTTCAAGTTGGCCGTGAATATATTCTCAAACAAATTGTCACCTGTTAAATTGCAAATAGAGGTAAAAGTTGTAACGCCAATGGCCTTGGCGTTTGATTGATCAAATATGAGTATTTCATTTGCATCGACAAAATTCAACTGCGTTATTAGGAATCATGGAGAACTTGCAACAATGTGTCTGTCTGTCTAGCTGTCTGTCTAGCCAGCCATGGTATCATCTTCATGCATTTCCTGTTCAAACTGAATGTTCAAGTGATTATGGGTGTAATGCGATATTGTCATGTGACTACTGCATCTTCGAAACATTGACGTGCGGTTCAGTGACATGAACTCCGAGGTTCACATTTTCCTGTTCTTGAATACGAATGAAACACTCTGTTCGAAAGGGTTAACATAAATAATGTATTTCGGGAGTATTCGGATTAGCTGTTATTTATTCAGTGAAATGTTCACTTCGTGGGTCTGGTGGGATTACTTCATCGAAAGATTCTGTAATCAATGTTATCCTGGAGAATCTATGTTCACTGGCTTGTCGCACTTGACTTGATTGTAAAGAAAGGAGTCATCTAACAGTGCAAAGCACTCGAACCACATTCTGAGATGAACATTTTAACGAGAATAAGTAATGGGTTACAGCTGTATCGTGACTTGGCAGAAGTTGGAATTCATAAGCCATATGGTCGGGTCCCAGCGGCCTAATGGTATACGAGGCCACCTTGTTGCCAGAAGGCCTGAGTTCGAACCCCGGTGGGTGCGTACTGTAATGAGTCCCAAACTAGGACGAAACAGCTCTCCAGTAATCCCAGGTTTTCCAGTGATTCTCTAACCAAAGTCAGCTCATGATGAAATCCTTTAACCAATCAAACAAATCCCTACAAATGAATACTTGAAAACTGTAAACTGTTTGTCAAGCAGGTCTGACAACTTCCGATCAACACTAAGAATGAAGTATGAGATGTGGAGCGCAACAGCTAAGAATTGTTGCATGTCAATCTGTGCACAAATCAATGCTGTGAATACGCGTAATTAAGGTGTAATATTTGATGGTCACATTGGAAATAAATAAGGCAACTGCAATTGAACAACCAGCCAATGGGAGAGACAACACAAACTTAGGGAAGTACAGAACACGTAATTTTCTATGATCAATTGAACTGATTCATTGAACTGAAGTCATACTAAACGCATCGAAACAAAGAGAACATCATTTTGATATGATTATTAGCAATAATTGTGCTTGAAAGTCATCAGTAAATATTACTGTATAACACTGTGAGACTCTATCAAAATAAAATTTACCCATAATGGAAGAACATCATTTTCCTAATATCACTGTAGAGAATTTTCTGACAATGTGCGATTCTCTGCACACTTAATCCATCAGGTTTCCATAACTCGGAATTTCTGTCGAAAACTGTTAACCGCAAATTGTTTGATTGTACAGTCAAGGTAATTTGTTGTTTTTATGGGTAAATCAGTTTCATATGACGAATAACATTCTTCATGATGCTAACTTTAGATGAATATAATTGTCAAAAATAGATGTGTCAGTGACCTTATGGAAAGTCCCTCAGTTTGTTTCAGCACTTCCACCTTCTTTACCATTGCTTTCACTCATTCACCTTCCACGTCACCACCCTTCTTCCTTTTCTCAGTAAAGACGTGTCCATGGAGAGCTGCGATATCCAGTTTGAAAATCTATTTTAATATTTTCAGAAGCCTTTTTTGATACACAAACAGATAGCTGAAGAACAGTTACCCCATGTATTGCACCCACAATTTGACGTTTCCTCAGTTTAAGGAGGAGTTTGTGTATCACAAGCTTGTAAACACTTTAAATACACACAAGGGTAGATAATATGATCAAAGGTGATATCTCAGTCGATTAGTAGCCACTTCTCAGGATCATTTCACATATTTTTACCACTAATTGTCCCGCTGCTCACTCCACTTTGCTTAATAGACCACAATTAATTGGCTGTAATATTCACTTAATCTATATTTGATAATTTTTATGCGAAATTTTATTTCGTATTCCTTTATAATAACGTAGTTATACACATTTATGTATGTATAAAGGTAATACTACTAAGAATATCATGAGGTTTAGAAATATCTTGTGACCTAGTGAGGAGCACTTGTCATGAAAGCCATTAATGAGCAGAATACTGTATGTTTGGGACGTGGTCAAAGCAGTGCGCTGCTACAGTCACAGTTACTGTCAATAATCTCAGATTTTGACATGCTGATCAGCAAATATGTTGATGGTCACCAGTGTGAAAGCTCCAATCTGTGGGTCAGCAACATACATTTTCGACAGACCAAGAACTTAACGTGATTCTTGCTCCTGAACAGACAAATAAGTTACCATTTTATGGATTTAAATTCCTTAAAAGAATTCTTCTGCTTCTTATGTCGACGAGCCTACTCAGCTTCTTGTCAAGATGCTACCCAATGGGCTCAACCTGGGTCATCTTACAGGTCAGCATGTCCTTCAAGTTCTAATCGCTCTCATTGAACTAACAGTTATATAGTTCACGATAATTTTCTAAGACAAATGTAATCGGCATTATACATTGCAAATGCATACTATCATTCCAAGGACTCTATAGTTCCTCACTTATATATTTTGTAAGTGTCATATCAATGATGTACTATCTCTTATTTTATTTTATACCATTTTGCAGTTTCTCGGAACGTTCTTCTCTTCCTGAAATAACTTTCATTTACGTGGGCACATAGGACTTATCCAAATTTATGCTGTTCATTGGTCGATCATAACCACCAGCAGGAGACAGAACGAAGTTTTGATTGGCACTCCACTTTGATGGTGACTGTATTGAGAAGTTTACAATTTCACATTTATATGACTCTGTTCTGATTGCCTGTATTACACTTCAACCACTTAGACTTTTGAAAAAGTGCTAATTTATGATACTTCACAATATTTGATCGTGCCTGTGAAATGGCATGCATTTCAATTAAACTTTTCCTCTTCTATACGCAATAAATTATTATTACTAATCCCGAAAGGTTTGAATTCAGCATTGCATCACTCTCCGTGCTTATTCGTTGAAAGTGTAAGTAAGTAGTCTGAGAAAGAGAAGATATCCCTAAAAATTGTCACCACCTAATTTAACTTTCCCGGGTTTTGACTATTTGAAGGTTATAAAAAAGTGAGAAAGTATGCTTGTCATCCGACCACCCATAGCCTGCTGCATGATCTAATCCGTCATGATCAGGTGGATGATAAGTGACAGTAGACAGGCTTATCATAATTATATCTGTCAGACTACTTCTTCTGGAAGAATTCGCTAGGCAGATGAACGTTCGATAATCCCCTGAGTGCATGTCGCTGCTGTGTTTGAGGTTCTCATGCAATTCATTCGTCTTTAAATTACCGTATTTTATCAAACGTTCACCCGATATCCCCGTTTCTGCTAGCTTGTTACTTTGGCATGCATCGGTTTTGCTCGTAAACCATGTTTAGTCTGGAGTTCCATCCAAGGTCAATGCATTCCGATACCTCCCACCTCCAGCAGTAAGCAAGGTAAAGATGGAATTTCAGGTGCATGGTTAGCAGCCTCAATACGTAAAATGTCACCATGTTTCCACCCAGAACTCAAAGGAAAATACAATAAAATTAAAATATTACATACATCCCATTAGACATGTGAAAGCGTTCATGATATTTTGCCAGGTGCTTCTATGGATTTCTGAAGATCTAGAATACCCATTGGACGTTACTCTAAGAATTTGTAGTGAAAATTTAACGACTTCATGTATAACTTCATTGACACATTTTATTGCCAGAAACCCACAAGACATCTGCATATGATCACTAATCACTTAAAATCTTTTCATTTTGTAGATGGAAATAAAAGTAAGGGTTGAAAAAGTGAATTCAAAGAATTAATTACATATTATATTAATTCAGATTCAGATGTCCACAGGAAGCTAGTCACCATGCAGATGTCCTTGTGACGTTATATGGAGACTTCAATCATCAAATCTTTGGATTCAAACACACATGTTAGTCATCCGTTATTTCACTGTCATTTCACTGCTTCTCAACTAATGATGGCTTATATTCCCGTATCTGCTTCTCACAGTAACATTCAAGGTTTGGCGTAATCTTCTGTTCGAGGTCTTGCACACTGCTGTTTCCAATCAGTTGTCCTAACGCGTCCTCCTGACTCTTCTTCACTGGGTGTGGATTGATTTTTGGCGCATAACACTGTGTGTAGTAGTTACTTTCATCCCTTCTGAGTCAAATCTTGCTGTCATGATCCCGGAAAACGACAGTAATTCAGCAGATTTGATCGTGGTCGTCATCGGATTGACCGTAGTAGATTGTCTAACCTCCAGATAAAATTTTCAAGATTTCACCTGCATTTCATCAGCTCTCAAAGATATTTAATACTTCTGTATTATGCCTAGTGATTTCTCCTGCAGTCCGAGCATCACTGGCGGTCTGGAACATGATGTGGGTTGTCCACGTCCCTACGCTTACTTTCGTTTTCATCGAGTAATTGACATCGACTGATAGTCTTCCTGATGTCTTTCACTCAATGACGTCTTCAATCCTGTAAATGAAAAGTCTTTCTGACTCGACTGTGGTGTAAATTTATGTCTACTGTCGATTAAAATTGAAGCAGAGATTAGCTCGCAGACAAAATGTTTGTTTCCTCTTGTGTTTACAAATGTATTCAGGTGAATTTCATTAATGTACTTATTGTCTAGGTGGTCCTCAATATAGATGTTGTGACTTTTGACACCTTTCAGTGAAAATCGTGAAAACCAAAGCAGTCGGTACATATATGTATATATGTATGTATGCACGTAGGAGTTATTAAATTCTCTTCGAATGACAGTATCTTAGGTTTCATGTTTATTGAGATGAGAACTCCAAAGATAGGTGGATATCACTGCATGTTAAGCAGTCACTTTTGCAGATCTCATATTGTGAAGTTTCTCTTCGGGTGCACTGACGGAATGTTGTATGAGAATCCATGAGATGGAAGAAAGTTAGACTCGCTTAAACCCAATGTTTGCTCATAGTCATAACACTGGATATATTTACTCCTTATACAGTTAACTACTTACGACAACATAAGTAGCATATAATTCAATGAAAACAAAACACGTAGATCAGCGAAGAGTCTCTTTTCGGCATATAATTCATTCTAAGTTCATCACTAACCAGTGTTGTGAATACAAATAAGTTGGCTAGGCGATACACTTGTTCGTACTGCTTACTTGGCTATTAATGAAACCGTATTCATCAATCGCTGCATTTTACTGATACGATTAGTTTCAGTTAATAAAGTAAATCATTTCGGCAGAAGTATTAAACATGAGCACTGTGGTAGAGTATAACTTAATCATAACAAAGGCTTAGAATACTGTTATATTGATGAGTTTCAGCGATAATGGTCACATACTGGATACAGAAAAGGCAATTTTACTGGAATATATTTCTTTGCATAGGAATGTTGAGCAGGTGGATACAAATCATCTTACGTTGTAGACTAGAATTTTGAAATAAAATATATTCTGAAAACTTCAGTTGAGGCGAACAATAACAGTTTTTGCATCAAGAGCGAAATGATTTCCTTTTAGTCTCTGAAAAACTACCGATTTGGAGGAAAGATTCCCTGACGTTATCCTCGAAATTCGATCATCCAGGGCTGTGAAAGGAAGAATAAGTGGAAATCAAGATGTACATTTCCAGATAGCAGCATTCATATTAGTTCTCAATCCAATCTTGTGAATATGCCGAATGTCACATAAACATGTAATGCCACGTTGGAATGTTCAACATTAGTTTGTAGATCTTGATTTGATCGTAAATTCAGGCAGGTGGAAATGAGTAAACAAACCAGCAAACAAACCAGTCCATGTTTGAGTTCTGCGTGTCACCAAGGCAAAATGTATTTTTCCACACTAATTTCTAATTGTCATATAATACGAAATGTCTGCATTTATTTTGTAGGTGATTAACAGTTCAGTGTTAAAGTAGAAAATTCCTGCTTTCAGTACAATCAATTATGGTGTTTCGAGGTGAGAATGCTTACAAAATGACTATTCGGGTTTTCCTGTTTTGCTAACCAGATTCAATGTATCAGATTGAAATTTCAGTTAATTATCGCAATTTCGAATATCTCGTCCTGTTTTATTAGGCAGGTGAAATAACAACTCCGTCATTGAATGGTTTCTGCAGTTTTACTTAGTATTCCTTTAAACCTTTAAGAGGATGAGTTTTCAGTTGAACGTTTTGACTATTAATATTATTAGGATCAGTTTACTTTGAAATATACTTCTCATTCCCTATTATGCATAGTTACCTAGGAAATAGGATACTACTTCCTTTTTCATGCGACATCCCTCGATCAGCAGCGAAATATTGATGTAGTTTGGAGTAAGTGAGTGTTGATTGAAAGCCTAAGTCAGATCGTAACTTCATCCTATTGCTTTCAGTCAACTGGCCAGCAGCTCAACCAACTGAAATATAAGAACCTGCACATAAGTTTTCAATAATTTATTAATTCACAGTGTAGAATGAAGAACACAATATTCATTAAGGAGACTCTTTTCAACGAATTCATTATCATTCTGTACAGTCATATATATATGCATACATATATATGGATTTTAAGAAATCATATCGTGTTAGGAATTTCAAACAAATGTGTGGATATCTGAAGTAATTAAATGAAATACAATTGAAATACTCATCATCATAATGAAAGCTAAATTTCAAGTGGTTTCAACATCTTATATCAGATATCAAATAGCTCATGCAATGTATACATGTTAAAAAAGGGTTAATAAATATTAGGATTAGTAGGCAAATAAGAAACGTTACCTAACATGATAAGAAATTTCAAATGTTAGAATTCAACACTGTAAACAATCTCTCAACTTAGATTGATATGTGGTGGAGCAAGTGAAATATTACTGTGAATAGTTCAGTGAGAATAATACTTATAGTAACAATAATAACAATCATGATCACAGCGACGGGTGAAAGGTACATAAATTAACGGAAGATGTAAATATCTATATTCCCTATGGCCAAGGTGTAAATAAGGATTGTACATAGTTCTTCTTTACGCAACTGTCTGATCTGAATTCTTGACTGGTCAAGACCTCCACTGTTTTTGGAAGTTGAAAAACATAAACTTAAGACACAAGAAACCACAATGGTTCTTTTACGGAAGTATGAAATTTCGATATAAAGTGTTGCACATAGCCATAACAGTCTACTCGATCTATTTGTGAGATTTTCTACTTCAAAGATTCAATGAGTGGCTCACTGCACTCATCAATACACAGAAATTCCTTGAAGAAACTGATTCACCGAAATGAATACAGGACTGCGATAATGTTGTATCTATTCTTAGCGAGCTCGCGTCGGTGTGCGTCGGTGGCACAGTGGTTAGGACTCTCGCCGACCATGCACATGGTCCGGGTTCAATCCCCTGCCGGCGCACACCCGATGTCTATGGTCGGCCTGTAAATTTGGGCTACCGATATCCATGCTGAAAGTTGCATACTTGTACTGAAAATACGGTATGGAATCAAGCTGTAATCAAAATAAAAAAAATAAAAATAAATAAAAAATATATCAGATGCTAAAATGTGGCCTCTCAATTAAACAAGTGAATCAGATTTAGTCACCTCGTGAACTTTATACTTACGCATAAGCAGAGCGCGTCATTCCTCTTGCAATGAAACAATAATTTATTCACACACATTTACTCACCGCGATAAATTTCGACAGGGGAAGACCAGATTTTCAGCATTGCATGATATCAAACTATTTCACAGGTTGTCACCCACTGCAAACAATCTGAATATGTAATGGTTATCAAATAATGGCATTTCATGCCTCAATATTCAGAGGTCAGTAGAGAAAACATTATCAGATAAACGCATCCGGAATGTGAGAATAACAATTTATAGATTAAGTCACCATCAATTTATACGTTTTCAAGATAAGTAAAAAAATCGCAGGGGGTTAGAGAAGACAGAAAACATAAACATTTAATAAACAATATTAGTTTCTACGTCAATACAGCAACACAAGAAGGCTAAAGTTCATCAAAATGAAAACATGCTCAGTCAGTGAAACTCACTTATATTTATGACTTATCAGTGTGATCAAATTATTACAGTTACCAAGGGAGTGAGAGATTGATTGCACTCCTTTTTCGTGTGCATGAGTGTGGTCTGAAACGCTTGATTGCGATCGCCTGGATAAGTCGTAGTAATTTCTGTGTCCTTAATACGTTAAAAAGTTATAAGTATTTGGAAATCTCGACGAGATGAACCGTATTCACAAAGTGTCTGGTGATTGCACGTTGTAATCGTTTGATCAATCTTAAGCATAAATTTCTTAAAATATGCTCGGAAAACCTGATTGAAGGCCTTTTTCTGTCCTACCATCGCACTTGCTGCAGTGGGTGCACGTAAATTTTTGAATTTAGAAGGAATAAATACCAGTCAATTTTGATTAGCTTATAGAGCATGTAGTGCTGTAAAGCATCACCAGCTTAGCTGCAACGAAATATCATTTCATTGCTCCTTCCATCGTGTTGTCAATATTATGTGATATGGCTCCTCCTTTGAATGGGAGACGAATGAACACTTTCTTCTCTTCAACTGCTGGTTGCTTTGCTTTCTCGTCATTTTCGTTTTCTCTCATAGCTTGAAAGCATAAAATTTGATGGTGACTTAAACTAAAAGTTGTAATGCTCATATTCTGGATGCGTTCATCTGATAATGTTTTCTCCAAATATTGAAGCATGAACTGTCATTATATATTAACACTGAAATTTCAGATATTTCGAAGCTAGTGACAACCTGTGAAATAGAATGATATCATTTTACACTGAGAATCTACTCTTTCTTTCTCTATCGATTTAATTATATTCAAGATCAGATAGCCGGCCAGAAATGATAAGGAATAGTGATCTCTGAGAGCAAACTATTCAGGGAACGATTTTGCAACGAAGATGCAGGAAGAAATGAGAGTGGATTTGCTATAATATGAGATAACCACCAAGTGACATCACATGCCAGGATGTCGCCCAAGTGGAACTCGAATAGGAGGCGGCATGTTAGTCGTCGGTTCGGTGTTGACATGGATGAAGTAATGTGAAGTGGAGATGGAATCACGTGTGCAGGTGTGGAGTCAGGTGAAAACGTTGGCAGAGTACCTAAAGCAGTGATGACACACGGTTGAATCACTCTGTTCGTGTAGGAAGTAAGAAAACAATAATAATAATTTCTTATTCACAGAGCTCTCGTAAATTTAGCCTGATTTCCTAAATTCTGCTTTCTTATTAGATTCATCACAAACAGGAAGAGAAACCAGCAAAACTAAACTTATGGAGGAGGTGGCTTCCATGCTCTCCTTCTTCCACTTCTACGATTGTCAACATAAGTCGGATAACAGTGATTGAGAACAGCACAAATCAATTTATGAAACCACATTTTCTACTGTAGGTTTCGTGAATTTAGACGTGCACTGAGACGAACACTGCATCGTACACATTGCACTACTGCTTTTGTCATCATTAGTAAATTTTGCTCCTCTATACTTAACAAATTGACATCTATGCGATTTCTCCTATCTATTTGTACTCATCACAAAACTGCTACAATCATGTCATAAGAATTCTGGCTTCACGAGCTTCATGATAGCAGTCTCGTTTCACCAAATGGTTTCACATTATTCACACAGGATCGCTTTTGTTAGAAAAATAAATGTGACATTGTTGTTGCAGCTTTTATTCATTCCCAGTGGTTAATTTCAATTTCTTGTGAGCTTACGGACTGCATTACAGACAAATTTCATCACAAACACTTAAGATAGAATGAACACATTTTCGTCTCAAACGTTTACTTGAATCCTGGTTGTTTCCTCTCAGATCTGTAAAATATTGCAGATGAACTGACCGTTTCACAGGCTTCCTATCATGATGGCTCTTTTTCATTAGTCACCAATGACCACGATTCCTGCAACTGTGCCGTCTCTGAATAATCTGTTCATGTGAGCATTGCCACTTTTGCTACTCGACTCGACAAAACGATTGACTCAGTGCTCACTAATTATGCAGGAATATATATGAATCACCCGTGTATGCCCCATCACATTTTCCAAAGGTTCTCTGAAGTATATGTTGAATTGTACAATGAATGCTTCCTCGCATTTTTTCTAAAAAACGCAGTAGATATGCTTTTCACAGAATTGTTCACAAAACTTTAGAAGAATGCTGTAAAGTGCAAACTGGAAACAAATAACTCTGCGTATACTGGATGATGCAGTCACTAATAAGGTGGTTTATCTTGAATTCTGCTTCGACGTGTGTTTCCTGAAATTAGCACTATGCTAAATACTTAACAGTTCCACTTTCCTATCTCAACACGGTGCATACAGCTGAAGAGCTGTTGGACAGGTCTCAAGAGGGATATGGTGAAGACAGGGTCAACATATTGATGAATACTCTAAACAAGTCGTGCGTCGGTGGCACAGTGGTTAGGACTCTCGCCGGGATTCAATCCCGTGCCGGCGCACACCCGATATCTATGGTCGGCCTGTAAATTTGGGCTACCGATATCCAAGCTGGAAGTTCCATACTTGTACTGAAAATACGGTGTGGAATCAGACTGTAAATCAAAATTTTAAAAAATTAAAAAGAAGAATATTGGTTTCAGTTACATCTCATCAGGCTTCATTCTTATATTCATAACTTTACAAATAGAAATTTATTTATGAACCAAGAAACCAAAGGGTACAAATACTCCACGTCTTAACGGTCTGCCTAAAGTGCAGAAATTAAGTCTTCCTCTTCGGCCTTTTTTGAGATGTATAACTCTTCATTTCAAGGATTAGTGAAGCTTCTAGAACCTTCTCACAGATTAATCGTGCGACACAAAATGAGTGATCTTTCTGACTTTATTTCAAAAATATTCGAAACTAATGTGAGTGATGAACGCACGTTCTCCATGGAGGTGTCATCACTGTTCACGAATGTCCAACTTATGGGAACAGCAGTTAACATCTGTCAAGAAATCGCCAAAAGGCATCTGGACTTATGAATCACCTTGTGTATACCCAAAGAATTACTCCTTTAATGCACAATAATGCATGCTACCAACAAGTAGATAGAATAGCTATGCGTTCACTGTCATGCCCAATATTAGCTGGCTTCTTACTTGCAAAACTTGAAAAGGAGAATGTTGATGTAGACGAATTGTTGATGAAATTCAACAACGTCCAACTTTCGTTTATTTTTACTTGTGAAGAGGAGCAGGGTATTAAAATATATTTTCTGGATGTCTTGCTAAGTGAGTGAGAAGATGGGTCTCTTGGGAGAAGCGTCTGTCGAAAAAGCACATTTCTATGGTAACATGACCATTAAATATAAAAGAAATGTTGAATGTTATACGAGCCGAGCCAGTACGATATGTATGGATGACCTATTACAAAAGGACTTTGAAAATATATTCACGTTTCCTTGAAGGAGATGGGTTATCCAAGTAGTTTCATAAGGAAACATACGATAACATCAGAGAGAAAATCTGAGACTACGACTGCACGAAGAAAAACCCTTATTTATTGAATTTCAATTTGATGGTGACTTATCAAATGAGATGTTATTCCAAAGACTTTCCAGGATTATACGAAGGACGTTTTTCGCAACATACCTGTGTTCGTCATTCTGTAGCCATCGAATGATTGAGACGCAAACGAAGGATAAGCTTGATAGTTTTGCCACATCTGTGTGCATTTATCAATTCAACTGCACCTGCGATGACAGTTATATTGGGTGTACTACTAGACAGCTCAGCCAACGTGTTAGTGAATTACTACCATCGCGGTTCCGCGAAGGACATACAACAATAATCCCTATCTTTATTTTGTCACATTTAGTTTAACCACTGTTAACTCAGTGGAGAAAACAAGAGCTTTCAAAGTAATTCAATCTTTCCAATACACTTCGCACTCATCCACTGCACACAACCGAGGCGAAGGGCATTCGAATTATTAAACCTAAGCTATGCATTCAAAAGAAGTTCGTACAGCCATCTATCCCTTTGGCCTATCGAAACATAACCGACTGATAACTTTTATACCACCCCTCATTTACATTTTCAACCCCTCTCTTATCATCTTCTAATATCAGCACATCTTTCAACCTGGGCACTGTGATAAAGTGTAACTCCATTATCGATAAGATTTTATTTTGACAAATAACACATTGTTAAACAGTAATACTATCTGATGACGTTTTCAGCACAAACTATTGCTCACAATCATAAAGCGTCTTCATTAAAAACGTTATTTATTTATTTCCCTTACAATTTAGCACTACTTAATCGGTTCATTTGTTTTTCTAAGCATTTACCGACTACTTCTAGCTGAACATGTGTTTGTTCAGTCACACTGTTTTTGATTATTCGTGTAATCACAGATAGCCTCACTTTGTCGTCCTTATTAATGATAAAACCACTATGAATATTATTATTATCATTATAATATTATAACTAACTGCAAAATTTATATTCACCATCTTATTATCCTATAGACAAAACACCATGATTGGTTTATATTTGAATTTTTATTTGTAAAGTTATGTGTATTAGAGTTAAGCCTGATGAGATCTAATTGAAAATAATATTGTTCGCTTAAATGTGTTGTTCTAAATTTTACTAGGCGATTATATAACATATTGAAATCCATCACACACTGTCCTAATGACTCTTTCATTCCTAATGTTACGCAGCATGAGGTTGATCGCTTTCACAGTTTTAACATTATTGATGTTCTCAGATGTCTGAATAATCTTAAAGCTTCCCAAAGCATCGTGCCTGATGCTTCAACTAGTATTTTCCTCAGAATATGTGGTGACATTCTATGTTACTCTCTTACAAACATTGTTAACGCCTCCTATTCCATAATATTGTCTCACACGTCCACTCTACGCCAAACTAATTCAACAGGGCACTTGATAATTTCTCGAAACCGAAAACACGTCAACACTATTCTCATTGGAATTTCAGGACACGTAACAACAGTCATCGATCTGATGGAAATGTGAAGACAAATGAGAACACATGAAAATATTTTATACCAAACATTTATTGAAATGTATGAAAATGAAAATCAGTCAGTTAGAATGAAAAGAAACCGGGGATTTCATCTGGACAATCCACATATCCTAAGTAGCACATACCGAACATCCACAAATTCCGCTTCTGAATATTACTGCTTTCACCACCGGACGGAATCTGTTCACCGACATGGTTGTTGTGTACACCTGTGGAAAAGACAGAAATAGAATATGTGGTCAGAATAAGGTAGCATTGTGAAATTTGCAAGTGTAGATGAAGTCATACAGTGGATTGACAAGTAATTCAACGTTTGACACGCCAGTAACCCTGAGAATGTGAAACAAACGTTTCAGTCTGCCTTTGATTATTTTGACTGCTCATTGTCAATGAAATGTAGGTGATGTTACATAGCTGAACTATCATAAATACATGTCATGCCATAGGCTACACGACAACTAATGTGACGTGCCTGCATCATCATTTCCATGTTTGATAATCGCTGCACAGAGACACACACAAGGACAAATACACACAAACGTCCATATACACAGGCATCTGCAGTAGCAGGAATCACTGGATGAAATGCATGACGTGCAACCAACCACTAACTACGGCGTCGAAGCAACGAAAGTTTTTCACTTAAAAAATCACATTTGAAAAAATAAATCACATCTCACCCTGACCAGAAGAATGATGAAGTTCTCCGGATTTCGACAGATGGTTCCGGTTAATATATGTAGAGTTGACGATTGAAATCACAAGTGCTGTAAAAAGAAGATAACCAATCTTAACATGTGTCAAACATGAACATATTCTTCAACTTACCATCCTTGTCAAAGTCCAACTAGCTAAGTGTAGAGACAATACCACACAGTCAAGAAGCATGTATTTATACTTCTCAAAAAAATAGTGAAGCAAAAGCTTGTTCAATTTATTTAGTTTGTCCAATGGAATTAGTGTCACTGGATCTATTACAATTGAGCTTACTTATGTGTGTTTATATGCATTGGTTAGCATTTGTGTGTGATAACAAAATTTACTGAGTTACGTTCTAAACGTGAAAAACCAATCTTTACGTTCAAATGAATAGACGACAGGACTTCGTTGAGACAGGCGCATTCGCGTGTTGTACTGTAGGGAGAGAAATTACGATTATGCTTCGATATTATATTAATTCTATTAACGAAACCAATGAGAACCCCCGAAAAATCATGTGAAAACTGGCGCTAGGAAGCTGTGCAGGCTGTGTGTGTCTCTAAATACAAAATAGGTACTGTAAGACAATTCAGTTAGCTTTGATTGAACTTCAAGAATCACCTAAGAATCGGAGAGAATATTGCCAACGATAAAGCTCTGTCCACATGAATCATACAACAATGATTCTCGAAGGTATTCCGGGGTAGGAATCGCCTTCAGTCACTTCAGAACTCTAGTATCATTAAACATTCTATCGTCAATGTGCATAAAATCAAAAAAGAAGCATCACAAATAAGGGTTGGGGAATGATTGAGGTTGAACAAAGGCGAATATTAAAGGTCGAAAATAAATGTAATATGCAAATGTCAAAACAATGGTGCACAGTCTAGGCAAAAATCCAGTAGTTGTTACAAAGTTAGTTGAAACGCCTGAACAAGTAGCTATATTATCAAGAGGACTTCTGAGAGGGATTTTTCAAATAACTTGTCGAATACGGTGGATTGAGAGTTACAAGGCTAGAACTATGAATCATATGAAAGTAAATGTTTCTTTCGGAATAATGAAAAAACGAAGAAACCAGTAATTGAACCAGAGAAACGCGTATTCACAATGTGGGAAGTTTGGAACCACAATACCTACTAGAATTTAAAACAATTCGTCCCTTTTATAAATTTGAATTCCACTATAAGAAGACAGAGATTATCCGAAAAATGTGATGTATTTGCGCTATACATTTCGAACAATCTGATCACACATTTACTTGTCAAGTCAATATGTATGGAAAAGTTAAATTAAACAAAGTGAAAAAAATAAGAATTAAGAATAATTAACGCATAAGTTTGGTAATCCAATCAAATCAGGATTACCAAGGAAGGCTAAGAGTAATAACAAACTGTTTTTGATTACACAGGATGGCTTAAGTTTATGAATAGATATAGCCTCAGCGTATTTCAGTAAACGTCCTTGACCGTTTTTATAGATGACCTTAAAGGATGAGTTGACATCAACATTGTGGTTCATCTCGATTAAATGTTTAGCTATAGACGAAGTTGGTAATCTGACAAATGCATCTATTGATTTTCCACAGTTCATTTGTTTTTCTAGCCATTTTGGGATATGCTGTCTCACCCTCACATGCAAAGCGCGATTACTCCTCTTTATGTTTGTGCGACCACACACACACACACGAAAATTGGTAAACAGTGTGGGATGTGACATAATCACTTGTGCACTTTTGAGATTTTAGGTGAAGCATATTTTTCCTTTTTCGAAAATGACAAGCTGGGCTGCATTATAGGTTCTACGGATGATCGAATTCAACCTTTGTCTCAAAATCCTACTGTTTATTTCCCCGTTATATGGTAATTTGATGAAAACCATTTTCTTAGGGGCGGTATGAATTGTAGGTTTAGAGACTAATTGACTTTTACGTCTGTTTAAAATTTTTAAAGGATATCCGTTTTCATTAGGAGTATCCATCAATATTTCGTTTTCTTTGTCTATAAAATCAGCCGTTCAAATACGTTGAATCCTTTTAAACAGACATTTCACCAAGCCTCTCTTTTACTGTAATGGACAGAAACTGTGAAAATTAAGGTACTGCCCTGTCCAAGTGGGCTTTCTGTAGATTGATCGTCTTACTGAACCGTCATTTCTCCGATTTAGAAATGTGTCTAAAAATGCAGGCTGGTTGTGACTTTCTTCCTCGCATGTAAGACTGATATGATTCTGTACAGAGTTAAGTCTGTCTAATAGACGACTTGCATCTTCATGATCATTACATGTCAAAATGATATCTTCTACATATCCTCTATAGAAAACCAACTTAGAAATCAAATCAAAGGACAAGTTCTCAACATAAGACATGTTAAATTCCGCTAACAAAGGTCCTAATGGACTCCCCATAGCAACGCCATCCACTTGTCGAAATGTTCACCTTCAAACGTGAAATGGACGTTGTCAGTACATAATAGTTATAATAAGGTGACTGTTTCAAAGGAATATTGGACAGATCACCATATTCTCCAGAAATACCACCAAAACAACTGAATGAACTATCAGCTAAATGTAGAAATATGCGACGATGCTTCCATGCGATGATTATTAAATTCTGTGTTTCGTAAGTTTGATGAGAAGGGAAGGCGCTAACACACTGCCCACTGAATGCACTACACCACGTAGAGTAGACAGTATGTGATGCATTGGAATCCTTTCGTCATCACTGGCATCATCATTTACCTTTTGCATTATTTTTTTAAGCATTGAAAACACGTCTTGCCTCTCCAATGAAATACCTCTGTTGCTGAGACGGACACTTATCCATACTTACTAGCTCGACATGCAATATTTCGAATACAATCTGTAGGGAACAGTCGTCAATCCAGTCGACGAGGCAGTCAACTAGCCAGCTGATTAGTCGCTAACTTATTTAGTGTGTATGAATTTGATGGTATTCAGGTTTATTAGAGAGAACAAAGCTGGTGTTTGCATCCATCATTTCTACATCACACCAACGACCTGTGTCACTCACGCTGCTGATACCATTCCGTTTACTTGAAGTCATCTGATAGCAGATTTTGGCTGAAATCTTTGAAATTGGATGTCAAATTATCATGCGCACATCTTATGCATACGTACTACAAAATTCTTCAATCACAATGGAAACTCCGACAGTGTTGCACTCAGAGCTCACACACGCACTTGCACGCACTTGACAATTGATAAATTGACGTTTGTACAATCGAAAATAAATATGTGGATCACATCTCACAGTAAGTACTCTGTACTTCACATTATGGAAGATACAGTCGTCAATCAATACACAATATACCAATAATCGAAATTCGCTAGTTATATCACGGTACTTATCGAAACCTTTTTAAACTATCTACAGGAATATTTTTGTATTCTTCTTCTAGACAAAACATTCGAAGATTAGGAATAACAACACACTGATTATCGATTTAAATAGAACCAAAATGATTGGCGAGATGCACGTAAAACAGATAAAAATATATCTGCAGCGGTGACGACTAATACAATACGTACCTATGATCACATGAAACACCCGTTTCAATTCCACACTCTCGGTAAGCATCGATGTTGACACGAAGGATGACATAGGATCTGCAGATTGCAATGAAAAGTAAGGAATGAAAGCCTGTGACAAGAATGAGTAATTCTCATTAGTATATTCAAAATGGTAACCGCCATCAGTAACTCAGTGTTTACAACAATTAACAAGACTGGAATAACGAAATAGGTTACACGTTTGTCA
The DNA here is from genome assembly GCA_944472155.2 of Trichobilharzia szidati. NCBI lineage: Eukaryota > Metazoa > Platyhelminthes > Trematoda > Strigeidida > Schistosomatidae > Trichobilharzia > Trichobilharzia szidati. The sequence goes on along the minus strand of OX235277.1, from coordinate 17,425,120 downwards.
AGCAGTCACAAAGGCAAAATTTATTCTACGCTTGAATAATCATCATCAGCGTTCACTTTATATATATCAGCATACTTCACCCACCAGTCGCCTATATACCAATGAGATTCTTCCCGCCGGGTAGGATACAGTGAGAATGAAAGTGTAAAATGTGCTGCACACACATTAGATTTTATGGTGCTATGATATCAGCCATTGTACATTTCGAATAATAGCAGCGAAAACTTGATTTCAGTTAAAGCTCTGAGTTTGTGACAGATCACAGAAAAGCCTGCAGTAAAAGCTCTTGCACTGATTTAATGGAAGGATGCTGTGAGAGTGAAGTGACAAAACACGACTGCATTTGACCGACTGGAAACATTTGGAAGAAATGACTTTCACGGATGGTCCGGATCTAATCCGACGTGAACTGAAAGACCATCAGCGGCAGTAAATCACTCTCATGAATGGAGCACACCAAGTAATGCAAAATCCTAATAACAAAACTTCAGTTTGAGTACGCATAGAATGTAACTGCCTGCGTCTATGTGACTAAATGTTTACACCCTGTAGACAAACTGCAACCGAAACCGTACAGTGCTCGAAATAATGGCGAGGCAGTGCAATAAACAGTTGAGACGAGAACCCATTTATATAATTACCTATTCTTTTAACAAAATAGTGATTGAGATGAATTTATCTCGACCAGATCATGAAATATGAGTCTTGGTTACCGGATAAAAAATAAGTCAGAGTGTATTGGGTATATCTCTTCCCAAATTGACTACCATATATACACTGCCATTCAATATATGACGACGGTATGTGGAGAAATGAGATCAGTCACTGAAGAAATAGTCTACAGACTCACAAGACAACACTTCAATGGTCATATCTCCATAAAATGTGATTTGAAGTTAGTCTCGAGAGATAAACTGAATGCTCTTTACTTCTCAAACGATTAATATTAACTGATAAAACGAAAAATCATAATGATAGCTATGCGATGTTTCATATATGTATATATATATATATCAATACATTTGAATTAAACAAAGAAGAAGACAACGATGAGAGCGAATTCAGTGAAGTATCCCTTTGAATTGAAGTGATCGACTACATTTAGGCAAGGTGGTACTCTTATGGCTGGTGAATCGGATAATTTAGCAGGATGCTCCGAGTGAAGACTGACAAGGTAGGACTGCAATGGACCGAGTAGAAGGCATTCGGAAATGTGGATTTCATGGATGATTTATGTCTGATGCGACGCGAAATCGAAGACCTACAGTCGAAAAGCAAGAAACTGGCAGAATTGACTGGTCGCAAAGACACGAATTCAGTCGACCACAGAAAAGATGGGGTGATGAAAGTGACCGACCAACTAACAAATACAACAAGCAATAATAACCAATATCAGTAGGAGGAACTCGAAAGAGATCGCTTCATTCTCTTATCTGACCAGACAGCATCGTTTCAACCGCATGTAACGCTTCGGAAGGATGACTGTATGAAAAACACACAAAATCGAGAAATACAAGACAGACCTCATCACTCTGAATCAGTTCGGACATCTACTACACCCAGCACAAATAACACTTTTCGGATTTCCGACGCCAATGTCAAGTCAGTCATTCAGTTGGTTCTGCTATATGTTCAGTAGGCTGGCCATCGCGTCAACATGAGCATTTGCAACTACCTGTCACAGAATTTCATCACCCACTGAGGAGACGGTTGCATGACACAGCGAAAAGCAACGCGCTGGGCGTCGCCAAAATAGGTCTTCGAGATAAGCGTATACAATGCATATCAATCCATTTTCGACTCTATTTCTTCTGTGCATACTACTTTTACATCAAAGAACAGAAGAATGAAAATTTTTTAATCAGTATAATGAGACTTAGTTGGAGTTGTTTTCATCGAAATTATTACTATTCAATTTTATTTTTCTCGTATGATTTTTCACCTGTTATTGTGATTCCGACCAAGGTCACACGTGCTCCTTATTTTCACATTCCAATGTGTAAAATACAAAAGCCAGAGAAATTGAATTGTATGGTACCAGACTGTTGATTATCTATTCATTCACAGAAATAATTAAAACCACTGTTTGATATTGTCTCATGTTAGTTTCGATAGTAATGTCGTGAGTTTCAATTTTTCATCAATTTACTCACACTACTCAGTTCGACTGAAAGAGATTCACTCAAATGGCTCCGCCTGGACTTATTTCTCATTGATGATAGCCAGCTGCATAAACTGCTATGATGAAACATTGTTGTGATAACATTTGAAATACCTTTTGATTTTGTGAGAACCATCTATTTGAATAAATGTATGTGAGCTCAATGTGCTCTCTTTGTTATTGCCTATCTCAGGCGAACAGGTAAATGGCATTTCTGGAAGTGAATATACACAGCTGGGTAATGTCATGTGTAAGTATCAATTGGTATCTCAGTGAACACATTAAAAGAAATCGATAGTGAGTGAGACAAGTTTTTGACAGATTTTTTGTTTATCTTGACTTGTATGCAGTAAGGATCAAAAGTCTTACAACAAGCATAGGAATCAAAGTGATTCTGGAAGTAGTAATGAAGGAACTTACTACTGATCCTGCACTCGATCATTAGAAATGATCATCACTTGTAGGGGTTCATTTGTATCACAATTCCAGGTGAGTGCTATGTTAAACATTTTTTGGGAATTTCTATTCAGTTTTGCTTGTGATGTTCAAATTTATGTGGTATATTGTGTTAACATTTTCAGGACACTATCGCATGGAAATGCTGTATATTATCTTGTCAGAATGATGCTCTTCAATAGATTTTAATTTGTCTGTAAACATTCTCACACAAAACTTCACCTATCAAATTACAATTGAAATAGTTTAAAAGTTGTGAATGCAATGCCCTTGGCGTTACTTATATATCTCCTCGAATTTACGAAAGCTAGTTTTGTAGTGGACAGTAGAAGTTAGTCAAAATTTATCCTTCTAACAAATGTGAGCATCATCCATAAACTTACAACTTGACAACTAGTCACAGTACATTAGATTGCATTCGATTGATGTAATCACAAAAATGACTGAAAAAAGTCGAGCTTATAAAATATGCTTTGTTTCACATCCTGTCTCTGTTAATTTATTTTTCAATAGGCATCAATTATCATCAACCAAAATGGAATTAAAGAACGTTTAGTAGTCAGCAAGTGTTGCTCACTACATTCGCCACTTTCAATGCAGACAGAGGATGAAGATAAAACACCATGTCAGCGCAGAATAATGCGTAGTAGTAATCCGGTTCACCTCCTCTGGCCTAAATTTACTAAAAGTGGATCTTGTACAGCAACAGCCGTCTAGTACTGACAGTAGCATTCAGGAAACTACAAAACAATCACGCCTGCCTATGGAACTAGGAATTAATTTCGATATCAGTATCCCTGTTAATAAAGTCTCACCGAAAGATGTTAAAATAGCTAGAACTGCTGCAAGTTGTTCTCAGAAATCGTCATCTAAACGTAGTAACCTCACCACGATGAACAAACTTCACAGGATTGAGACTAATGATAGAGGAAAATTACTTTGTATTCAATAAGCCTGCTGAGAGTAAACCTCAGACCTTCTACTAACATTGGACTGGAGGGCATTGCTTCAATAATTGTAAAAAACAGTGGAGGTGACATTCCTCTCTTACTTCTTACACTTTTACTCAATATCTATGGACACTGGCACTTGCCTTAATGAGCCGAAAACTAGCTTTATATTCTCACACAAGAAATCTGGTAATAAGGCAAACGCTCGCAATTACAGACCCATAAAGATAACCTCGGTTATCTCATGAGCCATGGAGTAAATTGTCAAAGGTCAATTATCAGACTATCTACTTAGGTAAGATTTTGTTACAAGGTCTCAACACGGATTTCTCAAAAGCAGTTCCTGCGTTACTCGTCATTTCAACTGCATCACCAGTAGTCGGGGAGCACGTAAGCTAGTCGTTGTTCTCTATTTCGATTTATGTAGGCCCTCTGACATGGTATCTTACGGTATCCTCTCTGAGGAGCTGTACGCATGTGGAATACGCAATCCATTACTGAAATGGTCAATCGAAGTGAGGTCAGTATTTTATCATTCTAGGCAGATCGCAAGTGTGCTTGTGCAACGTAGTGTCCTAGGACCACTTGTATTCACAGTCCACGTTAACAGCATTTGTAAATGCTTCACCTCAGGTAAACCATTCATATATGCTGATGACATCAAATTCAGTTATGAATTAAACGATATGGTAATTAAAATACTTCTTGAGCCAAGTGGTCTCGCAACATGGTGTGCTGAATGCTGTCTAAAGTGTAACATTACCAAATCCGGCTGGATTTGCAACGACATCAGTAACCTTGATCTAAATCTTGAAGTTAATTGACGAAAACCATGCAGGCTCAACTCAGTCGTAGATCTCAGTATCAGATATTCAGCTTACTAACCGTTCTCTGAACAAACTGATTATGCTCGACGTAAAACGTGAAGGTTCCCAGGATGCAATTTCTTTTGTTGTGAAACCAGGATTTTATTAAACAATGTATGTGTACGACTCAATTTAGAATACTGCCTATTTATTCTTAGCGAACGGCGACTGAATGACAAGGCTGATTTAGAAGGAGTGCAACGGCAATTTACATAAACAACTCTAAGTTCAGAATGTGGTTCCGAATAATATGAGCTTTGTGGCAGGCCGACATTAGAACCACTCTGGAAAAGACGTATCAAAATAAAAATTATTATCAACTACAAGCTTACAAAACCTCGACGAGGAGTAGAGTGCACTGTAAAGTAACTTTAAAGATTATAATCTAACAACACTGTGTTTTGAGCGTTGTGTGTTCTGTCAACCGACATCATATCGCAATTGAAAATAGGTCTTCCCAGAACATGCCGACCTGGTTATCTCAGATGAGGTGAGGGTTCGCTTTTCAATGAAAGCGGCAACTGCAGATAGCATGTGCTTAGCCTGTATGCACACAATGAGTAATTCTGATGGAGTAATGGTTGTTTTGCGATGAAATATCAAGAGGAAATATGACAAGGGTACAGACATTCAGAAATTCATTGATAGTCATGGATAACCATGCTGAGATGCTCACCTCAAACTAGAGAGCCGTGGAGGGTGAATTCTCTACCACCAAATTATCGATAGAAGTAACGCATTAACAGGAAATGCATACTTAATATTCAACGAAATTATCTGAATATATAAGAAACTTTGTTGTTTACTTCCCTATGTGTTTTCGCAAGAGGTATGACGGCAGCCTTCTCTCTCAACTTGTTGACTGGCCTCACAATTCAGTACAAGAAAGAATCTAAAATGTGTCACTTATTAAAAAAACCAGATTGATTGCTGCAGGCAGGTCACTCCTGAGATTCAAATAAATACATTGATACGCGTTGGACATTTGTTGAATACTACCAACCTGCATGTTCAAATGTCATAGTTTCAGAAGTACAGTCTATTGAGTATGCAGCTTGGAAATCACAATGACTCAATTCACCATTGTTGATGAGAAGAGTTGTTCACTGATGAGATATTCTCTTCAACGATGTCATGCGTTTTTACCCTAATGTTTGCCTTCAGATAGTTTCAGAGCACAATTTAAGCAAGCAAATACACAGTTTTGTTAAACCCACATAAAGCATAAAAATACACAATAAAATGGCCGTCATTGACTTTTGAAGTAATATGGAGCAGTAGAAACGAATATAAATAAAGGGGATTTTTTATTTTATCACAGCTTGATTCCACAGAGTATTTTGGTACAAGTATGAAATTTTCAGCATGTGATATCGGTAGCCCAAATTTAGCAGACCGACCATAAATATCAGGTGTGCGTCGGCGGGATATTAAACCTATGGCAATGTGCATGGTTGACGAGAGTCCAAAGCGCTGTGCCACCGACTCACGTACTGATAATTACAATATTATTAATAATAAAAATGATATTATTAACATATATGATAATTGTGTTCTTCATTTTAAGACGGGTCGAATATATGGATATAGGATGGATGGAACAGATGTTTTGAGAACGAATCCTCAGTCAAGTGATGGGATCTCTTTTGCATGAAAGAGAAAGAAAATACTTGAAGTGTATGCACTGGCCAAGCCATGACAATTTACTGGAGAATACGTATCTTCCTATCTATTTCCATTTCGCCCTTTTGTCACCAGCATATCAAGACGTGATAGAAATCCATATGTTTTCCGTTTCGTAAATGAACGCAATTCACTTTGGCGCTCCGTCTCTCCCCATGACCATTTAACTTCAATTTACAATAGTTATCTCGTTCACTATTACGACTGATATTGTTCTACTTATACTCCTTACTGATACTTGATTCTGCTGAACCGCATCGATTCAAATATCTATGATACGTATTTCAGTATGTTTTTGTCAAGCACGACGAGAATGTCTGCCAAAAATGCGTATTTCCCTCCTTGAATAATGTTCTGAATTTATGTAATACAGAATGTGTCCATCAGATAGAAGATGATCCTTTATTTAGTTAATCAAGTGGCATTAGAAAACTGATTCAAGTGTACAGAGCTCAAATGAAATTGAAAGTGAGTGAATTTCAGATAGGTGTTCAAATGAGTAGAAAATGTAATAGTGGGAAGCGATAAAAATTAGAACCGTCGAAAATTTACACCAAGTTTTCGGCCGAATATGTCTCTTGCAGAATCAATAACTGGACTAGCATCTTCTGTGTGCACTATTCGGGATATAAGATGTGGATAAACATGTGCATCTGCATTGATATTCATGACATCACTTTACCAGTCCTAGGCTGCATGGATCTGCACACAAAAGAAAGAGCAAGAAAGTACAGGTAAGCTTAGGAATTTCCTATCCATTTGTCAAATGGATTTTGGAAGAAATATAATGTATATTGTGAATAAAGTGTCTTCTTCGAATAGCGGAATTGTTATGCAACACTTATATAGAGTGCAAAGTACGGGAAATATTTAGTTTGGTCGTTTGGTCGCTTTCTTCTCTCAGCTAACTAGGAGGCAAAGTTTCAATTACAGGCAGGAGAAGCGGATAAAGATATTAAACCAGCGAATGACGGAGAGCAAATTCGGACTTTCACTACACTGACATCAGATTGAAAACAGTCTACACTGACTCAAGATTAATAAAAACATTTAGATTTGAACACCCAGCATGAGTCAGTCGCTTCTCTTGTATGTGTGTGAACGACTTGCACTGTGAGTCACAAAATGCAGTCATTTGTCAACAACTTGCTTCACTAACTTCATAAGAGGGTAAGAAGAGAAACAAGGAACTCTGTGAATGCACCGACAAACGAGAACCTGTTGCGAAGCAAATGTTGCGAAGAAAATGAAGATGGATTGGTTATATGCCATTGAATAGACGGCAAAATAACATCGATATCAATTCAGACCATCACTCGAGTGGAACGCGATCTGAAAATTACGAGTTGGACGTGGTTTTGAATGTGAAATACAGAAGAATGTGTGAAAAGATCAGACAATATGGGTTATCTTGAGACTAGCTAAATAAGACCGAATATGGAAGGACAAAGCGGAGATGTGTGACTGAATTGATATATTCCAAACAGAACCCAAGTGAACAAAAACAATATTAATGGGTAACACCCAGATACTCTTCGACAACTTCGATAGCATCTCTAATCACTTTTGTTCATCATATTGAAATGTAATCAATGTACGTGAATGATTCAGAAGGATTTATTTTTGAGAATTTACTGAGAAAAAGAATAGTTTTCTTGAGGAAAGTGCATCTGGATTCGACAAACACACAGAAAGAGATATATGTGAAGAAGCACAAGCTCAGACTGCAACGCTTCATGCTTAAATGAAGCGTCTTTTTTCTGAATACTTACAGCTTCATTTGAAAATGGTCTTCAAGAGAAACCATTTCAATTTCACGGAAAACGTTAAACCAGTGAAATGCTTCCATTTCTTCAAAGCCAGAAATGTTCGTGATGTATGGAGGACCCGATTGTCCTTGCTGAAAGCACTGAGTGTTTTCACACATGTTTTCCATACCGATATTTCACAACAACAGAGTCAATCACAAGGTGGTTATTTTGCACACTTGTGTTGAGTGACTTCATGCGAGAGCCACCATTAAATGTTTCCTCTCTGTTCCAAATACTCCGAAGCCCTGTCACATGTTGAGATGTCTTCATGTGCATCTAAGAATGTCTTCATATTATTCAATCGCACACAATTGTTTTGAAAGGTGTGATAGACCACTCACATACATTTCCACTAATTTTACATCCACGTGATTTTGATTATTTCGAATGAGAAAGACTTAGCGTGCGTACAAGCCATAAAGTGTAAACTTCTGATCCAGTACATAAGGTGAAATTACACTGACAAGAATGCATACTGGGAATGATGGCTTGCAGAGGTTCATTGAACATTACGTGCGCGGATGTGAATTTCATCACGAGGCACACTTCTCACCTGCGTATAGGGTAGGCAGAAATATATTCCAATGTGGGAAGAAGGTGGATTGAAAAAACTGAATTGTTGATATGCGCCATAGATAATGCTAATTGAATAGCATACCTACTGATAATCTTATTCCTTCCTGAGTTCGTGTTCCACATACAACTGAGTTGATTGACTATGTTAACTGATGGACTATCTTCTCAACTTACACATGCACCTCAATACAGTTTCTGATATTATTTTCATTTGCCTTTATTGGCTGAATTTACTGTAATATTCATGGATTTATAACTACAAAGCCTGAAGAAAAAGTTATCGAAAACAATTGTTCGCTCAAAATCTTGTTTTGATTTCAATATGAGGATATTTCATTTACGGAAATCTTCTGAGAATCCCATTGCACTGAAGGCGCTCAACGAGTATCTGAAGTATTGTGCAAAGCTCGCTGAAGCGAAAACCAATGTGGAGTTTATCCGAGACTTTACTGAGAATAACCATTATGCTAAATCATTTTCCATTCACTTCGTCAATGAAAAGTGCGCCCTGATACGAAATCTCTCAATCGATTCGCTCATTATCAGATTGAATCTCTTCAAGGATATATTAGTACATTAAGAAGAAATATTCCAGATAGACAATATGCTGTTGATGAACTTTCCACAAATTTAAAGGAATTATTCCTTAAATACATCCATGATGTTTCTAAAACTAGAGAAAATAAAAAAGAATCCAGCTTAAAAAAGGATTAGTCACGGAAATATCAGAATTTCATTTTCCCAAGGACCCTGAAAGGTACGTCTTCAACTTTGCCAGTGTGACTTTAGATAAGACTGCTATGGAAGTGTTGTCACTATGTTATCTTTGGAAGTGACATCACTATTTACCAACTGTCAAATACATATGCGAGCAACTCATAGAAAAGAAAAGAGAAATTGAGATCACACCAAGAAAATTGAAAGAATTACTACTAAAATGCACTATGAACGTTCAATTTCATTTAATAAGGAGTATTACCGCCAAATAGATGGGGTTGCTATGGGTTCTCCCCTTGGTTCCTTATTAGCTGACATATTTCTATCTAAATTAGGAAATGGTCCTTCAAAAGAGGTACTAAACAAACTCGATTATTATTGTCTATGCGTTGACGATAACTTCATCATTTGTAACAATAGTCTGGATAGACAACACCTGCTCCGAGTATTCAATAAGGTGCACCCAGCTATTAAATTCACTTGTGAAGAGGAACCCCAAGGTAGTATTCCATTTATGGATGTTCTTCTTACAAAGAGAACAGCCGGTACCTTAAAGAGTAACATCTATAGAAAAGCGACGTGGAATGGACAATACACCCACTTCCATAGCTTCATACCTATACAATAAAGGCGCAACCTAATTCGTTGTCTTACTCATAGAATTAGACGCAAATGTACCGACGACTGCATTGAAGATGAAATAAGAAATCTTACAAACGCCTTGCTACAAAGTATATGAAACAACACACAAAATTAAGCGAGACACAGTAAGTAAGAAAAAGCTCTACTTAAATTTACAATTCAAAGGCGACATATTAAACCGTAGATTAACAAGATCAGTTGAAACAACTTTCAGTGCCGCAAAACTGCATGTCACTTTCTCAACCAAACCGATATTGACACTGTGCATTAAAGAGATATTACCCAAAACGGCGATATCAATGTGTGTATATAAATTCAACTGCTCCCGTGGAGCTAGTTGTATAGGTCGTACCCAAAGGAATTTATCTTTACGCACTCATGAACATATTCCGGTCTGGCTTGGGAAAAGAGCGAACAAATCATTAAATAGTGCAATTCTGGCTCATCTGGTGGATAGCGAACACAGCATCAAAGTAGATGAGTCATTTACAGTTGTGCATCGAGTACCAAACAATCTCCCCAAAATCACACGATCACGCCTACTAGCCATAGCTGAGGCTTTAGAGATTAATAGAGAAAGACCAGACTTATGTGTACAGGAAAAACTTATTCACTCTCTCTCTGTCGACCCTGGCCCACTATAAGGTCACCAGGATCATAATTTTCTGTATTATTATTACCATTATTATCATTCTGTGATATCATGTCTTTATTATCCATTTGTCCACACAGTTTATTTCACCTCATTGTTATCCTTAATTTTGTCAACTTTTGTGATTTTATACTAAGCCTACCAATTCTGTAACATCTTATTACAATTCACAATTTAGACTCTTTACTTTATCATTAAACATTATCGGTCAGCCCTCACATTCTTTGTCACTTTTGTTAATGTGTGTTTGTATGTATTTTGTGGTTATCACATTTTTCTCACCACAATGACACTTGTATTCTGTTGACTATAAAACAGCACTATATCACACAACTGTTCATTCACACTTCATCAAATGAAGAAGCACAAGCTCAGACTGCAACGCTTCATGCTTAAATGAAGCGTATTTTTTCCGAATACTAACAGCTTCATTTGAAGATGGTCTTCAAGAGAAACCATTTCAATTTCACGGAAAACGTTAAACCAGTGAAATGCTTCCATTTATTCCAAGCCAGAAAGGTGTATGATGAATAGAGGAGTTATATGGTCTAGACTGTTTCTTGCTGAAAGCAATCGGTGTACTCAGACATTTTTCCCATACCGATATTTTACAACAACCGAGTCAATCACAATACGGTGCTATTGTCTACTTGTGTTGAGTGGATTCACACGAGAGCCACCATTAAATGTTTCCTTTCTTGCGCAAATACTCCGAGTGCCTCTCACTTGCTGAGTTGTCTCTATATTATTCAATCGCACACAATTGTTTTGAAAGGTGTGCTAGACCACTCACATACATTTCCACTGATTTTACATCCACGTGATTTTGATTCTTTCAAATTTAAGAGATTTAGAGTACGTACAGGCCATAAAGTGTAAACTTCTGAAACCAGTGCATAACGTGAAATTACAGAAACAAAAATGCATACTAGAAATGATGGCTTACAAAGGTTCTTTGAACATTAAGTGCGCGATGTGAATTTCACTACGAGCCACACTTCTCACCTACTCATAGGGCAGGCAGAAATATATTTTAATGTAGGAAGAAGGCGGATTTAATAAACTTATTCAAGTATTGGTTTGTAAAGATTTGGTTGATTGGTAATAGGATTTAATCATGAGCTGACATTGGTTAGAGAACCATTGGAAAACCTGGGTGTACTGGACAGCTTTTTCCTCTTAGTTTGGGATTCTTCATCAGTACGCACCCACCAGGATTCGAACTCTGAACCCAATGGCTACAAGGCGAGCTCGTGTACTGTTAAGTCACTGGGGCCAATCCAATGGCTCATGAATTATAATTTCTGTCAATTCACGATACAGCCCAACCGCAACTTAATTGTTGATATGCGCCATTGATTGAATAGCATTCCCACAGATAATCTTATTCACTGATTATCTAGTGTTCCACATAAAAATAAGTCCATGAGAATCCTCAGGAAGATCTGTGTGCGTACATGAATTTCGTGCAGCTTCACTCATTCCCTTCAATGTATGATTGTACAAATCTTAAACATTTGTCGTCCTCTAAATCCATCTTCTTTTTATAATTCTTCAAATTATCTGTCGCTTCTCAAGGATTCATTTTAAAATGCTTGATGTTATCTCTGAATTTGCTTGTTAAGTTTGAAAACCATTGTGAACGAGTGAACAAAGTCTCACTGAGTGGCACGCGTCTCGATGACCTCGTCGCATAATCTGACCAGACATAGATAGACCATTCTCTTTGTTCACATACCAAAGAGTGCACACAGCTTTGATGTTTCATTGTTAGTAGAAGTCACATCATTAGTCTTCACATTTTTCCGTCCTTATTGTTTACTTGGTGAGCGTCTTGTCTTTGCTCTCAGATCTCGCTACTTCACAATAGAAGCTTGAATTCATTAGATCAATAATTGAATAGCTTGTACTACTTTCAATTCCAAATAGACACTGGTCATACATATACCATTTCGGACATTTTTATTCTTATACTGAATAATAACGGATAAATTCATCTGAAATTGAAATTAAAGCAGATAAAACAATGTCGAGTGTCGAGAGACACCATCGTGTAAGAATTGCAAATTTTGCAGACATGTGTGAAGCCAAAAACCTCGACAGATTTCCGAAAATGCCAACTTCATTAAAATGACTTTGTTCATGAAGAATGAAAATGTATGACAGGTATACGATAACACATTGTACAATGTCCTTAGGCAAGGAGTGATAAAAGTGCCTTGTTTGTCCGGCCGACAAGCCACTGACCAGCTGATCAGTGCTGCATATCTCAGTCATGGCAGCCAACCACAAGAGAAAGGATACATGAAGAACCTACTGTGATTTGGAAATGTCCATCCGATATTATTCTATCAAATATGGTTTCACAGTCTTATGCACATTTTCACCATTGGTAATTTCGCAGTCGAGCAATAGTCAATGTATGATATGGGAAAACAATATTTGCGCCTCTCCAGTGATAACACTTTTGATTTATCTATCAGATCTGTGGAAAGTTCACACAAGTATACTGTAGCATTCAGCTGACTCGTCTAAGGTAAACAAAGTGTACATGTCAATGTTTGATTCAAGTTATACAGGTTGAAATTGCGATCTAGCATATAAGGTAAATCTTCACGTCATATCTTGGTGAGTGATACTGTTGAATGAAAGAATCAGGTTTCTCTGAATAATTCTAGAAATTTCCTATGCAGTACTCAGAGGTTACATTTCATTTTGAACTGAGTCAAAATTTTGTCAGTCAGATTTGCTAGTTCTACTTCGTAATGGCTGCTCACACAACACAAATAATACTCAGCTTCACACATTGCTTTGAACATTGCGAAAATCTTCATAGGATAAGAAGCCATGCATTTTGGAATGACTGAAGTTTACGGCAGTAGTTTTCATCGACAGTGAAGAAATGGATATATTTGTCTGGTCCAGTGACTGCAGTTGCTGCAGTTCCGAACTAGTACTCATCAGCCACGCGTACTTGTTACCATTTAATCATGTGAAACCCTTGAAATTCCATGAACTATGCTAAATTATCGAATCGGAAACACCTAATGTCAAGATCCAGTGAGTCGCATTACAATATCATTATTCAATTTCTAGTCGTCAAATAAGATATTCGTGTATTTTAGCAAGAAAGGAAGGGAAGTGATTATACGAGTATCTGCTTTGAGTGCTCACTCTCCATCAGCTCTCTTGTGACTAATATGCCTCATCCTATCTCTAGAGTGTTTGCTTGTCCTACCAGGAATTTTTCCGATATCCTGTGTGCTATATGCATGATCCCAGATGAACCGATTCTGTTGAAAATGCTTGTTGAAACAGCTGGAAGTGGCAATGTTATTGTGAAGGTTATAACAGATATGAGTATTGGGTAATTTTTTGTCAGAATATGTGTGAATTCTTGGTTTCTGGTTGGGGTAGTTATCGGTCTGGCTAACAATTTGTTTTCGTAGTGGATGAACGGAATAATACTGATTACCTCTCTGTGTTTTATGTCTGGAAGTATTGGTTGGATGTGAGGAAGAGATGAGTGAGGCAGTCAATGAATTCGGAGAATTGTGAACAGATTCAGTCAAACCAGCACCAAATAACAAATCGTCAACGATAAGATAGTAGAGCAAATGAAATTGATTAGACTGGGAACGGAAGAATAAGTGAATGTACGAAATGTGAAATACAACATTCACAGAAACACTACTAGATAAGTGAGACACTTTATTCAGACAAATCATTCGAATTACATAAGACACATAGTGAAAAATCGAACCCCCCTCTTCACTCATCTCACCTCACCAATACACACATTCAACATCAAATAACATCGTCACAACCACTCACTGGAACAGACTCCGGTTAGTAAAACACCTATTCAACTCACCCACTCACTTTATCATCCCCTCATTCAGACACATCAACAGTGTATATCAGAATATTTTTATTGGTACACACTCATTCAACGACAGCCACATGTGTTCATATCACCGTCTTCTTGCATAGTATAAATACGTCTCTGTATTCCTGGGTTCTTATCATTGTAATCGACGAGTATCAGTGTTATTCAGTGAAAATGGTGAGTCAGTGTGTGATATTTGACAGTGACATTCACGTTTCTTTTGTTCAGATTTGCTACCTGCTTCTTGCGGTTCTAGTGACTTCAGCCGTCGACAGTGCGCGTATACAGGGGAATCATTCGATGACAGTCGACGTGCTCCACCATTCATCCCTTCAAGGTGAGATAAGCTCTACATTTTCTGAGTCATCTGTGCATGTGAAATAACTCAGTTTGTTGATGCACACCAGCTATTGTTTGAATTTATGAAGTAGGCTGCCCCAACTGCTCGCGTGTTATTTTACGCGTTTCTATGCAAATTTTTGATATTTCTCACCTCGTTGACGGCATGTATGTTCTCGCCACATCAATTTTGTGATATGTGTACTCTGGCTTTGATTTGTTTGCAAAATAGTCAACTGACATCGCGTATTTATTAGTTGGAAGTCAGACGTTATGGATTGATGAAATATTTGTGGCCTATTCTCAATGCCTCTGACACTGTCGTTGGACGACTGCAGCATTCCATAATGACGAAAAAATTCACTCTCCAACGAGACGAGAATCACACTCGTAGAAATGTGAATCAGATTGAGATATGATGTTTAACGTGTGTTTTCTCTATTCACTTTCAGGTGATGGCAAGCATTCTGGTCTCCAGTATCGCCCAGCTGTGGATAAACGATGGAGATTTGAGATAGCATGTATTTTCACACCAATGAAATGTTGATCAACATTAACTTTTGAACTGTAATCTATTTTGTCGGTTGGTTGCAACCAATGCGTGTAATATTTGATTTCTAATAAACGAGGTTTTAATAAAAGTTGAAGTTGCTTTTCTCATGAGAAATCTACGCTGCGGAAAGGACCGATGTGTGAGCGTAACTGTGAAAGAGAACATGAAGACAATCAGTTACAGTGACTGATGAGGTGAAGTGAGATTTCTAATAATAATTGAAGAAAACCATCTTAGATATTGAAAGGTAGAAATAATTGTAGAAATTGAGAGGTTATATCACTTAACGCGAAATTTTTGTTGCCTTTGGGGAACCATCTAGAAGGAAATGTCTACTCCACTAGATTTAATTCACAAGCATTTATATTGAATGATCGAGAAGCATCAGATATTTGGATGAAGCATGAAAAGAAGATGGATTTAGAGGACGAGAAATGTCCAATTCTTGTACAATCATACATTGAACTGAATGGGTGAGGCTGCACGAAATTTAATTACGTACAGGGATCTGGCTTCTCCCTGAGGATTCCCATGAACTCAGTTGTATGTGGAACACGTTCTCATGAGGAAATAAGATTCAGGCTTATTCAATCCTTTGTTTCTTACTACATTGAAATATATTTCTTCCCACTCTACACGCAGGTGATATGTGTGCCTCGTAGTGAAATTCACATCCGCGCACGTAATTTTCGAAGAATCTTTGTAAGCCATCATTTCTAGTATGCATTGTTGATTGTTTACTTTCAGAAATTCACAATTTATGGCCAGTACGTACTCTGAATCTCTCTCATTCAAAATAAACAAAAATCACGTGGATGTGAACTTAGTGGAAATTTATGTGGGTGGTCTATCACACCATTCAACACAATTGTGTGTGATTGAAAAATATGAAGACTTTCTTAGATGCACATGAAAACATCTCAAAATGTGACAGGGCTTCGGGATATTTGCACAAGAGAGGAAACATTTAATGGTGGCTCTCGGGAGAATCCACTCAACACTAGTAGACAATAGCACCGTATTTTGATTGACTCGGTTGTTGTAAAATATCGGTATGGAAAACATGTCTGAATACACCGAGTGCTTTCAGCAAGCGACAGTCTAGTCCATATAACTCCTCTATTCATCATACACCTTTCTGGCTTGGAATAAATGGAAGCATTTCACTGGTTTAACGTTTTCCGTGAAATTGAAATGGTTTCTCTTGAAGACCATTTTCAAATGAAGCTGTTAGTATTCAGAAAAGAGACGCTTCATTTGGGCATGAAGCGTTGCAGTCTGAGCTTGTGCTTCTTCATTTATATTTCTTTATGTGTGTTTGCCCAATCCAGATGCACTTTCCCCAAGATAACTATGCTTTCGCTCACTCGACTGTCGGAAATGAACCCTTTTGAATCATTCACGTACATCGATTTTATCTCAATATGCTGAAGGGAAGTGATGGGTGGTGCTGTTGAGACTTGCAAAGTCGTCGACAAATATGTGGGGGTTACCCGTTTATATTGTTCTTGTTTCTTTGGGTTCTGTTTGGAACATATCAATTCAGGCGCACCTCTCCACTTTGTTCTCTTCCATTCGATCTTATTTAGCTATTCTCAATGTAACCCATATTCTCTGATCTTTTCACACAGTCTTCTGTATTTCACCTTCAAAGTCACGTCCAACACGTAAATTTTAGATCGCGTTCCACTCGATAGCGATGTTATTTCGCCACATAGTCAATGGCATATGACCAATCCATCTTCATTTTCTTCGCAACATTTGCTCCGCAACAGGTTCTCCTTTGTCGGTGCATTCACAGAGTTCCTTGTTTCTAATCTCTTCTGGTCAGTCATTTTACCTTCTTATGGAGTCAGTAAAGGCAGTTGTTGGCAGATGAATAAATTTTGTGATTCACAGTGCAGGTCGTTCACACACATATAGGGGTAGCGACTGACTGACGATGGGTGTTCAAACTCTAAATGTTTTATTTATCCTGAATCAGTGCAGATGATTTTTAAACTAATGTGGTGAAAGTGTGTTGAGAGTCTGTTTATTCTTTTCGATAAGTGCTTGTTTGATATCTGTATCCGCTCCTCCTGCCTGTATTTGGAACTGTGCTTAATAGGTAGTGAAGCGAAAAAAGCGACCAAACGACTAAATTGAATGTTTCTCGAAGTAGGCACTCTGTGTAAGTGATGCAGAACAATTCCGCTTTTCGAAGAAGAGACTTTGTATATCAAATACGTTTTATCTCTTCCAAAATCCATGTGACAAATGGATTGGAGATTCCTTACTCATTCCTTTGTGTGCAAATCCATGCCTCCTAGGACTAAGAAATTGATATCATGAATATCAATGCTGATGCGGATAAACAAAACATAATATGTCAATCACGAATGATCGGATATCATCTGAGAATATTGTTTTCTGTACGCATAACTCCAGTTTCACCAAATGGATGGCTTAGGCGTTCGTATTATAAAGCAGACGAAAGCGTACTACCCTAGGGAGTTTTATATTCACTATGTGGATTGTTTTCAAGGAGGCGTTTATCGAGACGTAATAGCTGGTGTTGGCAAAGTGTTATGTATCTCTATTTCTTCGGAACTCTTCAATTAATTCATATTTGCCTTCTATTCTATTTGCATCCTGACCATAAATAACTCATTCAACTATTGATGTTATTACGGAACTGTCGGATTATTTTGCGACATTTTTGACTTATTATTTGTGCGAACAACCTGCCAACTAGTCATTTATATAGAGCACATCAATAAATAAAGAAGTACTAGCAAATAAGATGGAAACGTATTGTCATTGGCAGGTTGTTCTTCACTTTGCAGAGTACTTTGAAGGAGGCATTTATAGAGACTGAATGATCAGTGTTAACGAGATGTTCGATTATTGCACTCCTTGTACAGCTGTGACTCCTTCAAATTAATCTTCAAAGTGAAGAACAACCTGCAAAGACAATACGTTACCACATTCTTTGCATTACAGAAGCCCAAGTCATTCAGTTGGAAGAACCATAACTATGCATACAAAATAAAATTGTTCAACTAATTCCACTTTCATGGTAACAAATCCGTTTATCTGACGTATTTTTTGGTTTATGCTTATTTTCTAACTACTTAAAACACTTGCGTAATTCCGTAATTCATTTTCTTTCTTTGTACACCCAGAGCACATCAAGCTATTCACGTTTATACGTTAATCTTCCTTAACAGTCGTTTGTGACAACTCATCACATTTGTTTCTATCCTCTTATAGCAACATGCAATTCATCTGAACCTACTAATTGTATTTGCGTTTCACCAATTTAATGTACACACATATAACACAACCAGATATATTTGTGAATGTACAGCTATGAAAATGAATTCGTCGAAAAAAGACTCTTCGCTGAACTACTTGTCTTCTCTCTAGCAATATTATTTACCAACGGCGTTTACCGTCTGCTTGAATAACTCTTTGACACTCGCAAGGTGTCTTCGTTTCAATCTTACGTAATAAGAAGCGAATTGCGCGAAAATGTCAGAAGAAATGATGACAGTGAATAATTTTCATTTCCACTTTACAGAGTTGATGTCAGAACTCACGAATTGAGTAACACGAATCCTAATTGTGCACATCAATAATCTTTTCAGTTTCTCTCAACACCGAGGGCTGTCGATTTCATAGTATCACGTTAAATTTTTGGAATGCACCGTACAAATTGTAGACACCTGCTGAGTGACCGAAAGCAACCCACTTTTCACTTCTCGACCGTGTAATTATCAAATGTTCCAGCAGAGTACACAGACAGGTGAGATATCAATTCAGAGTTCGTGACACCTATTTTTCAGCTCACACAAACAAATATAACATGCGATTTTCAAATGTGACTGACTTTCCTAATTTACTAATTCCGACTCGTCGACGGCTACTGGACGAAACTTCGAGTGTCCCTTCATCACTTTTGAAGCGATGAGTTGTTTTTGATAAACATTTACACTTTGTGCAGCATGTTCCTCTTTATCAATCAAACACCAAAACATTTTACTTCATCTTCCTTCTTTTCCAGGAAAATGGACTTTCATGAATTCAGTCTACATGGATGCGGAACGAAATCCCATGAAAATGATATGGGATTTTCAATAATTTTGCATGAGTTGTCAACGGAAAAAAATTTTTCATTGGAGTTTTATTTGTTTTTTAAACTTCATGAGAATCTATTGCTCATATTCCATACACTTTTACTCCATTCACTCACATTGTTTTGCAATGAATAGGTCTGAATATACTTAATGAAAAGTGTAGGAAAATAATGATTTTTCCTAATTAGATTTTCATAAAATTTTTAGGGAATACCAGGAAGAATATTCGAATTCATTAACCCCCAAGTCCCCAAACATTTACATGCTTTCAAAATATGAAAATGAAAGTTCATGGAGTGAGGAAAGACAGAAAACAGAAACATTTAGTAAATAGCGTTAACTTTTACTTCAGTGAAGCAACACAAGATGCCTCAAGTTCATCAAAATGGAAACCTGCTCAGTAAGCTGAGCTCTCTAGTGTGTAAGAATAACTAGTGTTGTCAAAGTAAAACGTTATCAATTGAGTCAGATATTGTCTACACTCTTTTTGTGTGTGTAAAAGTGTTGTCTGAAGCAGACTGTCGTCAATTTCAGTCAGCCAGTCAAACAGTCAGTCAGCTGGATAGACAGCAATTCAGTTAGTGTATATGTATCTGATAGTATTCGAGTATATAAATAAGAACCAGTGCTTTCATTTGCACTCATTATCTCTGCAACATTCCAGGGACCTGTATCACTCAGGTTGATGTCACAACTCCATTCTCTCAAAGTCATCGTAGAACTTAGTATAGCCGAGTTATCTGAAATCGGATAACAAAATAACATGCACACATTTAATGATTACATGATACACAATTCTTCAAAGACGCCACCTTCAGACCACTTGAAGTGTTCTTCAATAACAATTGTGAGTCTCATTAACATCTTGCGCTTACCACGCCCGCTGGACCAAATTCCCACCGATGATAATGTTTGCTATGCGATCCACCTCTAGACTACTTGATGAGTTCTTCAGTCCAAGTGCTATGAGGGACAAACCTGACCAGTCTACGAATTTTGATGGACTTCGACAAAATTTGGCTAACTTACGGCTGATTCCATCACGGGAAGGGTCATGTGAGGTTTGTATACCCAAATACTTAGTTCCATGCTCCCGCCTGGTTGTACACTGCAATAAGGCATAACCACCACTAAGTACACTATTTGAAAGACATATCAAAGTCAAGGTGAGGCGTTAAAAACACTGCGCTTCAATGGAGTTATATCGCGCATAGTGTCAGTCGTGACAGACTACAACCAGCCTGAGGAGAAAACTACTAATCCTGTCAAACAAGTCAAGTGGGTTAGGCTTTTAACTTGCGAAACGGACTGAACAACCAGTGAACTAAAAACATAAATATAGAGATTTCTTCAGTGTCTCACACATACGCCCTCATTCTTTCAGAAAATGCTAAGTAGAAGAAAATACATGTGTAGGAGCAGATCTTATTCTTTTGAATTACATCCTGGTTAAGTGACAATTTAAAATGAAAACCGCACTAAATGAAAGGATAGCAATTCCAATGGAGAATTTTTGGGGAAATAAAAATTTATCATTCCGTTCTCTAGGCAATGAGTCCTTCTCGTAATTACGAGATACCTTTACAAGTAGAAATTAAATAGCTTCTTTTCTTTCCGCAATCAAGTCTCCTTAAGAATAAGATTCAGGAGAAGAGAGAGGCGAAGACTGAACATCGTAGTGCCGTAGATAACTTGAGTGAAACTGGGTCCGTGGAATTCAGGGCGAGTTTCATCCATACCACAGAGTTTATTCTTTTTGCAAGGGCAATGCACGACTGTTCAAGGCGTGTTTTGAAATTGTTTGTGCCTCCAACGTGTGTCTTCCTTCTTCTTCTAAGTTAAATGAAGTGTACCCAGTGGTAAGTGAGTGAGCACGTGTTAGCTGGTCAGAGGCTGTTGAAGCCCAATATAGCCAGTGTAGTGCTGGGTGTGGCATTCTTGGAAGTTCCTCCAATGGATTCATTCTCAAAATGCCCAAGTTTTACCCGCCATTTCTCCACTAGAATCTCGTCTCCATGTGGCGAGTTGAAACTCCAAGCCCAGTATGAGTGCAATGGTCAACACTCTGTTATGAGGTCACTGTTACTCAAGTTTCTGCACTTTCAGCCGATTCACTGACATTGATTAGTATTAGAAACAAACATGTTTGCAAAATTTACAAATACAGCTGCTTTACAGAGTATAAACGACAAACATCACACTGTGAGAGTGGATCTAACATTTGATAAGTTCTACAAACTCACAGTTACTGAGAGGTAATATTCTCTTATGCGATGCGAGCAGGTTTTTGAACGTGATTTCAAGTGGACCGACACATTTTGCCGCATGGGTTATTTGAACACCACAAAGTGCATAGTGTGGAAGTTCAACACAAAGTTCGTAAAATACAAATGTAAGATACAACATTACTGTCTAATTATCATGATGCAGAGAAATAACTGTGGAAAGTGTAGAAAAAGACAGAAAGAAATCGCATGAGGAGTGCACAATTGACTGAGAGATATTGAAACATAATCCAAGTAACACTCATGATAGCAATATTATTTATTTTCCACTGAAAGATTATTTCGTGGTTCAGAAATTTTATTGTAAATGCACCAAGTATAGGTCGAGGTGTGTGACTCTGATGAATAAGTGACAGTCGTTGTCTATAAGGAATATGAAGATTTCACGAAATAAGGACGTCGTATTCACGAGTCAGAGTGCGAGATTCATATAAGCTAAGAGTTACTATTGTACATAGTCTAATTCTGGAATATGCAGTTGAGTGTCTATCTGAAATTGCCACTTCTTGTTCCGTATTTGCGATCGAAAGAGAATTCCTAATTAGCTTTGTTACTCAGGCGTTTTCCCTTATCATTTTGTGTAGAAGTCATTTACACTCAGCAGACGTGGCAGAATACAATGCAGTCTGGCAGAAAGCATGGATCACATGTGTTATCAACATGCAATTCGCTGATCATCCGTTTCCGTATTTTATTACTGAGGTGGCTAGAACACGTTCAGCGCATTCCGAAGCATTTCTTCTCAAGTTATCTGAATGAGGTAGGTGTAAGTGGTAGTCAGATCAAAGTGGAGATTCAATGTATGAAGGCAGTTTTTGATGTTAGCCACTCACTTATGTGTTGACATGGTGCATAAGGGGGTGGACGCAAAGAGAGTCACAGACTGGAGGCATTTGATAGCACTCCATTTTATCCTCTACATTTTCACATTAATATTCAACTTTTCGTGCTAAATAGATAAACCCGATTTGAGAAATTTGGAATATTTCGGATGTACACTGATTGTCAGACATATTTACTGGAAAATGACTCCTGAAATGGGTCTTATGCAATCAGCTGTGTGTCTGTGTGTAAGCACAGACTGTTTGAGTGAACATCGAGGATGAACTATTGTCATCAGATATCACCAACGAGTTGCGTTTTCACAAACCTATTGCGAAAGCATATGATATCGAAAAATGAAAAATAGCCGATGTTATCTTTGAATTCCTAGTCAGGTTATCAGTCGTACTTTGAATTTCACCGACCCGTATTAAAAAGCATCATGAGCACAGTCCCTACACAACATCTGCAAGGAGAAAACGCACAAATCCATCGATAGTTAAACATATCCTCATGTTTTAATTTCACAAACACCAATGTATTATATGCCCTATTCAGATAGTCTGCTCTGTTTTGTGCAAGATTCTAGTTCTCTTCAAATGTTAATCACCACGGAATTGAACAGATAACCATGATATGTCTCTCTAACTGATTTCTGGTTACGTGTTGTTGTGAATTTTGTTTTCACTTCATGTGAGAGTTAATAAATATGAGCGAAATTGAAATAGTAAGTGAAGGGGATGACATGAATCGACAAGAATAAGACAATTGCTTCGTATGCATGAGTATATTGACATTATTATTGGAAATTCAAATTTTCTTCCGTGAACTGAATGCGAATAATCAGAAAAGTGATATCTAAAGGAAGACCGTCTGTTTGAGGTTTTTAGTGATGTCAGTTTGCTAGCTCCTGCTTTCACAGCCTTGAAAGCAGCAAGGAAATATCTGTGGCGAACGAACGATGAAGCTGTTACTCAACGAATATGTAGGAGATAACCGATATGGATGAGGCATATGCTGAGGAGACGGTTGTATGACACAGTGGGAAGTAACGCCACGAATGCACATACACTATATATCAGAGACAGGATAAAAATTCATAGCAACATGGATCTATTCTGTTTCGTCAGTGGATGTGATATATTCCAATGAAATACTCCACCATCGGAACACTTAATTGAGTGCTATTCAATGAACATTTCAAAAAATCTTTGATTATCATCCGTGTCAATCAAGTCTTCAATCACACATACACAAACATCATCAATTTATTTTACACATACACATCTTGATCTACGAATATTTCCCCACTGATGCTGTCCACAAACACAAATGACACTTTTCACATCTTCCATACATCATATCTCCTCAAAGTCATAGTCACTAACCTCTCTCTTCTACTATTCTTTCATAATCATGTGCTATCAAAGTTGACGATTTCACATCTCATAGTAAAAAACATCATTACAAATAAACATATTCATTTCAGATTGACGAAAGTGCATATCCAATCTTCTTCTATCAAATGCATTGTTCACTCAAATTATAAAAGAATGAGTGAAAACAACTTAGATGATAGTTTGAGCCTCGCGATTGTGTAGTCTCATATAATCAGAAACTTCCATTTTCGACTCTATTTCTACTGAACATACTACTTTTACATCACAGAACAGAAGAATGAAAATTTCTAATGAGTAGAATGAGACTTAGTTGGAGTTGTTTTCATCGAAATTATTACTATTCAATTTTATTTTTCTCGTATGATTTTTCACCTGTTATTGTGATTCTGATCAAGGTCACACGTGCTCCTTATTTTCACATTCCAATGTGTAAAATACAAAAGTCAGAGAAATTGAATTGTATGGTACCAGACTGTTGATTATCTATTCATTCAGAGAAATAATTAAAACCACTGTTTGATATTGTCTTATGTTAGTTTCGATAGTAGTGTCGTGATTTCAAGTTTTCATCAATTTACTCACTTCACTCTCTTTGACCGAAAGAGATAGGCCTTAATGGTTTCGCCTGGTTTTTTTCCCAATCGCGATAGCCAGCTACATAAACTGTTGTGATAATGTTCGTAATACCTTTTCACTTTGTGAGCAGCATCTTTCTGTAATATTTACTGATGGTGTTTCGAGCACAAACTGTTCCTCGTAATCATATTAAGTTTCTCACACAAAGGTTTCCTTCATTTATATACTTGTATATTTCACATGTATATATAGATGTATATAAATGAAGGAAAAAATTGTGTGATTAACTTGACATGATTATGAGCAATAGTTTGTGCTCGAAACTTCATAAGTAAATATTACTGTACAACACTGTGTGATTTATCAAAATAAAATCTTATCCATAATGGACTTATGCTCTACCACAGTGCCCAAGTTTTATACTCATATCAATCAAACATCTTTCTGATTAAATGTATGTGAGCTCAGTGTTTTCTCTTTGTTATTGCCTATCTCAGATTGATAGGTAAATGGCGTTTCCGAAAATGAATATACACAGCTAGTTAATGTCATGTGTCACGATCAATCGATATCTCAGTGAACATATTAAAAGAAACCGGTACAGGGTGAGACAAATTTCAAACAGATTTTTTGGTTATGCTGACTTATATGTGGTGAGTATTCATTAGTAATCAAAAGTATCATAACAACCAAAGGATGGAAGGTGATTCTGGAAGCACTCTTGTCAGAAATAACTACTGATCCTGAACTCACTTATTAGGAATGATACCATTTGAAGGGATTCATTTAAACCTTGAAATTCCAGGTGAGTGTTATCATAAACATCTTTGTCGGAATTTCTATACAGTTTTGCGTGTGATGTTCAAATTTATGTGGTACATTTGTTTTAATTTTCTAATCTCTATCCAATGTAATATAACTCCTCGAAGTTCCGAAACTAATTCTGAAATGGACAGTGGATTTTAATCAGAATGATTTTTTCGGGGACTATTTATCGTGCATATGCTCATATCAAGGCAGTCACCCACAGGACTTCACATCTTCAGTTCGATGTTCAATTCATTTAGTATCCCTACAATTTTATGAGAATTAGTCATATTTTCCTTACATCTGGTATTCGTGTTGATTCATTCTGATCTCATGTGTTTGGTGTAGATTCGATGAAGTGAGATTCCGTTATCAACCTCACTTTGCACTCACTCATATCACCTCGTCACAATGCATTTCTGTTACATGCAGATGTCTGTTCGTGAGTTGAAACACGCATTCACAGTCGTTGAGATTTCTCCAGCTTATTCAACTTCGCCGTGTCAAACATTATCCATGCAGCTCAAACTATACCCTAAGTCATGCTCTCTCCATTAGAATTCCTTTGTGAACTTTCAGGTGTTCCTTCAACCCCGATTCGACTTCAAACTCCTGTAAATAATTAGTGACTCGATCCAGAGACAGAGAATGAAATGTGCACCCACTGACTGTAAAATGTCTCGACAGAATATTTGGCGGATACAAACAACCATGACAACGTTTACCATGCACATGTGAGTTGAGTTTCCTTTCATCATTTTTAATAATAAATCTGAACCAAATGATGTCCTAGTGGACTGCGATCCTTGACACTCATCAACTGATCTTGCTTTTGAGTCGGAAAATAGTCGACGAATTTCAGTTTTAAATTCTTGACTGAGAGAGAGGCACTCGAATAGCACTCATTTGTTCTGTAAGTTCCATGTCAGTAGAACGAAAATGTTGGAATATTACTGGATGTACGTTTCCCTGTCATGCTGGTGGCGGGATGGGAACACCTACTTCTTATTAGGCAGACCACTCCATCCTCGACTGAAAAACCAGCTCAGCACATTATTCAAGGAGTAGGAATGCAATCAGTGACGAACTACTGACTTGAATAATAAAGCACACATTATGTTGGACAGCACATGTTGCAATCAGTGTTATTTTCTACAGTATTGACAGTGGGTAGTCTGTCTTTTCTGTCTTCTGTGTTCTAGAGCTCGCGACAGATACAGTATGTATGATTAATGCGTTTGTGATTTGAAATTGTGTCTACATGCTAACCCATTGAACAAGACTAGGAACTTAGTTGTAATGTGTGTGCTTTTCAGCTATTTTGTGCATTCGCATGCATTCGACGATGTGAAGGATGTCCGAATATTATCGCCAAGTCAGTAGAATTACTGTTATCGTTCTTTTCCCATCCGGTAACTCTCAGGAATGTAGCTGACTGGGCGTCAGGCAGTCGATGTGTTGACGGCGAAGGAGCATTGTTTCTATCTCCTAAGCACACATTTAGGTCATTCAGAGAAACTTTCCTTGAACGCTTCACAGTTGGCATTGAGATTCCACACGATTTAGAATGTCAGTAAGTGTGTAACTGTTTGTTATCATAGGCAAAGTTTCCATGAGTTCGAGTCCTCATGACGAATTGACGTGAGCGTTTGATTACACATGGTATTCAAGGAGTGGTGATATCTGATCAGGATGTTCATGAATTCAGCATAACTCACGTAAATTTTATCAATAATCGATACTCCGTTTGACATCGAGGCGAATTAGGCTTTGAGTCAATGATCACAAATAGCTGTGGCTATGCGAACATGAGTTTTGGTGCCTAATGTTGGCAAATTGTTTACTCTTCATAGAAACTTATTGTTTGCCGAGATGTTTGACGTAATTTTGTGAACTGTCATGATGCCACCCATCGCTATCACAGAAATAGTGCTGTTGATTTGAAGCAGAGTTGGAGTATGATAGCATTCTACACGCTGAACACAAGTGCTGATGCATGATGAACGAATAGCATTGATCGAGAGGCATTTGCGTTTCGGGCAAGAGAATATTCTCTGTTCAACAATCAGTCCTTCGAAATCTGTGATTGTCAGATTTAGTCATTTGAAATGACTTAGATGGAGTGTCAGTGCCTTGATAGAGTCAAAATTCAATATCATATGATAAGGAATAGCAATGGACAGGTGATGGAAAAGAAATAAGAAGCATACATCGACACATTTGATGGATCCAATTTGAGTATTTGATTTGTATCGACATACTTCAACTGTGTTATTGTGAATTGTGGAGAACTTGCCACAATGTGCATGTCTGCAATCACTTCCTTCCGAGTTTGTGGTCAGCTGTCTGTCCAGTCATCCATGGCGTCATCTTCATGCATTTCCTGTTCAAACTGAATGCTAAAGTGGATATGGGTGTAATGCGATTATGTTTTCTGACTACCGCATCTTCAAAACATTGAGGAAGAATTGACCATGAGATGAACATTATTCTCAGTGATTATTTTCAGAGTGATCCACAGCTCTGTTCGCTCAGTAATCAAGTTCAGATAACTGGCCAGAAATGGTCAGCAAAAGGGTTTTCTGGGAGCGAACTATTCAGGAACCGATTGTGCAACGAATATGCAGGAAGAAATCAATGTAGATTAGCTATAACGTGAGGTAATCATCGAGTGATATCACATTCCAGGCTGTCCCTCGAATGGAACTCGAAAAGAGGTGGCAAGTTAGTCGTCGGTGCAGTCTTGATATGGATTAAGTCATATGAAGAGGGGATAGAAACAAGTGAGCAGGCGTGGAGCCAGCTCTAAACATTGGCAGAGTGACTAAGGCAATGACGACATGCGTTTGAAGCACAGTGTTTGTGTAGGAACTAAAGAAAGCAATAATGATAATTTCTTATTCACAGAGCTCTCGTAAATTTAGCCTGATTTCCTAAATTCTGATTTTTTATTAGATTCACCACAAAAACAGGAAGAGAAACCAGCAAAAGTAAACTTAAGGAGGAGGTGGTTTCTAAGTTCTCCCTCTTCCACTTCTACGATTGTCAACATAAGGCGGATAACAGTGATTAAGTACAGCACAAATCGATTTATGAAACCACATTTTCTTCTGAAGGTTTCGTTAACTTAGACGTGCACTGAGACAAACACTGCATCGTGCAAATTGCACTACTGCCTTTGTCATCAATAGTAAATTGGTAAATTTCTTTCTTCTCTACTCAGCAAATCGACATACATGCGATCTCTCTATTTGTGCTCATCACAAAATTGTTACAATCATGTCCTAAGATTTTCGGCTTCATGAGCTTTATGATAGCAGTCTCGTTTAACCAAGTAGTTTCACATTATTGACACAGGATCGCTTTTGTTCGAAAAATAAATGTGGCATTGTTGTGGCAACTTTTAATAATTCCCAGTGATTAATTTAAAGCAATATCTCACAGTTTCTTGTGAGCTTATGGACTGCATTACACAGAGATGTCATCACCAACACTTTAAATGGAATGAACACATTTTCATCTCAAGCATTTACGTGAATCCTGGCTGTTTCCTCTCAGATCTGTAAAATATTGCAGATGAACTGACCATTTCACAACCTACATATCTTGATGGCTTTCTTTCGACAGTCACCAGTGACCACGATGCTCGCAACTGTCACCTCCTTGAATAATCTGTTCATTTGTGCATTGCCACTTTTGTTAATCGACTCGACAAAACAATTTCCTCAGTTCTCACTAATTATGCAGGAATATATGAATCACGCGTGTATGCCCCATCACATTTTCCAAAGGTTCTCTGAAATATACGTTGAGTTCTACAAAGAGTCCTTTCTCGCATTTTTTTCAAGAAATCGCAGTAAAGATGCTTTTGCGCAGAATTGTTCACAAAAAATCAGTTGCATGCTGTAAAAAGCAAACTGTAAAACAATTGAATCTGCGTCTATTGGATGATGCAGTCACTAATTAGGTGGCTTATCTTGAATTCTGTTTTCACGTGTGTTGCATGAAATTCACACTATTCGAAAGACTTAACCATTCCACTTGACCCATATGAATACGCTACGTACAGCAGAAGAGCTTTTGTACAAGTCTGAAGATGGAAATGGTCCAGGGGGGATCAACATTTTGACCAAATCTGAAGTCCATTGACTGAACACTATTTACAACCAAGGACTACCATCCACTACGGAAAACATGCTACTATGGTGTTTTGAGACTAAGATACAAATGGTTATCGATAATCCACCTCTTAACTGTTTACCTAAAACGCACAAACTAAATCTTCCTCATCGCCTTGTTTTAGAGAAGTATAACTCTCGATTTCAAGGAAAAGTGACGTGATTAGTGAAGGTTCTATAACCTATACAAAGATAAATCGTGCGACAAAAAATTAGTGATGTCTTCGACTTTATTTCTGAAATATTCGAGACCAATGTGAGAGATAAACGCATGTTTTCCATAGATGTATCATCGTTATTCATGAATGTACAACTTATGGAGACGGTAGATTACATCTGTCAAGAAATCACCGATAGGCGATTGAACTCAGGAATTCCGTTTTTTAGCCTGAAAGAATTACTCCTGAAATGCAGAGAGAATGTTCACTTTTTCTTCAATAATGCATACTACAGACAATTAGATAGAATAACTATGCGTTCACCCTCTGAGCCTTGTATTAGCTGAGGTTTTCCTTGCAAAACTTGAAAACGGGAATGTAAACATTGACGAATTGTTAATAAAATTCAACAACGTCCTCCGTTCGTTGACTTTAACTTGTGAAGAGGAGCATGGCAGTAAACTATATTTTCAGGATGTCTAGCTAAGTGAGCGAGAAGATGGGTCACTTAAGAGAAGCGTGTGTCAAAAAAGCACATTCACAGTGCAATACACACATTTCTATGGTAACTTGACCATTAAATATAAAAGAAATGTTGAATGTATTACGAGTGGAGCAAGAAAGATATGTACGGATGACCCCTTACAGAAATATTGTATGTATTAACGATTCCTTGACAGAGATGGGTTGTCCAAGTAGTTCCATAAAAAAACATATGGTATAATCAGCGAGAAAATCTGAGACTACGACTGCACGAAAAACCCTATTTACTATGTTACAATTTAATGGTAACTTATCAAGTGAGATTTTATTCCAAACACTTTCCAGGATTATACGAAGAACGTTTCAAGCAGCCTACCTGTGTTTGTCATTCTCTAGTCAACGAATGATCAGGATGCAAATGGGGGAGTAGGTAGGTAGTATTGCCACATCTATGTTTACTCGTCAATTCAACTGGCACCTGTGGTGACAGTTATATTGGGCGTACAACTAGACAGCTCAGCCAACGTGTTGCTGAATTACTACCACCATGGTTTCGCAAAGGACAGACAAAGAGCAGTCCTTAGCTCCATTTTGTCACATTCAGTGAAAACCAGTGGTAACTTAGTGGAGGAAAGAAGATGTTTCAAAGTAATTTAACGTGTTCCACAGAATCTTTCCAATAGACTTCGTATTCGTTCATTGCACACAACTGAGGCGGTAGGCATTCCAATTAATAAACCTAAGGTATGCATTCAAAAGAAGTTCGCACAGCCATCTACCCCTGTTGGCCTATCAAGACATAACCGACTGATGACTTCTACACCATACCTCATTTACATTTTCAACCCTCCTCTAATCATCCCCTGATCTTATCACATCCTGATATAAGTATTCAACTTGAGCACTGTGGTGAAAGATAACTCCATTATCGATAAGAATTTATTTTGGTATATAACACATTGTTAAACTGTAATACCATTTGATGACGTTTCCAACACAAACTATTGCTCATAATCATATCGCATCTTCATTAAAAATGTAATTCATTTACTTCCCTTACAATATAGCACTACTTAATCCGTTCATTTGTTTTTCTTAGCATTTATCGACTACTTCTAGCTGAACATTTGTTTGTTTAATCGTACTGTTTTTCGTTATTCGTGTTATCACAGATATCCTCACTTTGTCATCCTTATTATTGATAAAACCACTATTGTTATTATTCATATCATTACTCCTGTTATGACTTACTGCACAATTTATATTCACCATCTTATTATTCTATAGACAAAACACCATGATTGGTGTATATTTGAATTTTTATTTGTAAAGTTATGTGTCTTATAGTTAAGTCTGATGAGATCTAATTGAAAATAATATTGTTCGCCTTAGTGTGTTGTTCTAAATTTTACCAGTAGATTATATAACACATTGAAATCCTTCACTCACTGTCCTAATGCTTTTTCATTCCCAATGTTACGCAGCATAAAGTTGATCGCTTTTACTGTTTTCAACAAATTGATGTTCTCAGATGTCTGAAATACCCTAAGCCTTCACGAAGCATCAGACATGATGCTACAACTGGTGCTCTCTTTAGAATATGTGATGACATTCTATGTTACTCTCTTACAAACATTGTCAACACCTCCTATTCCACAATATTGTCACACACGTCTACTCTACGCCAAACTTATTCATCAAGGACACTTGCTCATTTCTCGTGAACAAAAATACGTCATCACTATTTTAATTGGAGTTTCAGGACACGTAACAACAGTCATCGATCTGATGGAAATGTGAAGACAAATGAGAACACATGAACACATTTTATACCAAACATTTATTGAAATGTGTGAAAATGAGAATCAGTCAGTTAGAATGAAAAGAAACCGGGGATTTCATTTGGACAGTACACATATCCTAAGTAGCACATACCGAAAAGCCATAAATACCGCCTCTTAATATCACTTCTTTCACCACTGGACAGAATCTGTTCACCGACATGTTTGTTGTGTACACCTGTGGAGAAGAGAGAAATATAGTATGTGGTCAGAATAAGGTAGCATTGTGAAAAGTTCAAGTTCAGATGAGGTCATACAGTGGATCAACACGTAATTCAACATTCGACACGCCAGTAACCCTGAAAATGTGAAACAAACACTTCAGGTTGCCTTTGAAAATTTTGACTGCTCATTGTCAACGACATGTATTCGAGCTTACATAATTGAACATCTCATAAATGCATGTCATGTCATAGGCTACACGACAACATCTGCATCATCATCGCTATGTATGGCAATCACTGCACAGAAACACACCCAAGCACAAATACACACAAACATCCATATACACAGGCATCTTCACTAGCGAGATTCACTGGATAAAAGCATGACGCGCAACCAACCACTAACTACGGTGTTGAAGAAACCATAGTTTGTCAGTTAAGAAAATCACATTGTAAAAATAAATCACATCTCACCCTGACCAGAAGAATGATGAAGTTCGCCAGATTTCGACAGATGGTTCCGGTTAATATATGTAGAGTCGACGATTGAAATCACAAGTGCTGTAAAAAGAAGATAACCAATCTGAACATGTGTTAGACATGAACATATTCTTCAACTTACCATCCTTATCAAAGTCCAACTAGCTAAGCATAGAGACAATACGACACAGTCGAGAAGCTTGTGTTTATACCACTCAAAAAGATAGTGAATCGAAAGTTTGTTCAATGAAATTTAGTTTGTCCAATGGAATTAGTGTCACTCAACCTATTACAATTGAGCTTGCTTCTATGTGTTAATATGCATTGCCGAGCATTTGAGTGTGTTCACAAAATTTACTTAGTTACGTTCTCAACGCGAGAAACCAATCTCTACCTTCTAATGAATCGTCGTGAAGAAAGGTTCGACCGCGTGACGACCTCTGGGGAGAGAATTTGCGTTTATTTTTTGATATTTCATTGCTTCTACTAACGATGCCAATGACAAACCTCAAAAATTTACGTGAAAATTGCCGTTAGGCAGCTGTGCAGGTAATGTGTGTCTTTAAATACAAAATAGGTACTGTAAGAGAAATCAGTTATTTTAATTGAACTTCAAAAGGCACTGAAGAATCGAGGACAATATTGTCAACGATAAAGCTCTGTCCACATGAATCATATAACAATGCTTCTCGAAGCTATTCTGGGGTAAGAATCGCCTTCAATCCCTTCAGAACCTTCACATCGTAAAACAACACATCGTCATTGTGCATAAAATCAAAAAATAAGTGTCACAAATAAGCACTGAGAAATGATTGTGGCAGATTAAAGGCGAATAATAAAGGTCAAAAATAAAATGTAATTTGCAAATGTCGAATCAGTGGTGCACAGTCTAGGAAAAATCCAGTAGTATTTACAAAGTTAGTTGAAACGCCTAAATAAGTATCAATATTATAAAAAGGTCCTCTGAGAGGGATTTTTCAAATAACTTGTCGAATACGGTGAATTGGTACTTACAAGGTTGGAACTATGAATCATGTGAGGGTAAATGTTTCTTTCGGAATAATGAAAAAACGAAGAAAACAGTTATTGATAAAGAGAGATGCGTATTCACAATGTGGGAAGTTTGTAACCAGAGTACTTACTAGAATGCTGTCTTGCAGATAAATTAGGCTGACATATATCTATCCAATGCACAATCTTTCATTCTAAACAAGGTGTTGACAGATTCAAGAGATACTACTGTCTAACTCATCGGTACATGCAATGTCATTGTTGGTGAACATTGAATGGTTTGTTTATTCGAACTGATCTCCACTTCGTGGGAGACAATAAAGTTGACCAATGTTTAATCGTACGCTGGTTTGCAGAGGACTGAAGAAAAACGTTCAGAAGTACCATTGTATTTTCATGAATTGACTTTTATTCATAGACTCTGCCAAAGTAACTCGCGAAGAGGAACATATTTCTGTCCAGTACACTGTTGATCGTGAAGAAACTTCACGATGGAATCAAAAACCTTGAGAGTAGCTGAAGATAAAAAGTAACGACAATTGAACACTCAAAAAGCGAAGCATGAAGCTAAAATGACACCTTTACCAATTCATGTTTACCGAATGCATGCGTCTATATGCGTCAATGTTCACACACTGTAGACAAACTGCAACCGAAGCCGTACAATACTCAAAGTCAGGGAGATGAAGCTCAAAATGAAACTGATCGATCGACTTGCCAGAAAATAATCTTTCTTTATCTATTTAGAAATCAGTAGAAGTTTTAGTTAAGGTGATACTTTCAGAAAAAGGAAACAAAGAACACATTTCCACATATAGTTGAATTACTGAATAAGTGTGTGAGTAGATCAGCGAAGGGTCGTTTCCATATATTGTTTCAGGTATTCATTCACACTAATACGGCTATGTTTGTGGAAGAGCTGACGTGTGTGCGTGAACACATAAACGATTCAGTTAGAATCTAGTTGATGTCATTTTCTCCGTAATCGTAGCTTTCTCTACGCTGGATGGTATATTTTCGAATAATGCATTGTCCGTTGTTCGAGAAGATTTGTATTTTTTTTTTAAGATTAAATGATCCTTTGTGACATGAATTCAGTTAAAGTTGTGAGTTTATGAAAAGTAATCAGAACACCAGAAGTAAAATCACTCACATGAATGGAATAGACTCAATAGTAAAAATCCTATAGACAACATTTCAGTTTGAGTATGCATAGAATGTAACTGCCTGCGTCTATGTGAGTAAATGTTTACACACTGTAGACAAACTGCAACCGAAGCCGTTCAGTAATCGAAGTAATGGTGAGGGAGTGCAATAAACAGTTGAGGCGAGAACTCATTTATATAATTACCTATTTTTCAAGAAAATAGTGATTGAGATGAAATTATCTCAACCTGATCACGAAGTATGAGTTTCAGTTCACGAATGAAAGATGAGTCAGAGTGTATTGGGAATATCTCTACCTGAATTGACTATCATATATATACTGCCGTTCAATGTATGACGACGTTATGTGGAGAAATGAGATCAGTCAATAAAGAAATAGGCTACAGTCTCACTAGACAACACATTAATGGTCATATCTCCATAAACTGTGAATTGAAGTTTGTTTCGAGAGATAAACTGAATGCTCTTCACTTCTCAAACGATTGGTTTTCACTGATAAAACGAAAAATCATAGGGATGGCTATGCGATGTTTCATATATATATATATATATCAATACATTTGAATGATACAAAGAAGAAGACAACGATGATAGAGAATTCAGTGAAGTATCCCTTTGAATTGAAATGATCGACTAAAATTGAGCAAGGTGATGTTCGTATAGCTGGTGAACTGGATGATTTGACAGGATGCTGTGAGTGGGGAGCGATAAGGCAGGACTGCATTGGGCCGAGTGCAAAGCTTTGGAAGATGTGGATTCCATGGATGATTTATGTCTGATGCGACACGAATTCAGTTGAGCATAGAGAAGATATGGTGATGAAAGTGACCGAACAACTAACAAATACAACAAGCAATAATCACCACTATCACATTACAGAAGAATGAAAATTTCTAATGAGTAGAATGAGCCTTAGTTGGAGTTGTTTTCATCGAAATTATTATTTTTCTATTTTATTTTTCTCGTATGATTTTTCACCTGCTATTGTGATTCCGCTCTAGGTTACACGTGCTCCTTATTTTCACATTCCAATGTGTAAAATACAAAAGTCAGAGAAATTGAATTGTATGGTACCAGACTGTTGATTATCTATTCATTCACAGAAATAATTAAAACCACTGTTTGATATTGTCGTTTGTTAGTTTCGATAGTAGTGTCGTAATTTTCAGTTTTTCATCAATTTTTTCGCACCACTCATTGTGACTGAAAAAGATACACTTGAGTGGCTCCACCCGAACTTATTTTTCACTGATGATAGCCAGCTGCATAAACTGCTATGATAGAACATTTTTGTGATACCATTTGAAGTACCTTTTGGTGTTGTGAGAACCATGTATTTGAATAAATATAGTGAGCTCAATGTACTGTCTTTGTTATTCTTTACCTCAGGTGAATAGGTAAATGGCGTTTCCAAAACTGAATATACACAGCTAGGTTATGTCATGTGTCAGTATCAGTTGATATCTCAATGAACATTTAAAAAAAATCGGTATGGGGTAAGACAAGTTTGAAACAGATTTTTTGGTTATCGTGACTTATATGTGGTGAGTATTCATTAGTTATAAAAAGTCTCATAACAAGTAAAGGAAGCAGAGTGATACTGGAAACACTTTTGAAAGAAATAACTACTGACCCTGAACTCGCTTATTAGGAATGATCATCATTTGTAGGTATTCATTTGTATCTCAAGATTTGCATCTTTAAAATTCCGCTTGAGTGCTATCTTTAACATTCTTTTTATAGAATTTCTATTCAGTTCTGCGTGTGATGTTTCAATTAATGTTGTACATTTTGTTTAAATTTGCTGATCTCCATCCATTGGGAATGCGGTATTTGATCTTCTCAGAATGACACTCTTCAATAAATTTCAAGCTGGCCGTAAATATTCTCACACAAATCGTCACCTGTTAAATTACATTTGAAATAGTTTAAAAGTTGTAATTCCAATGGCTTTCGCGTCTTTAATATAACTCCTCGAAGTTCCGAAAGCTAGTTCTAAAATGGACAGTAGATTTAAACCAAAATGTATCCTTCTAGCAAATGTGAGCATCATTCAAAAACTTACAACTTGACAACTAGTCTCAATACATTCAATTGCATTCGATTGATGTAATCACAAAAATGACTGAAAAAAGTCGCGCTTATAAAATATGCTTTGTTTCACATCCTGTCTATGTTAATTTATTTTTTCAACTGTTGAGGAATTAATTCTCTTCTCAAGCACAACTCTTTGCTCTTCTCCGCTTTCGAAGAACTCAGCGATATTGCTTAACATATTTTGCACGAAAGAGAATTCAATTCTGTTACACGAATTTATCATTAGGATTTTGCTTGACTCTAAGCTTTTCTACATAATCACTAGCTGAAGTAAGAACATCAAGTCCAGACTGAATTTTATCATTTCTTTATTCAATAGACATCAATTATAATCAACCAAATTGGAAGTAAAGAACGTTTATTAGTTAGCAAGTGTCCCTCACTACATTCGTTATTTCCCTGGGCTTAAATCAGCGTCAGACACTAAGAATGTTGGCTATAATGTGACATCTGTATTTCTGTTGAGTGATATCACGCATTTGAAACACAAAGTGACTTCGATTGATTGCATTCGATGAGTCGTTACGTGTCATCACTATTGAACGACGTTTCAGAACATTGTTGTTACTACGACAATATAATGGGCCACAGGTTGAAATCGAGACTAAATTATGCTGTATCACACTACACCACATGAATTGCTGTGAATTTGCACTATACTTGAGCGACTAGCTAGTGATCCTCAGGTATAATTTAAAACACTGAGAAAAGGCTCACTATTTCAATCACCTTGCATTATCTTTTCAACCATAGTGATACTCAACAAGGTTGAGTTGCTCCCCGATTTCTCATGTGTGCATGTGCTTGTGTGTCTTGTTTTGTATACGGGTGTGAAATTCACCCACACCAGCACGAGAGTGTGACCTGAAATGCCTCAGTTACAAACTAACGGTATTCTCAACGAAATTCGTAAAAGTCTTATCACACCAGTTACTTGTGTGAAGTGGACTTCAATTCACATAATCGGCTCATCCGACACGTGTTAGGTTTCACTTCACTAGGAATGAACAGATAAATCAAGGTGATTGAAGTAGTGAGCACTTTCTCTGTGTTTTTAATTATATCTGAGGATCACTAACTAGTCGCTCAAGTATACTGCGAATTCACACCAATTCATGTGATGTAGTGTGATACGGCATAATTCAGTCTCGATTTCAACCTGTGGCCCATTATATTGTCGTAGTCTAAACAATGTTCTGAAACGTCGTTCAATGGTGATGAAACGTTACGACTCATCGAATGCAATCAATCGAAGTCAGTTTGTGTGTCGATTGCGTGATATTGCTCAACAGTAATCCACTCCGAGCAAATATCCTCATCAAGGAAACCAACAGAATTGATTCTGTGCAGATGATGTGACGTTGTCTGCCAGATGAGTGCGATAAGCATGGATTTTTGACATTGTGGTGGTGTAGATTAATTTTTTGATGAAATAACACAACGATACAGCATTGTTCGCTGATGACGTTTCGAGGACTATTTATCGTGCATATGCTCATATCAAGACAGTCACTCACACGACTTCACATCTTCAGTTCGATTTTCAATTTATTTAGTATCCCTCTAATTTTATGGGAAGTAGTCACATTTTCCTCATATCTGGTGTTCGTGTTGATTCATTCTGATTTCATGTGTTTGGTGTAGATTCGATGAAGTGAGATTCCGTTATCAACCCTACCTTTCACTCACTCATATCACCTTGTCACAATGTATTTCTGTTACATTCAGATGTCTGTTTGTAGGTTGAAACACGAATTTGCAGTCGTTGAGATTTCTCCAGCCTATTCAACTTCACGGTGTCAGTCATTATCCATGCAGCTCGAATTACACCCTAATTTATGCCCTCTCCATTAAAATTCCTTTGTGAACTTTCAGGTGTTCCTACAACCTCGATCCAACTTCAAACTCCTGTAAACACTTGATGACTCGATTCAAAGACAGAGAATTCAATAGGAAATACGTTGCATGTGCACCCACTAGCTGTTAATAGTTTCGTCAGAATATTTGTCGGTTGCAAACAACGATGACAACGTTTGCCATGCACATGAGAGTTGAGTTTGCTTTCATCATCTTTAATAATAAATCCAAACAAAATGATGTCCTAGTGGACTGCGATCGTAAACGTCTGGCACTTAGGTGTCCATCAGTCGGAAAATAAACCTGGAAACATAATCGACGACTCATATGCGAAGGCCTGGCAGCGACGAGGACATCACACTCTGAGAGACACCAATCCACATCGAATACCACTCATTTGGTCTGTAAGTTGCGTGTTGGTGAGACGAAATGTCACTGAATGTACGCTCTCCTGTCATGTTGGTGGCGGAGTTCGTAAACCTACTTCTTATTAAGCAGATCACTCCATCCTCGACTGATAAACCATCTCAGCACATTATTCAAGGAGTAGGGATGCAATCAACGACGAACTACCGAAATGAATAATAAAGCACACATTATGTGGTTGGCATTGGTTAATGAGCATGGTGATGTTCCCACTGCTGATAAATTGCAGTTAATCATGTTCTTAGGCTTATTTAATTGTAGCAGCATCACAAGCCTTCCATTCAGGTGTCATATCCAGTGGTGAAAATATCAATTTCAGTATATGCAGACCTGCCTGACTCAGTTGGTGAAAACGTGACGATTCCGTCTTCGTCATCTGACATCAGCTTCTAAATCTGGTACATGTTGCTTCGATACAAAGTGATGAGTTAACTTCATATGTACACAAAACGACTTCAGTCTAGTTGGTCAGCACATGGTGAAATCAGTGTTATTTTCTACAGTGTTGACAGTGGGTAGTCTTTTGTTTCTGTCTTCTGTGTTCTAGTGCTCGTGACAGATACATTGTGTATTGGAAAGCGT
This sequence comes from Trichobilharzia szidati, assembly GCA_944472155.2. NCBI lineage: Eukaryota > Metazoa > Platyhelminthes > Trematoda > Strigeidida > Schistosomatidae > Trichobilharzia > Trichobilharzia szidati. The sequence continues at coordinate 17,385,373 of OX235277.1, read as the reverse complement.
TTGAGGTTAGAAATTGTGTCTACATGTTGAGAAGTTTACAAAGACTTTGAACTAAGTTGTAGTGTGTGCTTTTCAGCTATTTTGTGCATTCGCATACATTTGACGATGTAAAGGATATCCGAATCTTATCACCAAGTAAGTGGAATTACTGTAATCGTTCTTTTCGCATCCAATAACTCTCAGGAATGAAGCTGATTGGACTAATTGACGTAGAAGGAGCATTGTTTCCATCTTCTGAAGACAGATTTGGGTCATTCAGAGAAATGTTTCTTGAACGCTTCTTCACAGTTGGCAGTGAGATTTCACACGATCTAGAATGTCAGTCAGTGTGTAACTGTTTGTTATCATAGGCAAAGTTTCCATGAGTTCGAGTCATCATGACGAATTGACGTGAGCGTTTTATCTCACACGGTATTAAAGGAGTGGTGACGTCTAATCATGGTGTTCACGTAAATTTAGCAATAATCGATACTCCGTTTGAAATCGAGACGAATTAGGCTTTGAGTCAATGATCACAAATGGCAGCGGCTATACAAATGTGAGTTTTCGTGATTGATGTTGACAAATTGTCTACTCTTCATAGAAACTTACTGCTTACCGAGATGCTTGAGGCAATTTTGTGAACTGTCATGATGCCACCCATCGATATCACAGAAATGTAGCTGTTGATTTGAAGCTGTGTTGGAGTATGATAGCATTCTACACGCTTTACTGAACACAACTGTTGATGCGTGATATCTGAAAATGAACGAATCGCATTGATCAAGATGCATTTGCTGTTCATGAAAGCGAACATTATCTGTTCACCGATCGGATTTAGTCATTTGGAGTGACCTTGATGGTTTGTCAGTGCCTTGAGAGAGTCAAAATTCGATATCAGAAGACGAGGAATAACAATGGACAGGTGACGGAAAAGAAAAATTGAGCACAACTTGACACATTTGATTGATCCGATTTGAGTATTTGATTTGCATCGACAAACTTGTGTTGTTGTGAATTGTGGAGAACTTGCAACAATGTGCATGTTTATGGGTGGGATGCGATAATGTCATGTGACTACTGAATCTTCGAAAGATTGACGTTTGGTTCAGTCACATCAACTCCTAGGTTTACACCTTCCTGTGCTTTAATACGACTTGAACTCTCTGTTCGACAGCGTTAACCTAAATAATTTATTTCGAGAGTATTCGGATTAGCTGTTATTTATTCAATCGAATGTTGATTTTGCGGGTTTGGTGAGATTCCTTCATGGAAAGATTCTGTAATCAGTGCTATCCTGGCGAATGTGTGTGATTGGAAAGAAAGGAGTCATATAACAGTGTATAGCATTCGAATCACTTTCTGAGATCAACATTTCAACAGGAATATGTAATGTGTTACAAATTGTAAACTGTTTGTCAAGCAGGCATGACAACTTCTGATGAACACTAAGAATGAAGTATGAGACGTGGAGCGCAACAGCTAAGAATTGTTGCATGTCAATCTGTGCACAAATCCATGCTGTGAATACGCGTAATTAAGGTGTAATTTTTGATGGTTGCATTGGAAACAAATAAGGCAACTGCTGTTGGGCAACCATTCAATGAGAGAGACAACACAAACTTAGGGAAGTACAGAACACGTAATTGTCTATGATGAATTGAAGTCATCTTCATTGAACTGAAGTCATACTAAACGCATCAAAACAAAGAGAACATCATTTTGATATGATTATGAGCAATAAATTGTGCTTGAAAAGTCATCAGTAAATATTACTGTATAACACTGTGAGACTCTATCAAAATAAAATTTACCCATAATGGAAGAACATCATTTTCCTAATATCACTGTAGAGAAATTTCTGACAATGTGAGATTCTCTGCACACTAAATCCATCAGGTTTCCTTAACTCGGAATTTCTTTCGAAAACTGTTAACCGTAAAGTGTTTGACTGTACAGTCAAGGCATTTTGTTGTTTTTATGGGTAAATCAGTTTCATATGACGAATAACATTCTTCACGACGCCACCTATAGATGAATATAATTGTCACAAATGGATGTATCAGTGACCTAATGGAAAGTCCCTCAGTTTGTTTCAGCACTTCCGCCTTCCTTATCATTTCTTTCACTCATTCATCTTCCACGTCACCACCCTTCATCCTTTTCTCAGAAAAGAGGTGTCCATGGAGAGCTGCGATATCTAGTTGAAAAGCAATTTTAATATTTTCAGAAGCTTATTCTGATACACACAGAGAAAACTGAAGAACAGTTTTCGCATGTATTCCAACAGGTCGGCACCCACAATTTGACGTTTTCTCAAGTTAAGGAGGAATTTGTGTATCACAAGCTTGTAAACACTTTAAACACACAAGGGTAGATCACATCATTAAAGCTGATATCTCAATTGATCAAAAGCGACTTCTCATGATCATTCCACATAACTTTACTACTGATTGTTCCGCTGCTCATTTCACTTTGCTAAATAGACCACAATTAATTGGCTGTAATGTTAACTTTATCTATATTTTATAATTTTTATGCGAAATTTTATTTCGTATTCCTTTATAATAACGTAGTTATACACATGTATGTATGTATAAAGATAATAGTTCTAAGAATGTCCTCAGGTTAAGAAGTATCTTGTGACCGAGTGAGGAGCACTTGTCATGAAAGCCATTAATGAGCAGAATACTGTATGTTTGGGACGTGGTCAAAGCAATGCACTGCTACAATCACAGTTACTGCTAATAATCTCAGATTTTGACATGCTGATCAGCAGATATGTTGATGGTCACCAATGTGAATAGCTCCAATCTGTGGGTCAGCAACATACATTTTCGACAGACCAAGAATTAAACATGATTCTTGCTCCTTAACAGAAAAATAAGTTATCATTTTATGGATTTAAATTCTCTAAAAGAATTCTTTTGCTTCTGATGTCGACAAACCTACTCAGCTTCTTGTCAAGATGCTACCTATTGGGCCCAACCTCAGTCATCTTACAGGTCAGCATGTCCTTCAGATTCTAATCTTTCTCATTGAACTAACACTTATATACTTCACGATAATTTTCTAAGACCAATATAGTCGGCATTACACATTGCAAATGTATACTATCATTCCAAGGACTCTATAGCTCCTCACATATATATTTTGTAAATGTCATATCAATGATGTACTATCCCTTATTGCATTTTATACCATTTTGCAGTTTCCCAGGACGTTTTTCTCTTCCTGAAATAACTTTTATTTACGTGGGCACATAGGACTTACTCAAATTTATGCTGTTCATTGGTCGACCACCTGCGGGAGACGGAACGAAGTAACATATTTGATCGTGCCTGTGAAATGGCATGCATTTCAATAAAACTGTCCCTCTTCTATACGCAATAAATTATTATTACTAATCCCAAAAGGTTTGAATTCAGCACTGGATCACTCTCCATACTTATTGGTTTAATGTGTAAGTAAGTAGTCTGAAAAAGAGAAGATATCCGCAAAAATGTTTTTCACCTAATTTATGTTTGTCGGAGTCTGACTATTTGAAGGTTATAAAAAGTGAGAAAGCATGTGTGTCTTCTAACTGCCCATAGCCTGCTTCATGATCTAATCCGTCATGTTCAGGTGTATGATAAATGATGGTAAACAGGCTCATCATAATTTCGTTTGTCAGACAACTTCTTCTGAAGAAATTCGCTAGGGAGATGAACGTTTGATACTCCACTGAGTTCATGTCACTCCTGTGTTTGAAGTTCTCATGCAATTCATTAATTTCATTCGTCTATAAATTACCGTATTTTATCAAACGTGTAGCCGATATCCCTGTTTCTGTGAGCTTGTTACTTTGGAATGCATCCGTGTTTCTCGTAAACCACGTTTTGTTTGGAGTTCCATCCATTCCGATACCTCCCGCCTCCAGCAGTAAGCAAGGTTAAGATGGAATTTCAGGTGCAGGCATAGCAGCCTCAACACGTAAAATGTCACCATTTTTCCAACCAGAACTCAAAGGAAAATACAATAAAATTAAAATATTACATATATGCCATTTGGCATGTGGGAGCGTTCATGATATTTTGTCAGGTGCTTCTATAGACTTCTGAAGATCTAGAATACCCATTGGACGTTACTCTAAGAATTTGTAGTGAAAATTTAACGACTTCATGTATAACTTCATTGACACATTTTATTGCCAGAAACCCACAAGACATCTGCATATGATCACTAATCACTTAAAATCTTTTCATTTTGTAGATGGAAATAAAAGTAAGGGTTGAAAAAGTGAATTCAAAGAATTAATTACATATTACATTAATTCAGATTCAGATGTCCACAGGAAGCTAGTCACCATGCAGATGTCCTTGTGACGTTATATGGAGACTTCAGTAATCAAATCTCTGGATTCAAACACACAAGTTAGTTATCCGTTAACAATCATTTCACTGCTTCTCAACTAATGATGGGTTATATTCCTGTATCTGCTTCTCCCAGTCTACTATTTAGAACAACATTCAAGGTTTGGCGTAATCTTCTGTTCGAGGTCTTGCACACTGCTGTTTCCAATCAGTTGTCCAAACGCGTCCTCCTGACTCTTCTTCACTGGGTGTAGGTTGATTGTTGGTGCATAACACTGTGTGTAGTAGTTACTTTCATCCCTTCTGTGTCAAATCTTGCTGTCATGATCCCGGAAAACGTTGTGATAGTAATTCAGCAGATTTGATCGTGGTCGTCATCGGATTGACCGTAGTGGATTGTCTAACCTCCAGATAAAATTTTCAAGATTTCACCTACATTTCATCAGCTCTAACAGATATTTAATACTTCTGTATTATGCCTAGTGATTTCTCCTGCAGTCCGAGCATCATTGGCGGTCTGGAACATGATGTGGGTTGTCCACGTCCCTACGCTTACTTTCGTTTTCATCGAGGAATTGACATCGACTGATAGTCTTCCTGATGTCTTTCACTCAATGACGTCTTCAATCCTGTAAGTGAGAAGTCTTTCTGACTCGACTGTGGTGTAAATTTATGTCTACTGTTGTTTAAAATTGAAGCAGAGATTGGCTCGCAGACAAAATGTTTGTTCCCTCTTGTGTTTACAAATGTATTCAGGTGAATTTCAGTAATGTACTTATTGTCTAGGTGGTCCTCAATATAGATGTTGTGACTTTTGACACCTTTCAGTGAAAATCGTGAAAACCAAAGCAATCGGTATATACATGTATATATGAATATATACACAGAGGGGTTATTAAATTCTCTTCGAATGGCAGTATCTTAGGTTTCATGTTTATTGAGATGAGAACTCCAAAGATAGGTGGATATCACTGCATGTTAAGCAGTCACTTTTTCAGATCTCATATTGTGAAGTTCCTCTTCGGGTGCACTGACGGAATGTTGTATGAGAATCCATGAGATGGAAGAAAGTTAGACTAGCTTAAACCCAATGTTTGCTCATAGTCATAACACTGGATATATTTACTCATTATACAATTAACTACTTACAACAACATAAGTAGCATATAATTCAATGAAAACAAAACACGTAGATCAGCGAAGAGTCTCTTTTCGGCATATAATTCATTCTAAATTCATCACTAACCTGTGTTGTATATACATACAAGTTGGCTAGGCGATACACTTGTTCGTACTGCTTACTTGGCTATTGATGAAACCGTATTCACCAATCGCTGCATTTTACTGATAGGATTAGTTTCAGTTATTAAAGTAAATCATTTCGGCAGAAGTATTAAACATGAGCACTGTGGTAGAGTATAACTTAATCATAACAAAGGCTTAGAATACTGTTATATTGATGACTTTCAGCGATAATGGTCACATACTGGAGACAGAGAAGGAAATTTTACTGGAATATATTTCTTTGCACAGGAATGTAGAGCAGGTGGATACAAATCATCTGACGTTGTTGACTAGAATTTTGAAATAAAATATATTCTGAAAACTTCAGTTAAGGCGAACATTAACAGTTTACATCAACAGCGAAATGATTTCCTTTTACTCTCTGAAAAACTACCGATTTGGAGGAAAGATTTTCTCACATAATCCTCGAAATTCAATCATTCAGGGTTGTGAAAGGAAGAATCAGTGGCAATTAAGATGCACATTTACAGATAGCAGTATTCATATTAGTTCTCAATCCAATCTTGTGAATATGCCTAATGTCACGTAAACATGTGTTGCCACGTTGGAATGTTCAACATTAGTTTGTGGATCGTTGATTTCATCTTAAATTCAGGCAGGTGGAATTGAGCAAACAAACCAGTCCATGTTTGAATTCTACGTGTCACCAAGGCAAAATGTAACTTTCCACACTAATTTCAAATTGTCATATAATACGAAATGTCTGCATTTATTTTGTAGGCGATTAACAGTTCAGTGTTAAAGTAGATAATTCCTGCTTTCAGTACAATCAGTTATAGTGTTTCGAGGTGAGAATGCTTACAAAATGCTTATTCGGGTTTTCCTGTTTTGCTAACCAGATTCAAATGTTATCAGATTGGAAATTTCAGTTTATATTATCGCTTAATTTCGTGAACTAAATCTCGTCCTGTTTTATTAGGCAGGTGAAATAACAACTCCGTCATTTAGTGGTTTCTGCAGTTTTACTTAGTATTCCTTTAAGAGGATGAGTTTACAGTTGAACGTTTTGTCTATAAATATTATTAAGATCAGTCTACTTTGAAATATACTTCTCATTCACTGCATAGTTGCATAGTTGCCTAAGAAATAGAATACTACTTCCTTTTTCATGCAGCATCCCTCGATTAGCAGCAAAATATTAATGCAGTTTGGAGTAACTGAGTGTTGACTGAAAGCCTAAGTCAGCTCGTAACTTCATCTAGGTGCTTTCAATCAACTGGCCAACAGCTCAACCATCTGAAATATACGAACCTGCACATAAGTTTTCAATAATTTAATAATTCACAGTGTAGAATGAAGAACACAATATTCATTAAGGAGACTCTTTTCAACGAATTTATTATTATCAATCTGTCCTCATTACGCAACTGTCTGACCTGAATTCTTGACTGGTCAAGATCTCCACTGTTTTTGGAAGTTGAAAACCCTGATAACGCGGAAGTCAGCATGAATTCAACAGATAATAATATATTCATGTTCAGGTTTGGCAGTTTTGCAGCTTGATGGAATTCGTTTTTGTATCAGGGTGGAAAGTAGTCTTTGGCTACGGCTAGTACATCCTGCAACACACGAGCGAGTGACCTAGACAATGCACATGAAGGTGGCCAGATAAGGAGGCTTATCATTTATCATTTGGCTGGTGAAAGTCAATTATTATTGTCAACTCTACGTCTTAACTATCTGCAGCAATGCAATAGTATGAATAACAGACGATTTCTATGAGTAGTAGATTAGTAAACAACAAAGTCATATCTAATGAGGACATGATTTTATCTAAGATAGAAAATCGCTTCCCGGAACTTTGTGTTCTCAACAGCATTCTCAATCAACCACACCAAGACTGTTTTAAATAGGCTCAAAAAACTCAACAATCTGCTCTTCTTCTTATTCAGTAGAGTAGAAATCATAAGAGAAAACATAAATTGAGGAACTGGTGTGTTGGTGATGGCTCACAATTACGCATAGTTCATTCACATAGCAGCAGAAAATTAAAGTGTGAAAACTTCAGCATGGTGAAGACATGAGTGGCAACTAAATTTCATAAGTTATCTGACAGAGAACCAAATTATTAATCTTCAGGTCACTGGGCACTCCAATCACCTCAGCTACGCAGTTAACAGCATTTCATCAGACTAAGTCTATTAGCCACAAAAAATTCTTGCGTTCAAGATTGTGTTCACAAATTCCCTAACTGCGACCATCTATCACAGCTGTTGAATATTTGTTCGTGTTTCGCTGATTGCTTCATTTTCATTTAACCATAAGTGTTCGTGTGTCTTAGAGTGATATCAATCATTTTGTTTGATTGTCGATTGTAGTAATGAAATGAGGAAGGATTTGCATTGAATGTCTATAAATATTGATTTTAATGTGAAGTTGTAAATCGTAACGAGGAATTCATGTAAATACGTGTTCACTTCAGTTATATTCACTAAAAGCGTACTTCGACACAAAAGTGAAACTGTGATTTGCTTCATATGCACCACTAGCTTCAGTGCCATCTGATGATAATCGAAGAGTTCCTCACACCGATCAGACACGTTGAGTCTCTTCATCTAATAACCTGTAGCGTGACTCTGCCACCTCGTTGAATTTTCAATTAATCGGCTCCAAATTTGTCATTATATGCTTAACTATGCAAACTAGGTCATCTACTTACACATCCACGTCCTTCACTTTCTTCAGTAATAAATTCAGTAGTCTCCTTGGCGTAAATAGCTCAAATGACAGCCAAGGCGACATTCATTCAGAATCCTGTGAAGCTTCACCGTTTTACATAACAGCAGACTTTTGACGTAATTATACTTAGCAGTGAACAGCTGCATAATCAGTTCATAACTGTATAACTTGATTCAGTGTTTGACTTCCTAAAGACTTTCTATGTTACATCAGCTTTCACTGAATGGGCATATTTCATTCTAGTCTTCACACCTGCTGCATATTTATTTGTCTGAACTCGAACTAGTTGATCTTAGAAGTCATATTATGAGAAGATACTAAACTGAGTTTTGAGAAATGCTAAATGTCTCTTGAAAGTGTATCTAAGTTTCACTTCCTATCTCTGCAATAATGCAATTTGACTTTTGATATTATGAATTCATGGATTTCTCATTCATTGTATTTGCACAAATCCTCAATTTTCTTAATTATCTGTTTGCCACAGGTTTGTTTCCAAAACACACAATAAGCATTATATAAGCATTATTAATTGGTTTACTCAAATTGAAAGGGAGACGTAAATCTAACTAAAAATAAAGACACAGGAAACCACAATGGTTCTTTTACGGAAGTATGAAATTTTGATATAATGTGTTACATAGAGCCATAACAGTCTACTCAATCCATTTGTGAGATTTCATTCCAAGATTCACAGGGTATGCTGATCATTACACAAAATTCCTTAAAAAGTTTCAAAAGGAATTTATACATTCTCAGTGAGCTCGCGATATATATCAGATGCTGAAATGTGGCCTCTCAATTAAACAAGGCAACCAGATTTAGTCACCTCGTGAACTTCATACTTACGCATAAGCAGAACGCTTCATTCCTCTTGCAATGAAACAATAATTTATTCACACACATTTACTCACCGTGATAAATTTCGATAGAGGAAGACCAGATTTTCAGCAATACATGATATCATACTATTTCACAGGTTGTCACCAGCTGCAAACTACCTGAATATGCAATGGTTATTAAATAATGGCATTTCATACTTCAATATTTAGAGGTCAATAGAGGAAACATTATCAGATAAACGCATCCGGAATATAAGAATTACAATTTTCAGATTAAGTCACCATCAATTTATATGCTTTCAAAAGAAGAAAAAGAAATCGCAGGGGGTTAGAGAAGACAGAAAGCATGAACATTAAATAAACAATGTTAACTTCTTCGTCAATACAGCAAGACAACAAGGCTAAAGTTCATCAAAATATAAGCATGCTCAGTCAGCCGAACTCAATCATGTATACGACTTATCAGTGTAATCAAATTATTACTGTTACCAAAGGAGTGAGAGATTAGCTGCACTCATTTTCAGTGTGCATAATTGTGGTCTGAAACGCTTGATTGCAATCATCTCGATAAGTTGTAGTAATTTCTATGTCCTTTATACGTTAAACAGTTAAACGTGTTTGGAAATCTCAACGAGATGAACCATATCCGATAAAGTATCTGGTGATTGCACATTGTAATCATTTGATTAATCTTAAGCATACATTTCTTAAAATATGCTCTGAAAACCCGATGGAAGCCCTTTTTTCTGCACTTGCTGCAGTGAGTGCACGTAAATTTATCAATTTAGTAGGGGTAAGTACCAGCCAGTTTCAACTAGCTCATAGAGCATGTAGTGCCGTAAAGCAACACCAGCTTAAGTGCAAGGAAATATCATTTCATTGCTCCTTCCATCGTGTTGTCAATATTATGTGATATGGCTTCTCCTTTGAATAGGAGACGAATGAACACTTTCTTCTTTTCAACTGCTGGATACTTTAATTTCTCGTCATTTTCGTTTTCTCTCATAGTTTGAAAGCATAAAATTTGATGGTGACTTAAACTAAAATTTGTAATGCTCATATTCTGGATGCGTTCATCTGATAATGTTTTCTCCAAATATTGAAGCATGAACTGTGATTATTTATAACCACTGAAATTTCAGGTATTTTGCAGCTAGTGACAACCTGTGAAATAGAATGATATCATTTTACACTGAGAATCTAGTCATTCTTTCTCTATCGAAATAATTGTTTTCAAACGATAGCAGTTTTAAAGAAAAAGAATTCTTCGCCTTTGTACACAGGCATCAGCAGATCTATGTCAAGGACGATCCATGATCCGATTAAATAGCTCACAAATGTCTAGACTGAGAATATGACTATTAGAATAATCAATATTCAACAGAAAGTAGAATACATACAAGGCACATATAAGAGAGACTGTTCTCCTACAAGATAATACTTACTACTAATCAAATAGAACATCTAAGCGTTGAGCGAGATCAATTTCAGTAGCAAACTAAAAACAGTGTATTACTTACTTATGGTACTTAGTATAACGTTGAATAGAAATCACACCGAAAGCAAATAGAAGGCAGATAAGAAGAAAATTTCTAACATCAATGTGAATTTAGATAGAAGAAATATTTGACTTTGCATTCTTCAAAAAAATTCATGACATTTGTGAGTTGCATAGGGATGTAGATATCCTAAGTATTGATGGCTAATAAAAGATTTCCATGACATTGTGACAATTGAGGTAATACAGTAGTGCCTGTGTTAAACTAATTAAAGCGGAGGTGACAAGTGAGGTAATGCAGTCTATTGTTCAGATGTGTGGTTAAAAATTCACCTACTTCTGTTGAGCTAGGTAAATAGGCGCTCCTATATGAGTCATTTCAAAACGTGTTGGAGAAATCTGGCTAGCATGGCTACAAGGACACAGCACTTGTTCGATCAGAAGCACTATAATATAACATCAGATGTGCACCTGACATATCATCTAAGCGACTCATCATTCAAAGTCACATAAAGTGAACAAAGATCTGCCTATATCAATGTGGTAATATGACCTCAGAATGGATTTTTCTGGTATAGATGGCTGCAGCAACAATATATGTTTTCCAGTAGTCACTACTCAGACAATGATAACAACTGTGATTTGATGAAAGACAAATAATTGGCCAGTTTGAACAGCTCACTGTCTGCTCATAGGCATTATCACTGCATAAACATTTATTTAAATAATAAATATAGTTGTGGATATCCAAGGCACCTATGTCCAGCTGACTCCCTTTAAAAATCTCATTACCCAAATCAGAATTCATTCCTTAGTTAGATGCGAAGGTGCCATCAGCAAAATTGATAGAGTGCATTGCATATCCGAACACTCCTTAATTTGTGGTTATTTTAAATATGATTTCTCGATGTGACGAAAGGATGATCTCAAAGTGTGTTTCCTATGGACAGACACATTAAACATTGAAACGTGTGTGTTGGTAGCTGTCATACCTTCCTTCCATCTCAATGCACATTTTAAGTGAGAGAATTGACAGTGAGATAAACATTATTTTCAGTGATTATTTTCATTATTGCAGCTTGATCCACAGCTGTGTTCGCTCAGTAATCAAGATCAGGTAGCCGGTCAGGGATCTCTGAGAGCAAACTATTCAGGAACCGATTGTGCAACGAATATGCAGGAAGAAATGAGGGTGGATTAGCTATGATCTGAGATAACCATCAAGTGATATCACATGCCAGGCTGTCCCTCGAATGGAACCCGACTAAGAGGCGGCAAGTTAGTCGTCGGTGCAGTGTTGACATTGATGAAATCATGTCAGGTGGAGACGGAAACACGTGAGCAGGTGTGGAGCCAGGTGAAAACGTTGGTAGAGTACCTAAAGGAATGACGACATGCGGCTTAGGCACTCTGTTCGTGTAGGAACTAAAGAAAACAATTATAATAATAATTTCTTATTCACAGAGCTCTCGTAAATTTAGCCTGATTTCCTAAATTCTGCTTTCATATTAGATCCATCACAAACAGGAAGAGAAACCAGCAAAAGTAAACTTATGAAGGTGGTTTCCATGTTCTCTTTCTTCCACTTCTACGATTGTCAACATAAGTCGGATAACAGTGATTGAGAACAGCACAAATCAATTTATGAAACCACATTTTCTACTGTAGGTTTCGTGAATTCAGACGTGCACTGAGACGAACACTGCATCGTACACATTGCACTACTGCTTTTGTCATCATTAGTAAATTTCGCTCTTCTCTACTCAACAAATTGACATATATGCGATCTCTCTTATCTATTTGTACTCATCACAAAAGTGCTACAATCATGTCATAAGAATTTTGAATTCACGAGCTTTATGATAGCGGTCTCGTTTCACCAAATGGTTTCACATTATTCACACAGGATCGCTTTTGTTCGAAAAATAAATGTGGCATTGTTGTTGCAGCTTTTATTCATTCCCAGTGGTTAATTTCAAGCAATATCTCACAGTTTCTTGTGAGCTTACGGACAGCATTATAGACAAATATCATCACAAACACTTAAGATATAATGAACACATTTATGTTTCAAACATTTACGTGAATCCTGATTATTTCCTCTCAGATCTGTCAAATATTACAGATGAACTGACCGTTTCACAAGCTACCTATCTTTATAACTTTCTTTCAATAGTCACCGGTGACCACGATTCCTGCGACTATCCATTCCTTGAATAATCTGTTCATGTGAGCATTGCCACTTTTGCTCCTCGACTCGACAAAACGATTGACTCAGTGCTCACTAATTATGCTGAAATGTATGAATTAGGCGTGTGTGCTCCATCTTATTTTCCAAAGGTTCTCTGAAGTATAGTGAAGTCGCCTTTTTCGAGACATTGCAATAGAGATGCTTTTCACAGAATTATTCTTAGAACCTTACATGCATGCTGTAGAAAGCAAACTGGAAACAAATAACCCTGCGTATACTGGATGATGCAGTCACTAATAAGGTGGCTTATCTTGAATTCTGTTTCGACGTTTGTTGCCTGAAATTCACACTATTCGAAAGATTTAACCATTCCACTTGACCCATATGAATACGCTACGTATCGCAGAAGAGCTGTTGCACAAGTCTAAAGCAGGATATGGTCCAGGGGGATCAACATATTGATCAAATCTGAAGTCCATTGATTGAACACTATGTACAACCAAGGAATACTGTCTTGCAAACTTCCGAAAACATGTTGAAACATTCCTAATGCAATCGCTGGCTGTGCTAAGCAAAGTATAAGTGCAATATGTGTTGATTTGAATACTCTGAACAAATCGTTTATAACACATTAAAAGAAAACAGTATTATTTTCAATTAGATCTCATCAAGCTTCACTCTAATATTTATAACTTTACACATAGAAATTCAACTATAAACGAATCATAGTGTTTTAAGACTAAGAAACCAACAACCATCAATACTCCACGTCTTAACGGCCTACCAAAAGTGCACAAACTAAGTTTTCCTCATCGCCTTGTTTTAGAGATGTATAACTCACCATTTCAAGTAACAGTGAAGTGATTAGTGAAGGTTCTATAACCTAAGCACAGATAAATCGTGCGACAAAAATTAGCGATGTCGTCGACTTTATTTCTAAAATATTCGAAACTAATGTGAGGAATAAACGCATGTTATCCATGGATGTATGATCACCATTCATGAATGTACGACTTATGGAAACGGTTGATTACATTTGTCAAGAAATCACCGATAGGCAATTGAACTCAGGAATTCCTTTGTGTAGCCTGAAAGAATTGCTCCTTAAATGCAGATGGAATGTTCACTTTGTCTTCAATAATGCATTTAGCTCTAGGCCTAGTATAAGCTGACTTTTTCCTAGCGAAACTTGAAAACAGGAATGCAAAAATAGACGAATTGTTGATGAAATTCAACAACGTCCTCCCTTCGTTTACTTTTACTTGTGAAGAGGAGCAGGATAGTAAACTGTATTTTCTGAATATCTTGCTAAGTGGGTGAGAAGATGGGTCACTTAGGAGACGCGTGTATAGAAAAAGCACATTCACAGGGCAATAAACACACTTCCTTAGTTACGTGCCCATTAAATATAAAAGATATGTTGTTAAATGTCTTACGAGCACGCAAAGATAGATATGTATGGATTACCTCTTACAAAAGGATTTTGAATATATATTCACGATTCCTTGAAGGAGATGGGTTATCTGAGCAGTTTCATAAAGAAACATACAATAGCATCAGAGAGAAAATCTGAGACTACGAATGCACGTAAAAAACCTCTATTTATTAAGTTACAATTTAATGGTGACTTATCAAATGAGATTTTATTCTAGAGACTTTCCAGGAGTAAACGAAGAACGTTTCAAGCAGCATAGCTGTGTTTGTCATTCTCTAGCCAACGAATGATTGGGACGCAAACGAAGGATAAGCTAGATAGTTTTGCAACATCTATGTACATCTGACAAATCAAATGCACCTGCAGTGACAGTTATGTTGGGTTTACTACTAGAGAGCTTAGCCAACGTGTTAGTGAACATCTCCCATCGTGCTTTCGCAAACAACAGACAAAAACAATCCGTAGCTCAATGTCGTCATATTTGATTGATAGTGGTCATGTAGTGCAGAAAATAAGAGCTTTCAAAGAAATTCATCGTATCCTACCGAATCTTTCCAATAAACTTCGTATTCTTCTACTGCACATAGCTGAGGCAATAGACATTCGAACTATTATACCTTAGCTATGCATTCAGCCATTATCCTTCTATTGGCCTATTAACACATAACCAACTAATGACTTCCACACCACCCCTTACTTATATTTTCAACCCCTCTCTTATTATCTCCTAATGTCACCACATCTTTATATAAGTATTAATCTTGGGCACTGTGGTAAAGGATAACTCCATTATAGATAAGATTTTATTCTGATAAATAACACATTGTTAGACAGTAATATTATCTGATGACGTTTCCAGCACAAACTATTGCTCATAATCATATCGCATCTTCATTAAAAACGTAATTCATTTACTTCCCTTACAATCTAGCACTACTTAATCGGTTCATTTGTTTTTCTTAGCATTTATCGACTACTTCTACCTGAACATTTGTTTGTTTAATGATACTGTTTTTGGTTATTCGTGTTATCACAGATAGTCTTACTTTTTCATCCTTATTATTGATAAAACTATTATTATTATCATCATTACTACTGTTATGACTAACTGCATAGTATTCACTATCTTATTATCCTATAGACAAAACACAATGATTGGTTTATATTTGAGTTAATCCTGATGAGATCTAATTGAAAATAATATTGTTCGCTTCAATGTGTTGTCCTAAATTTTACTAGGGAATTATATAACATTGAAACCCTTCACACACTGTCCTAATACACTTTCATTCCTAATGTTAAGCAGCAAAAGGTTGGTCGCTTTCACAGTTTTAAAATATTGATGTTCTCAGATGTCTGAAATACCTTAAAACTTCACGAAGCATCAGGCCTGATGCTTCTACTCAGAATATGTGTCGACATTCTATGTTACTCTCTTACAAACATTGTCAACGCCTCCTATTCCATAATATTGTCACACTCGTCCACTCTATGCCTAACATATACCAGGGCATGTGATAATTTCTCGAAACCGAAAACACGTCAACATTATTTTAATTGGTATGTGAGGACACGTAACAACAGTCATCGATCTGATGGAAATGTGAAGACAAATGAGAACACATGAACACATTTTATACCAAACATTTATTGAAATGTGTGAAAATGAAAATCAGTCATTTAGAATGAAAAGAAACCGGGGATTTCATCTGGACAATCCACATATCCTAAGTAGCACATACCGAACATCCACAAATTCCGCTTCCCAATGTTACTTCTTTCACCAACGGACAGAATCTGTTCACCGACATGGTTGTTGTGTACACCTGGAGAAAAGACAGAAATAGAATATGTGGTCAGAATAAGGTAGGATTGTGAAATGTGTAGGTGCAGATGAAGTCATGCAGTGGATCGACACGTAATTCAACGTTCGACACGCCAGTAACCCTGAGAATGTGAAACAAACACTTCAGGTCGCCTTTGAAAATTTTGACTGCTCATTTTCAATGACATGTAGCTGAGGTTACATAGTTGAACATCTCATAAATGCATGTCATGTCATAGGCTACACGACAACTAATGCCACGTGCCTGCATCATCATCCCCGTAAGTGGTAATCACTGCACAGAGACAAATACAAACAAACGTCTGTATACACAGGCATCTGCAGTAGCAGGAATCACTGGATAAAATTCATGACGTGCTACCAACCACTAACTACGGTGTTGAAGAAACCGTAGTATGTCAGAAGAAAACATTACTTTGTAAAAATAAATCATATCTCACCGTGACCAGAAGAATGATGAAGTTCGCCGGATTTCGACAGATGGTTCCGGTTAATATATGTAGAGTCGACGATTGAAATCACAAGTGCTGTAAAAAGAAGATAGCCAATCTGAACATGTGTTAGACATGAACGTATTCTTCAACTTACCATCCTTATCAAAGTCCAACTAGCTAAGTGTAGAGACAATACGACACAGTCAAGAAGCATGTATTTATACCTCTCGAAAAGAGTGAAGCGAAAGTCTGTTCAGTTTAATTTAGTTTGTCCAATGGAATTAGTGTCACTCAACCTATTAGAATTGAGCTTAATTATAAATGCTTATATGCATTGGTTAGCATTTGTGTGACCACACAATTTACTTAGTCACGTTCTTAACGCGAGAAACCAATCTCTACGTTCTAATGAATAGCCGACCGGACTTTGTTGAGACAGGCGCGATTAGGTGACGTTCTGTAGGGAGAGAAATTACGATTATTCTTCGATATTTCATTGCCACTATTAACGACGCGAATGAGAAACCCCGAAAAAGCACGTGAAAACTGGCGCTAGGCAGCTGTGCAGGCTGTGTGTGTCTCTAATTACAAAATAGGTACTGTAAGACAAATCAGTTAGCTTTGACTGAACTTCAAAAAGGACCTGGGAATCGGAGAGAATATTCATAACGATAAAGCTCTGTTGACATGAATCATACAACAATGCTTCACGAAGCTATTCCGGGGTAAAAATCACCTTCAGTCACTTCAAGACACTAGTATCGTTGAAGGGTATATCGTTAATGTGCATGAAATCAAAAAACAAGTATCACAAACAAGGATTGAAGAATGATTGAGGTAGAACAGATGCAGATAATAAAAGTCGAAATTAAAATGTAATAAGAAAATGTGGAATGAATGGTGCACAGTCTAGGCAAAAATCCAGTAATAGTTACAAAGTTAGTTGAAACGCCTAAATAAGTATCAATATTATAAAAATGTTCTCTGAGAGGGATTTTTCAAATAACTTGTCGAATACGGTGGATTGATAGATACAAGGCTGGAAATATGAATCATGTGAGGGTAAATGTTTCTTTCCCAATAATGAAAAAACGCAGAAAACAGTAAATGATACAGAGAGAAGCATATTCAGAGTGTTAGAAGTTTGAAACCACGATAGTTACTAGAATATAAAATAATTTGTCCCTTTATAAATTTGGATAAAGTTATAAGAAGACGGAGATTATCCGAAAAATGTGATGTATTTGCGCTATACATTTCGAAGAATCTGATCACACATTTACTTGTCAAATCGATATTTATATATGAAAATGTTAAATTAAACAAATTGACAAATACAGGATTTAAGAATGATTGACACAACGTTTGGTAATCCAATCAAATAAGGATTACGAAGATAGGTTAAGAGTAATAATGAATTGTTTTTGTCTACTGGTTTATCACAGTTCATTCGTTTCTCTAGCCATTTTAGGATACGCTCCCCCACCCTCACATGCAAAGCGCGATTACTCCTCCCTATGTATGTGTGACCACACACACGAAAATTGGTAAACAGTGTGGGATGTGACATAATCACTTGTTCACTTTTGAAGTTTGCAGTGAAACATATTTTTAGCTTTTTCAACAATGACAAGCTGGACTGCATAATAGGTTCTACGGATGATCGAATTCAACTTTTGTCTCAAAATCCTACTGTTTATTTCCCCGTTATATGGTAATTTGATGAAAACCTTTTTCTTAGGGGCGGTATGAATTGTAGGTTTAGAGACTAATTGACTTCTATATCTTTTTAAAAATTTCAAAGAATATCCGTTTTCAACAAGAGTATCCATCAATATTTCGTTTTCTTTGTCTATAAAATCAGCCGTTCAAATAGGTTGAATCCTTTTTAAACAGACATTTCACCAAGCCTCTCTTATACTGTAATGCACAAAAACTGTGAAAATTAAGGTACTGCCTGATCCAGGTGAGCTTTCTGTAGATTGATCGTCTTATTGAACCGTCATCTCTCCAATTTAGAAGTGTGTCTAAAAATGCAAGCTGGTTGTGACTTTCTTCCTCGCATGTAAGACTGATATGATTCTGTACAGAGTTAAGTCTGTCTAATAGACGACTTGCATCTTCATGATCATCACATATCAAAATGATATCGTCTACATATCTCCGATAGATAAGCAATTTAGAAATCAAATCAAGGGACAACTTCTCAACATAAGATATGCAAACGTCCGCTAACAAAGGTCCTAATGGACTCCACATAACAACGTCATCCCCTTGTCGAAATTGTTCACCTTCAAACGTGAAATAGACGTTGTCAGTACATAATAGCTATAATAAGGTGACCGCTTCAAAGGATTATTTTACGGATATCCATATTCTCCAGAAATACAACCAAGACAGTTGAGTGAACTATCAACTAAATGTAGGAATATGCAACGATGCTTCCATGCGATGATTGTTACATACTGCACTTCAGAAGTTTGATGAAATGGGAAGGCGCTAACACACCGCTCACTGAGTGCTTTACATCACGTAGGGTAAACTGTTTGTGATGGATTGGAATCCTTTCGTCATCACTGGCATCATCATTTACTTTTTGAATTATTTTTAAAGTATTGAAAACACGTTTCGCCTCTCCAAAGAAATACCATTTTTGATGTGACCGCCACTTATCCATACTTACTAGCTCGACATGCAATATTTCCCATACAATCTGTAGGGTACAGTCGTCAATCCAGTCGTCCAGACAGTCAACTAGCTAGCTGATTAGTCGCTAACTTATTTAGTGTGTATGAATTTGATGTTATTCGAGTTTATTAGAGAGAACAAAGCTGATCTTTGCATCCATCGTTTCTACATCACACCAGCGACCTGTAGTACTCACGCTGCTGTTACCGTTCCGTTTACCTGAAGTCATCTGATGGCAGATTTTGACTGATTTCTTTGCAATCGGATGACAAATCATCATGTACCACATAATTCTTCAATCACAATGGAAACTCCAACGGTGTTACACTCAGAGCTCACACACCCACTTGCTCATGACAATTGATAAATTGACGTTTGTATAATCGAAAATAAATATGTGGATCACATCTCACAGTAATTACTTTGTACTTCACATTATGGAAGATTCAGTCGTCAATCAATACACCATACACCAATAATCGAAATTCGCTAGTTATATCACGGTACTTATCAAAACCTGTTTAAGCTACCTACATGCATATTTTTGTATTCTTCTTTTGGACCAAATAAAATATGACAAAACATTCAGTGATTAAGAATAGCAACACACTGATTATCGATTTAAATAGAACAAAAATGATTGGCGGGATGCAACACAGAGATAAAAATATATCTGCAGTGGCGACGAAACTAATTGCACAGCGAATGGAATGTAACAGAAATCACAGGCTGAATAAACACTGGATAACACAATACCTACCTGTAATCACATGAAATACCCGTAAGAATACAACAATCTTGGTAGGTACCGATGTTAATACGAAGGATGACATAGCATCTGCAGATTGCCATGAAGAGTAACGAATGTCACAAGGATGTGCAATTCTCATTAGAATATTCAAACTGAAAACGGCTATCAGTAACTCAGTGTTCACAACAATTAAGAAGATTACGATGACGAACTAAGTTTCACGTTTGTCAAGCAGTCACAAAGGCAAAATTTATTCTACGCATAAATAGTCATCATCACCAGTCATTTCATATACAGCAGAATACGTCACTCACCAGTAGCATATTTACTAGTGAGTTTCTTCGCATCGGGTAGGACACAGTGAGAATGAAAGTGTAAAAAGTGTTGGACACACTTTAGATTTTATGGTGCTATGATATTAGCCATTGTGCATTTCGAATACTAGCACCGAAACTTTGACTTCAGTTAAAGCTGTGAGTTTGTGACAGATCATCGAATAGATTGCATTAAAAGCGCTCGCAGGAATGGAAACAAACAGCAGTAAAACTCCTATTAGCAAAACTTCAGTTTGAGTATACGTTCAATGTAACTGCCTGCGTCTAAGTGAGTAAATGTTTACACACTGTAGACAAACTGCAACTGAAGCCACACAGGACTCGAAGTAATGGTGAGGGAATGCGATAAACAATTGAGGCGAGAACCAATTTATATAATCACCTATTCTTTCAAGAAAAAAGTGGTTGAGATGAAATTATCTCGACCTGATCACGAAGTATGAGTCACAATACACGAATAAAAAATGAATCAGTGTTTTGGGAATATGCCTACCTAAATTGACTACCAAAACTTTACTGGCTTTCAATATATGACGACGTTATATGGAGAAATGATAATGGAGAATACAGTGAAATTTCCCTTTGAAATAAAGTCATTGACTACAATTAGGCAAGGTGATGTTCTTAAAGCTGATGAAGTGGATGATTGGACAGGATGATGTGAGTGGGGAGCGACAAGATTTGACTGCATTGAACCGAGTGGAAGGCTTACGAAGATGTGAATTTCATGGGTGATTTGTGTCTGATGCGACGTAAACTCTAATGAGTAGAATGAGAATTAGTTGGAGTTGTTTTCATCGAAATTATTACTATTCAATTTTATTTTTCTCGTATGATTTTTCACCTGTTATTGTGATTCCGTTCTAGGTCACACGTGCACCTCATTTTCACATTCCAATGTGTAAAACACAAAAGCTAGAGAAAGTAAATTGTATTGTACTAGACTGCTCATTATCTATTCATTCACAGAATTTTTAAAGCCACTGTTTTTAATTGACATAAGGCAATGTTAGTTTCGATAGTAGTATCGCGTTTTTCAGTTTTTCATCAATTTACTCACACCATTCATTTCGACTTAAAGAGATACTTTTGAATAGCTTCATTAGGCTTTATTTCTAACTGATGAAAGCCAGTTGCCTAAACTATTATGATGAAACAATTTTGTGATAATGTTTGTAGCACGTTTTGGTTTTGTGGGAAGTATCTATCTGATTAAATGTTTGTGGGACAGATGTGCACTCTTTGTATTTGCCTATCTCAGATGAACAAGTAAATGGCGTTTCTGAAAATGAATATACACAGCTAGGTCATGTGATGTGTCAGTATCATTTGGCATCTCAGTGAACATTTTAAAGGAAATCGATGATGGGTGAGACAAGCATTAAACAGAGGTGTTGCCACTTCTATTAATTCTCAGTGGTCTACTGCCAACAACGTCTGCTTCAAATTCTCAAATGACAACATTGATAGTATAACTGTTAAATGCCGACCTAAACACTTATCTAAGTATAACTGCATTTTTGTCACAAATATCTTTGTCAAACCTTCTTGCAGTCCCTCAGAGCTATCGATCTTTGCTGACGAATTCACTATTTTTGCTGCTGCTTCGCTTGGTAACTCCTTGTCTGTAGTAAGTGGTGATTTCAACGCCAGTGACTACGGTTTTATTACAGTGCTGGGTCATGAAAACGTGGTTAACTTCCCAACTCGACAAGATACTTCACTTGATTTAGTATTTAAAAATGATTCTGGAATATACGAAGCTTGTAAAAGAGCTCCGCTCTCAAACTCTGATCACTGTATTGTACGAGTTCTACCCAAAGTTCACGGAAAGTTACACAAAAAAGCCTTCTCTAACTTGTTCAAGAAAGTTTTTCACAGATGTTACTCAAATGAGAACGTACAACATCTTAGGAACATGCTCCGTGACACAAGATGGGATCTGTTTAATGATGTTTCACTTGATGACACTATCTCTACTACATCTTATCTGAAATTCTGTTTTGAAATCTGCTGTCCAAAAGAATCACTATTAGTCAAATTCAACCGTTTCTCCTCCCCTCAACTTAAAAAGCTGCGTAGAGAGAAGGAAAAGCTATGTAAAATGAAAGATAAAAGTGGTGTAAAAAGAACTAACTTCCTTATCAAGTCTGAAATGCAGAAGTTGAATGTTATATATAACCAGAAATTCATATCCTGCAAAAATGCTTCTAATATGTGGAAACCAATTAAGGAAATCACTGGTGGTAAGCAGATAAACAATATTCCGTATTCTTCTGATAAATAAATCTTTTATTTATTATCCCTCAAATTCCATGCTTCCTAGTATCACTAGTGTTAATAATTGCCCCCTTCCAGGATTTAACACAAATGATGTTCAAAAGTGCCTCAAGTCTCTAAACCCTTCCCAGAGCTTAGCTCCTGATCATGTACCTAGTATTATTTTTTTTAATGTTCTGATATTCTGTGTTACCCTCTCACTGATCTGTTTAACAAATCTTTTTCCAGTAATATTGTGCCTGCTGTTTGGAAAGACATTAAAGTTGTACCCATACCTAAATCGTTTACTGGAGCATGTGTCAAATTTAGACCCATTGCTATTACCTCTCCTTTTTTGAAAACTATGGAGGAACTACTTTTACTTAGTCTTGTACCCTCTCTCAAATCCTTTATTGACCCAAAACAATTTGCCTATAGACACAGTTGAAGCCCTTTAGATGCAGCTGCCGTCTTATATCATAACATTGCTTCCAGTCTAGACAAAGGGGCTAAATTTGTTCGTTGTGCTTTCCTAGACTAAACATCTTCTTTTGACTCGGTCCCCAGGGAAATCTTACTAAATAAACTTGCTGCAAGTCAAACAGAATGTTGGGCTGTTAACTGGTTACACTCTTATTTCTCAGAAAAAATGCAGTACACCGTGTATAAAAGGAAGTCTTCCACTTCATTACCTACTGAAGCTGGTGTCCCTCAACGCGCTGTACTTTCTCCTTTTCTTTTGTCTTTCTTCTTACATGACTCGTCTCACTTTGATGAAATAAACTTTGTGAAGTACGCTGATGATTTAACTGTTTCAATGGCTGTTAACTCCCAGCTAGATTGTACCAAAATAAATAGCTTCCTGTCGAGAGTCAGTAAATGGTCTGAGTCTAACGGTCTTAAACTGAATCCTTCTAAATGTCAAACTGTTAATTTCAGCTTAAGATGTAAACGACAGTTAAAAGAAGCCGTCGATTCTCATGACAGTTGTAAGATTGATGACAATGATATAGGAACTAAATCAAAAATTAGGTATCTTGGACTTATTCTCTCTTCTGATCTCTCCTGGTCTTCCCAACTCTCAGCGATCTCCAGTAAAATATTCCGCCTGACATTTTACATTAAGAAGTTAAGGCCCTCGGGTATAACTCAACCCCCCCCTCTTACAGTTCATAAACTCTTGCATCCTACCTATTCTTCTTTATTGTTCATCCTTATTCTTTCTTGGTTTGCTTAAAAAGGACTTTGTCACAATTCGTAGAATGCTGAAGACTTTCAGTAGGATGAGTGGTGTTCCAGTGGACTACATAGTTAACGTCGCTGTCGATAGGTACTTGACTTTGTGCAGTTAACTTGCTAAAGGGATTTTGTCTGGCTTGGAGCATCCACTTCACCCTCAGCTTTCACCTTGCATCTTCTCAGGTCGAACAAGAAGTAACTTCAGAAAACTGTATGCTCGCACGTCTGAGTATAAAAATTCTATGATACCATACTTGGCCAGTATTTTATGTGATGAAAAGAGCGTCAAGCAAGAATTGACTAACCTTTTTTCATCTAGTAAATAAACAATCTCCTCCATCCATCCTTATATACCTTCAAGTTTTACTTTTATTATTTCTATTATATTTATGGTCCTATTGATACTTTGATTTTACTTTCATAACTGCAAACACCAACTTATCTCTATGACTGCTGTAATCTTTGTTTTTTCCCTCACCATATCATGTAAGGAGAACATTATATTCAATATTTTTAATCATGCAAGGATTTGCATACCGCATCGACAATACTGTGTAAAACAAGCCCACGGCAATCTCTACTTGTATTATTATCATTACCTTAGCTGCTATCATTATTATTATTTCCATTTTATACGCTGCATGTTTTTTTTTGACATTACCCCTATTGTAAATGTGGAAAATTTTCTATGTGATTAATTTTATTTATAATCTGAGGAAATTAGATGCAATATTGTGATTAATGCTGAAAATTCCATTCTGTATCACAAGTACTGTTTTTGGAATAAAGTAAATCATTATTATTATTATTTCGGTGATCCTGACTTGTCTGCAGCAAGGATTCATCAAAAGTCTACTAACGAGCATACTAACCAAAGTGATTCTGGAAGTAGTAGTGAAGGAACTAACTACTGATGCTGCACTCGATCATTATAAATGATCATCACTTATAGTGGTTCATTTATATCACAATGTTTGTATCTTGAAATTCCAGATGAGTGCTATCTTCAACATTTTTGGGGATTAACTATTCAGTTCTGTGTGTGATGTTCAAATTTATGTGGTACATATTGTTTAAATTTTCTGATCTCTATCCAATGTAAATGCTGTACATGATATTCTCAGAATGATGCTCTCCAATTGATTTTAAATTTGGAACCCTGTGAATCCAATGCCCTTGGCGTTACTTCTATATCTCCTCAAATTATCAAAAGCTAGTTTTGTAGTGGACAGTAAAAATTGATCAAAATTTATCCATCTAACAAATGTGGCCATCATTCAAAAACGCACAACTTCACAACGAGTCTAAGTATTAACGTATGTGTAAAACTTGGGCACTGTGGTATCAAATAATTCCATATTAGTTTGTTTATTAGGTATATTACACAGTGAAACAGTATTATTTACTGGATGACGTTTCGAACAAAATTCATTGTTCATAATCATTTCTTCAATTGTAATCACACAACTTTGTAACTTGAGTTTTATAGTTTTCTTTGTTTTCTCCTATTTGTCGTATGGGTAGTAGAATTTTCCAGATATCGCGGACAGGTGATAAATCATTCCTTTTACATGTATTTGTAGTTGATTCGATAAACAAAGCTTCTGTCATCAATCTCTCCCTATACCCTGTGACATTAGATTTTAAAACTGTCATCCTATCCCATCCTATTGTATGGTTGTGTGTAACTGCATGTAGTGCTATAGCTGAACTATCCTCTGGATTTCTTATCTTATTTGGATCAACCAATCTAAAATTTGCTAAGTTTTTATGTTCAGCTAGTCTGACTGCCCCTGTTCTCTAGTTTGACCTATGTATTTGACCTGACAATCATTGCAGAGTATTAGAAAAACAAAATTTTTTTGTTTAAAAGGCTCTACAGGATCATTTAACCGACAAAGCTTGTTTCTAATTGAGTTTGAGGGTTTGACTAACATTTAAATTCGGCCTACAAACGATAAACCCACCCAATGTCAGTAAAAATGAGATTCGTGAAATGTTTAAATGACAGAGAACAGAAACTAAGTAGCACCAAGGAAAATCTAAAACAGGAATTGATACACATAAAAGAAGCCTTAAAACTTAATAATTACCCGGATAAATTACTCAAGAAATATGTAAGGAAACGTAAAAATAAAGTAAATAATGATAGTAGCGATAGTGATAATAACAATAATAACGATAACAATAATAGTGATAATAATAACAATATTAATGACGACACCAACAACGAGGAATCTAAATAATCAGTAGTAATTCCATACAAGGAAGGAACCTTGGAAGCCTTACGCTGAATTCTTAACAAAGCAGGAATAAAAATAGCATTCAAACCCACAAACTCAATTAGAAACAAGCTTTGTCGGTTAGAGGATCCTGTAGAGCTTTTAAAACAAAACAACTTAGTTTATCTCATACCCTGCAATGACTGTCTGGTCAAATGCATAGGTCAAACTAGAGAACAGGGGCAGTCAGACTAGCTGAACATAAAAACTTAGCAAATTTTAGATTGGTTGATCCAAATAAGATAAGAAATCCAGAGGATAGTTCAGCTATAGCACTACATGCAGTTACACACAACCATACAATAGGATGGGATAGGATGACAGTTTTAAAATCTAATGTCACAGGGTATAGGGAGAGATTGATGACAGAAGCTTTGTTTATCGAATCAACTACAAATACATGTAAAAGGAATGATTTATCACCTGTCCGCGATATCTGGAAAATTCTACTACCCCTACGACAAATAGGAGAAAACAAAGAAAACTATAAAACTCAAAGTCGTGTGATTACAATTGATATGATAATGAACAACAACAAGCTTAACTTCAAGATTTTCTATATAATTTAATAATTCCTATTGTAGCACTGCAAATTATTGTCATATGTAGAATAATTCATAGGATAGGTAGTACTTGAAAAACGGTGTGCAATTATAGTATTAGTAGACAAATCGAATGAAATAGAAACGTTACGTAATACTTTATGAAATTTAATAGCATAGAATTTATTGTTGTAAAAAGGAATTTATTTAGAATGACAAGTGGAACAAGTGAAATAATACCGGGGACAGTTAAAATTGGGAGTAGTACTAGTAACAGATGCAAATATTGTAGATATGTGCTGAAAATTTCACACTGTACCACTAGTACTGTTTCTGGAATAAATCAAATAATTATTATTAACCAACAATTGACGTATTAAGGAAGAGTATATAAATTGAATAGACAAAATTGGAAAAATGAAAAAAATTGGTCGATCTAAAATATGACTGGGGATCACCATGCTTTAGCATAGAAGGATTAAGACTATGAAAGTTGGGGGGGGGGTTGAACAAACCTTTTCTGTACACAGAGATCTGGCTTTTCTGTTTCGATAGCCAAAGTTTCAGCAATACAGATGAGTCGGGTACGTAGGGATTTGGGTAAATTACTCTTTGCCTTGTAGATAACTTTAGCTGTCACTTTCTTATTTCGGTCATGAATCATGAAATTTTCAAACCATGTGCTAATAACCGAAATATCAAGCAGCCTTATAGATCCCTTTATCTCAAATGTACTTGAACAATGGATAATGCATTAGTCGAAAATTTACCGTCCAGGTTAGAGGATACCATGAATAAGGAGAGAAAATATTTTAATTCGATTCTAACTGGGGTAATTTATTCAATACGGTCACACACGTAAGCTGTGACACAAGTATGGGCGTAGTACCGATGGTCTCGTGATGCAAAATTTGAAAATGACTCCTCATTTTTCTACTCATGTATTCATGAATTTCACTGCAAGATTCCCAATCATTACTCAACACTTCATCCATATTCGGAAGTGTGTTAACTGTTTTCGTTGCATGAAAGTGTCACCTTAAATAAAACTTTTACTGATTTCGATATAGATGAAGAAAGGTAAGTTTCTGATAAGTCAATCGGTTAGTTTAAATTTGAGCTCCATCTCCCTGACTTCGAGTATTGTAATGAGGAGGTTACAGATTGTCTGCAGTATGCAAACATTTCTCACAAAGACGCATGCAGTTACATTATATGCAAAACCAAACTGAAGAGTTATTAATAGCATTATTATTACTGAGTGTATTCCATTCATTAGATGAAATTCGCAAATTCACAACTTCAATTGAAAGCAAGTATTAATTTTGAAAATTCGTTATGAAAATGACTACAGTGCCATATACCGCAAAATGACCACTTACTTCCCAATTGAGTCGAGTGGAACAAATCGGTGGACAAATATTCGCCAAGATAGCACTGATTGCCAGATATTCTGCAGCAGGACTAACACTGGTAAGGCAATGGAGGGGCTGTCATCCTGAAAGTCTCTCGGAATAAATTTACACTGCTCCAATTGACTAAAACTAACAATCACAGATGTCAAAGGACTGATAAGTGAACAGGGAATATTGGCTTGCAAGAACCGCAAATGACTCTTGAAAAAAACGATTCATTCGTTTTCAGATATCACGTATCTCCACTCGCATGCAGCAAAGCATGTTGAATGCTATGATACTGCAACTATGCTTTAAATCAACGGCTACCCTACTATAATAGTGATGAGTAGCACCATGACATTTCACAAATAGCTTCGGACATATTATTCGAAATAAGGTTAACAGAAACTGCAGAAATATGGTGAAAAACAATCACCAATTCTCCAAAATGTTTACTAGCTGTCATTTGTGATTATTGAATCAAAGTTAAATTCAACGCGATTTAAAATTGAGTATTGCTGATTGCTAAAATTGTGTGAGTCATGGTGGGTATAGTGATCTTCGAATGCCTTCGTGTTTACCGTAATCAGATGTAACCACTTCTATGATAACGTGTGGTCGACGGCGTTATCACTGGATATATTTATTTATCGCTATACATTTAACTACTTACAAGAGAAAGAGTAGTATTTGCGTGATTTGCAATTTATCACACAATCAGTGATTCACAAGCTTATTTTACCTGACTGCATTGTGATTCATGAAATTGTGTACACGAATCTGTACAATCTTCTAGGATGTTTAAATTTCATTCTATAATGAGATCACGTTGACTATTTGTGAAATGTCATGGTGCTACTCATCACTATTATAGTAGGGTAGCCGTTGATTTAAAGCATAGTTGCAGTATCATAGCATTCAACATGCTTTGCTGCATGCGAGTGGAGATACGTGATATCTGAAAACGAATGAATCGTTTTTTTCAAGAGTCATTTGCGGTTCTTGCAAGCCAATATTCCCTGTTCACTTATCAGTCCTTTGACATCTGTGATTGTTAGTTTTAGTCAATTGGAGCAGTGTAAATTTATTCCGAAAGACTTTCAGGATGACAGCCCCTCCATTGCCTAACCAGTGTTAGTCCTGCTGCAGAATATCTGGCAATCAGTGCTATCCTGGCGAATATTTGTTCACCGATTTGTTCCACTCGACTCAATTGGGAAGTAAGTGGTCATTTTGTGGTATATGGCACTGTAGTCATTTTCACAACGAATTTTCAAAATTAATACTTGCTTTCAATTGAAGTTGTGAATTTGCGAATTTCATCTAATGAATGGAATACACTCAGTAATAATAATGCTGTTAATAACTCTTCAGTTTGGTTTTGCATATAATGTAACTGCATGCGTCTTTGTGAGAAATGTTTGCATACTGCAGACAATCTGTAACCTCCTCATTACAATATTCGAAGTCAGGGAGATGGAGCTCAAATTTAAACTAACAGATTATATGCAACTTTTTCGATTTTACTTGTTAATACTTGTTGTATGAATCATTATTCGGCAAAGTTTTTAAAATCAAATGATGTTCCTTTTATGTATAAACCTCTGTTATGTTAATTTTGATTAATTTCCCTGAGGAAGTTCGGACTAGATTGGTGAACGAAACGTTAGAATTACTCATTTGAATATCGCTGAGATTTTACATATATAGTTTTTTACAAATGTCTACTTCTCAATCGGCGCCCAAATATTTTAGAACTATTCTGTCAAATCTTGACGACAGTTCATTTGAGTTATTTTGCTATCGAATTAAATTAACAAGGAAACTATGTAATTGGCACAATCATCGTGTTTTCAGTTTCCGTTGTCTGGAACAAAATGCACATCCTAAATCCGTAGCTGTCGAGTCACCTGACAACTCCAGTAGGTCGAATAAAGCAGCTCAATATTCAGAAAGAAGACAATGCAATAAGTTCGACAGGGTGCTTCTACTAAACGCTAATCCTAAACACCATAATTTTGAAAATACGTCTAATCATAAAATTCTAGATACTAACAGTTTGAACGGACATGAAGGAGTGATGTTGGCTGATGCTTAGGAAATCCTTATTAATAAATAAAAATGGATATGTATCACTAATTATTAATACTTGAGGTAATTCCTGACTGTCTATATCTTCCTATGAAGACGTTTAGAAATTTTTTATAACTGTTTACCCACACACGCATGCCTACTCTGTTTAAAATGTTTAAAAAAGGTAGACCAATATTTGTAAGTTCGAGGTCAAATTTTGATCACAGCTCATAAAATTTTGTATATTATACTTGTTGATACTTGTTGAATGACTCATGATTGGACAAAGTTTTTAAAAACACAAGATGTGCCTTTTATATATAAACCTCTGCTATGTTAATTTTGATTAATTTCCCTGAAGAAGTTCGGACCAGATTGGTGAACGAAACGTTGGAATTACTCCTTTCAATCTCGCTGAGATTTTACAAATATAATTTTTTACAAATGTCCAATTCTGAATACACAAAAATTATTGAACAAAAAAGTGAACTATATACATTAATACAAACCATAAATGTGTGAATTGAAAAACAAAACAATTCCAACAGTGGTGCGATTACAGGCAGTAATTTTGCTCGAAATATTACCAATAACAAAACGTAGCATTGTGTGTAAACTACTTTAATATTATTATACTTTATTTGGTTTATTCCACAACGCGCAAACTTTTTACTCACATTAACAACAATGCCTTCAGCAAAACGAATAAATCAAGATTTTCTCCGTATATCTTCAAATCTTTTGACATTTAAGGTGATGGCTTACCGAAGACATAGATAGATTCATGAAAATTATCAAAGAAGTG
The DNA here is from genome assembly GCA_944472155.2 of Trichobilharzia szidati. Taxonomy (NCBI): domain Eukaryota; kingdom Metazoa; phylum Platyhelminthes; class Trematoda; order Strigeidida; family Schistosomatidae; genus Trichobilharzia; species Trichobilharzia szidati. The sequence continues at coordinate 17,354,444 of OX235277.1, read as the reverse complement.
AATGTGAATTCGATAAATTGAGCCCAAATGACCAACGTATCTACAAACTAGTCTCATCAGAATAGAAGTTTCATTTAAAAGCCTGTGTAATAGGTAGAGTTATCGAGGTGTATGAAAGGTGAATAATGGTGAATAGAAAATTTGGTACTTCTAAATTAATAGTTGACTGAGAGGTCGCAGAGCCTGAGCATTATACTGATTATGTCGTCGTGAAATACTTCTAAACATATGATCTCGTTAGTATGATCAAATCGAGTTAATGTTATTTTTAAGAATGTTATAAGAAGACATACATGTGTTTTCATACATCTGCTTTAGAGAGGTAGCAATAATCCCTCTGTTTCCGACTAATATAGCAGCACTGATTTCAACATTCAGTGTTCTTTTTCACTTGATTTTCAAACTTCACAACAATAGAGGGTCACTGGTGTACATTGTCTTAGCTTTTGTTGAAGACATTTAAGACTTGGAACTGCGAAGATTACAAGTTTCCTGGAATCTTCCATTTACTCTTAAACGATTTCATTGAAACTCAAGAAAGTAAAAATTCATAAAGGTATTGTACATCCCAATGTAGTTAGCTGCTATGAATTCTGTGATATTTGAGTTATTGAGATGAAAGCGAAGATTATGAAAAGAGATGATAAGGAGAGGGAGAACATTAATAATGATTCGTTTCCAATTTGTCGGGCAGTCTCACTAAGTGCTTTCAGGATTCGTGTCAGATTGTGGAAGTGAAAATCATTTCGTGTATGGCTAATATAAGTTATTTTTCCATCCAAGCGTTTGAAGAAAATATAAGTTTCAATGAATGACGCAGTACTGAGGATACCTTACTGGAAAATCAGTAATCTAATAATTTCGCAAATAAATGTGCATCCGAGAGCTGAATTTAGCGGTTGCCTAAAATAAAGACTTCATATTCAGTATTAATTTTTAAAACCAACTGTGATTGTTTGGGAAAGCAAGCATAATACAGGCAGTTCACATCTTTATGGATAGATTCAAGTGAACATCTTTCGTCCGTGTATTAGTAAGGGGATCCTAGATGTATTTCCCTGCTCGTTGTCACTGTTTTAAGAAAAGCAGGAAAATTAATTTTTTCCATAGATTGGGTAGTGAATAACCGCAAGGAATGTTGGAAACGTAGGTCTGTACACATGACAGCGACGCTGATGACATCTTGTCGAGTAAGAATCATTTCTCATGGAAGACATTTCTTTATATCAGTACTGTCAGTCGACTAACTGTGCACAAACAAGTACGTAATTTAACTTCTTTGAGATTTGGGTGCAGTACCAGCCATGACAACAGATTAACGGCACAGAATTTGAACGAGTCACTTTTGTTAAACTCGAATATGTAGATGTTTCTTCAACAATTGAATATTCTAAAGTATGGAAACCTATGACATATTTCACACTTACTGAAACTGAAGTCCTTTGTTGGATAATTGTGTTCACACTGTATATATGTGTTCCTTAAACAGTTAACTACTCAGAGTAAATAAAGTAGTTCATGAATGACCGACAGTTTACTAACAATTTGTATCGAAACCAGTTCTAATGAACCGCACGCTTGCTCTTCTTGTCTACATTGTGATTTATGAAATTGTGTTCAAGGTTTGGTACATCCCGATAGAGTGATTGGTCTCAGTCTTAAATGTAGATCAATTCAACCAAATTTGACTTCATCAAGAGTTTTAAATTTTCGATTTTCTTTATCAAGGTGTTGACAGGTAACCTAATCTTCTCATATGCACTAACGTAGTAACTGGTTTCACGTTGAATAAAGAATTGCTTTTGCGTGATTTGAGCAGTTTCGAATAACAATGATGAGAGGGAAAATACGTCAAACACGATGTATGCTGTCCGTTATTGCATCCACCCATATTTAACTCAGTAAATAATAGTCCAGTGTCATATTCCGTTTTTCCTGTCCTATGAAATCAGGGATCTTCACATAGATTTGCCAACTCATGCTTATACATGATAAATGTCCATGTTTAACCTATGTTAATTATTCAAATTAACTGACTATTCACTGCATCCTGATCCAAAATTGAAAAATTGTTCTGGTGTAATACTTGATCAAGTCAGTCTGATCTTTATACGCTAATTCATCCATATTTGACTATCATCTGAGACATCAATAAGATACTTCACATAGCAGTATATATCATAGCTAGAGGCTGAATGCAGTGCTCAATTGGTCGTCCATACTTTAGACTTGTTTGTGTTTCTTTAATCATATCGATGAACATAATGCCTCCTTATCAACTTCCCTAAAAGTTTTCATCCAGTATCAAATGAACTCACAGGCAGTTATATTCCATATGTGAATGTGTTAGTCGACATGCGAAATTCGACATTTCTGCGCATGATTTAGTCCTAGGATCTATTTCTGCATAGATTAATTGCATTGTGCATTCAGTCGATTATTGATGCAGTTATATCTGGAAGCATTGAGCAGATGAAAAATCGTTTCACTTTTCTGTAGCTTGATTCCAAACTACTGTGATGCACACGCTTGTGCGGAAATCCTTCGTAGGTTAATGTTGCGGAATGAATATTTAAGTGAAATGAATCATATTTTGGGATAATTCAGTCAAAGTATCGTGGTCTCAGTACGCCATTCTCCCCCAGTCATTTGATTTCAAGGCATTACACTTTAATCGGATAAGCTTTTGCTCGACAGAGACGTTTAACATTTTCGTTTTATCTCCACAACCAGAATTAATTCTCCAGCACTAATGAAAGCAACAAGTGCTATGAGACATTCAGTAACTATTTCGTCCATCAGTTTCAAAATAGCGGGAAAAGCACTGTGATATATGGAAGCCAAAAACTACAGGTTTCCTTAGGTCAGATTTGCAATTATTTTTCAAAATACTATGTAAAAATTTTGTTTTCCGAGACGAATGTTTATCTGTTCCATTCAGCCAACCTGTTCTGCATTTTATTATCTTCCGTCTCCTTGATAACCTCTGAGAGCTATTCTTTCCTTCTGAAATCTGAGATAAGTTATATGTTTTTCACTAAATAAACTTTTTATACTAATTTATAATTATATTTAACACGGTTTTGGATTGTTTTATATTAGTACTTTTGTGCGGTCACATTTCAACAGCACTATGGATGTCCCAAATATTGAAAACATATGTCAGCCTACATGAACAGTTTTCATTCGAGAAGTCTCACTATTTGCATTATTAGTTCAATCACTTCCTCGTTACCTCGTTGTCTATTTTGAATTGGATTCGTAAGCACAAGTACACATGAAGTAATGAACACAGTCTTAAGTACATAACCTCACCGTAGTTCAACTTCAGTTATTGGATAAGAAAAATTGCCATAAGTCCTTCTTGTGAGTTCATATGAGAAAAACTTAAAAAGCATTAATAATATATTTGTTAAAGAACATAGATGGTTTCTTTTAAATTCGATAATTAGTGAGAATAATCACACCACATGATATATTTAAGTTCACAGATAAAGTTTACGATTCCAGGTAACAGATGTGGCGTGAAAACTGATTATGGCATCAGCTGAAATCAAAAGAAATACACATATGAGTTAGTTGCAGTGGTATAATGAATTCTGAGGGAGACGAATCTAAATGTGTTGAGTTCAATTCTCATTGTATAATCAAGTTTACTTTTGTGATATTTTACTCGCAAGTATACGACTCACTTGTATCGCGGTTCACTTACCTCCCCTGCGCTTTCTTCAGCTGTAAAAGCAAATAAGTTGATATATGACCCTTCATAAAAGTTTGATAAATAAGCTAAATATTCAATTGATAACGAACATAAAATAACTACTTTCATTTATATACCCTGTTTACTAAATTAAAGTAGGTTTATGGAAACTCGTGACGGTGAAATCAAAAATGGAATATCGAAACACTATTAGGAATCTTTTGTACGAAGGAAATTGTTAAGTATGCATAGTTGGTACTTGCCTCAGCATCATACTGAGTTAAATTTTTCAAGAAAGATGCCTTATTTACTTAGCCATCGTCTGATGAGTGTGATTTTCAACATGAGATCCGTTTTCAGCTTCTGAAAATGGCCTTGAAGCATTTCTCTTTGCAAACCGATTCATTGGTCTTAAGTGCACATCTTTTAAAGTGAACAGTTGAATGACTATGTGTGCTAACAGTCTTTTTGATCGCATGATGTGGGAGAATTCAGTTACATATACACATTTGAAAACTGAGAATCAATACCTAGATTGAAATTATTCCATCTTTTCACAGAAGTATCATTAGAAAACGAGTGACTTTGTCGCTATCTTAATCACAGTTATATTTCGTGATTAAGTCTATAATAACTGTTGCTCTACTTGCAGCGAACTTCCAGTAGATTATCTTGTTGTGTATTATTTCAAAGTTTCTGAAATTGAATCCAGGAAAAGAAAACTTTCTTCGCTGTTCACGTCTTGCTCTGATGACTCAGTATGGGAATATTTCGCTCATATTAAGAAATTATCATGGGAATTGGTTTGTGTTTAATAGCTTTGTTGAAGCACTTGTCCTTCACTTAAGCATATAGTTTCTCTTAAGTTAAATTGAAATTATTTCATAAATAGAACATGACTATTCACTTATGTAGCGACGATATGGAGTCCGACACCAGAAACTTGGTGCTACAATTCACAACGACCTATTTTGATTACTATTAGAAAACGGCTAAAGGCAATCAGCATAGCCTTATGCACTCAGATTTCTCGTTAGCATCCATCATTGATGTTTCATTGCACTAACGGCCTGAAGAAATTATCTTTGGTTTATGAATTAATTTTCGTTATAAATAACTGTAGTATTGCACTCATTAGTCGAACACAGAACAACAAAAATTATATTGACATTACAGCAATGAAAATACAGTGAAATGTGCATCACTGAATACTGAGACGTACCTTGACAACTCTCTGATAATTGGATTAATTAAAATTCCATTGTTAAAAGTATGCGATTTGTACATTAAAGCTTGACAGTAAAAGTGAGGTAGTAATGAAGCAATTACTTCATTTTGTTTCCATATGAAATAAAAATATTGATACATGTATCCAGTCAAAAGGGTAATTTTGAAGTACTTCTAATCATACTCCTGTTGTCTGCTGACATTCAGCGAATTTTAACTTCGATGACAATTTCTTGATACTTGTCCATTTATGTTACATAAATTTTGCATCGCTATTTATTGTCAACTCATAAATAAAATTAAAATGTATGCATAGTGACGCATAGTTAACCTAGTAGAGGTGAGAAATAATACACACCACATGAAATACCCAGTAAATTCAATAAATTTGTAATTTGTAATGACTAATTTCCAGCGGAAGACATTGGTAACAGTTAACTGAGTAATACACAGAAGAGCACTCACTGAGTTCTTTAATTTGACAGAATATGAAAATAACAAATAGGTTGTGGCATTTCAATTTGTTCTGTCGATTGCAGGGCAAACAGAGAAACAGGATAACACGCAAACATTCAGTCTACCAAAATCTTGAATAACTGATATTAAAATGAAGTTGTTTCGTTAAGTTCTAAAAGATCGATATGTATATTAAGTTATAGTCAGACAGCAAATTGTGTGTATATTTCTCATCTGAAGACTTTATGAGCCGGAACTCATAATTTAGCATAATGAGACCTTTGAATTCACTCCTTGAAAATTAACAATATCACAATACCTTCTGTTTCAACAGTGTGTGTAAAATTATCTCTCAGGTAAAATCTACCAAGTTCCATAAAACCATTTGAGATTACCCTGCATAAGATGAACATTTTCATATGAGAATATGCCATACAATCATAGACGAATTACTGACATCCCTCTGCAGAATTTAAAAATATTTCTGGTGTATTTTCGTGCGTCAGTGGCACAGTGGTTAGGATGCTCGCCAACCATACACATGGTGCGTGGTTCGATCTCCGGCCGACGAAATCCTTTACCTCGCTAAGGCAGTAATATGACTGGTAAAGAGGAAAGTTCGGGTATGAGGCCAGCAACCCCATCCCGTAAAAATAAACGCTGCTACAGAAACTTCAAACCTGTAGCTTAAAGCCCTATGTTGCACTGGGAACGTCAATAAATTAAAAAATGGTGTATTTTCAATAGAAAATGGACTCACCTCGTTCTGCATTGAAAGTGACAGTTCACATTTTATTATTGCTGATAAAGTTATCATTCAATTGGTTATCTAGTAATAATCAAGGGAGTTAAGGAATGCTGAGGGTGGAGTTAGCAACCATAGATTTCTTTCAAACATTTTTGCGAAAGTCATTTTCATAAAGTCTGATAGTGTTATACTGATTCTATTTCGAGCACAATTTATTGCTCATAATCATATCAGAGGACTCACACAACTTTCTAACTTCGTTTATATAATCCCATTATTTTCCATCGCTTGATTTGATTTTTAGTGGGGTTTTCCATATTTCCGGTATTAGTGATGAGTCATTCCTATCGCACGTGTTGGGTGTATTTTCGAATCAGTTTTCAACCTTTCTCTCCACCTACCTATATTACTTTTTAGAATTTTAACGCTATCACACCCTACTGTGTGGTTGTGTTAATGCATGCAGTGCAATTGCTGAGCGTTTTCCTATGAAATTGTCTTCATGCGGTCAACCATTCTAACCTTAGTTAAATTCTTATGTTCCGACAATCTGACTACCACAGTGCACATGATTTATTCTTATATCTTTTGGAAAGAATTCGACAATGTCTATGAAAAGATACTCTGACGTTAAAGTCAGGCTTACATCTTCAATCTCAAGTGATTTGGTTATAAATGATGTCAAAAATTGTTACCAGTTCATAAATAACTTCTTCTGTTGAGAGAAGAACTGATTAAAAACCTGATTTTTTTCAGCAGCTAAAAGTTCTCAGTAAATAAACATTTGATACATGACGCTTTTTAAGATTCTAAAAAAATTACATATCTTCAGCAAGAGAAACTGATTATCAGAGGTTTTCAACTTACCGAGTATATCTAATTTTATGAAGTAAAAACAGTGAAGTGTTTGAAAGTTTCATGACAGGGTATGTTACTCTGTTCACGGTGAAAACTAGATTTCCAGTATTTCCAGGAATTGAAATAGTGGTTTTGATAATTTTTTCTTTAAGATTCTGCCCCAGCAAACATTTTGACACTTATTTAGAACATGAAGTGACACGTCAATAAAGATTTCTCTGTAACTGCATTAACACAGCAGGCTCAGTCGTCTGTAGTTTCAGATAAACAGCCAATAGTTCGACCTGCTTCAAAGTATAAGACTTATTTGGATAAGGTGAATAGTTATTATAAGACTGCTATTTTGTTGTTAACAAATGTTTAAATGGTCATATAAGACTACTGAGTGGCAAATATCAGGCAAACCTGCTTGTTCACTGGGTTCAGTAAAAAAACGTGATTAGGGGAAAAAGCAAGTTGATTGTTATTATGACTTACTATTGGCACCTGAACAACAATTAATGTATAAATATAGTCATATAGTGAAAACAATTTGAATAAAATACGCATGCATGACTGATAAAATAATACAAAAGTTTTTCTAACATAGATTTGTAGGCTCGCATTCACGTCGGTTGATTGTGCTTCATTTCTCTTGTTGTCATTTGTAGGCATGACAACCTGAAGATAACCTGCCTTTTTGACATAAAAGCTAAACCAAAAGACAGGAGTCCACACACTAGAAGTAACCGTTACATCATATTTATCATCTGTTATACAATGTATATGACAACAATTATTTGATATAGCCCATTTAATCATAGAGCAGTAAATTCATTCACTTACTTTGCTGGTCTTTTAGTGAAACAGAAATCAAGCCATTCAGAAACATAGTGGAGAAATCGGAATTTTAATTAAGCGTATGTTGAATAGCAAAATCTCTGTTTATCAAAACATTTTCCGTAGTTTCAGTGTGGTACAACAATTATGACATTATTTTTGAACTAAATGTGTGGAGGTTAGCTTAGTGTATATTTGTCTGGGAATAATCGTAACGAGATAAAATGAATGGTCTAGCAGTCATCGGCTTATGTGACGCAAAGCAACCATGTATACGAATATCTCTTTATGTCTTTGAGCAGATCACATTCAATCACTATTTAAATGACTAAGACTTCAAATGATTCTCTATTTTCTGGAAACACACGTCCAGCCTAATTCGTTGTACACTCGAAAGTCTGCGGGGACTGTAATCAGTGGAATCGATAAGGCGCTTTCATCAATGAAACCACAAACATGTCTAATAAGATGTTACTTTTTACACTAAGAATTTCCAAATTGTCACATGCTGACTGAAGAAACTAAGGGATTGATCAATCAATTAGGAGATTGATTGCGACAACTCTAGACACCGGAAGCAATGATCTATTTAACTGAAATGTTGTGTAGAAAATTTTCTTTTCGACGAAGTCATCATCTAGGCTGTACATTCGTGTATTTACATTGAATGGATGAGAAAGTTCCAGAATAATTTCCGGTTAAGGGTCCCTGATTGCATAAACAATTATTCATCACATTAGTTTTTTATCCAAACATCCTGTCTATTTTGTTATTTCTACATTTCTAACCCTCAATCGCCTATGGTCATTTTTCTTAGTTATTATAGTGCTACTTTGTTTGAGTTTTTTCCGTCTCCCTGTTTATTATGGCATACTAATTCCTAATTGTAATTTTTATTAATTTGACCCTGAACCGGAAATTATTCTGAGACTTTCGCATCCATTTGATATAAATACACGAATGTACAGCCTAGATGATGACTTAATCGAAAAGAAAATTTTCTTCGCTGCAATTGTCTTTTTAATAACTCCTACGACCCAATGTGTACATTCCATGATTTGAAATGTTGTGGTTAAAATTCCAAATTTAATTCCATAAATGTCTACAGAAACTGTAGTGCAGTCATGGAATGAGTTTCAATTATAAATAATGTCACTTAAAAAAGCAAAATATCATATGCAGGTGACGTTTGAAAAAATGTCTCAGACTACAATAATTGAACTGAAGAAGTCTAGATTTCCCATATCACTCAAGACTTTTGCAACAGACTTCAATCACTAGAAAATGCGTGACTTCTGATTTTAAGAAAAAGTTGAAAATCTAATTCATTTTATACTTTCCTCTCGATGTATCGGATGGATGCGATTGATCTCTTTTACTTGTATGCTTCTCAAACGGGTGGTTTGACGACATCTGAGGATTTCACATGAGGTAGTGTGGTGGATGAGTCGGTGGCACAGTGTTAGAATAGTCACCAGCCACGCATGTGGTCCGGGGTTCTATTCCCAGCACCCCTTTACCTCACTAAGCTAATAATAAGTCCGGTAAACAGGGAAGGTGAAGTAGGAGGCTAGCAACCCAATCCTGTAAAAATCAACACAACTGCTACAGTAACTTCGAGCCTCTAGCTTCGAGCCTTATAATCGACTGGGAATGTAGAGGAATAAAAAGTGGTAAGTGTTCACTATCATAGAATCCAGGATACGCATTTCGTCTTGAATTAGATTTGCTTTGTAGGTGAACCTGCATTCTTTATTAAGCGATAATATACCGATTGAGGCTATAACATGATAACTATAGTTAAAAATTGCAAAGCTGCATTCACACATGGGCGGAAAACTATAGTCAAATCAAACGACGGAAATTCCATGGCACATTAAAGATAAAATGACGCCTTTAGCATGAAATGGATACCGTGATTCAAATGGTCTATCAAATAACGCCTCTCCGTTTGCAGCTATGGCTGAGGGGTCCACATCTCAGCAGCAAAAGTGACGCTCACTGAGGAATGCAGTTACTTTCAGATGACGAGTCATGAATATGGCAATATGTACATTCTCAAAAATCCTAAAAGTCGAAAATGTTAGAAAAGTTGGAAAATGATTATCATTTGTGTAGTGGAAACAAGCGTACAAAAAGAGGTGAACTTTTGTGAGATCTGATATATTAGTCAACAGTGATATCAGTGGAGGTGAGCGACTATAAGTTCTTCTCATTTGTCATTGATTTCTGCTCAACTGATAAATTACAAATGTTCAAAAAGCACAGTTCGCTGATTGCTTTTTCTGCAGAAAAATGGTCTTCACTGGGATCGAAAAATCACAAATATTTATGAATAGTAGTTTGAAGACAAGTATGAGGATTATTCACTTACTTTTATCTAAAACAGAAAAAAACGCTTAATACCGGACTAGCAATACCATCAGACTGAGCATCAAACAGGCAAACTATGAACATTTGGTTAATGGAATAATGCTCTTAACTTGATTCATTTTTACAACGTGTAAGAGAAACTCGATTATTCGTACACACACATTAGTTCTGAAACCATGAAATTTGTTAATACATGGTTTTGAATCAGCTTGTATCAGATTTTAATTTCTACATTTTTGTTATGTGCAGTGAGTCATAACGTTATTAGCTTATTCGCTTCTGGCTTTCACTACTCAAATTAGATGAAATTAATTCACGTTGCTAAGCTTTTCTGATCTGTCAAGTTTCTGACGGAATCCTGTGCTGCACAAAATATCCTCGTTCATTGCTTACCGGCACACAGTCAAACTGCTTCAGACGCTTTAACTTCATTGCGACCGACATCATTTTCCTCTGAAATCAGATACTACTTCTTTAGAGAGATGCAAATACATACATATATTCAAACATTGGAAACTATTTTGAGCAAGTGAGAACCATTTAGATTCTGCTGATATGCCCTTAGAAGTGCGTCATATGTTTCGAATTAGAAATACACTAAAATAATAACTTTGTAACACCATTTTAATAGTAGCAAAATTATTACATATTCATATCTCTTAGCTTTTTCTTACAAGCAAGTAATACAGCTTTCTCAAACTCCGTAAACAAGAATTATATTTTAAAAGCAGATGACTTTGGAAACCAGAAGGAAGATTCTTGGTTACTAATACTAGCTGCAATCTCAAAACTAAAACTGGAATCCTCATAAGATTTCATCAGATAAACAGTCTTGAAATAACAGTTCATACTTTTTTCATTTTGGCAAAGCTGTGACCAAATATGCTGTATATAGACTTCTTTGCAAGTGGTAACCATTTTTTTCAGAATTGTGAACCTACTTCTACCTTAGTTCAGATTTTTAGAGTATCATGTCATGTGGTAATCATCAGGGAGACGGTTAACACGAAAAATTGATAAGAGGATAGTAATGATATTTGAATGACAAGTAACGCTTGTCAAAACACAGGTTGAAGCTGGTGTTTACATAAGAGGACTTTCTTAATGGAAGGATTCTACAATCCTCAGATTTATTCAAAATTTATTCAAAATAACCTAGACAGGTTTATTTGAAAATCGGTGATGAGCGAATAGCTGGGCAGCAACATCTTTCATAATCTGTGTGCTTTACTTTACCATGACATTCATCCCAGTTACTGATCATTTATGATAATATATAAACTCCACTGATCTGATATCATAAACCGTTTTAATGTAGATGTATTCTGGACTAAGAAAGTTGTATTTTATTTGAAAACACTTACTATATGAATCTTCAGAGAGAAAAGAAATGAAATTACCTCATTTATCATGAGAATTTCAACAAAGGGGACACATTCAGGCATATAAATAAATTTGGCGGAAAACCAGTGAACGAAACTCTCTTAGAACAAATTTTATTAGATTTTTGGCAAAAAGGCAGAAATCACCAAGGATAGCCTTGACTAAGCCCTAATTGTCTCTGAATGCTGAGAGTTATAGCGCTTGCACATTGTTTACAATGGCTTTATGCATCAAAACGCCCTTTCTCCCTATATTCAGGAAACAGCGGTATTCAGATAATATAGAACTCTAAGTCCTAATGTACCACCAACAAAATGTTTTCCCGAAATAAATGTCAACAAATTCAAAACTTACTTATGAAAACTAATATTCAGATACAAGTATTGATCGTAATATTTAGTAAGGTCAGTTGGAATAAAATTATTCTCGCTTGTAAAGATATTTTATAATAAGTAATCCGATTTTATTACGTCCAAGAAAAGATTGTGTAACAGATGCATAAAATGCGATTCAAAATAGCCTTTGTAACTGTGACGCAAATTTAATACCATCCAGAAGATATTTGACGTTTATTCAGGGACGGATAGACCGAAGGTCAATGAATGTCACCGCAGACAGTTTCGTCACATAAATGTTTCACAATTATTTTCTTATACTGAATGTGCTTTGTCATCTTGTTCAACATGAGATCTCTAAAATACACCTAATCCTTATGCACTAGTTATGATGAAATGAACAAGTATTCGTCAGCCCACAGATATCGTACCTATGATCGTTTGCTATTCTCTAAAACAAGATTGAATTAGTAATTTGTGTCCATATCACGGTGTCATCAACAAAACCGAATTCATGTAAGTATCCAGTATTTTCGAGCTTTGACATGAATGCATTCTTTGAGTTAAGATATCATTTATGACTTCGAAATACCACTTTTTTGAAATATTCAACCTGAACTATCCAGAAATCAGAATAATAAAGCTGAGTAGTATGCCCTGTGAATCTCAGGGAATTAAGAGAATCGTGTTTTCGTTGCTACTGATAATATTCGTCACTTCGTCTCTGATTAAAATATATGGATTCATTGGCTCATTTCTATTGCATCTCTTCACTATCCACAGAAAAACAACTACTGGCAGTATTTTATAATTCAAATGAATTTAGTCGAATGTATAATGTCATTCAACCACTGCGGCTATAAAGCGAACACTCTCGAAATATATTCTTCAGTCTACTGTCAAATCTATCACAATGTAAGGAATCTCACTGAATATGTGCTATTTGTGATCTTTGAGGTTAGTACAATACTACTGTCCATGAGCACAGAAATTTCCCCTGAATTATTAACCAATTCAGAAATAAGACACAGGTGAACTTGTTAAATTGGAAATAGTTTTCCTTTCTTGTAGATTAATTTATTAAATTGAAAAACTAATACAGTAAAACATTTGAGTAAAATAATTTTACCATAATTCAGGAGTTTATTTACTCAATAATACACTGATAAAACTGGAAAAACTTAGAATTCTTACATTTTTTAAGTGCATCTGTAGATATTAGCATGTTTCAACATGAGTCATTTTAACGACTGTGAACCGGATTTGAGTTCATTTCATATAGCACTAAACTCAGTCAGTCAGAATGTATGAGAATATCCTGCTCAAAACTTTCAGTAAACATTTTCACCACGGTATTCTTAGCGTAAATACTCCTCAATTATTTTGTCATTGGACAATGGTTGTTGTACCATGATATGTTGCCAAATATGTCACATGCTTATGTTATCACTACATTGAAGTCTGCCTTAATATTTTTGCAAACATCCATAAACTTGTACATATGTTTATGTGCATATATATTATTTTTTCACTTGTGATGTTTGCGCTCCTCATACGGATATGGTTGAATATACTTTTCATATTACATCGTTTCGTGTTATGCCTTCTAGCAGAGAACGCTAGAAAGAACATATAGGCATCAGCCAATTTTGTACGGGCAGTCAAGTCGTATTCGCGATTAATGCGTCTAATCCCAGCATCAGTACCTTCAATCTCACTATCTTTAATCTCACTGTTTCTACCTATTAATAAGGTGTTCAGTTCATAACATAATGACTGGTGAAAAGGGATGTATTGGAGAAACGCTTTGTCCGATGGGAATTTCAGATGTGGGGTTTCCTCTTACACTGAGTTGAAGTCATACGAATCTTTCTCGTCATTGTACATATAAAACACAGTAAACTAGTGAACTGTGCCATGTGCATGTTCATGCTCACGTCACCAGTGCAGTTACCAGACGCCAAGCTTTCATTTGATGTATAACATATTTCCAGTGTAACAGCAATTGCGCTGGCTGAATTACAACAATACAGCTACTGTTATTTCGGTGATGGTATAATTATACAAAAGAATTGTGGAGTCACTAGTGAAAAACAGCAGGTAACTGGATTATAAACAACATCTGAATCACTGATCAATTTTCCCTAATTCGACTCAGCTCACAAAATGAAGATACAAGCCAGACTGATACCTGCCAGTGGAAACAGTTCAGTTAATGTGTAACGTATAACACTACTCACAAAGTCAGGTTTAGACAGTATGCGCTGTTTCAACTGAGTTTAGCCACTTCCGGTCAGTATATACTCGAAAAATATCGATCATTAAGTTTTAGTTGATTGCTTGATTTGATTTTCATGTAGAAATCATCCTTAACCAATATCAGTTAGAGAAGTATTGCAAACTTAAAATGAAGCACGTCTGATGCTCCACTACAAGAAAAGGCAAAGCCACCGACTGAAGACAGTCAATAATGTGCGTAATGACAAGTGCTATCAGTTCAATTCATGGATAATTGCCAAATTTTAAGGAAGATTCTGTTACAATATCAGTGAAATCAAGACAGACCAAGAATTAGCAAGAATTGATGATGAAAAGAAGGGTGCTGTGAAATTTTGTGTACATGAAAAATTGACATTTGAAAATTGGTATAACTTCCATACAAGAGTCGTATTTAAAAAAATTAAGTGATAGAATGAAACTGAAATTTTGAGCATTACCTATATTTTCAGCTGCAAAACGTGAAGTGTAAAATGGACGTGTGGAAATCAGTTTAACTCTTAGATATGACTTCAAATAAAAAACATGAAATTAAATATAAGAATTAGCGTTTTTAGTCCTTACTTGAGTTTTGAACTGCAAAATATAAAATGTTCAAATGTAACGCGTCATCAAATTAGCAGCGAAACTGATGTTATGTTCTCTGCATATCTTACAATGAAGAATTAGTCCTTCAGAAAACTAGAGTTTCACCTGACAAACACGCCGTATTTCATGTCTTCAGTGTTAATATATTATTTTTCTTGTCATTCCTTTGTTGTCTGAGTGGAATAATGGACTTTAAACGAGTGCTTAATAGTTTCACTAGAAGTGGTGAGTGAAGTTGCTAGCCTCACCTGTAGCCTGGCTAACCTGTGAAATTCATCAGACTTGGATGAAACCCCGGACAGAGCGTGGCGTGGTTGGAGAGTATTATACCACTGAACTACTGATGCACACCAATACTGTAGTAAGTTAGCAGAAATGATGTTATCCGTAAAGGTGGAAAGTATATAAAATAAGCCATCATATATGAACATGAAAACCCTGAATCGCGGACAATGAGCAGCTGACATCTTAACATTTCCTGTGAACACGAAACACAGTCTCGACGTACAATCAAATAAACTTCTGGAGTTGATCAACTTCACAAAACGCTTTCAGTAGCAATAAGCATTGCGTAGTTTCAGAAGTACAGAGATGCATAGATTTACCCATTAAATTCAACATACATATTGTTATGATGCAAGTCAAATAGTTCATAGCGGTAACCTCAGTAAAGCTTTTGATTCGAAGACGGAATTAGAATTAGTCTTTCTACTACTACTGACCATCTATCTGATTATGAAGGGTTGGGCAGTGAAGTTAGAAGTTGGGCACACTTACCTTTAGTCTTACCTACAAGCAGTAAAAATATGACAGGTAAAAATCCACGTAATAATGAAATTAATGTGAATTTTGTTGCGCTCTCAGACTATATCATATTTGAATAAATTTGCGTGGAAAGTGATAAAATGCACACCCCAAATGTTATAGGACATCGGAATGAATACTTTTGTACTTAAAAATCCCCGGCTTCACTCAGAGAACTATCAATTATTTTGATAAACGTCAAATAACATGTGCATAGTTGCTTCAACAGGCTAGACTTGAATGGTCGCATCAATGCTATTAGGATGTTACCGTCGAACTGAATAAAATTTTTACTGATTTAAATCATCATTGTCAAAATTGACTACATCGGACAGTGTCCCGAACTAAATCAATACATTTGTACATATTTCGCAAGATCACTACTGTAAATAACATCAATCTACAGTGGAATTTCGACCGAGTCTCCTCGGAAAGGTTCAAGAATTTCCATCTGAAAGTTTCGCATTAACTTGCTCTTTTCCTAATTATTGGTAGTTTTCTATAGTTATTTGATTTTGAATACGTACCACATTGACAAAAAATACGCAAAACTCATGTAATAATGCCTAAGTTATATACATTCTGTGTAAGAAAGACGGAATTATCAAGGCATTTATGTACATATCACGAAATCGTTGTGATGAATTCAAGAAATCATCTCAAACAAACAAAGAGAAATCCAAGATTTAAACATTTTACTTACAGTACAAATACTCTTGCAATTCTGTGTAAATATTTGCACAAAAGAGTCTATCGGTTAGACTTTCGAAAGTAATATGAAATATTCAGGACTTATTGTGGCTTAGAGTTAGGAATCATCTTGAAGATATTCCATAAATAATTTAAATGACACATTGGGCAGTCTAAGAACATTGTTAAAAGAAAATCTAACGAAATGATTTTTCATAACATAATAGAAATCAAAACCTGATTTCACAGTGTTTAATGCATTGAAATGAAACAATTGAATGTCTGTTGTTAACCGCAGATTAGCGCTTCAGAAACAAACAAAACTTTATTACGATTAACATTCATAACACTAGAAATAACGTATATTGTCAGCATTGTTTAACAGTAAAAAACATGCAAGTCAGAAATGTATCATTTAACAAACATCACTTACTATTGTTGTATACAATATCTGGAGTATCTTTGAAGAATTTGAAGTGTGAATAAAAGCCGTTTTATCAATGCTTCACTCAATATGCTGTTGGCTACATTCACAGATATCAGGAGAACATCAGAACAGAATTCCTCGGAATTATTCTGGTGTGTTTGTGAAAATTCCAGCGCTAACTGAATGATATATGCATATCTCACTGAGTTTTTGCAAAGCCTTGATATAGTGGTTTGTAAAAGTTTGACAGCTTAGAAAACTATCATCCTAAAAGAGTGGTCTCAACTCAATATATATTCATTTTGCCAAACAGACTAACTTGATCACAGAATGAGTAACAATTATCGCACAAGAATTATTATTATCCGCTTGATTATACGTGTTTAAGTTTGATTACTTACTGCGATCTGTCGAATATCGAATGAACTTGCATTAATCAATTGCCGACGTTTATATAAATGGAGTATTGCTCTTCTACGATCAACTTGCATGACACTAGAACTCAGGTATGCTATCAGTATTATTTTACGGTAATAAAACATGCAAGTCAGAAATGAATCATTTAATCAGCAACACTTACTTTTGTCGTTTCCGGCCGCTGGATTATATTTGTAGGATAGGAAGTGTGGATAAAAACCGTTTTATCAATGCTTCACACAATATGCTGTATGCTACATTCAAAGTTATCAGGAGAACATCAGAACAGAATTCATCGGAATTATTCTGGATTGTTTGTGAAAATTCTAGCGCTTACTGAATGATATATGCATTTCTCACTGTGTTTCCGCTAAGCCTTGACAATGTGGTTTGCTTCAGTTTGGAAGCTTAGCATACTATCATTCTCATAGAGAAGTCTCAACTCAGTTTATATTCATTTTGCCCAACAGACTAACTGCATCACCGAATGAGTAACAATTATCGCACAAGAATTATTATTATCCGCTTGATTATACTTGTTACATTTTGATTACTTACTGTGATCTGTCGAATATTGAATGAACTGGCATTAATCAATTTCCGACGTTTATATAAATGGAGTATTGCTCTTCTACGATCAACTTGCATGACACTAGAACTCAGGTATGCTATCAGTATTATTTTCGGTAATAAAACATGCAAGTCAGAAATGAATCATATAATCACCAACACTTACTTTTGTCGTTTTCGGACACTGGATTATGTTTGTATGATTGGAAATGTGGATAAAAACCGTTTTATCAATGCTTCACACAATAGGCTTTTAGCTATATTCAAAGTTATGCATCCGAATTATTCTGCTGTTTTCGTGAAAATTCTAGCGCTTACTGAATAATATATGCATTTCTCACTGTGTTTCCGCCAAGCCTTGACAATGTGGTTTGCTTCAGTTTGGCAGCTTAGCATACTATCATTCTCATAGAGTAGTCTCAACTCAGTTTATATTCATTTTGCCCAACAGACTAACTGCATCACCGAATGAGTAACAATTATCGCACAAGAATTATAAATATTCGCTTGATGCTACTGTTAAATTTTTATTACTTACTCGAATCTGTCGAATATCGAATTAACTTGCAATAATCAATTGCCGACCTTTATATAAATAGAGTGCTGTTTTGAAGAATGTATTTGTGTTTGGATTTGCATGAGACCAATTTTCGTTTCCCAACCACACTCTTTCTTTTACACAACTATCTATCGTTCGTTATCGCCAACAAATTCCAACTGTGATTATATTCACTGTCATCATTTCTACATTTCTCTGTTCAGCAATTCTTTCTCATTTCCTCCATTAATCAACTGTTCCTTCGAGGACATCTTAACCCTTTATGTACGAGTCTCTATTTGATGTTGTATACTTCAAGTGACGTCAGTCGTATAGTGATTTATTTCTGTGTGATTCACTTGAATTTCTGTTCTAAATAAGGTTCGTATTGCTCAATTCACTGTTATTCATAATTAGTTCGAATGTGGAATATTTGAATATCCCAAATCTGAACCAGTCGACTAACTTGATGGATTTTTAGCATCTCTATGTTCTGGAATACGCAAACCCAACCCAACGTCGATAAACTATACAGAGGTTGCTCTGTAATGGATTTCACTTAAAGGCACAAATTCACAGCCTTACACCACATGAGAAGCAGCACACCATAAATATCATCAGAATTGAACATACCAGGAATAAGATGCTTCCAACCTTATTGAAATTATACAAATAGAAATCAAAATATACATAATTTTCTGTGACAACTTAGCTGACATGATATTCATAAATTCGATGATCACAATCGAAAGTGGAAATGGTAAAGATAAACGAAATATTCTTAATCAAAGAAATGAGAAACTTTCAAAAGGTACGGAGAAAATTCTTTTTTCAAGCAAAACGATTTGGGTCATTCCAAGGATAAATGTGTCGTTGGGAAATATTCAGAATAACAACATATCTGTGAGGCTGAAATTTCGATTATCTTCGGAATAACTCTTTTGTGTGACATTGCAAAGAACGCGAGAAAATGGAACTATTACTTTGAGATGATGAAAATGTTACCGTGTTGTTAGTTTCATAGCAAAGCATGTTTCTCTCATCTGAGTATGTCAATATTGGAATTGTTATCATTGTCTGACTGGTGCAACCAATTAAATTGAGGGTACAGATTGAGAGCACAGACGTCTTGTCGTTACTAGTAGCATTATTGATATAAGTATAAAACTTGGGCACTGTGGTAGAGCATAACTCCATTATGGATAAGATTTTAGTTTGATAAATCACATACATAATTACCAGTCATTCTTTGCCTGATAGCGATGGAAATTATAATGTGTGGATTCATGAGCAGCAGGCAGTCAAAATCTACACGTGAATTCTCTTCCATTTTTGAAAAGATATGAGAAGGTGAAAAAAAGATTTAAATGTTTGCAGGGTCAATTTGGCACCCGAAAACCTGGTTCCCATAGTCACAGCAAAATCGAAAATTTCCCATCCCCACCACCAAGTAATAAAACATCGATGATGAATGGAAAGTCGATCTAATTTGATAAAGTCAATTCGCCAAGTTGTTGTCGTCAGCAGGACAATTTAAAATTTCAGTAATTTTATGCAGTATTCACTCTTATGTCTACATAATACTATCTTGCATGTCGGACAGCCTCGACCCATCTGGTCACAAAGCACTATATTCACCACAAATCACACCTAATTTAGATAGCTAATTTTGTTGAAACAATGTCGTCTAGAGAATAGTGTGAGAGATTATTGATTATGCGCATACATCTGTTATTGTCACCAATAGTCTAAATAACCATCTTTTGTTACTCAGATATGTATGCAGAAAAGACCAAATCAGTATTTCTTATCTTCAGATGTAACAACCTATCAAACATTGATAAGAAATGGAAAGTCGATGTGCTTATGTGAAGTGAATTCTCCAAGTTGGATGTGTTACCAGGACAATAGAACATTTCAGTTATCTGATGTATTATTCACTCATATGTATGTGAAATGCGATCTTGCATGTGAGACAAATTCTCTTCTAGTGACAAACCAAAATTCTACTCAGATTTCTAACCTTATTTCAGTAGTTCACTTCTCTGACACAGTATGTTCACGAAATAGAGATGGAGATTAGCTTGAATTTACATGCTTCTAATTTTCTCATTATCAACCAAATTATCTTTCTTCTCTTGCTTATCTGTATGCACAAAAGACCAAACTAATATATCTAGCTTGAGAAGCATGGCTGTAAACAATGAGAACGTGTGTGTTCAGTTTACAGAATACATTGTTGCTTTGATAATTTTTATTTTTGTTATTGAAGTTAGAATACAAGATTGTGTTCTTTCAATCCACATAGTGGTGTGATATATAGTTTCTCGCTGTAGTCAGCGTGATTCCCTTTCAACTATTCGGCATTTTGTTTTCACACTCATCACGATGAAGCAATGTAGCATACATCTAAATGTTCAAGTCATGAATTAAAAATCAGCGTCATTGGAAATGATTTGATGAATAAACAATAACAGCATCAAGAATATCAATAATTATAATAAAGTGATTTGTAGGTGGTAGCTAATGGACTTTAGTTAAATCAACAAGAGTTGTTTACAGTGAATGAAAGCAAGAATGCTTTTATTTTGTGGAGGTAACTTCCTTACATCAGTATCTCAATGGAAGATTTGCCAGTTAGTGAAGCTGTGTAGACTGCAGAAATTAACACACTGTGAAACCTTCTTTCTCACTTTTCAAAACTAACTCTATCAGATAAACACATGAATACATTCATTAACTACGAACAACTCTTGTTGATTTAACTAAAGTCCATTAGCTAGCGCTGTTTTCTTTGTTTATTCATCAAATCATTTCCAATGATACTGATTTTTAATTCATGACATGAACTTTAAGATGAATGCTACATTGCTTCATCGTGCTGAGTGTGAAAACAAAATGCCACACTGTGGAAACTAAATCAGGTTAGTTACAAAATGAAACTATATACCACAGCACAAAGTCGACTGAAAGAAAGGAATTCTTCATTTGTATTTCATTAACGAAATTGAGGTTTACATGAAATCTGTAGACTGTCCACACACGTCGTCATTCTTTACAGCTTGATGAACTAATTGAATGATAATGAATCAGACTAATAATGAGTTATTTGAAGTTTGCATGCAAACACGTATATATTCGCATATTCTGATGACGACACTGTGTGAACGAAATGAACTATCAAAATTGTTTTAGAATTCTGATAAGTATAGAGCATGCTGCTAGATGAGAACCTGCCAATTATGTAGAATAATTTTATTAAGGTTCGAATATGAGGAAATCATCTCTACTATGTGAAATTTCGCGGTTCCTGGTTAGTCATTAAACTTGGCGAATTTACTCAACTATATCACATCTACCCTTCGTGTTGTAATCGTTCTTGCTGATGAATTCATTCAAGCTATTGTGTGTTTATCAACCTACATTGAACTATAAAATAAACTTAGATTTATTTTCCGATTTGCTGGTGGTGAGATATCTAACGGTATACAAGTTAATGGTTTGAACCCAATTCATATTGAAGTTCATTCTCCTTTGAGATCATGAATCTGAGTAGATTTGCTTCAGGATTATTTGGAGCTGTATAATGCGAATTTTGTGCACTTGTGTTTCCTGAGCTGGAATGTTTATTTGGGAAGCTTTCATTGCACTACTTCGTCACATCCTTCACATAAACTTCAATTTGAAGTGAGCTTTTAGATTGTTTGTGTGTTGCATTTATGATATTTTCAGTTTTTTCAGGGACTCTTGCTATTGAAAGTTAAGTTGTGCGTGTTGTTTTTTCTCATTGTGACCATTGGTAAGATTGTTTGGCTTATCAGACGGATAAGATCACAAAGTAAGACCGAATGGCCAAAAAAACAGACTGAATATCCCGCTTAGACTAGCTATACCAACACCAGGAACCGCCACACACAATTTCTCGGGAGAACTATCCAGGAAACAGCTAACGGATTCTCGAAGTCATTCCATCAAGTCTTCTCTGCAACTTCAGCAGAAAAACAGGGACATGCGAGTAGATGACTGAGAATTTAAGGTATCCTTCGATTTCACAATAGTCTAACACTCGACTGGACAAAAACTTGCAAATGGAACCATTAAGCAGTTGCTCAGCAACGTCGAACACCTCCCACAACCATCAAAACTGCAACACAAAATTAGATGGAATACATAAACCTATCCTTAACGACGAAATTCCACTTCAACTGGCAAAAATTTGAACAAATTCAAGGAACACCCATGTATTCGCTGATATAAGGTTTGATTGCAAAATCTGTGACGCAAAGAATCAAAAATATAATCCTACCAAAGATCAAACCCTAAATTTGGATACTTTACGTAAATGATACATTCGCATTCCATAATACAAAACGAGTAAAAAATCTCACAACTCAATAATCAACGTCATCAACGACATTGAATTTGCAACAAAAGTGGAATCCGAGAGCAAAATCCTATTTTTGGACGTCTTAGTCAAGCAAACAACCACAAAGGAATTGGAAAGCTAACTTTATTGAAAATCGACTCTCACAGACCAACTACTGAATTACAACAGCAACAATCCAATAACACACAAATAAAGTTGTATAAAAACACTATTCAAGAAGGCCAGGACTCATCACAGCACTCACACCGTAAGAAAATTGCAGAATGTTATCTCACGAACGTCTTGCAAAGGAATGGACATCCACGGAATTTCATCAAAAAACGTATACCCTAAGCCAACCTATCAAATCATAGACCTCCATGAAAAGCAGGAGGTAAATTGCTCTACCATTTTTAAAGGACATTGCAGAAATCACTGCGAGTATCTTCAATCCTTTGGGAATTGATGTTGCAGACAAAAAAGTAAAGTCACTTCACCAATCTCTGTTTCAATCAAAATACTTTAAGGCGTAAGAAGATAAAAACAAAATCATCTACAAAATAGATTTCAATGACTGTGAAAAATACTACACTGGCCAAAGTGGACGTCTCCTCCTACTTCGTATCCAAGAATATAAACAAGCCGTCAAAGACATGACATCCACTCCAAAATATAAATTCATAAAGACAAACACTGACACCATTTCGACTGTGATAACGTTCAAATATTAAACAGAGAAAACACCAAGATTGTCGGAGAATGTCTGGGAGCCTGATATTCCAGTGAATCGTTGGTCAATAGACACATCGCCATTGACAACATTTACCAATCTATAGGAAGGAAATCTCAGGCACATGAGGAAAAACATCAGGTCATAGAAACGATGAGAACAAATATGCATAGCCTATAGGGTGTGATAACATACAAAAACAGCCAAACGCGATGAAGGTTATCAGGAGAGATGACTAATATACTCGTGGAGAAAATGTAAGAGCTCACTTCAAATTTCAGTATGTGCAGAAGATGTTGACTAGTAGGTCAATAAAAGTTACCTCAATAAATCACCTAGCCCAGAATAAGACTACATCAAAAGCAACCACCTGAGCTACAAAGTTTGTGCGTATTTTTGTCATTATATTACTAGCGGAACATGCTATAATGTGTTCGAAACTGAGAACTATATTGAAATGATTAGTAATATTTTTGCATTCAGACGGCTACATACTGATTCAGTAGAACGCCTCCATTTCATTCAGAAAATGTCTTGAATGTTTCATGGTTTGCTGGTTGATATTGTCCTTTCTTTCCCGTCTCAATCCATTAGTTATCCACTGTTTATTACAGAGCATGACGCACTTTTCATATATTTAATTTTGAGGAGTGATGTCAATATCTTCAGCAACCAATCGACTAACCTTGATATATTCAATCCTATGATTTCGAATAGTCTTATGAAACATCCAATTGATGTGCATTGAAGAAATAGCTTTTAAATTTATCTATAGGCTACTAACAGCTGATGAGCAGCAATGCTTTTCAAAAATGCATTCAAAATGATTTATTACAATCGTCATTTCCTGGGTTTCAAGCATGCATTTAAACAGAATTAGCTCATTTCAGACGTGAATGCAAGAGACATTTTATAATAAATAAATATCATTGCTTAACTCACTTTGTGTGCCACTACCTAAAATAGAGAATGCATGAAAGATTAAAGGAGATCACACCAACCATACGTGAACTCTACAAATTTTATGTGCAATCCGTGAACATGTTCTGTTTGTTTTGTTTATAAGGACCACAGTTGTATTTCATTCCATTAGAGAAAGTCCACATTTCATCAGTTCATCCGTGTTTTATTTACATATGGCTTAATCAAACATATACAGAATCGACAATTTTCAGTAAACAAGAAGGTAAAATCATAATTTGTAAAACCGGTAAACTCACCATCAACAAGTTCACGGACGATGCAGACAGCAAAAATAATTCCTATCAAACGCAGAGAAACCATTTTTTTGATCACACGTGGAGATCTCCAAAGTATTTTGCTTTAAATACCTTTAGTTGTCATGGAAACATCAAAAAGATTTATGTATTGTTTTGATGTTAGGTCCAATCAGAACGAAGTTGTCACTCATTAGAAAAAACACTCTTATTTATCACACGTATACTGCATATATCATGCATTTGACGTGAAAATTTATGAAAGCAGCAAATCAAAGCATCATAGCCTCAGTACCTCCTAATCCATTATGTGATTTCAATGCAATTCACGTGATACGACTAAGTTTTCAAACGAAAAAAACTGAGGATTTCAGTGTTCTGTTGTTTGACAACAATATTTCCTTATTGTGACTGTGACATTCGTTCGTCGACAGTATTTCGTGTAGCGTATACTGACCAAAGTTACTGCATTTTTAGTGTGCAGATACTGGACAACTGGGAAGCATATGGACAAGCAGCTACGTAATTTTATTTCCATGTATGCCTAAACTTGATCGAAAATTTAATCTTCAACTTACCTTGTGTTAAAATCAAGTTGGTTGTTGTGTACAAAATACAGCATTTTGAGTACCCGAAAGTAGTGTCCCAGCTACAGCAAATATTCTAGATAATGTGATTGACTCTTAGAATATATCGATTCTGATATCAACGAAGAAAAATATCAAGCCTACACAACTCCAGATATGAAATGCCTCGAAACTACCATAGTGAAGTTTACTTCTGTAAGACAACTGTATTTCTGTTTAATTCTGCCCACATATTCTTTTACCGAAGTTGTTTACACTTTGCTGATCTTGTCTGATGGTTAGTCCTCTGTTCAGAAGACTGAGGATATCGACAATTTTGTCATCACACCTACTTTTTCCACCGATTTACCCGGTTCTTTTCCCTATGCGATGTTGTGTCTGGTTTTGGAGATTTATTGTTTTCTGAAGTCTTTTTTTCAGTCTACTATTGCACTGTCATTATATGTGACTTTCAGCCTACGTTAGATACAACTTCTGGAGTTTCAACCTAAATCGGCGACGTTCCACAAAGTATGTTATCTAATCAGGCTATTCTTCATAATGTTGTTATCTATTGAGAATTACATTCTCAACCGCCAGTACACTTTGATTAACGAACATAAAAATTATACACCTAACCTAACTTGGGTTCAACTCACATTAGTGAATTTCAATAATTTTCACAGGCTCATCGTCAGATTCCTTTTGAGAGGCTTACAAAAGAAAAGCGAAATCGTTGATAACAGACAGGACTATTCAGATTACATCTGACAATAAGTGCGGTTGATTACAGCACATGATATATTCGGGAGTTTTCACATAAGCTATTCAATTCACTGTAATATGCATGGGTTGGTAACTGATTACGTGTTCAGCTCAGATCAAGACAAACATGCAATTAAGTCCGCATTGAGTTTTCTTTCAAAATCTCAGTAGGGCCATTTTTACAAAGCAGAGAGTTTCAATTTATTCATTTGGAATTTTCAGTTTATTGGTATTTTCTCAGTTACGTGACTCAGTGAGCTGCAACTACCTAATGTGTCATATTTTTAACCCACTTTTAACGCAAATATGTATATGCGTGTATGTTCCTTGATAAAGGTGTCACATATAAGGTGAGTATTCTATTTCCTGAGGATAATACAAGCATCCGCTTTTGTTATAATCCTCAGGTTTCATTTCTAATTTCTTCTCGTATGTTAAAATGAAAACGCATTCGCGAAGTCAAAAATAGACGAGCGAAACATGCCTTTTACAACATGAAGATCTTTTAAGATGAACTATTGGAAATCTATTAGAAAACGAACAGATTACGTAAGCAGTCATGTTTTTCATCTTAGTATTATGCAGGCTGCTTCATTAAATTGAACGTTTTCTGGTATCAAACCCTGTTTACACAGTAGTTAAATCAGAATGTTACTCATCAGCGCATTCCCTATTCTCCACAAATTCGAAAGGCCATGGAACATTTTTCCTGTCAGATTCATCCAGTCATCAAAATCGGACACGTTTTAAAATGAAAACAGAATTGTGCATCAACTGTGAACATTTTTCAAAATTATTTTAGTTTCATATTTATATTTTACTTGATATATTCATTTTGAAACGAGAATTGACGCCTTTCTTGCAATAATTTGTTATTGTAATAATTATATCATTTGAAAAGCGAGTGTATTTCCCATGGTCGTCCTCTGAAGTCAGTGTTCCTCTTTAGTTCCTCTGATACCGCTCTGCACTTGCAGTGCTCGTACAATTCCTTCGCGTGATAAAAGTGTTTCATTTTCTGAAACGAATACGGCAGTCTTCTCCAATTGTGAATTGCTGTCTGAGAGGAATGATTCAGGGTGTGCAGATACTATTCAACCTTAAAGTGAACTATCGGCGATTCTCAGACTGAATATCGACTCTCTTTTTCATCCAAGCAACTGAAACTACACTACGTTCAGTTCTAGGAAAAAAACGGACTACTTTTACTGAAGTTTACAACACACTTTGTGAGTACTCTTCTAATTTCCAGTGAGACAGTGTTTCCACACACACAACAGTATTCTCTTTATGTGATGATGCGTGTTGACAAGCTGCATCATCTCTCTTTTTCCGATGCAATTTACCGCTAAATACAAATGCTGTGATCTTTTCAGAGTGCATTCACGACTGTGGAGGTTTGCAGTAGCACTGGTCACAAGTGTGATGTCGTATTCACATGATTTGCCACAACAATCCTCTGAAGTAACTCTTTTGTATTCGCGTCTGTCAAAAGTGGTCACATGTTTCGAATGATAAAGGTTTCCACCTTAAACAGCTTGAATAAAACCCAAATTCTACCTAATTATCAAATTAGCTCATTGAATGTATCAAATTTGACAGGAAAATGCTATTCGTTTTTCGAAATCATCGATTTCCGGTGCTCAATTATTAAAGCCTATCTGACACTTAATGATGCAGACTGAATTCTACTAGTGAAGTTTAGTTTATGTTGGCCGATATTTGACAGCTGCTCAAACACAAAACATTGGCTTTCAAATAGATGCCTGAAAGCAGTCATCAGAAAGCACATGGCAAGGTTTTCGTGTCACTGTTCAATTCACATAGTGTAATACAAAATGGTTTTATTTTAATTACTTTGTGAGTTAGCCTTAGTGATAACCCCGATTTCGTCAATGAAATACAAATGTAGAATACTATTACTTCATTCGACATGGTGCTGTGGTATATAGTTTCAATTTGTAGCTAACTTTATTAGGTTTCATGCGTTCCTTCACTATAAACAACTCATGTTGATTTAACTACAGTCAATTAGCTACCACCTACATATCACTCCATTATTATAATTATTGATATTCTTGATGCTGTTATTGTTTATTCATCAAATCATTTTCAATGATGCTGATTTTTATTTCATGACAGGAACATTAAGATGTGTGCTACATTGCTTCATCGTGCTGAGTGTGAAAACAAAATGCCGAATAGTTGAAAGAGAATCACGCTGTTTACATCGGGAACCTATATATCACACCACTAAGACGACTGAACGAAAACAATTTGTATTGACACTTCAATAAAAGAAATGAAAATTATCACGGCATGAATGAATTCTGCAAAATGAACACACACGTTGTTATTGTTTACAGCGATGCTTCTCAAGATAGACATATCAGTTTGGATTCTTGTGCATACAGATAAGCAACAGAAGATAGGATATTTGGTTGATAATGAGAAAAATAGAAGCTTGTGGACAAAAGCTAATCTCCATCTCTATTTCGTGAACATACTGTATCAGGAAAGTGAACTACCGAAATAAGGTTAGAAATCTGAGTAGAATTTTGGTTTGTCACTAGAAGAGAATTTGTCTCGCATGCAAGATCGCATTACACATACATTTGAGTGAATGATACATCAAATAACTGAAATGTTATATTTTCCTGGTAACACATCCAACTTGGAGAATTCACTTCACAAAAGCACATCGACTTTCTATTTCTTATCAATGTTTGATAGGTTGTTACATCTGAAGATAAGAAATACTGATTTGGTCTTCCTGCATATGTATCTGAGTAACAAGTGATGGTTATTTAGACTATTGGTGACAATGACAGCCATATGCGTGTAATCATCTATCTCATGCACTATTCTGTGGAGGACATTGTTTCGACAAAATTAACCATCTAAATTAGGTGTGATTTGTGGTGAATATAGTGCTTTGTGACCAGATGGGCCGAAGCTGTCCGACATGAGAAATAGTAGTATTTAGGCATAAGAGTGAATACTGCATAAAATTCCCGAAATTTCAAATTGTCCTGCTGACGACAACAACTTGGTAAGTTTACTTTATCATATCAGGGTCGACTTTCATTCATCATCGACGATTTATTACTTGATGGTGGTAGAGTGAAATTTTCGTTTTAGCTGTGACTGTGAGAACCAGTTTGTTGAGTCCTAAATGGATCAAGCACATAACTACCTCTTTTCTTTACTTTCCCATATTATGTCAAGAATGGAATAGAATTCACGTTCACATTTTAACGAAATATTTCAGTATGAACTTGATACCGAGGAGTAAACTGTGAGGAAACTAAGTTAATCCGATCATTTAGAAACGGGTTAAACTCACAATTGCAACCTTTTCTCACAGTGAGGCAATTAAGTAGCGCACACCACCAACACTTGAACTGATCGCATCTGGAAATATTTTGTAAATAAATATTTTCCACATATTTATTCAGTTCACAGGTGTATTCCATTTTGTTAGAGATGGTCCTCATTGCTTTATTTCAACATTGATTTTAATCAATTTTGTGTTGGTAAAACTCACTGAGAAGCAAAATCTAGCGAAAAGAATTGAGAAAATATGATCACTGAGAATATTGTTATGCTCACCAGTGACTAGTATACCAGCAGTGAAATGGAAAGAGAAATGGCAGTCAGATGCGTAGAACAAACACTCTTTCACATAGACAGAAGTGATCAAAGCTTTCTTTTCAGCAGCTTTCCTCTCATCATTCATTTTCATAAGCTGTATTTCAGTAATTATATATAACAACGAAATCACAAGACCAATCAGATATTGTTACAATTTTCCCTCGAAAAGTTTATTACGTAATGTAAGGTGAAACCTAGAAGGGATGACTAACTCTAAGTTCGAAAAATGCTAGAGGTTGGCATGACGTATTAAGTGTGAGATAATGGCTAATCAGTAAGATTGTGTAGAATGGACAGACACTAGTGAAATGAAGATAATGTGTTTTTTAACATAAAATATGTGTGAAAACACAATGTTATTAATAAACAGAAATAGAGTGATAATAAAATATGGATGATAGGAATAATAATGACAATTAAATAATAATGACAACAATATTAATAATAGTAAACTTACGAAATGGAAAGAAGCAAAATTATAGTAAGAACTTTACTCTAGACATGGTAGGGCAAGTGAATGTAAGAAGCGATTTTGAATACGAAGGTTTGGATTCAGATCTCGAATAGCTAATGATTCAGCTATGAAGTCTCTTTTGAGGAACAGTGCAATGAAGGCGGGATATATGCGAAATTTGGAATGTTTCCAAAATACCTGTGATTATGATCACCTCAGGAATCAATAATTTTAATATCGATTTATATGCCTCGTACCTCACCCAAAACACGTTAATTCACCCGAGATACAATAAAATCTTTCTATGATACCTGAGTTCTTATATGCATGTTACTTAGATATAGAAGAAACATCCATTTAACTAATGAATCTGGCAAAAATTAAACATGATGGGATGCTTTATATTTTTCTTATATGACCAATAGAAGACGTAAGTTTTCTTACTTATTTTGATTGCTTGAGCTCTAAAATTCTATACTACTGTCCACGATTCAATGTTTCAGGGACAAACACACATGAAAAGATCAATTTGACAAGCCGAAATGTTAATTTTATGGTATTTATGAGACTTTGTAATTCATAAGTAAGTTGTCCTTCTCCATATCGTGCAGTAATCACAGTTGGCTTCAGAGAAATAAACGAGTCAAAACCTTAAACTTCGATGGAAAACAAATTTAATTTTTGTTTCCTTTTGATCGTATATTAGAAGACAGCTGATTAGCTCTGAGAAACTCTCACCTAATTTCTCCTCATTATAAATTGAGAAACTTTGAAATAATACACAATAAGATAATCCAATGGAAGTTCGTGCATGTAAAGCAATGGTTATTTTAGACTTAATTACGAAATATAACTGTGATTAAGATGGCGACAAAGTCAATCGTTTTCTAAATGATACTTCTGTGAAAAAATGGAGTAATTTCAATCCAGGTATTGATTCTCAGTTTTCAAATGTGCATATGTAACTGAATTCTCCCACATCATGCGATCAAAACGACTGTTAGCACATATGGCCATTCAACTGTTCACTTTAAAAGATGTGCACTTACGACGAATGAATCGATTTGCAATGAGAAATGCTTCAAAGCCATTCTCAGAAGCTGATAACTAGCCTCATGCTGGAAATCACACTCATCAGACGAAGGCTAAGTAAAAGAAGCATCTTTCTTGAAAAATTTAACTCAGTATGATGCTGAGACAAGTACCAACTATGCATAATTAACAATTTCCTTTTTACAAGAGATTTCTAATAATGGTCTTATATTCCATTTTCGATTTCACCGTCACGAGTTTCCCTCGAGCTACTTTAAATTAGTAAACAGGGTATATAAATGAAAGTAGTTATTTTATGTTCGTTATCAATTGAATATTTAGCTTATTTATCACACTTTTATGAAGGGTCATATGTCAATATATTTGCTTTTACAGCTAAAGAAAGCACAATGATTTGCAAAACAAGTGAGTCGTATACTTGCGAGTAAAATATCACACAAGTAAACTTGAGTACACAATGAGAATTGAAATCAACACATTTAGAATCGACTCCCTCAGAATTCATTATACCACTGCAACTAACTCATATGTGTATTTCTTTTGATTTTAGCTGATGCCATAATCAGTTTTCACGCCATATCTGTTACCTGGAATCGTAAACTTTATCTGTGAACTTAAATATATCATGTGGTGTGATTATTCTCACTAAATATCGAATTTATTAGGAATCACCTGTTCTGCAACAAATATATCATTCGTGTTTTTTAAGTCTTTTATATGAAGTCATACGAAGGACTTATGGCAATTTTTCTTCCCCAATAACTGAAGTTGAAATACGGTGAGGTTACGTATCTAGCACTGTTGTTATTAACTGATGTATACTTGTGCTTACGAATCCAATTCAAAATAGACAACGAGGTAACGAGGAAGTGATTAAACTAATAATGCAAATAGTGAGATTTCTCGAATGGAATCTGTTCACGTACGCTGACATGTTTTTCAAACATCGGAAGTCCATACCACAGTTGTAATGTGACCACACAGAAAAGTAGATATTTACCAATCGAAAAACGTGTTAAATATAATTATAAATTAGTATAAAATATATCTCTACTGAAAAACATATAACTTATCTCAGTTTTCAGAAGGAAGCAATAGCTCTCAGAGGTTATCAAGGAGAGGGAAGACAAAAAAATATAGAATAGGTTGGCTGAATGGAACGGACAAACACCCGTCTCGGAGAATTAATTCTGGTTGTGGAGATAAAACAAAAATGTTAAGCGTCTTTGTCGAGCTAAAGCTTAGCCGATTAAAGCGTAATGCCTTGAAATCAAATGACTGGAGGAGGAAGGTGTACTGAGACCATGATATTCTGACTGACTTATCTCAAAAGATGATTCATTTCACTTAAATTTTCATTGCGCATTCATTCCGTACATTTCTATAGGTAGCATTTCCGCACAAGCGTGTACATCACAGTAGTTTGGAATCCAGCTGCACAAAAGTGAAATGATTTTTGATCTGCTCAGTGCTTACAGATATAACTGCATCAATAATCGACTGAATGCACAATGCAATTACTCTATACACAAATAGATCCTAGGCCTAAATCATGCGCAGAAATGTCGAATTCCACATGTCGACTACTATATTCACATATGGAATATAACTGCCTGTGAGTTCATTTGATACTGGATGAAAACTTTTAGGGAAGTTGATAAGGAGGCAATATGTTCATCGGTAAGATTGAAGAAACAGAAACACGTCCAAGGTATGGACGACCAATTGATCACTGCATTCAGCCTCTAGCTATGATATATACTGTTGTGTGAAGTATCTTACTGATGTCTCAGATGATAGTCAAATATGGATGAATTAGCGTATAAAGATCAGACTGACTTGATCAAGTATTACACCAGAACCATTTTTCTATTTTTGATCAAGATGCAGTTTATAGTCAGTTAATGTGAATAATCAACATTGATTGAAAATGGATATTTATCGTGTATAAGCATGACTTGGCAAATCTATGTGAAGATCCCTGATTTCATAGGACAAGAGAACACACAATATGATAGTGGACTATTATTTTTTGAGTTAACTATAGGTTAGTTCAATTACGGACAGCATACATCGTGTTTGACGTATTTTCACTCTCATCACTGTTATTAAAAACTGCTCAAATTATGCAAACGCAATTCTATATTCAACGTGAAACTAGTCACTACATTGGTGCATATGAGGAGATTAGGTTACCTGTCGACAACTTGATAAAGCAAATCAAAAATTTAAAACTCTCGATGAATTCAAAGTTGGTTGAATTGGTCTACCTTTAGGACTGAGACCAATCATTTTTTTGGTATTTACCGATCCTTGGACACAATTTCATGAATCACAGTGCAGGCAAGAAGAGCAAGCGCGCAAATCATTAGAACTGGTTTCGATACAAATTAGTGGTAAATTGTCGATCATTCGTGAACTACTTTATTAAATCTGAGTAGTCAGGTGTATTAGGAATATACATATACACTGAGAGTAGTGTTCTACAGTCACTCACTGATATGCAGAAGCCCGAACGACGAGATCTCGCACCTGACCACTTCTAAGTGTATTTGTCATTTCGTTATTTGCCGAAGATCAAAGTATGTCAGTCTTTCTGCGCGCATCCTGTCGGTAAGGGCCAAAGCACATTATTCATCGTGGCTGCAAAAAGGAAGTAGCAGCCGCATAAGTAATGCAATAATCAAACATCTCGACACCACCAGTCATTCCATCTCAGAAACGCCTATTTTCAAATTAGTCTGTTCACAAAGTGAAGAACCACCTATCAAAGATAATACGCCTCCGTCTTCTCTCCATTACGAAACCTCAGTGATTCCATCGGAAGAGTCAGAACGATTCATACAAAAGTAAATAACTCATCCACTCCTACTATCATGGTAACAGCTCTGTTGATTTGACTTAACTTTCGCTTGTACGCTTATTTTTTCCCAATTACCCAAAACTCCTTCGGGATTCCGTAGTTTGTTTTGTTCCAATGTAAACTCTGAGCACAAGATTCTCATCTAACTATTCATCTTACCACGTAACTCTTCTTTAACAACCGTTTGTGACATGTCATCACTTTTGGTTCTACCCTCTTATATCAAAATCGAATTCCTCTGAACACTGTTTGTATTACTCAACTCAACCAAAAACTGACTAATTGTATTTTCATTTGACTACAGGTCTTCTCATGTATGATTCTCGGTATGTGAAAAATGCATGCTGATGTCGTACAAACCGGAGCGATTCACATTGGCGACCGCCACGATATCTGCTGATCAGTATAAGCCACCCTTTCCCCCTTCTTGGACTTCACTCTCTGAAATTCTTGCAATAACTTTGTTGAAAGCATTCTATTGCTTTGATTCCATTTCAGGCATACAGTATTCTACACATTAATGGCTTTCATGACAAGTGCTTCCCACTAGGTCATCAGATACATTGATACCTGAGGACATCTTTGGCAGTATTATCTTTATACTTGCCTACATGTATATAAATAGGTTATTATAGACGAATTGATAATCAAGTTTCTATTGTAAATTATGAAGGATATAAGTAGGTTATATTACAGCAACCAAGTAGTAGTCTTTTGATATGGTTGTGTTCTCTGAGCTGGATAGTTAATTTGCGGAGCTTTCATCAACATACTGGGTGACATCTTCAGCGCAGACTTCAATTTGAAGTGAGCTTTTAGATTTCTCCACGAGTTTACTAATCATCTCTCCCGGTGACCTCGGACGTGATTGGTTGTTTTTGTGTGTTTTCACACCTTCTAGGTTACTTGTATTGTCACTCGTTGTTTCTTTGACTTGAACTTTGACACTTTGTGTGTGAGGTTTCTTTCTTATCGGTTGATAAATTTTGTCTATTTCGATGTGTCTATTGATTGATGATTCACTGGAATGCCAAGCTTCTAAAAATTCTCTAGCATTCTTGTTGTTTCCTTCGTCTAATATTTGAACGTTGTCCCAGTCGAATTGATGTCCGTGTGGTGATATGAGGGAGTGGATATCATGTCTTTTGACAGCTAGCTTATGTTCGTGGATACGAAGACGAAGGGGACGTCCACTTTGGCCGATGTAGTGTTTTTCGCTGTCGATGCGATAGTGCGACAATTAGTGATTATTTAAGTTTTCTTGGCAGAATATAGGTAATCAAGTGAAATCGATTGAATATTTTGTAGAATTATAGATGTTCATCTTATTCAAGTCCAAACAAACTTGTTCCCGACAGTTTATCAACTCGATTACCGTAATTATTTGGAACTGAGCAAAGACGATGAATGATTACAGGCTAGAATACGCTCACTACAATTCGCAGCTTTTCTTGAATTTTCAATTTGCTTGCAATGACAACTGTTTTTGTTAACGTAAATTTGTCATGCACTTTAATACTATTCTGACTCCAACAGCATTTGAAAATTCTGAACGCAGAAATGAAACAAGATGTATGAATGAAAGACAAGTAATATTTGGACAACAGGAATTTGATTTTACATGTTACGGAGAGTTCGTTAAGAGAAGGCAGGACTGAAAAATATGTAACGTCAAACTTAAACAACCATGCTGACGAAAAGTCAAGTAAATTGAGAAGGTTAATAATGACTACAACTTGACAAGTGAAAATGAAGTGCCAGTTAATGAGGTTTGAGCGGGGTGGAACACACTGTATTTCTGAATAGAGAGTTCAAGTAAAAATCACCTAACAACAATGTCTTCAGAAAAACGAAGCAATGAAGTGAAATGTAACAAGGGTGACTCAGTACAACTGTTAACAACCTGGAACATAATTCTAGATACACCAAAAATGAATGAACAAAAAATGAACTATATATATATATATATGAGTACAAACAATAAATGTATGAATTGAAAACAGAAGAATCACAACAGTGGTGCGACTACAGGCAGTAATTTTGTTCGAAACACTACCAATAACAAAACTTAGCATTGTAAACTACTTTAATATTATTTTACTTTATTTGGTTTATTCCACAATGCGCGAACGTTTTACTGACATTAACATCAATGCCTTCAGCAAAACGAATAAATCAAGATTTTCTCTGTATATGTTCAAATCTTTTGACACTTAAGGTGATGGCTTGCCGACAACATAGATAGATTCATGATAATTGTCAAAGAAGTGAACGTGAATTCGATAAATTGAGCCCACATGACCAACGTATCTACAAACTAGTCTCATCAGAATACAGGTTTCATTTAAAAGCCTGTGTAGTAGAGTAGAGTTATCGAGGTACATGAAAGGTGAATAATGGTGAATAAAAAATTTGGTACTTCTAAATTAATAGTTGACTGAGAGGCTGCAGAGCCTGAGCATTCTACTGATTATGTCGTCGTGAAATACTTCTATACATATGATGTCGTTAGTATGATCAAATCGAGGTAATCTAATTTTTAGGAATGTTATAAGAAGACATACAAATGTTTTCATGCATCTGCTTCAGAGAGGTAGCAATAATTCTTCTGTTTCCGACTAACATATCAACACTGATTTCAACCTTCAATGTTCTGTTTCACTTGATTTCGGACTTCACAACAGGGTGTCACTGGTGTACATTGTCTTAGCTTTTGTTGAAGATATTTAGGACTTGGAACTACCAGGTTTACCAGTTTCCTGCGAATCTTCCATTTATTCTTAAACGATTTCATTGAAACTCAAGAAAGTGAAAATTCATGAAGATATTTTGCCTCGCAAAGCAGTTAGCTGCTATGGATTCTGTGATGTTTGAGTTATTAAGATGAAAGCGAAGATTATGAGAGAGATGATAAGGAGAGTGAGAACATTAATAATGATTCGTTTCTAATTTGTGGGGCAGTCTGACAAAGCCCTTCATGGATTCATATCAGATTGTGGAAGTGAAAGTCATTTCGCGTATGGCTAATTTCAGGAACTTTCCATCCAAGCTTTGGAAGCAAAAATAAGTCTCAATGACTGACGCAAGACTGAAGATATCTTACTTAAAAATCAGTAATCTAATAATTTCACAAATAAGTGTGCATCCGAAAGCTGAATTTAGCGGTTGCCCTAAATAAGACTTCATATTCAGTATTAATTTCTAAAACTAACCGTGATTGGTTGGAAAAGCAAGCATAATACCGGCACTTCACATCGTTATTGATAGATTCGATTGAATCTCTTTTGACTGTTTATTAGTAAGGGGATCCTAGATGTATCTTCCTGCTCTTTGTCACTGTTTAAAGAAAAGCCGGAAATTACTTCTTCCATAGAATTAGTAAAGAATAACCGCAAGTAATTTTGGAAACGTAAGACTGTATAAATGACAGCAACGTTGATGACATCTTGTCGAGTACGAATCATTTCTCATGGAGAATATTTCCTTATATAAGTACTGTTGGTCGATTAACTGTGCACAAACAAGTTCCCTGAGATTTGGGTGCAGTACCATCTCCGACGGCAGATTTACGACAAGAAAATTGTACGAATCACTTTTGTTAAACTAAAATGTGTAGATGTTTCTGCAACAATTGAATATACTAAAGTATGGAAACCTACGACATATTTCACACTTACTGAAACTGAAGTCCTTTGTCGGATAATTGTGTTAACACTCTATATATATGTATTCCTAATACACTTGACTACTCACAATAAATAAAGTAGTTCATGAATGATCGACACTTTACCACAAATTTGTGGCGAAAACAGCTCTAATGAATCGACGCTTGCTGTTCTTGCCTTCATTGTGATTCATGAAATTGTGTGCAAGGATCGGTACATCGCAAAAATGATTGGTCTCAGTCTTTAATATAGATCACTCTACCTAATCCCCCATATGCACTAATGTAGTAACTGGTTTCACGTTGAATAAAGAATTGCGTTTGCATGCTTTGAACAGTTTGAATAATAGTGATGAGAGTGAAAATACGTCACACACGATAAATGCTGTCCGCTGTTGCATCAATCTATATTTAACTCAAAAAAGAATGGTCCACTGTCATATTCTGTGTTCTCCTGTCCTATGAAATCAGGGATCTTCACATAGATTTGCCAAGTCATGCTTATACACGATAAATATCCATTTTCAATCAATGTTGATTATTCACATTAACTGACTATAAACTGCATCTTGATCAAAAATAGAAAAATGGTTCTGGTGTAATACTTGATCAAGTCAGTCTGATCTTTATACGCTAATTCATCCATATTTGACTATCATCTGAGACATCAGTAAGATACTTCACACAACAGTATATATCATAGCTAGAGGCTGAATGCAGTGATCAATTGGTCGTCCATACCTTGGACGTGTTTCTGTTTCTTCAATCTTACCGATGAACATATTGCCTCCTTATCAACTTCCCTAAAAGTTTTCATCCAGTATCAAATGAACTCACAGGCAGTTATATTCCATATGTGAATATAGTAGTCGACATGTGGAATTCGACATTTCTGCGCATGATTTAGGCCTAGGATCTATTTCTGTATAGAGTAATTGCCTTGTGCATTCAGTCGATTATTGATGCAGTTATATCTGTAAGCACTGAGCAGATCAAAAATCATTTCACTTTTGTGCAGCTGGATTCCAAACTACTGTGATGCACACGCTTTTGCGGAAATGCTACCTATAGAAATGTTGTGGAATGAATGCAGAATGAAAATTTAAGTGAAATGAATCATCATTTGGAATAGGTGAGGCAAAATATCATGGTCTCAGTACGCCGTTCTCCTCCAGTCATTTGATTTCAAGGCATTACGCTTTAATCGGCTAAGCTTTTGCTCGACAGAGACGCCTAACATTTTCGTTTTTTCTCCACAACCAGAATTAATTCTCCAGCACTGATGAAATTAACAAGCGCTATGAGACATTCAGTAACTATTTCGTGCCTCAGTTTCAAAATAGGGGGAAAACTGCTGTGATAATTGGAGCTCAAAAACTACAGAGGTTTCCTTAGGTCAGATTTGCAATTATTTTTCAAAATTTTACTTTCCGAGTCGACTGTTTATCTGTTCCATTCAACCAACCTGTTCTGTATCCCAATAACTTTCTTCTTCTCGATAAACTCTGAGAGCTATTGCTTCCTTCTGAAAACTGAGATAAGTTATATGTTTTTCAGTAGAGATATATTTTATACTACTTTATAATTATATTTAACACGTTCTGGATTGTTTTATATTAGCACTTTTGTGCGGTCGCATTTCAACTGCAGTATGGATGTCCCAAATATTGAAAAACATATGTCAGCCTATGTGAACAGTTTTCATTCGAGAAATCCCATTATTTGCATTATTATTTCGATCACTTCCTCGTTACCTCGTTTTCTATTTTGAATTGGATTCGTAAGCACAAGTACACATGAACTAATGAACACAGTCTTAGGTACATAACCTCACATTCAGTTAGTGGTTAAGAAAAATGGCCATAAGTGCAAATATGAATTTATGTGAATAAAATATGTTAAAATTTTATTTTCGGAGACAACTGTTTATCTACCCTACTCAACCCACCTATTCAGTGTTCCAATAAATTCAGCATCTCTGATAACCTCTAAGAGTTATCACTTTCCTCAGGAAATGTAGATTATCGAAGTTTTTTTAACACCATATAATTTTTCCACCACTTCAGTCCTATATATGACACCCTTTTGAATTGTTACACATTTGAAATTCTGTGCGGTCACATTTCAGATGGTGTTTGGAAATCCGAAATATTCGAATAGATTTGTCGGTCTACATGTACAGTCCTAATTCGAGACGTCCTACAATGTACATTATTAGATCGATCACGTCCTCATTGCCTCGTTGTCTATTTTGAATTGGATTCGCAAGCACAAGTACACATCAGTTAATAACAACAGTGCTAGATACATAACCTCACCGTAGTTCAACTTCAGTTATTGGATAAGAAAAATTGCCATAAGTCCTTCTTGTGAGTTCATATGAGAAAGACTTAAAAAGCATTAATAATATATTTGTTAAAGAACATAGATGGTTTCTTTTAAATTCGATAATTAGTGAGAATAATCACACCACATGATATATTTAAGTTCACAGATAAAGTTTACGATTCCAGGTAACAGATATGGCGTGAAAACTGATTATGGCATCAGCTGAAATCAAAAGAAATACACATATGAGTTAGTTGCAGTGGTATAATGAATTCTGAGGGAGACGAATCTAAATGTGTTGAGTTCAATTCTCATTGTATACTCAAGTTTACTTGTGTTAGGTTTTACTCGCGAGTATACGACTCACTTGTATTGCAATTCACTGTGCTTTCTTCAGCTGTAAAAGCAAATAAATTGATATATGACCCTTCATAAAAGTGTGATAAATAAGCTAAATATTCAATTGATTACGAACATAAAATAACTACTTTCATTTATATACCCTGTTTACTGAATTAAAGTAGGTTTATGGAAACTCGTGACGGTGAAATCAAAAATGGAATATAGAAACACTATTAGAAATCTTTTGTAAAAAGGAAATTGTTAATTATGCATAGTTGGTACTTGCCTCAGCATCAACTAGTTATTGTAAGAATTTTTACTTAGCCATCGTCTGATGAGTGTGATTTTCAACATGAGATCCGTTTTCAGCTTCTGAAAATGGCCTTGAGGCATTTCTCTTTGCAAATCGATTCATTCGTTGTAAGTGCGCATCTTTCAAAATGAACAGTTGAATGACTATGTGTGCTAACAGTCTTTTTGATCGCATGATGTGGGAGAATTCAGTTACATATACACATTTGAAAACTGAGAATCAATACCTGGATTGAAATTATTCCATCTTTTCACAGAAGTATCATTAGAAAACGAGTGACTTTGTCGCTATCTTAATCACAGTTATATTTCGTGATTAAGTCTATAATAACTATTGCTCTACTTGCAGCGAACTTCCAGTAGATTATCTTGTTGTGTATTATTTCAAAGTTTCTGAATTAAAAATAGGTAGAAATTAGGTGAGAGTTTGACAAAGCTAATCAACTGGCTCCTAATATACTACGAAATGGAAACAAAATAAAAACTGTATTCCATCGAAGTTTAAGGTTTTTAGTCGTTTATTTCTCTGAAGTCAACTGCGAATACTTCATGATATCGACAAAGACAACTCACTTATGTATTACAAAGTCTCATAAATACCATAAAATTAACATTTCGGCTTGTGAAATTGATCTTTTCATCCATGTTTGTCCTCAAAACATTCAATCGTACACAGTAG
This sequence comes from Trichobilharzia szidati, assembly GCA_944472155.2. Taxonomy (NCBI): domain Eukaryota; kingdom Metazoa; phylum Platyhelminthes; class Trematoda; order Strigeidida; family Schistosomatidae; genus Trichobilharzia; species Trichobilharzia szidati. The sequence continues at coordinate 17,313,241 of OX235277.1, read as the reverse complement.
TATAGTATTTTAAAGCTCAAGCAATCAAAATAAGTAAGAAAACTTACGTCTTCTATTGGTCATATAAGAAAAATATAAAGCATCCCATCATATTTAATTTTAGCCCGATTCATTAGTAAAATGGATGTTTCTTCGATATCTAACTGACATGCATATAAGAACTCAGGTAGCATAGAAAGATTTTGTGGTATGTCGGGTGAATTAACATGTTTCGGATGAGGTACGAGGCATTTAAATCTATATTATAATTATTGATTCCTGAGGTGATCATAATCACAGGTATTTTGGAAACATTCCCAATTTCGCAGATATTCCACCTTCATTGCACCGTTCCTCAATATCGTAAAAAGAGACTTCATAGCTGAATCATTAGCTATTCGAGATCTAAATCCAAACATTCGTATTCAAAATCGCTTCTTACATTCACTTGCCCTACCATGTCTAGAGTAAAGTTCTTACTATAATTTTGCTTCTTTTCATTTTGTAGGCTTACTATTATTAATATTGTTGTCATTATTATTTAATCGTCATTATTATTCCTATCATTCATAATTTATTATCACTCTATTTCTGTTTATTAATAACATTGTGTTTTCACACATATTTTATGTTAAAAAACACATTATCTTCATTTCACTAGTGTCTGTCCATTCTACACAATATTACTGATTAGTCATTATCTCACACTTAATACGTCATGCCAACCTCTGGCCTTTTTCGAACTTACAGTTAGTCATCCCTTCTAGGTTTCACCTTACATTACGTAATAAAATTTTCGAGGAAAAATTTTAACAGTATCTGATTGGTCTTGTGATTTCGTTGTTATATATAATTACTGACGTACAGCTTATGAAATTGAATCCACGAAAAGAAATTTTTCTTCGCTGTTCACGTCTTTTCTGATGACTCAGTATGGGAATATTTCGCTCATATTAAGAAATTATCATCGGAATTGGTTTGTGTTTAATAGCTTTGTTGAAGCACTTGTCCTTCACTTAAGCATATAGTTTCTCTTAAGTTAAATTGAAATTATTTCATAAATAGAACATGACTATTCACTTATGTAGCGACGATATGGAGTCCGACACCAGAAACTTGGTGCTACAATTCACAACGACCTATTTTGATTACTATTAGAAAACGGCTAAAGGCAATCAGCTTAGCCTTATGCACTCAGATTTCTCGTTAGCATCCATCATTGATGTTTCATTGCACTAACGGCCTGAAGAAATTATCTTTGGTTTATGAATTAATTTTCGTTATAAATAACTGTAGTATTGCACTCATTAGTCGAACACAGAACAACAAAAATTATATTGACATTACAGCAATGAAAATACAGTGAAATGTGCATCACTGAATACTGAGACGTACCTTGACAACTCTCTGATAATTGGATAAATTATAATTTCAGTGTTAAAAGTATGCGATTTGTACATTAAAGCTTGACAGTAAAAGTGAGGTAGCAATGAAGCAATTACTTCATTTTGTTTCCATATGAAATAAAAATATTGATACATGTATCCAGTCAAAAGGGTAATTTTGAAGTACTTCTAATCATACTCCCGTTGTCTGCTGACATTCAGCGAATTTTAACTTCGATGACAATTTCTTGATACTTGTCCATTTATGTTACATAAATTTTGCATCGCTATTTATTGTCAACTCATAAATAAAATTAAAAGGTATGCATAGTGACGCATAGTAAACCTAGTAGAGGTGAGAAATAATACACACCACATGAAATACCCAGTAAATTCAATAAATTTGTAATTTGTAATGACTAATTTCCAGCGGAAGACATTGGTAACAGTTAACTGAGTAATACACAGAAGAGCACTCACTGAGTTCTTTAATTTGACAGAATATGAAAATAACAAATAGGTTGTGGCATTTCAATTTGTTCTGTCGATTGCAGGGCAAACAGAGAAACAGGATAACACGCAAACATTCAGTCTACCAAAATCTTGAATAACTGAAATTAAAATGAAGTTGTTTCGTTAAGTTCTAAAAGATCGATATGTATATTAAGTTATAGTCAGACAGCAAATTGTGTGTATATTTCTCATCTGAAGACTTTATGAGCCGGAACTCATAATTTAGCATAATGAGACCTTTGAATTCACTCCTTGAAAATTAACAATATCACAATACCCTCTGTTTCAACAGTGTGTGTAAAATTATCTCTCAGGTAAAATCTACCAAGTTCCATAAAACCATTTGAGATTACCCTGCATAAGATGAACATTTTCATATGAGAATATGCCATACAATCATAGACGAATTACTGACATCCCTCTGCAGAATTGAAACATATTTCTGGTGTATTTTCGTGCGTCAGTGGCACAGTGGTTAGGATGCTCGCCAACCATACACATGGTGCGTGGTTCGATCTCCGGCCGACGAAATCCTTTACCTCGCTAAGCCAGTAATATGACTGGTAAAGAGGAAAGTTCGGGTATGAGGCCAGCAACCTCATCCCGTAAAAATAAGCTCTGCTACAGAAACTTCAAACCTGTAGCTTAAAGCCCTATGTTGCACTGGGAACGTCAATAAATTAAAAAATGGTATATTTTCAATAGAAATTGGACTCACCTCGTTCTACATTGAAAGTGACAGTTCACATTTTATTATTGCTGATAAAGTTATCATTCAACTGGTTAGCTAGTAATAAATAATCAAAGAAGTCAAGGAATGCTGCGGGTGGAGTTAGCAACCATAGATTTCTTTCAAACATTTTTCTGAAAGTCATTTTCATAAAGTCTGACAGTGTTATACAGTAATATTACTGATGATATTTCGAGCACAATTTATTGCTCATAATCATATCAGAGGACTCACACAACTTTCTAACTTCGTTTATATAATCCCATTATTTTCCATCGCTTGATTTGATTTTTAGTGGGGTTCTTCTTATTTCCGGTATGAGTGATGAGTCATTCCTATCGCACGTGTTGGGTGTATTTTCGAATCAGTTTTCAACCTTTCTCTCCACCTACCTATATTACTTTTTAGAATTTTAACGCTATCACACCCTACTGTGTGGTTGTGTTAATGCATGCAGTGCGATTGCTGAGCGTTTTCCTATGAACTTGTCTTCATAGGGTCAACCCTTCTAACCTTAGTTAAATTCTTATGTTCCGACAATCTGACTACCACAGTGCACATGATTTATTCTTATATCTTTTCGAAAGAATTCGACAATGTCTATGAAAAGATACATCTTCAATCTCAAGTGATTTGGTTATAAATGATGTCAAAAATTGTTACCAGTTCATAAATAACTTCTTCTGTTGAGAGAAGAACTGATTAAAAACCTGATTTTTTTCAGCAGCTAAAAGTTCTCAGTACATAAATATTTGATACATGACGCTTTCTAAGATTCTAAAAAATTACATATCTTCAGCAAGAGAAACTGATTATCAGAGGTTTTCAACTTACCGAGTATATCTAATTTTATGAAGTAAAAAACAGTGAAGTGTTTGAAAGTTTCATGACAGGGTATGTTACTCTGTTCACGGTGAAAACTAGATTTCCAGTATTTCCAGGATTTGAAATAGTGGTTTTGATAATTTTTTCTTTAAGATTCTGCCCCAGAAAACATTTTGAGACTTATTTAGAACATGAAGTAACACGTCAATAAAGATTTCTCTGTAACTGTATTAACACAGCAGGCTCAGTCGTCTGTAGTTTCAGATAAACAGCCAATAGTTTGACCTGCTTCAAAGTATAAGACATATTCGGATAAGGTAAATAGTAATTATAAGACTGCAGTTTTGTTGTTAACATATGTTTAAATGGTCATATAAGACTACTGAGTGGCAAATATCAGGCAAACACTGGGTTCAGTAAAAAAACGTGATGCGGGGAAAAAGCAAGTTGATTGTTATTATGACTTACTATTGGCACCTGAACAACAATTAATGTATAAATATAGTCATATAGTGAAAACAATTTGAATAAAAGACGCATGCATGACTGATAAAATAATACAAAAGTTTTTCTAACATAGATTTGTAGGCTCGCATTCACGTCGGTTGATTGTGCTTCATTTCTCTAGTTGTCATTTGTAGGCATGACAACCTGAAGATAACCTGCCTTTTTGACATAAAAGCTAAACCAAAAGACAGGAGTCCACACACTAGAAGTAACCGTTACATCATATTTATCATCTGTTATACAATGTATATGACAACAATTATTTGATATAGCCCATTTAATCATAGAGCAGTAAATTCATTCACTTACTTTTCTGGTCTTTTAGTGAAACAGAAATCAAGCCATTCAGAAACATAGTGGAGAAATCGGAATTTTAATTAAGCGTATGTTGAATAGCAAAATCTCTGTTTATCAAAACATTTTCCGTAGTTTCAGTGTGGTGCAACAATTATGACATTATTTTTGAACTAAATGTGTGGAGGTTAGCTTAGTGTATATTTGTCTGCGAATAGTCGTAACGGGATAAAATGAATGGTCCAGCAGTCATCGGCTTATGTGACGCAAAGCAACCATGTATACGAATATCTATTTATGTCTTTGAGCAGATCACATTCAATCACTATTTAAATGACTAAGACTTCAAATGATTCTCTATTTTCTGGAAACACACGTCCAGCCTAATTCGTTGTACACTCGAAAGTCTGCGGGGACTGTAATCAGTGGAATCGATAAGGCGCTTTCATCAATGAAACCACAAACATGTCTAATAAGATGTTACTTTTTACACTAAGAATTTCCAAATTGTCACATGCTGACTGAAGAAACTAAGGGATTGATCAATCAATTAGGAGATTGATTGCGACAACTCTAGACACCGGAAGCAATGATCTATTTAACTGAAATGTTGTGTAGAAAATTTTCTTCTCGACGAAGTCATCATCTAGGCTGTACATTCGTGTATTTACATTGAATGGATGAGAAAGTTCCAGAATAATTTCCGGTTAAGGGTCCCTGATTGCATAAACAATTATTCATCACATTAGTTTTTTATCCAAACATCCTGTTTATTTTGTTATTTCTACATTTCTAACCCTCAATCGCCTATGGTCATTTTTCTTAGTTATTATAGTGCTACTTTGTTTGAGTTTTTTCCGTCTCCCTGTTTATTATGGCATACTAATTCCTAATTGTAATTTTTATTAATTTGACCCTTAACCGGAAATTATTCTGAGACTTTCGCATCCATTTGATATAAATACACGAATGTACAGCCTAGATGATGACTTAATCGAAAAGAAAATTTTCTTTGCTCCAATTGTCTTTTTAATAACTCCTATGACCCAATGTGTATATTCCATGATTTGAAATGTTGTGGTTAAAATTCCAAATTTAATTCCATAAATGTCTACAGAAACTGTAGTGCAGCCATGAAATGAGTTACAATTATAAATAATGTCACTTAAAGAAGCAAAATATCATATGCAGGTGACGTTTGAGAAAATGTTTCAGACTACAATAATTGAATTGAAGAAGTCTAGATTTCCCATATGACTCAAGACTTTTGCAACAGACTTCAATCACTAGAAAATGCGTGACTTCTGATTTTAAGAAAAAGTTGAAAATCTAATTTATTTTATACTTTCCTCTCGATTTATCGGATGGATGCGATTGATCTCTTTTACTTGTATGCTTCTCAAACGGCTGGTTTGACGACATCTGAGGATTTCACATGAGGTAGTGTGGTGGATGCGTTGGTGGCACAGTGTTAGAATAGTCACAAGCCACGCATGTGGTCCGGGGTTCTATTCCCAGCACCCCTTTACCTCACTAAGCTAATAATAAGTCCGGTAAAAGGGAAGGTGAAGTAGGAGGCTAGCAACCCAATCTTGTAAAAATGAACGCAACTGCTGACACCTTTAGCATGAAATGGATACCGTAATTCAAATGGTCTATCAAATAACGCCTCTCCGTTTGCAGCTATGGCTGAGGGGTCCACATCTCAGCAGCAAAAATGACGCTCACTGAGGAATGCAGTTACTTTCAGATGACGAGTCATGAATATGGCAATATGTACATTCTCAAAAATCCTAAAAGTCAAATATGTTAGAAAAGTTGGAAAATGATTATCATTTGTGTAGTGGAAACAAGCGTTACAAAAAAGAGGTGAACTTTTGTGAGATCTGATATATTAGTCAACAGTGATATCAGTGGAGGTGAGCGACTATAAGTTCTTCTCATTTTTCATTGATTTCTGCTAAACGGATACATTACAAATGTGCAACAAGCACAGTTTGCTGTTTGCTTTTTCTGCAAAAAAATGGTCTTCACTGGGATCAAAAAATCACAAATATTTATGAATAGTAGTTTGAAGACAAGTATGAGGATTATTCACTTACTTTTATCTAAAACAGAAAAAAACGCTTAATACCGGACTAGCAATACCATCAGACTGAGTATCAAACGGGCAAACTATGAACATTTGGTTAATGGAATAATGCTCTTAACTTGATTCATTTTTACAACGTGTAAGAGAAACTCGATTATTCGTACACACACATTAGTTCTGAAACCATGAAATTTGTTAATACATGGTTTTGAATCAGCTTGTATCAGATTTTAATTTCTACATTTTTGTTATGTGCAGTGAGTCATAACGTGATTAGCTTATTCGTTTCTGGCTATCACTACTGAAATCAGATGAAACTAATTCACGTTGCTAAGCTTTTCTGATCTGTCAAATTTCTGACGGAATCTTGTGCTACACAAAATATCCTCGTTCATTGCTTATCGGCACGCAGTCAAACTGCTTCAGACACTTTGACTGCAGTGCGACTGACATCATTTTCCTCTGAAATCAGCTATAATACATATATTCAACCATTGGAAACTATTCTGAGCAAGTGAGAACCATTTAGATTCTGCTGATATGCCCTTAGAAGTGCGTCATATGTTTCGAATTAGAAATACACTAAAATAATAACTTTGTAACACCATTTTAATAGTAACAAAATTATTAGATATTCATATTTCTCTTAGCTTTTTCTTACAAGCAAGTAATACAGCTTTCTCAAACTCCGTAAAGAAGAATTATATTTTAAAAGCAGATGACTTTGGAAACCAGAAGGAAGATTCTTGGTTACTAATACTAGCTGCAATCTCAAAACTAAAACTGGAATCCTCATAAGATTTCATCAGATAAACAGTCTTGAAATAACAGTTCATCCTTTTTTTCATTTTGGCAAAGCTGTGACCAAATATGCTGTATATAGACTTCTTTGCAAGTGGTAACCAGTGTTTTCAGAATTGTGAACCTACTTCTACCTTAGTTCAGATTTTTAGAGTGTCTTGTCGTGAGGTAATCATCAGGGAGACGGTTAACACGAAAAATTGATAAGAGGATAGTAATGATATTTGAATGACAAGTAACGCTTGTCAAAACACAGGTTGAAGCTGGTGTTTACATAAGAGGACTTTCTTAATGGAAGGATTCTACAATCCTCAGCGAAAATTCCAAATAATTAGAAATTGTACGACACACTGCTTGGGAGGAAGATCGCGATGGAAGCTAGTACATAGTCATATCAAATGAAATCAAAGTTATTTGCATTTGCATGACGACTTTTTAAAGTTAACCTTCTTACGATAGAAATGTTTCTCTCTTATGAAGGTGAAGATTGCAAATCGCTAAAACCCTTGACAGTTTTCGCAGCGTAAACGAAGTTATCTTCACTATTACGGAAGAAATTCAACTGTTTCCGTTACATTCAAACTCATAAACAAAAGCTGACAGATGTAATAATATAACTAACAATGAAGGTAGGAAATATGAATGGAAGGAAGGAAAAGTCTGAGTAAATTCATTGTACATAACCACTCAATGTAATATATTTTTGGTAACACAGGCCTTTAAAAGGGGTTGTAATATTATTTCGGAGCCTACTTTATCTTTTATCGCAGACTGACTAACAACACACGTCCTAATTCCCATCGCATTATATATGATTGAAAAAAACTGATAATATTTTCTACTGTAATTTATCTTCCTCTCTGTTTCATGCATGACTGTTGTACTTCATATTCATTTTTGTTTATTCATTCATGTATGTAATCGAACTTTTTAATAAGGTACCTAAATGAAGACAGATGGTTATGTGATTACCTTGACTTGATTATGAGAAGAAAATTGTGCTTGAGACGTTTTCAGTGAATATTACTGTTTAACACTGTAAGACGTTCTCAAAATAAATTTTTTTCCATAATGGGCTTATACAGAGCTCAAGTTCTATCCCGATATAAATGAGTAACTGGAAGGGTTGCAAAATATATAAAGTGACGATGGCAGGAACAAGGAACATTGTACACAAATATCGTCTTTAAAATATCATACTACGGATAATCATGTATCCAAGACACCAAGACGGTCAATAATGCTGATATTTCTGAGATCTTGTTGACAGATTTATTCAAAATAACCTAGACAGGTTTATTTGAAAATCGTTGATGAGCGAATAGCTGGGCAGCAACATCTTTCATAATCTGTGTGCTTTACTTTACCATGACATTCATCCCAGTTACTGATCATATTTGATATTATATAATCTCCACTGATCTTATATCATAAACCAACTTATTGTAGATACTTCTAGACTAAGAAAGTTGTATTTTATTTGAAAACACTTACTATATTGATCTTCAGAGAGAAAAGAAATGAAATTACCTCATTTATCATGAGAATTTCAACAAAGGGGACACATTCAGGCATATAAATAAATTTGGCGGAAAACCAGTGAGCGAAACTCTCTTAGAACAAATTTTATTATATTTTTGGCAAAAAGGCAGAAATCACCAAGGATAGCCTTGACTAAGCCCTAATTGTCTCTGAATGCTGAGAGTTATAGCGCTTGCACATTGTTTACAATGGCTTTATGCATCAAAACGCCTTTTCTCCCTATATTCAGGAAACATCGGTACTCGGATTATATAGAACTCTAAGTCCTAATGTACCACCAACAAAATGTTTTCCCGAAATAAATGTCAACAAATTCAAAACTTACTTATGAAAACTAATATTCAGATACAAGTATTGATCGTAATATTTAGTAAGGTCAGTTGGAATAAAATTATTCTCGCTTGTCAAGATATTTTATAATAAATAATCCGATTTTATTACGTCCAAGAAAAGATTGTGTAACAGATGCATAAAATGCGATTCAAAATAGCCTTTGTAACTGTGACGCAAATTTTATACCATCCAGAAGATATTTGACGTTTATTCAGGGATGGATAGACCGAAGGTCAATGAATGTCACCGCAGACAGTTTCGTCACATAAATGTTTCACAATTATTTTCTTATACTGAATGTGTTTTGTCATCTTGTTCAACATGAGATCTCTAAAATACAGCGAATCCTTATGCACTAGTTATGATGAAATGAACAAGTATTCGTCAGCCCACAGCTATCGTACCTATGATCGTTTGCTATTCTCTAAAAAAAGATTGAATTAGTAATTTGTGTCCATGTCACGGTGTCATCAACAAAACCGAATTCATGTAAATATCCAGTATTTTCGAGCTTCAACATGAATGAATTCTTTGAGTTAAGATATCACTTATAACCTCGAAATGTCACTTTTTTGAAATATTCAACCTGAACTATCCAGAAATCAGAATAATAAAGCTGAGTGGTACGCCCTGTGCATCTCAGGGAATTAACAGATTCGTATTTTCGTTGCTACTGATAATATTCGTCACTTCGTCTATGATTAAAATATATGGATTCATTGGCTCATTTCTATTGCATCTCTTCACTATCCACAGAAAAACAACTACTGGCAGTATTTTTTAATTCAAATGAATTTAGTCGAATGTATAATGTCATTCAACCACTGCGGCTATAAAGCGAACACTCTCGAAATATATTCTTCAGTCTACTGTCAAATCTATCACAATGTAAGGAATCTCACTGAATATGTGCTATTTGTGATCTTTGAGGTTAGTACAATACTACTGTCCATGAGCACAGAAATTTCCCCTGAATTATTAACCAATTCAGAAATAAGACACAGGTGAACTTGTTAAATTGGAAATAGTTTTCCTTTCTTGTAGATTAATTTATTAAAATGAAAAACTAATACAGTAAAACATTTGAGTAAAATAATTTTTACCATAATTCAGGAGTTTATTTACTCAATAACACACTGATAAAACTGGAAAAACTTAGAATTCTTACATTTTTTAAGTGCATCTGTAGATATTAGCATGTTTCAACATGAGTCATTTTAACGACTGTGAACCGGATTTGAGTTCATTTCATATAGCATTAAACTCAGTCAGTCAGAATGTATGAGAAAATCCTGATCAAAACTTTCAGTAAACATTTTCACCACGGTATTCTTAGCGTAAATACTCCTCAATTATTTTGTCATTGGACAATGGTTGTTGTACCATGATATGTTGCCAAATATGTCACATGCTTATGTTATCACTTCATTGAAGTCTGCTTTAATAATTTTGCCAACACCTATATACTTGTACATATGTTCATGTGCATATATATTATTTTTACACTTGTGATGTTTGCGCTCCTAATGCGGATATGGTTGAATATACTTTTCATATTACATCGTTTCGTGTTATGCCTTCTAGCAGAGAAGGCTAGAAAGAACAGATAGCCATCAGCCAATTTTGTACGGGTAGTCAAGCCGTATTCGCGATTAATGCGTCTAATCCCAGCATCAGTGCCTTCAATCTCACTATCTTCAATCTCACTGTTTCTACCTATTAATAAGGTGTTCAGTTCATAACATAATGACTGGTGAAAAGAGGTGCATTGGAGAAACGCTTTGTCCGATGGGAATTTCAGATGTGGGGTTTCCTCTTACACTGAGTTGAAGTCATACGAATCTTTCTCGTCATTGTACATATAAAACACAGTAAACTAGTGAACTGTGCCATGTGCATGTTCATGCTCACGTCACCAGTGCAGTTACCAGACGCCAAGCTTTCATTTGATGTATAACATATTTTCAGTGTAACAGCAATTGCGCTGGCTGAATTACAACAATACAGCTACTGTTATGTCGGTGATGATATAATTATACAAAAGAATTGTGGAGTTACTAGTGAAAAACAGCAGGTAACTGGAGTATAAACAACATCTGAATCACTGATCAATTTTCCCTAATTCGACTCAGCTCACAAAATGAAGATACAAGCCAGACTGATACCTGTCAGTGCAAACAGTTCAGTTAATGTGTAATGTATAACACTACTCACAAAGTCAGGTTTAGACAGTATGCGCTGTTTCAACTGAGTTTAGCCACTTCCGGTCAGTATATACTCGAAAAATATCGATCATTAAGTTTTAGTTGATTGCTTGATTTGATTTTCATGTAGAAATCATCCTTAACCAATATCAGTTAGAGAAGTATTGCAAACTTAAAATGAAGCACGTCTGATGCTCCACTACAAGAAAAGGCAAAGCCACCGACTGAAGACAGTCAATAATGTGCGTAATGACAAGTGCTATCAGTTCAATTCATGGATAATTGCCAAATTTTAAGGAAGATTCTGTTACAATATCAGTGAAATCAAAACAGACCAAGAATTAGCAAGAATTGATGATGAAAAGAAGGGTGCTGTGAAATTTTGTGTACATGAAAAATTGACATTTGAAAATTGGTATAACTTCCATACAAGAGTCGTATTTAAAAAAATTAAGTGATAGAATGAAACTGAAATTTTGAGCATTACCTATATTTTCAGCTGCAAAACGTGAAGTGTAAAATGGACGTGTGGAAATCAGTTTAACTCTTAGATATGACTTCAAATAAAAAACATGAAATTAAATATAAGAATTAGCGTTTTTAGTCCTTACTTGAGTTTTGAACTGCAAAATATAAAATGTTCAAATGTAACGCGTCATCAAATTAGCAGCGAAACTGATGTTATGTTCTCTGCATATCTTACAATGAAGAATTAGTCCTTCAGAAAACTAGAGTTTCACCTGACAAACACGCCGTATTTCATGTCTTCAGTGTTAATATATTATTTTTCTTGTCATTCCTTTGTTGTCTGAGTGGAATAATGGACTTTAAACGAGTGCTTAATAGTTTCACTAGAAGTGGTGAGTGAAGTTGCTAGCCTCACCTGTAGCCTGGCTAACCTGTGAAATTCATCAGACTTGGATGAAACCCCGGACAGAGCGTGGCGTGGTTGGAGAGTATTATACCACTGAACTACTGATGCACACCAATACTGTAGTAAGTTAGCAGAAATGATGTTATCCGTAAAGGTGGAAAGTATATAAAATAAGCCATCATATATGAACATGAAAACCCTGAATCGCGGACAATGAGCAGCTGACATCTTAACATTTCCTGTGAACACGAAACACAGTCTCGACGTACAATCAAATAAACTTCTGGAGTTGATCAACTTCACAAAACGCTTTCAGTAGCAATAAGCATTACGTAGTTTCAGAAGTACAGAGATGCATAGATTTACCCATTAAATTCAACATACATATTGTTATGATGCAAGTCAAATAGTTCATAGCGGTAACCTCAGTAAAGCTTTTGATTCGAAGACGGAATTAGAATTAGTCTTTCTACTACTACTACTGACCATCTATCTGATTATGAAGGGTTGGGCAGTGAAGTTAGAAGTTGGGCACACTTACCTTTAGTCTTACCTACAAGCAGTAAAAATATGACAGGTAAAAATCCACGTAATAATGAAATTAATGTGAATTTTGTTGCGCTCTCAGACTATATCATATTTGAATAAATTTGCGTGGAAAGTGATAAAATGCACACCCCAAATGTTATAGGACATCGGAATGAATACTTTTGTACTTAAAAATCCCCGGCTTCACACAAAGAACTATCAATTATTTTGATAAACGTCAAATAACATGTGCATAGTTGCTTCAACAGGCTAGACTTGAATGATCGCATCAATGCTATTAGGATGTTACCGTCGAACTGAATAAAATTTTTACTGATTTAAATCATCATTGTCAAAATTGACTACATCGGACAGTGTCCCGAACTAAATCAATACATTTGTACATATTTCGCAAGATCACTACTGTAAATAACATCAATCTACAGTGGAATTTCGACCGAGTCTCCTCGGAAAGGTTCAAGAATTTCCATCTGAAAGTTTCGCATTAACTTGCTCTTTTCCTAATTATTGGTAGTTTTCTATAGTTATTTGATTCCGAATACGTACCACATTGACAAAAAATACGCAAAACTCATGTAATAATGCCTAAGTTATATACATTCTGTGTAAGAAAGACGGAATTATCAAGGCATTTATGTACATATCACGAAATCGTTGTGATGAATTCAAGAAATCATCTCAAACAAACAAAGAGAAATCCAAGATTTAAACATTTTACTTACAGTCCAAATACTCTTGCAATTCTGTGTAAATATTTGCACAAAAGAGTCTATCGGTTAGACTTTCGAAAGTAATATGAAATATTCAGGACTTATTGTGGCTTAGAGTTAAGAATCATCTTGAAGATATTCCATAAATAATTTAAATGACACATTGGGCAGTCTAAGAACATTGTTAAAAGAAAATCTAACGAAATGATTTTTCATAACATAATAGAAATCAAAACCTGATTTCACAGTGTTTAATGCATTGAAATGAAACAATTGAATGTCTGTTGTTAACCGCAGATTAGCGCTTCAGAAACACACAAAACTTTATTACGATTAACATTCATAACACTAGAAATAACGTATATTGTCAGCATTGTTTAACAGTAAAAAACATGCAAGTCAGAAATGTATTATTTAACAAACATCACTTACTATTGTTGTATACAATATCTGGAGTATCTTTGAAGAATTTGAAGAGTGAATAAAAGCCGTTTTATAAATGCTTTACACAATAAGCTGTATGCTACATTCAAAGTTATCAGGAGAACATCAGAACAGAATTCCTCGGAATTATTCTGGAGTGTTTGTGAAAATTCTAGCGCTTACTGAATGATATATGCATATCTCACTGACTTTTGCAAAGCCTTGATATAGTGGTTTGCAAAAGTTTGACAGCTTAGAAAACTATCATCCTAAAAGAGTGGTCTCAACTCAATATATATTCATTTTGCCAAACAGACTAACTTGATCACAGAATGAGTAACAATTATCGCACAAGAATTATTATTCGCTTGATTATACGTGTTTAAGTTTGATTTCTTACTGCGATCAGTCGAATATTGAATGAACTTGCATTAATCAATTGCCGACGTTTATATAAATGGAGTATTGCTCTTCTACGATCAACTTGCATGACACTAGAACTCAGGTATGCTATCAGTATTATTTTACGGTAATAAAACATGCAAGTCAGAAATGAATCATATAATCACCAACACTTACTTTTGTCGTTTCCGGCCACTGGATTATATTTGTAGGATAGGAAGTGTGGATAAAAACCGTTTTATCAATGCTTCACACAATAGGCTGTATGCTACATTCAAAGTTATCAGGAGAACATCAGAACAGAATTCATCCGAATTATTCTGGAGTGTTTGTGAAAATTCTAGCGCTTACTGAATGATATATGCATTTCTCACTGTGTTTCGGCTAAGCCTTGAAAATGTGGTTTGCTTCAGTTTGGAAGCTTAGAATACTATCATTCTCATAGAGTAGTCTCAACTCAGTTTATATTCATTTTGCCCAACAGACTAACTGCATCACCGAATGAGTAACAATTATCGCACAAGAATTATTATTATCCGCTTGATTATACTTGTTACATTTTGATTAGTTACTGTGATCTGTCGAATATTGAATGAACTGGCATTAATCAATTGCTGACGTTTATATAAATGGAGTATTGCTCTTCTACGATCAACTTGCATGACACTAGAACTCAGGTATGCTATCAGTATTATTTACGGTAATAAAACATGCAAGTCAGAAATGAATCATATAATCACCAACACTTACTTTTGTCGTTTTCGGACACTGGATGATGTTTGTATGATTGGAAATGTGGATAAAAACCGTTTTATCAATGCTTAACACAATAGGCTTTTAGCTATATTCAATATGCATCCCAGATATTATGCGGTTTTCGTGAAAATTCTAGCGCTTACTGAATGATATACGCATTTCTCACTGTGTTTCCGCCAAGCCTTGACAATGTGGTTGGCTTCAGTTTGACAACTAAGGGTATTCTCATCGTCATAAAGTAGTCTCAACTGAGTTTATATTCATTTTCCCAACAGACTAACTACATCACCGAATGAGTAATAATTATTGCACAAAAGTTATAAATATTCGCTTGATGCTACTGTTAAATTTTTATTACTTACTCGAATCTGTCGAATATCGAATTAACTTGCAATAATCAATTGCCGACCTTTATATAAATAGAGTGCTGTTTTGAAGAATGTATTTGTGTTTGGATTTCCATGAGACCAGTTTTCGTTTCCCACACCATACTCTTTCTTTCACACAACTATCTGTTATTCGTTATCGCCAGCAAATTACAACTGTGATTATATTCACAATCATCATTTCTACATTTCTCTGTTCAGCAATTCTTTCTCATTTCCTCCATTAATGAAGTGTTTCTTCGAGGATATCTTAAAATTTTATGTACGTGTCTGTATTTGATATTGTATACTTCAAGTGACGTCAGTCGTATAGTTATTTTTTTTTGTGTGGTTCACTTGAATATCTGTTCTACATAAGGTTCGTATTGCTCAATTCACTGTTATTCATAATTAGTTCGAATGTGGAATATTTGAATATCCCCAATTTGAACCAGTCGACTAACTTGATGGATTTTTAGCATCTCTATATTCTGGAGTACGCAAACCCAACCTAACGTTGATAAACTATACAGAGGTTGCTCTGTGATGGATTTCACTTAAAGGCACAAATTCACAGCCTTACACCACATGAGAAGCAGCACACCATAAATATCATCAGAATTGAACATACCAGGAATAAGATGCTTCCAACCTTATTGAAATTATACAAATACAAATCAAAATATATACATAATTTTCTGTGACAACTTAGCTGACATGATATTCATAAATTCGATGATCACAATCGAAAGTGGAAATGGTAGAGATAAACGAAATATTCTTAATCAAAGAAATAAGAAACTTTCAAAAGCTATCGAGAAAATCTCTTTTCAACCAAAGTGATGCGGGTCATTCCAAGGATAAATGTGTCGTTGGGAAATATTCAGAATAACAACATATCTGTGAGGCTGAAATTTCGATTATCTTCGGAATATCTCTTTTGTGTGACATTGCAAAGAACGCGAGAAAATGGAACTATTACTTTGGGACGGTGATGAAAATGTTACCGTGTTGTTAGTTTCATAGCAAAGCATGTTTCTCTCATCTGAGTATGTCAATATTGGAATTGTTATCATTGTCTGACTGGTGCGACCAATTAAATTGTGGGTACAGATAGAGAACACAGACGTCTTGTCGTTACTAGTAGCATTATTGATATAAGTATAAAACTTGGGCACTGTGGTAGAGCATAACTCCATTATGGATAAGATTTTAGTTTGATAAATCACATACATAATTACCAGTCATTCTTTGCCTGATAGCGATGGAAATTATAATGTGTGGATTCATGAGCAGCAGGCAGTCAAAATCTACACGTGAATTCTCTTCCATTTTTGAAAAAATATCAGAAGGAGAAGAAAAGATCTAACTGCCTGCAGAATCCATTTAGCACCCGAAAACCTGGTTCCCATTGTCGCAGCAAAATCGAAAATTTCCCATCCCCACCACCAAGTAATAAAACGTCGATGATGAATGGAAAGCCGATCTAATTTGATAAAGTCAATTCGCCAAGTTGTTGTCGTCAGCAGGACAATTTAATATTTCCGTAATATTATGCAGTATTCACTCTAATGTCTACATAATACTATCTTGCATGTTGGACAGCCTCGACCCATCTGGTCACAAAGCACTATATTCACCACAAATCACACCTAATTTTGATAGCTGATTTTGTTGAAACAATGTCTTCTAGAGAATAGTGTGAGAGATTATTGATTATGCGCATACATCTGTTATTGTCACCAATAGTCTAAATAACCATCTTTTGTTACTCAGATATGTATGCGGAAAAGACCGAATCAGTATTTCTTATCTTCAGATGTAACAACCTATCAAACATTGATAAGAAATGGAAAGTCGATGTGCTTATGTGAAGTGAATTCTCCAAGTTGGATGTGTTACCAGGACAATATAACATTTCAGTTATTTGATGTATTATTCACTCATATGTATGTGTAATGCGATCTTGCATGTGAGACAATTCTCTTCTAGTGACAAACCAAAATTCTACTCAGATTTCTAAGCTTATTTCGGTAGTTCACTTTCCTGATACAGTATGTTCACGAAATAGAGATGGAGATTAGCTTGAATTTACATGCATCTAATTATCTCACTGGCAGTCAATTTAACTTTCTTCTCTTGCTTATCTGTATGCACAAAAGACCAATCTAATATATCTAGCTTGAGAAGCATGGCTGTAAACAATAACAACGTTTGTATTCAGTTTACAGAACGCATTGATGCTATGATAATTTTTATTTTTGTTATTGAAGTTTGAATACAAGATTGTGTTCTTTCAATCCACTCAGTGGTGTGATATATAGTTTCTCGCTGTAGTCAGCGTGATTCTCTTTCAACTATTCGGCATTTTGTTTTCACACTCAGCACGATGAAGCAATGTAGCATACATCTAAATGTTCATGTCATGAATTAAAAATCAGCATCATTGAAAATGATTTGATGAATAAACAATAACAGCATCAAGAATATCAATAATTATAATAAAGTGATTTGTAGGCGGTAGCTAATGGACTTTAGTTAAATCAACAAGAGTTGTTTATAGTGAATGAAAGCAAGAATGCTTTTATTTTGTGGAGGTAACTTCCTTACATCAGTATCTCAATGGAAGAAATCCTAGTTAGTGAAGCTGTGTAGACTACAGAACTTAACACACAGTGAAGCCTTCTTTCTCACTTTTCAAAACTAACTCTATCAAATAAACGCATGAATGCATTCATGCATCATGTTGATTTAACTAAAGTGCAATAGCTAGCGCTGTTTTCTTTGTTTATTCATCAAATCATTTCCAATGATACTGATTTTTAATTCATGACATGAACTTTAAGATGAATGCTACATTGCTTCATCGTGCTGAGTGTGAAAACAAAATGCCACACTGTGGAAACTAAATCAGGTTAGTTACAAAATGAAACTATATACCACAGCACCAAGTCGACTGAAAGAAAGGAATTCTTCATTTGTATTTCATTAACGAAATCGAGGTTTACATGAAATCTGTAGACTGTTCACACACGTCGTCATTCTTTACAGCTTGATGAACTAATTGAATGATAATGAATCAGACTAATAATGAGTTATTTGAAGTTTGCATGCAAACACGTATATATTCGCATATTCTGATGACGACACTGTGTGAACGAAATGAACTATCAAAATTGTTTTAGAATTCTGATAAGTATAGAGCATGCTGTTAGATGAGAAGCTGCCAATTATGTAGGATAATTTTATTAAGGCTCGAATATGAGAAAATCATCTCTACTATGTGAAATGTCGCAGTTCCTGGTTAGTCATTAAACTTGGCGAATTTACTCAACTATATCACATCTACTCTTCATGTTGGAATCGTTCTTGCTGATGAATTCATTCAAGCTATTGCTGGTGGTGAGATATCTAACGGTATACAAGTTAATGGTTTGAACCCAATTCATATTGAAGTTCATTCTCCTTTGAGATCATGAATCTGAGTAGATTTGCTTCAGGATTATTTGAAGCTGTATAATGCGAATTTTGTGCACTTGTGTTTCCTGAGCTGGAATGTTTATTTGGGAAGCTTTCATTGCCCTACTTCGTCACATCCTTCACATAAACTTCAATTTGAAGTGAGCTTTTAGATTGTTTGTGTGTTGCATTTATGATATTTTCAGTTTTTTCAGGGACTCTTGCTATTGAAAGTTAAGTCGTGCGTGTTGTTTTTTCTCATTGTGACCATTGGTAAGATTGTTTGGCTTATCAGACGGATAAGATCACAAAGTAAGACCAAATGGCCAAAAAAAACAGACTGGATATCCCGCTTAGACTAGCTATATCAACACCAGGAACCGCCACACACAATTTCTCGGGAGAACTATCCAGGAAACAGCTAACGGATTCTCGAAATCATTCCATCAAGTCTGCTCTGCAACTTCAGCAGAAAAACAGGGACATGCGAGTAGATGACTGAGAATTTAAGGTATCCTTCGATTTCACAATAGTCTAACACTCGACTGGACAAAAACTTGCAAATGGAACCATTAAGCAGTTGCTCAGCAACGTCGAACACCTCCCACAACCATCAAAAATGCAACACAAAATTAGATGGAATACATAAACCTATCCTTAACGACGAAATTCCAGTTCAACGGGCAAAAATTTGAACAAATTCAAGGAACACCCATGAATTCGCTGATATAAGGTTTGATTGCAAAAGCTGTGACGCAAAGAATCAAAAACACGATGCTTCCAAAGATCAAACCCTAAATTTGGATACGTTACGTAGATGATACATTCGTGTTCATCGAAACAAAACAAGTTAGGCAAATCTCACAACTTAATAATCAACGTCATCAACGACAATTTGCAACAAAAGTGGAGTCCGAGGGCAAAATCCTATTTTTGAACATCTTAGTCAAGCGAACAACCACAAAAGAATGGGAAACCCAAGTTTATTGAAAATCGACTCTCACAGACCAACTACTGAATTACAACAGCAACAATCCAATAACACACAAATAAAGTTGTATAAAAACACTAATCAAGAAGGCCAGGACTCATCACAGCACTCACACCGTAAGAAAATTGCAGAATGTTATCTCACGAATGTCTTGCAAAAGAATGGACATCCACGGAATTTCATCAAAAAACGTATACCCTAAGCCAACCTATCAAATCATAGACCTCCATGAAAAGCAGAAAGAAAATTGCTCTACCATTTTTAACAGACATTGCAGAAATCAATGGGAGTATCTTCAATCCTTTGGGAATTGATGTTGCAGACAAACCAGTTAAGTCACCTCACCAATCTCTGTTTCAATCAAAATACTTTAAGGCGTAAGAAGATAAAAACAAAATCATCTACAAAATAGACTTCAATGACTGCGAAAAATACTACACTGGCCAAAGTGGACGTCTCATCCTACTTCGTATCCAAGAATATAAACAAGCCGTCAAAGACATGACATCCACTCCAAAATATAAATTCATAAAGACAAACACTGACACCATTTCGACTGTGATAACGTTCAAATATTAAACAGAGAAAACACCAACATTGTCGGAGAATGTCTGGGAGCCTGATATTCCAGTGAATCGTTGGTCAATAGACACATCGCCATTGACAACATTTACCAATCTATAGGAAGGAAATCTCAGGCACATGAGGAAAAACATCAGGTCATAGAAACGATGAGTACAAATATGCGTAGCCTATAGGGTGTGATAACATACAAAAACAGCCAAACGCGATGAAGGTTATCAGGAGAGATGACTAATATACTCGTGGAGAAAATGTAAGAGCTCACTTCAAATTTCAGTATGTGCAGAAGATGTTGACTAGTAGGTCAATAAAAGTTACCTAAATAAATCACCTAGCCCAGAATAGGACTACATCAAAAGCAACCACCTGAGCTACAAAGTTTGTGCGTATTTTTGTCATTATAATAATAGCGGAACATGCTATAATGTGTTTGAAACTGAGAACTATATTGAAATGATTAGTAATATTTTTGCATTCAGACGGCTACATACTGATTCAGTAGAACGCCTCCATTTCATTCAGAAAATGTCTTGAATGTTTCATGGTTTGCTGGTTGATATTGTCCTTTCTTTCCCGTCTCAATCCGTTTGTTATCCACTTTTTATTGCAGAGCATGACGCAATTTTCATATATTTAATTTTTAGGAGTGATGTCAATATCTTCAGCAACCAATTGACTAACCTTGATATATTCAAACCTATGATTTCGAATAGTCTTATGAAACATCTAATTGATGTGCATTGAAGAAATAGCTTTTAAGTTTATCTATAGGCTATTAACAGCTGATGAACAGCAATGCTTTTCAAAAATGCATTCAAAATGATATAATACAATCGTCATTTTCTCTGTTTCAAGCATTCGTTTTAACAGAACTAGCTAATTTTAGACGTGAACGCAAGAAACATTTTATAAAAAATAAATATCATTAGTTAACTCACTTTGCATGCCACTACCTAAAATAGAGTATGCATGAAAGATTAAAGGAGATCACATCAACCATACGTGAACTCTACAAATTTTATGTGCAATCCATACATATGTCCTGTATGTTTTGTTTATTAGGACCACAGTTGTATTTCATTCCATTAGAGAAAGTCCACATTTCATCAGTTCATCCGTGTTTTATTTACGTATGGCTTAATCAAACATATACAGAATCGACAATTTTCAGTAAACAAGAAGGTAAAATCATAATTTGTAAAACCGGTAAACTCACCATCAGCAAGTTCACAGACGATGCAAACAGCAAAGATAATTCCTACCAGACGCAGAGAAACCATCTTTTTGATCACACATGGAGATCAACAAAGTCGTTTGCTTTAAATACCTTTAGTTGTCATGGAAACATCAAAAAGATTTATGTATTGTTTTGATGTTAGGTCCAATCAGAACGAAGTTGTCACTCATTAGAAAAAACACTCTTATTTATCACACGTATACTGCATAGATCATGCATTTGACGTGAAAATTGATGAAAGCAGCACGTCAAAGTGTCAAAGTTTCAGTATCTCTTCATCCGTGTATGTGATTTCAATGCAATTCACGTGAGACGACTAAGTTTTCAAACGAAAAAAACTAAGGATTTGAGTGTTCTGTTCTTTGACAACAATATTTCCTTATTGTGACTGTGACATTCGCTCGTCGACAGTATTTCGTGTAGCGTATACTGACCAAAGTTACTGCATTTTTAGTGTGCAGATACTGGACAACTGGGAAGCATATGGACAAGCAGCTACGTAATTTTATTGCCGTGTATGCCTAAACTTGATCGAAAATTTAATCTTCAACTTACCTAGTGTTTGAATCAAGTTGGTTGTTGTGTACAAAATACAGCATTTTGAGTACCCGAAAGTAGTGTCCCAGCTACAGCAAATATTCTGGATAATATTATTGACTCTTAGAATATATCGATTCTGATATCCACGAAGAAAAATATGAAGCCTTCACAACTCCAGATACGAAATGCCTCGAAACTACCATAGTGAAGTTTACTTCTGTTAGAAAACTGTATTTCGTTTTAATTCTGCCCACATATTCTGTGACCGAAGTTGTTTACACTTTGCTGATCTTGTCTGATGGTTGGTCCTCTCTTTAGAAGACTGAGGATATCGACAATTTTGTCATCACAAACAACTTTTTTCACCGCTTTACCCGGTTCTCTTCCTATGCGATGTTTGTCTGGTTTTGAATATTTATTGTTTTCTGAAGTCTTTTTTTCAGTCTACTATTGCACTGTCATCATATGTGACTTTCAGCCTACGTTAGATACAACTTCTGGAGTTTCAACCTAAATCGGCGACGTTCCACAAAGTATGTTATCTAATCAGGCTCTTCTTCATAATGTTGTTATCTATTGAGAATTACATTCTCAAGCGTCAGTACACTTCGATTAACGAACATAAAAAATTATACACCTAACCTAACTTGGGTTCAACTCACATTAGTGAATTTCAATAATTTTCACAGGCTCATCGTCAGATTCCTTTTGAGAGGCTTACAAAAGAAAAGCGAAATCGTTGATAACAGACAGGACTATTCAGATTACATCTGACAATAAGTGCGGTTGATTACAGCACATGATATATTCGGGAGTTTTCACATAAGCTATTCAATTCACTGTAATATGCATGGGTTGGTAACTGATTACGTGTTCAGCTCAGATCAAGACAAACATGCAATTAAGTCCGCATTGAGTTTTCTTTCAAAATCTCAGTAGGGCCATTTTTACAAAGCAGAGAGTTTCAATTTATTCATTTGGAATTTTCAGTTTATTGGTATTTTCTCAGTTACTTGACTTAGTGGAGCTGCAACTACCTAATGTGTCATATTTTTAACCCACTTTTAACGCAAATATGTATATGCGTGTATGTTCCTTGATAAAGGTGTCACATATAAGGTGAATATTCTATTTCCTGAGGATAATACAAGCATCCGTTTTTGTTATAATCCTCAGGTTTCATTTCTAATTTCTTCTCGTATGTTAAAATGAAAACGCATTCGCGAAGTCAAAAATAGACGAGCGAAACATGCCTTTTACAACATGAAGATCTTTTAAGATGAACTATTGGAAATCTATTAGAAAACGAACAGATTACGTAAGCAGTAATGTTTTTCATCTTAGTATTATGCAGGCTGCTTCATTAAATTGAACGTTTTCTGGTATCAAACCCTGTTTACACAGTAGTTAAATCAGAATGTTACTCATCAGCGCATTCCCTATTCTCCACAAATTCGAAAGGCCATGGAACATTTTTCCTGTCAGATTCATCCAGTCATCAAAATCGGACACGTTTTAAAATGAAAACAGAATTGTGCATCAACTGTGAACATTTTTCAAAATTATTTTAGTTTCATATTTATATTTTACTTGATATATTCATTTTGAAACGAGAATTGACGCCTTTCTTGCAATAATTTGTTATTGTAATAATTATATCATTTGAAAAGCGAGTGTATTTCTCATGGTCGTCCTCTGAAGTCAATGTTCCTCTTTAGTTCCTCTGATACCGCTCTGCACTTGCAGTGCTCGTACAATTCCTTCGCGTGATAAAACTGTTTCATTTTCTGAAACGAATACGGCAGTCTTCTCCAATTGTGAATTGCTGTCTGAGAGGAATGATTCAGGGTGTGCAGATACTATTCAACCTTAAAGTGAACTATCGGCGATTCTCAGACTGAATATCGACTCTCTTTTTCATCCAAGCAACTGATACTACACTACGTTCAGTTCTAGGAAAAAAACGGACTACTTTTACTGAAGTTTACAACACACTTTGTGAGTACTCTTCTAATTTCCAGTGAGACAGTGTTTCCAGACACACAACAGTATTCTCTTTATGTGATGATGCGTGTTGACAAGCTGCATCATCTCTCTTTTTCCGATGCAATTTACCGCTAAATACAAGTGCTGTGATCTTTTCAGAGTGCATTCACGACTGTGGAGGTTTGCAGTAGCACTGGTCACAAGTGTGATGTCGTATTCACATGATTTGCCACAACAATCCTCTGAAGTAACTCTTTTGTATTCGAGTCGGTCAAAAGTGGTCACATGTTTCGAATGATAAAGGTTTCCACCTTAAACAGCTTGAATAAAACCCAAATTCTACCTAATTATCAAATTTGCTCATTGAATGTATCGAATTTGACAGGAAAATGCTATTCGTTTTTCGAAATCATCGATTTCCGGTGCTCAATTATTAAAGCCTATCTGACACTTAATGATGCAGACTGAATTCTACTAGTGAAGTTTAGTTTATGTTGGCCGATATTTGATACCTACTCAAACACAAAACATTGGCTTTCTGATAGATGCCTGAAAGCAGTCATCAGAGAGCACATGGCAAGGTTTTCGTGTCACTGTTCAATTCATATAGTGTAATACAAAGTCGTTTTATTATAATTACTTTGTGAGTTAGCCTTAGTGATAACCCCGATTTCGTTAATGAAATACAAATGTAGAATTCGTTTCCTTCTGTCGACATGGTGCTGTGGTATATAGTTTCAATTTGTAGCTAACTTGATTAAGTTTCATGCTTTCATTCACTATAAACAACTCATGTTGATTTAACTACAGTCAATTAGCTACTGCCTACATATCACTTTATTATTATAATTATTGATATTCTTGATGCTGTTATTGTTTATTCATCAAATCATTTTCAATGATGCTGATTTTTATTTCATGACAGGAACATTAGGATGTGTGCTACATTGCTTCATCGTAATGAGTGTGAAAACAAAATGCCGAATAGTTGAAAGAGAATCACGCTGTTTACATCGGGAAACTATATATCACACCACTAAGATGACTGAAGGAAAACAATTTGTATTGACACTTCAATAAAAAAAATGAAAATTATCACGGCATGAATGAATTCTGCAAAATGAACACACACGCTGTAAACACAGCGATGCTTCTCAAGATAGACATATCAGTTTGGATTCTTGTGCATACAGATAAGCAACAGAAGATAGGATATTTGGTTGATAATGAGAAAAATAGAAGCATGTAGACAAAAGCTAATCTCCATCTCTATTTCGTGAACATACTGTATCAGGAAAGTGAACTATCGAAATAAGGTTAGAAATCTGAGTAGAATTTTGGTTTGTCACTAGAAGAGAATTTGTCTCGCATGCAAGATCGCATTACACATACATTTGAGTGAATAATACATCAAATAACTGAAATGTTATATTGTCCTGGTAACACATCCAACTTGGAGAATTCACTTCACATAAGCACATCGACTTTCCATTTCTTATCAATGTTTGATAGGTTGTTACATCTGAAGATAAGAAATACTGATTTGGTCTTTTCTGCATACATATCTGAGTAACAGAAGATGGTTATTTAGACTATTGGTGACAATAACAGATGTATGCGCATAATCAGTAATCCCTTACACTATTCTGTACACGACATTGCTTCAACAAAATTAACTAACAAAATTAGGTGTGATTTGTGGTGAATATAGTGCTTTGTGACCAGATGGGTCGAAGCTGTCCAACATGCAAGATAGTATTATGTAGACATAAGAGTGAATACTGCATAAAATTCCGGAAATTTTAAATTGTCCTGCTGACGCCAACAACTTGGTGAATTTACTTCATCAAATTGGCTCAACTTTCCATTCATCGTCGATGTTTTATTACTGGATGTTGGTAGAGTGAAATTTTCGGTTTAGCTGTGAATGTGAGAACAGGTTTGTTGAGTCCTCAATGGATCAAGTACATAACTACCTCTTTTCTTTACTTTCCCATATTTTGTCAAGAATGGAATAGATTTCACGTTGACATGTTAACTGCATGCTGCTCGTAATTGCACACATTATTATTTTCACTGCTATCAGGCGAAAAGTGACTGGTTATTATGATGAATGAAAGAAATCTTAATTTAAATATTGAAAACTTCAAATAACGCGTATAAGGAAAGAATTCTTTGGTCGAGACAACCTCCCATATCCAAATATGCATTGATAGTCTAAATAATCTGATTGTTTTTGCAGAATTTCTCAAGTGAATTGTTCCTCTAAGGATTTGATTTGTGAAACACTGAGAAAGTGGTTTTTTATCGTTTATCAGTATGTAGCTACGTCACTGTTGGAAATACTCCTGTCAACATAATCTACCTATCAGTCAGACCTTATTTTGATTTTCATGCACAATCTCTGGATAATGTATACCTATTCTCCATCTGGCAAATGCAGGTTTATAATGTAATAATTTTCGAGACAGGTGCGTTCCCTGCATATAAACCATCTAGTCCACTAATTGTGAACGCTACTTAGTGTGCGATCAGCATGTTGCTAACATTCTCATGTTTTCTCAAGTTTTCTTCTCATGTTTTAACAGGAATTATGTCTCCAACTGTCTTCTATCTCTCAAACCTACCCAGTCCCTTGGTCCTGATGGAGTTCCTGCTGTTATCCTTAAGAAGTGTGCTGACATCTTATGTTACCCATTAACCGACATTTTCAATGAATCTTTTTCCAAAAGTATTATTCCTGACTCATGGAAAAATATCAAGGTTGCTCCAGTGCCCAAATCAACAAGTGGACCTACAGTCAAGTTTAGACCCATTGCTATTACCTCACCTTTTTTAAAAGTTATGGAAAGACTTATTTTACTTAATCTTGAACCCTCTTTAAAGCCTTTTAATGACCATAACCGGTTTGCCTATAAACATAGTAGGTGTACCTTAGATGCCGCTGTAGTTCCATATCATAATATAGTCTCTAGTTTAGATAGAGGAGACAAATATGTTCGTTGTGCCTTCCTTGATTACACATCTGCATTTGACTCTGTACCTAGGTCTCTCTTGTTAAGTAAGCTTGCTGCAACACAGAGTGAGAGTTGGATAAATAAGTGGTTGTATTCCTACTTTTCTGATAGGAAGCAGTACACTGTCTACAATGGAAAGTCCTCCACTACCTCACCTACTTTAGCTGGTGTTCCTCAAGATGCTGTTCTTTCTCCTTTTCTGTTTTCTTTTTTCTTACATGACTTGCCCCATTCTGATGTAGCAAATTTTGTCAAGTATGCTGATGACCTCTCTGTCTCCATGCCTGTCAACTCTCAGTCAGACTGTTCCATATTAAATAACTTTCTCTCGGAAATTAGTCAGTGGTCCTCTTCAAACGGTCTTAAGCTGAATCCGTCTAAATGTCAGGTAGTAAATTTTACTTTCAGACGAAAAAGCGACCTACAACAACTAGCTAGCTCACATGGTCCTACTATCATTGACGGCATAGAGGTTGAAACTACATCTAATGTCAATTACCTTGGACTGAGTATTTCCTCCGATCTTTCCCGGTCCTCCCACATCTTGCTAGTTACTAGAAAGATGTTTCGCTTAACGTTCTACGTTAGGAAGTTAAGGCAGTCTGGTATAAAGCAGTCATTGCTTTCTCAGTTTGTCAACTCTTGTATTCTAACCGTCCCTCTTTACTGCTCCCCATTAATCTTTCCTGGACAACTTAAGAAAGATTTTGCTTTGCTGCGTAGAGCACTAAAAGCTGTTAGTAGGGGAAGTGGGATTTCGTTAAACCAACTGGTTAACACAATTGTGGATAGACATATAATGTCATGTAAGAAACTAGCGAATTCTATATTGTCAGACCCTGAACGCCCTCTCCATACGCAGCTTTCTCCTTGCATTTCATCTGGTAGAACTAGAAGCAACTATAGGAAGCTATATGCCAGGACTACCAAGTATAAAAAATCCACAATACCTCATCTGGCACAGCTGTTATGTGATGAGAAAAGTGTTAGGCGTGACACGATCAACTTACTGCGGCACTCTAACAAATAGTTCCCATTAGCTTTTGTTCTCCTTTCTTTGTTACTATTATATTGTTGCTCATATATTCTATTAAAGACCAATTTTATATATAATATCCTGTGGTGCATTGTTTAAATATGTGAATGAAATGCTGTTCTTTTTTATTTCTTTTATTTCTCTTTTTTTCTTTTTGTTGTTGGTGCTTTATATTTTTAAATCCTTATAAAATTTATGAGGTAATTAGATGCAATATTGTAATGAACGCTGAAAATTCCATACCTGTACCAAAAATACTGTTTAGAATAAAGCCATTATAATTATTATTATTCAGAAACTGCCTCCAATATGGATAAATTTTGTTTTGATAAAGTCTCAGAGTGCTGTTATACAGTAATGTTTACTGATGACGTTTCGAGCACAATTTATTGCTCATAATCATATCAAAGTGATATAATTATGAGCAATAAATTGTGCTCGAAACGTCATCAGTAAACATTATGGTATAACAGCACTCTGAGACTTTATCAAAACAAAATTTACCCATAATGGAATTACACTCCACCACAATGCACAATTTTTGTTCTTATATCAAAGAAACTGCCTTCTCTGCGTAATCATAAAGTCTGAGTACGCCATCCATAGTCGTGTGACGGCTTTAGGGTTTGAGAGGACTTTACTGCACATGTATGTACACCTGTTCGGTTTCCAACGTGCCAGAAGCATCGGTTTGTCGTGGAAGAAGCAGGCTTTCTTTGAAATGTGTGAAAATTACTTGACTGAGTGTGTCTGCCTTTTGATTATTTGAATCAGTATTGTGAACAGCAGCCAGTTTGCTCTTGGCGAGAAGAGCTACACATTCTGATTTGCTAGGCAGGCGAACTTGTCACTAGAAAATATTACACCCGATTCAACGTACTCTCCGAAAATTTTGCTCTATTTGCTGTTGAATATATAGAATCATGTAACTGGCAACAGCTGCCGTGGCGTTGAAGATAACCTTTCATAATCAATTGTCTAAATAATGTGATTCATCCACTAAACTTTCTTAATGTGGTTCTGCTTTGGGAACAGCATGGAACTTTCAATCATTTCACGCATAATTCCGATGAGACATGCTGTCAACAGTAATCTCTCAAGGATGTGTAATTGCAACCTTAGTTCTTCAGTGAGATATGTATAATTAGAAGACAAGTGAATGCCTCTTTTTCAACAGAGGCAATTTCTATAATTTCACGAATCACTTCTCTGATTCACGATGATTATTTCACAGAAACTTTTGTGTGATAACCATATGAAGATCAAAGCTGAATTATTCAGCAAGCATCACTCACCTTGTATCAATGTTCTCTCGGATGTAAATATTTTATTGCGTAGAATTGTTTGACATTGGTTTATAAGTGTTTTGATATCGTAGTGGCGGACTGTTCATTACATTTCAATAGCTTTCCTATATTTATGCGCCTAAAAACAGTGTCTCAATCACACAAGAGAGTGACAAACAATCCAGATGTTTAAAAAATTTCATAGCATATGAATACGCACTCCAAAAGCGACTTCCGTCACAGCTATTTGTCACCATTCTAGGAGTGGATGAAAGATGTGGACAAACGAGGAAATCATCATCAGCTGAAGGTGAAATGATATGAGCTGGAAATTTTTCACGTCGTCCGCATGTCTGTGGCGTATGTATTCGGTTCCAGTTGTATTTGTTCGATTCAATCAATGTCTTCGTTAAAAACATCGGACGAATACGAAATATTTCAGTATGAACTTGATGTCAAGGTGTAAATTGTGAGGAAACTAAGTTAATCCGATCAATAAGAACCGGGTTAAACTCACAATTTCAACCATTTCCTACAGTGAGGCAGTGAAGTAGCGCACATCACCAACACTTGAACTGATCACATCTGGAAATATTTTGTTAATAAATATTTTCCGCATATTTATTCAGTTCACTAATGTATTCCATTTTATTGGAGATGGTCCTCATTGCTTTATTTCAACTATGATTTCAATCAACTATGAGTTGATAGAACTCATTCAAAAGTAACATGTAGTGGAAAGAAATGAGGCAAAATGATAACCAGGAATATTGTTATGCTCACCAGTGACTAGTATACCAGCAGTGAAACGAAAAGAGAAATAGCAGTTGGATGCCTAGAACAAACAATCTTTCACAGAGACAGAAGTGATCAAAGCGTTCCTTTCAACGTGCCAGAAGCATCGGTTTGTCGTGGAAGAAGCAGGCTTTCTTTGAAATGTGTGAAAATTACTTGACTGAGTGTGTCTGCCTTTTGATTATTTGAATCAGTATTGTGAACAGCAGCCAGTTTGCTCTTGGCGAGAAGAGCTACACATTCTGATTTGCTAGGCAGGCGAACTTGTCACTAGAAAATATTACACCCGATTCAACGTACTCTCCGAAAATTTTGCTCTATTTGCTGTTGAATATATAGAATCATGTAACTGGCAACAGCTGCCGTGGCGTTGAAGATAACCTTTCATAATCAATTGTCTAAATAATGTGATTCATCCACTAAACTTTCTTAATGTGGTTCTGCTTTGGGAACAGCATGGAACTTTCAATCATTTCACGCATAATTCCGATGAGACATGCTGTCAACAGTAATCTCTCAAGGATGTGTAATTGCAACCTTAATTCGTCAGTGAGATATGTATAATTAGAAGACAAATGAATGCCTCGTTTTCAACAGGGTCAATTTTTATAATTTCAAAAGTCACTTCTCTGATTCACGATGTTTCATTCACAGAAATTTTTGTGTGATAACCATATGAAGATCAAAGCTGAATTATTCAGCAAACATCACTGACTTTAACTGAGATGAAAATATTGTATTGCGTAGAAAGTTTCGACATTGGTTTATAAGTGTTTTGATATCGTAGTGATAGATCATTCATTATATTTTAACAGCTTTCCTATTTCTATGCGCCTAAAAGCAATGCCTCACATACACAAGAGAGTGACAAATAATCCGGATACTTAAAAATTTTCACAGGCTAAGAATACGCAGTTCACAAGCGACTTCCATAATTGCCACAGCTATTTATCACCTTCCTATGCGTAGAAGACAATTAAAATTGGTGTAGCCAGATGTGCATAAACCAGATTATCATCAGCTAAAAGTGACTTGATATCTGCTGGAAGTTGTTCACGTTGTTCACATGTCTGTGACGTATGTATTCAGTTCTATTTGTTCGATTCAATCAATGTCCATGTTACAAACATGGGACGAATACGAAATATTTCAGTATGAACTTGAAATCGAGGAGTAAATTGTGAGGAAACTAATTTAATCCGATCAATAAGAACCGGGTTAAACTCACAATTTCAACCATTTCCTACAGTGAGGCAGTGAAGTAGCGCACATCACCAACACTTGAACTGATCGCATGTGGAAATATTTTGCAAATAAATATTTTCCGTTTATTTATTCAGTTCACAGGTGTATTCCATTTTGTTAGAGATGGTCCTCATTGCTTTATTTCAACTATGATTTTAATCAATTATGAGTTGATAAAACTCATTCAGAAGCAACATGTACTGAAAAGAAATGAGGCAAAATGATAACCAGGAATATTGTTATGCTCACCAGTGACTAGTATACCAGCAGTGAAAATGGAAAGAGAAATAGCAGTCAGATGCGTAGAACAAACACTCTGTCAAAGGGACAGAAGTGATCAAAGCGTTCCTTTCAACAGCTTTCTTGTCATCAAATAACTAACTAGGATTGAGTATTCCGCTGAGAGTAAGCTCTATCAGAACAACCATCTTTTACCTGTGTGAAATTTGAAAATCTTCTTTGGTCATGTTATCTCCTGCATCTTCCATTTCCGTTCTTATCGTGTTTGTTTACTCTTTTTACAAGTTGTCTGACAGCAAAGTCTGTCCCAGCAAAATGATAGGGAAGTTTGTATCAACCTGTAAACATGCATCAGCTAGGTGAGCAGTTATCCTAGTTATCCATTCATTACAATTCATCGTGTTAATAGAACATGAAATCTTGCATTCAACATATTAGTTTGTGTAAATGGACGGTATAACGAATTCAGTTTACAGACTACATGAATACCTCGATTTCGTTAATGAAATACAAATGGAGAATTCTTTTCCTTCAGTCGACTTGGTGCTGTGGTATATAGTTTCATTTTGTAACTAACCTGATTTAGTTTCCACAGTGTGGCATTTTATTTTCACTCTCAGCACGATGAAGCAATGTAGCATACATATAAATGTTCATGTCATGAATTACAAATCAGCACCATTGGAAATGATTTGATAAATAAACAAAGAAAACAACAAGAATATCAATAATTATAGTAAAGTGATTTGTAGGCGGCGGCTAATGGACTTTAGTTGAAATCAACAAGAGTTGTTTATGATGAATGAATGTAATAATGCGTTTATCTGATAGAGTTAGTTTTGAAAAGTGAGGAAGAAGGCTTTACTGTGTGTTAAGTTCTGCAGACTACACAGCTTCACTAACTGGGATTTCTTTCATTGAGATACTGATGTAAGGAAGTTAACTCCACAAAATAAAAGCATTCATGCATTCATTCACTACAAACAGCTCTTGTTGATTTAACTAAAGTCAATTAGCTGCTGCCTACCAATCACTTAACTATAATTATTGATATTCTTGTTGTTTTATTTGTTTATACATCAAATCATTTTCAATGATGCTGATTTTTATTTCATGACAGGAACATTTAGATGTATGCTACATTGCTTCATCGTGCTGAGTGTGAAAACAAAATGCGGAATACTTGAAAGGGAATCACGCTGACTACAGCGAGAATCTATATATGACACCACTGAGTGGATTGAAAGAACACAATCTTGTATTCAAACTTCAATAACAAAAATAATAATTATCATAGCATCAATGCGTTCTGTAAACTGAACACACAGGATGTCATTGTTTACAGCCATGATCTCAAGCTAGATATATCAGTTTGGTCTCTTGTGCATACAGATAGACAACAGAGGATAGGGAAATTGACTGCCACTTAGTAAAATAGAAGCTTGTACACTAAAGCTAATCTCCATCTCTATTTCATGAACGTACTTTGTTAGCGAAGTGAACTTCATTTCTTCGCTAAAAATTATGGCTACATGAGTGAATAATCATGTTCTAGTTATGAAATAATTTCAATTTAACTGAAGAGAAACTATATGCTTAAGTGAAGGACAAGTGCTTCAACAAAGCTATTAAACACAACCCAATTCCCATGATAATTTCTTAATATGAGCGAAATACTCCCATACTGAGTCATCAGAAAAGACGTGAACAGCGAAGAAAAACTTCTTTTCGTGGATTCAATTTCATAAGATGTACGTTAGTAATTATATATAACAACGAAATCACAAGACCAATCAGATACTGTCAAAATTTTCCCTCGAAGTGTTGATTACGTAATGTAAGGTGAAACCTAGAAGGGATGACTAACTGTAAGTTCGAAGAAGGCCAGAGGTTGGCATGACGTATTATGTGTGAGATAATCACTAATCAGTAAGATTGTGTAGAATGGACAGACACTAGTGAAATGAAGATAATGTGTTTTTTAACATAAAATATGTGTGAAAACACAATGTTATTAGTAAACAGAAATAGAGTGATAATATAATATGAATGATAAGAATAATAATGACAATTTAATAATAATGACAACAATATTAGTAATAGTAAGCCTACAAAATGAAAAGAAGCAAAATTATAGTAAGAACTTTACTCTAGACATTGTAGAGCTAGTGAATGTAAGGAGCGATTTTGAGTACGAAGGTTTGGATTCAGATCTCGAATAGCTAATGATTCAGCTATGAAGTCTCTTTGTACGATATTGAGGAACGGTGCAATGAAGGCGGAATATCTGTGAAATTGGGAATGTTTCCAAAATACCTGTGATTATGATCACCTCAGGAATCCCTAATTATAACATAGATTTAAATGTCTCGTACCTCACCCAAAACACGTTAATTCACCCGAGATACAATAAAATCTTTCTATGCTACCTGAGTGCTTATATGCATGTCGGTTAGATATAGAAGAAACATCCATTTAACTAGTGAATCGGGCTAAAGTTAAATATGATGGGATGCTTTATATTTTTCTAATATGACCAATAGAAGACGTAAGTTTTCTTACTTATTTTAATTGCTTGAGCTTTAGAATACTATACTACTGTGTACGATTGAATGTTTTGAGGACAAACATGGATGAAATGATCAGTTTCACGAGCCGAATTGTTAATTTTATGGTATTTATGAGACTTTGTAATACATTAGTGAGTTGTCTTTGTCGATATCATGAAGTATTCGCAGTTGAATTCAGAGAAATAAACGACTATTTTGTTTCCATTTCGTAGTATATTAGGAGCTAGTTGATTAGCTTTGTAAAACTCTCACCTGATTTCTACCTATTTTTCATTCAGAAACTTTGAAATAATACACAACAAGATAATCTACTGGAAGTTCGCTGCAAGTAGAGCGATAGTTATCTATGGTCGGCCTGTAAATTTGGACTACCGATATCCATGCTGAAAATTCCATACTTGTACTGAAAATACGGTGTGGAATCAAGCTGTAATCAAAAATACAAAAATAAAATAATAAATAAAAATAGTTATTATAGACTTAATCACGAAATATATCTGTGATTAAGATGGCGACAAAGTCACTCGTTTTCTAATGATACTTCTGTGAAAAGATGGAGTAATTTCAATCCAGGTATTGATTCTCAGTTTTCAGATGTGTATATGTAACTGAATTCTCCCACATCATGCTATCAAAAAGACTGTTAGCACATATGGCCATTCAACTGTTCACTTTAAAAGATGTGCACTTACGACGAATGAATCGATTTGCAAAGAGAAATGCTTCAAGGCCATTCTCAGAAGCTGATAACTAGCCTCATGTTGGAAATCACACTCATCAGACGATGGCTAAGTAAAAGAAGCATCTTTCTTGAAAAATTTAACTCAGTATGATGCTGAGACAAGTACCAACTATGCATAATTAACAATTTCCTTTATACAAGTGATTTCTAATAATTGTCTTATATTCCATTTTCGATTTCACCGTCACGAGTTTCCCTCGAGCTACTTTAAATTAGTAAACAGGGAATATAAATGAAAGTAGTTATTTTATGTTCGTAATCAATTGAATATTTAGCTTATTTATCACACTTTTATGAAGGGTCAAATATCAACTTATTTGCTTTTACAGCTGAAGAAAGCGCAGGGGAGGTAAGTGAACCGCGATACAAGTGAGTCGTATACTTGCGAGTGAAATATCACACAAATAAACGTGAGTACACAATGAGAATTGAACTCAACACATTTAGATTCGTCTCCCTCAGAATTCATTATACCACTGCAGCTAACTCATATGTGTATTTCTTTTGATTTCAGCTGATGCCATAATCAGTTTTCACGCCATATCTGTTACCTGAAATTGTAAACATTATTTGTAAACTTAAATAAATCATGTGCTGGGATTATACTCACTAAATATCGAATTTATTAAGAATCAACTGTTCGGCAACAAATATATTATTCGTGTTTTTTAAGTCTTCTATATGAACTCATAAGAAGGACTTATGGCAATTTTTCTTATCCAATAACTGAAGTTGAAATACGGTGAGGTTACGTATCTAGCACTGTTGTTATTAACTGATGTATACTTGTGCTTACGAATCCAATTCAAAATAGACAACGAGGTAACGAGGAAGTGATTAAACTAATAATGCAAATAGTGAGATTTCTCGAATGGAATCTGTTCACGTACGCTGACATGTTTTTCAAACATCGGAAGTCCATACCACAGTTGTAATGTGACCACACAGAAAAGTAGATATTTACCAATCGAAAAACGTGTTAAATATAATTATAAATTAGTATAAAATATATCTCTACTGAAAAACATATAACTTATCTCAGTTTTCAGAAGGAAGCAATAGCTCTCAGAGGTTATCAAGGAGAGGGAAGACAAAAAAATATAGAATAGGTTGGCTGAATGGAACGGACAAACACCCGTCTCGGAGAATTAATTCTGGTTGTGGAGATAAAACAAAAATGTTAAGCGTCTTTGTCGAGCTAAAGCTTAGCCGATTAAAGCGTAATGCCTTGAAATCAAATGACTGGAGGAGGAAGGTGTACTGAGACCATGATATTCTGACTGACTTATCTCAAAAGATGATTCATTTCACCTAAATTTTCATTCTGCATTCATTCCGTACATTTCTATAGGTAGCATTTCCGCACAAGCGTGTACATCACAGTAGTTTGGAATCCAGCTGCACAAAAGTGAAACGATTTTTGATCTGCTCAGTGCTTACAGATATAACTGCATCAATAATCGACTGAATGCACAATGCAATTACTCTATACACAAATAGATCCTAGGCCTAAATCATGCGCAGAAATGTCGAATTCCACATGTCGACTACTATATTCACATATGGAATATAACTGCCTGTCTGTTCATCTGATGCTAGATGAAAACTTTTAGGGAAGTTGATAAGGAGGCAATATGTTCATCGGTAAGATTGAAGAAACAGAAACACGTCCAAGGTGTGGACGACCAACTGAGCACTGCATTCAGCCTTTTGCTTTGATATATACTGTTGTGTGAAGTATCTTACTGATGTCTCAGATGATAGTCAAATATGGATGAATTAGCGTATAAAGATCAGACTGACTTGATCAAGTATTACACCAGAACAATTTTTCTATTTTGGATCAAGATGAAGTGGAAAGTCAGTTAATTTGAATAATTAACATTGATTGAAAATGGATATTTATCATGTATAAGCATGACTTGGCAAATCTATGTGAAGATCCCTGATTTCATAGGACAAGAGAACACACAATATGATAGTGGACTATTATTTTTTGAGTTAACTATAGGTTAGTTCAATTACGGACAGCATACATCGTGTTTGACGTATTTTCACTCTCATCACTGTTATTAAAAACTGCTCAAATTATGCAAACGCAATTCTATATTCAACGTGAAACTAGTCACTACATTGGTGCATATGAGGAGATTAGGTTACCTGTCGACAACTTGATAAAGCAAATCAAAAATTTAAAACTCTCGATGAATTCAAAGTTGGTTGAATTGGTCTACCTTTAGGACTGAGACCAATCATTTTTTTGGTATTTACCGATCCTTGGACACAATTTCATGAATCACAGTGCAGGCAAGAAGAGCAAGCGCGCAAATCATTAGAACTGGTTTCGATACAAATTAGTGGTAAATTGTCGATCATTCATGAACTACTTTATTAAATCTGAGTAGTCAGGTGTATTAGGAATATACATATACACTGAGAGTAGTGTTCTACAGTCACTCACTTATATGCAGAAGCCCGAACGACGAGATCTCGCACCTGACCACTTCTTAGTGTATTTGTCATTTCGTTATTTGCCGAAGATCAAAGTATGTCAGTCTTTCTGCGCGCATCCTGTCGGTAAGGGCCAAAGCACATTATTCATCGTGGCTGCAAAAAGGAAGTAGCAGCCGCATAAGTAATGCAATAATCAAACATCTCGACACCACCAGTCATTCCATCTCAGAAACGCCTATTTTCAAATTAGTCTGTTCACAAAGTGAAGAACCACCTATCAAAGATAATACGCCTCCGTCTTCTCTCCATTACGAAACCTCAGTGATTCCATCAGAAGAGTCAGAACGATTCATACAAAAGTAAATTACTCATCCACTCCTACTATCATGGTAACAGCTCTGTTGATTTGACTTAACTTTCGCTTGTACGCTTATTTTTTCCCAATTACCCAAAACTCCTTCGGGATTCCGTAGTTTGTTTTGTTCCAATGTAAACTCTGAGCACAAGATTCTCATCTAACTATTCATCTTACCACGTAACTCTTCTTTAACAACCGTTTGTGACATGTCATCACTTTTGGTTCTACCCTCTTATATCAAAATCGAATTCCTCTGAACACTGTTTGTATTACTCAACTCAACCAAAAACTGACTAATTGTATTTTCATTTGACTACAGGTCTTCTCATGTATGATTCTCGGTATGTGAAAAATGCATGCTGATGTCGTACAAACCGGAGCGATTCACATTGGCGACCGCCACGATATCTGCTGATCAGTATAAGTCACCCTTTCCCCCTTCTTGGACTTCACTCTCTGAAATTCTTGCAATAACTTTGTTGAAAGCATTCTATTGCTTTGATTCCATTTCAGGCATACAGTATTCTACACATTAATGGCTTTCATGACAAGTGCTTCCCACTAGGTCATCAGATACATTGATACCTGAGGACATCTTTGGCAGTATTATCTTTATACTTGCCTACATGTATATAAATAGGTTATTATAGACGAATTGATAATCAAGTTTCTATTGTAAATTATGAAGGATATAAGTAGGTTATATTACAGCAACCAAGTAGTAGTCTTTTGATATGGTTGTGTTCTCTGAGCCGGATAGTTAATTTGCGGAGCTTTCATCAACATACTGGGTGACATCTTCAGCGCAGACTTCAATTTGAAGTGAGCTTTTAGATTTCTCCACGAGTTTACTAATCATCTCTCCCGGTGACCTCGGACGTGATTGGTTGTTTTTGTGTGTTTTCACACCTTCTAGGTTACTTGTATTGTCACTCGTTGTTTCTTTGACTTGAACTTTGACACTTTGTGTGTGAGGTTTCTTTCTTATCGGTTGATAAATTTTGTCTATTTCGATGTGTCTATTGATTGATGATTCACTGGAATGCCAAGCTTCTAAAAATTCTCTAGCATTCTTGTTGTTTCCTTCGTCTAATATTTGAACGTTGTCCCAGTCGAATTGATGTCCGTGTGGTGATATGAGGGAGTGGATATCATGTCTTTTGACAGCTAGCTTATGTTCGTGGATACGAAGACGAAGGGGACGTCCACTTTGGCCGATGTAGTGTTTTTCGCTGTCGATGCGATAGTGCGACAATTAGTGATTATTTAAGTTTTCTTGGCAGAATATAGGTAATCAAGTGAAATCGATTGAATATTTTGTAGAATTATAGATGTTCATCTTATTCAAGTCCAAACAAACTTGTTCCCGACAGTTTATCAACTCGATTACCGTAATTATTTGGAACTGAGCAAAGACGATGAATGATTACAGGCTAGAATACGCTCACTACAATTCGCAGCTTTTCTTGAATTTTCAATTTGCTTGCAATGACAACTGTTTTTGTTAACGTAAATTTGTCATGCACTTTAATACTATTCTGACTCCAACAGCATTTGAAAATTCTGAACGCAGAAATGAAACAAGATGTATGAATGAAAGACAAGTAATATTTGGACAACAGGAATTTGATTTTACATGTTACGGAGAGTTCGTTAGGAGAAGGCAGGACTGAAAAATATCTAACGTCAAACTTAAACAACCATGCTGACGAAAAGTCAAGTAAATTGAGAAGGTTAATAATGACTACAACTTGACAAGTGAAAATGAAGTGCCAGTTAATGAGGTTTGAGCGGGGTGGAACACACTGTATTTCTGAATAGAGAGTTCAAGTAAAAATCACCTAACAACAATGTCTTCAGAAAAACGAAGCAATGAAGTGAAATGTAACAAGGGTGACTCAGTACAACTGTTAACAACCTGGAACATAATTCTAGATACACCAAAAATGAATGAACAAAAAATGAACTATATATATATATATATGAGTACAAACAATAAATGTATGAATTGAAAACAGAAGAATCACAACAGTGGTGCGACTACAGGCAGTAATTTTGTTCGAAACACTACCAATAACAAAACTTAGCATTGTAAACTACTTTAATATTATTTTACTTTATTTGGTTTATTCCACAATGCGCGAACGTTTTACTGACATTAACATCAATGCCTTCAGCAAAACGAATAAATCAAGATTTTCTCTGTATACGTTCAAATCTTTTGACACTTAAGGTGATGGCTTGCCGACAACATAGATAGATTCATGATAATTGTCAAAGAAGTGAACGTGAATTCGATAAATTGAGCCCACATGACCAACGTATCTACAAACTAGTCTCATCAGAATAGAGGTTTCATTTAAAAGCTTGTGTAGTAGAGTAGAGTTATCGAAGTACATGAAAGGTGAACAATGCTGAATGGAAAATTTGGTACTTCTAAATTAATAGTTGACTGAGAGGCTGCAGAGCCTGAGCATTCTACTGATTATGTCGTCGTGAAATACTTCTATACATATGATGTCCTTAGTATGATCAAATCGAGGTAATCTAATTTTTAGGAATGTTATAAGATGACATACAAATGTTTTCATGCATCTGCTTCAGAGAGGTAGCAATAATCCTTCTGTTTCCGACTAACATATCAACACTGATTTCAACCTTCAATGTTCTGTTTCACTTGATTTCGGACTTCACAACAGGGTGTCACTGGTGTACATTGTCTTAGCTTTTGTTGAAGATATTTAGGACTTGGAACTACCAGGTTTACCAGTTTCCTGCGAATCTTCCATTTATTCTTAAACGATTTCATTGAAACTCAAGAAAGTGAAAATTCATGAAGATATTTTGCCTCGCAAAGCAGTTAGCTGCTATGGATTCTGTGATGTTTGAGTTATTAAGATGAAAGCGAAGATTATGAGAGAGATGATAAGGAGAGTGAGAACATTAATAATGATTCGTTTCTAATTTGTGGGGCAGTCTGACAAAGCCCTTTATGGATTCATGTCAGATTGTGGAAGTGAAAGTCATTTCGCGTATGGCTAATTTCAGGAACTTTCCATCCAAGCTTTGGAAGCAAAAATAAGTCTCAATGACTGACGCAAGACTGAAGATATCTTACTTAAAAATCAGTAATCTAATAATTTCACACATAAGTGTGCATCCGAAAGCTGAATTTAGCGGTTGCCCTAAATAAGACTTCATATTCAGTATTAATTTCTAAAACTAACCGTGATTGGTTGGAAAAGCAAGCATAATACCGGCACTTCACATCGTTATTGATAGATTCGATTGAATCTCTTTTGACTGTTTATTAGTAAGGGGATCCTAGATGTATCTTCCTGCTCTTTGTCACTGTTTAAAGAAAAGCCGGAAATTACTTCTTCCATAGAATTAGTAAAGAATAACCGCAAGTAATTTTGGAAACGTAAGACTGTATAAATGACAGCAACGTTGATGACATCTTGTCGAGTACGAATCATTTCTCATGGAGAATATTTCCTTATATAAGTACTGTTGGTCGATTAACTGTGCACAAACAAGTTCCCTGAGATTTGGGTGCAGTACCATCTCCGACGGCAGATTTACGACAAGAAAATTGTACGAATCACTTTTGTTAAACTAAAATGTGTAGATGTTTCTGCAACAATTGAATATACTAAAGTATGGAAACCTACGACATATTTCACACTTACTGAAACTGAAGTCCTTTGTCGGATAATTGTGTTAACACTCTATATATATGTATTCCTAATACACTTGACTACTCACAATAAATAAAGTAGTTCATGAATGATCGACACTTTACCACAAATTTGTGGCGAAAACAGCTCTAATGAATCGACGCTTGCTGTTCTTGCCTTCATTGTGATTCATGAAATTGTGTGCAAGGATCGGTACATCGCAAAAATGATTGGTCTCAGTCTTTAATGTAGATCACTCTACCTAATCCCCCCATATGCACTAATGTAGTAACTGGTTTCACGTTGAATAAAGAATTGCGTTTGCATGCTTTGAACAGTTTGAATAATAGTGATGAGAGTGAAAATACGTCACACACGATAAATGCTGTCCGCTGTTGCATCAATCTATATTTAACTCAAAAAAGAATGGTCCACTGTCATATTCTGTGTTCTCCTGTCCTATGAAATCAGGGATCT
Source organism: Trichobilharzia szidati (assembly GCA_944472155.2). Lineage (NCBI taxonomy): Eukaryota > Metazoa > Platyhelminthes > Trematoda > Strigeidida > Schistosomatidae > Trichobilharzia > Trichobilharzia szidati. Next base: position 17,271,262 of record OX235277.1, on the reverse strand, counting down.
TCACATAGATTTGCCAAGTCATGCTTATACATGATAAATGTCCATGTTCAACCTATGTTGATTATTCACATTAACTGACTATAAACTGCATCTTGATCAAAAATAGAAAAATGGTTCTGGTGTAATACTTGATCAAGTCAGTCTGATCTTTATACGCTAATTCATCCATATTTGACTATCATCTGAGACATCAGTAAGACACTTCACATAGCAGTATATATCAAAGCTAGAGGCTGAATGCAGTGATCAATTGGTCGTCCATATCTTGGACTTGTTTCTGTTTCTTCAATCACATCGATGAACATATTGCCTCCTTATCAACTTCCCTAAAAGTTTTCATCTAGCATCAGATGAACAGACAGGCAGTTATATTCCATATGTGAATATAGTAGTCGACATGTGGAATTCGACATTTCTGCGCATGATTTAGGCCTAGGATCTATTTGTGTATAGAGTAATTGCATTGTGCATTCAGTCGATTATTGATGCAGTTATATCTGTAAGCACTGAGCAGATCAAAAATCGTTTCACTTTTGTGCAGCTGGATTCCAAACTACTGTGATGCACACGCTTTTGCGGAAATCCTACCTATAGAAATTTTGCGGAATGAATGCGCAATGAAAATTTAAGTGAAATGAATCATCATTTGGAATAGGTGAGGCAAAATATCATGGTCTCAGTATGCCATTCTCCCCCAGTCATTTGATTTTAAGGCATTACACTTAAATCGGCTAAGCTTTTGCTCGACAGAGACGCCTAACATTTTCGTTTTTTCTCCACAACCAGAATTAATTCTCCAGCACTGATGAAATTAACAAGCGCTATGAGACATTCAGTAACTATTTCGTGCCTCAGTTTCAAAATAGGGGGAAAACTGCTGTGATAATTGGAGCTCAAAAACTACAGAGGTTTCCTTAGGTCAGATTTGCAATTATTTTTCAAAATTTTACTTTCCGAGTCGACTGTTTATCTGTTCCATTCAACCAACCTGTTCTGTATCCCAATAACTTTCTTCTTCTCGATAAACTCTGAGAGCTATTGCTTCCTTCTGAAAACTGAGATAAGTTATATGTTTTTCAGTAGAGATATATTTTATACTACTTTATAATTATATTTAACACGTTCTGGATTGTTTTATATTAGCGCTTTTGTGCGGTCACATTTCAACTGCAGTATGGATGTCCCAAATATTGAAAAACACATGTCAGCCTATGTGAACAGTTTTCATTCGAGAAATCCCATTATTTGCATTATTAGTTCGATCACTTCCTCGTTACCTCGTTGTCTATTTTGAATTGGATTCGCAGGCACAAGTACACATCAACTAATGAACACAGTCTTAGGTACATAACCTCACATTCAGTTAGTGGTTAAGAAAAATGGCCATAAGTGCAAATATGAATTTATGTGAATAAAATATGTTAAAATTTTATTTTCGGAGACAACTGTTTATCTACCCTACTCAACCCACCTATTCAGTGTTCCAATAAATTCAGCATCTCTGATAACCTCTAAGAGTTATCACTTTCCTCAGGAAATGTAGATTATCGAAGTTTTTTTAACACCATATAATTTTTCCACCACTTCAGTCCTATATATGACACCCTTTTGAATTGTTACACATTTGAAATTCTGTGCGGTCACATTTCAGATGGTGTTTGGAAATCCGAAATATTCGAATAGATTTGTCGGTCTACATGTACAGTCCTAATTCGAGACGTCCTACAATGTACATTATTAGATCGATCACGTCCTCATTGCCTCGTTGTCTATTTTGAATTGGATTCGCAAGCACAAGTACACATCAGTTAATAACAACAGTGCTAGATACCTAACCTCACCGTAGTTCAACTTCAGTTATTGGATAAGAAAAATTGCCATAAGTCCTTCTTGTGAGTTCATATGAGAAAGACTTAAAAAGCATTAATAATATATTTGTTAAAGAACATAGATGGTTTCTTTTAAATTCGATAATTAGTGAGAATAATCACACCACATGATATATTTCAGTTCACAGATAAAGTTTACGATTCCAGGTAACAGATATGGCGTGAAAACTGATTATGGCATCAGCTGAAATCAAAAGAAATACACATATGAGTTAGTTGCAGTGGTATAATGAATTCTGAGGGAGACGAATCTAAATGTGTTGAGTTCAATTCTCATTGTATACTCAAGTTTACTTTTGTGATATTTTACTCGCAAGTATACGACTCACTTGTATCGCGGTTCACTTACCTCCCCTGCGCCTTCTTCAGCTGTAAAAGCAAATAAGTTGATATATGACCCTTCATAAAAGTTTGACAAATAAGCTAATTATTCAATTGATAACGAACATAAAATAACTACTTTCATTTATATACCCTGTTTACTAAATTAAAGTAGGTTTATGGAAACTCGTGACGGTGAAATCAAAAATGGAATATCGAAACACTATTAGGAATCTTTTGTACAAAGGAAATTGTTAATTATGCATAGTTGGTACTTGCCTCAGCATCATACTTAGCCATCGTCTGATGAGTGTGATTTTCAACATGAGATCCGTTTTCAGCTTCTGAAAATGGCCTTGAGGCATTTCTCTTTGCAAATCGATTCATTCATCGTAAATGCACATCTTTCAAAATGAGCAGTTGAATGACTATGTGTGCTAACAGTCTTTTCGATCGCATGATGTGGGAGAATTCAGTTACATATACACATCTGAAAACTGAGAATCAATACCTGGATTGAAATTACTCCATCTTTTCACAGAAGTATCATTAAGAAAACGAGTGACTTTGTCGCCATCTTAATCACAGTTATATTTCTTGATTAAGTCTAAAGTAACCATTGCTTTACATGCACGAACTTCCATTGGATTATCTTATTTTGTATTATTTCAAAGTTTCTCAATTTATAATGACGAGAAATTCGGTGAGAGTTTCTCAGAGCTAATCAGCTGTCTTCTAATATACGATCAAAAGGAAACAAAAATTAAATTTGTTTTCCATCGAAGTTTAAGGTTTTTAGTCGTTTATTTCTCTGAAGTCAACTGTAATTACTGCACGATATGGAGAAGGACAACTTACTTATGAATTACAAAGTCTCATAAATACCATAAAATTAACATCTGTGTTTGTCCCTGAAACATTCAATCGTCCATAATAGTATAAAATGTTAAAGCTCAAGCAATCAAAATGAGTAAGAAAACGTACGTCTTCTATTGGTCATATAAGAAAAATATAAAGCATCCCATCATATTTAATTTTTGCCCGATTCATTAGTTAAATGGATGTTTCTTCTGTATCTAATTAACATGCATGTAAGAACTCAGTTAGCATAGAAAGATTTTGTGATATGTCGGGTGAATTAACATGTTTCGGGTGAGGTACGAGGCATTTAAATCGATATGACAATCAGTGATTCCTGAGGTGATCATAATCACAGGTATTTTGGAAACATTCCCAATTTCGCAGATATTCCGCCTTCATTGCACCGTTCCTCAAAAGAGACTTCGTAGCTGAATCATTAGCTATTCGAGATCTGAATCTAAACATTCGTATTCAAAATCGCTTCTTACATTCACTTGCCTTACCATGTCTAGAGTAAAGTTCTTATTATAATTTTGCTTCTTTCCATTTGATAAGTTAATTATTATTAATATTCACGACAGCTGTCCAGTACTCCCAGCTGGTTTTCCAGTGGTTCTCTAACTGATGTCAGCTCATGATGAAACCCTCCATGCAATCAAACCAAATCCCTACAAAACCAATACTTGCAAATTAATCTGATGCTCACTAGTGACTTGCCCTATTCAGGCAGTTAACCTGGGGTTCTAGTGGGAAGCCGTGACCAGTAGGGTACAGCAGGTCGAAGATGAGGACAGTTACTCACGAAGAAGACATTGCGAAATGGTCGCGCTATGTCGTGAATTGGCAGAAGTTAGAATTCAAGGACCATTGGATCGGGTCCCAGTGGCTCAATGGTCTACGAGCTCGCCTCGTAACCAGAAGGTCCTGGGTTCGAATCCCGGTGGGTGCGTACTGCTAAAGAGTCCCAAACTAGGACGAAACAGCTGTCCAGTACTCCCAGCTGGTTTTCCAGTGGTTCTCTAACTGATGTCAGCTCATGATGAAACCCTCCATGCAATCAAACCAAATCCCTACAAAACCAATACTTGCATATTATTAATATTGTCGTCATTATTATTTAATTGTCATTATTATTCCTATCATCCATATTTTATTATCACTCTATTTCTGTTTATTAATAACATTGTGTTTTCACACATATTTTATGTTAAAAAACACATTATCTTCATTTCACTAGTGTCTGTCCATTCTACACAATCTTACTGATTAGTGATTATCTCACACATAATACGTCATGCCAACCTCTAGCCTTCTTCGAACTTACAGTTAGTCATCCCTTATAGGTTTCACCTTACATTACGTAATCAACACTTCGAGGGAAAATTTTAACAATATCTGATTGGTCTTGTGATTTCGTTGTAATATATAATTACTAACATACAGCTTATGAAAATGAATCCACGAAAGAAAAATTGTCTTCGCTGTTCACGTCTTTTCTGATGACTCACTATGGGAAGATTTCGCTCAAAGTAAGAAATAATCATGGGAATTGGTTTGTGTTTAATAGTTTTGTTGAAGCACTAGTTCCTCACTTAAGCATATAGATTCTCTTAAGTTAAATTGAAATTATTTCATAAAAAGAACACGATTATTCACTCATGTAGCCATAGATTTTAGCGACGATATGGTGTTAACCTCGCTGACAGAGTATCATCACGAAATAAAGATGGACATTACCTTTAGTCTACAAGCTTCTATTTTTTAACTGGCACTCAATTTACATATATTCTATTGCTTATCTGTATGCACAAGAGACCAAACTAATATATCTAGCTTGAGAAGCATGGCTGTAAACAATGAGAACGTGTGTGTTCAGTTTATAGAATATATTGTTGCTTTGATAATTTTTATTTTTGTTATTGAAGTTTGAATACAAGATTGTGTTCTTTCAATCCACTCAGTGGTGTGATATATAGATTCTCGCTGTAGTCAGCGTGATTCTCTTTCAACTATTCGGCATTTTGTTTTCAATCTCAGCACGATGAAGCAATGTAGCATACATCTAAATGTTCATGTCATGAATTAAAAATCAGCATCATTGAAAATGATTTGATGAATAAACAATAACAGCATCAAGAATATCAATAATTATAATAAAGTGATTTGTAGGCGGTAGCTAATTGACTTTAGTTAAATCAACAGGAGTTGTTTACAGTGAATGAATGCATGAATGCCTTTATTTTGTGGAGTTAACTTCCCTACATCAGTATCTCAATGGAAGAAATCCTAGTAAGTGCAGCTGTGTAGACTGCAGAAATTAACACACTGTGAAACCTTCTTTCTCACTTTTCAAAACTAACTCTATCAGATAAACACATGAATACATTCATTAACTACGAACAACTCTTGTTGATTTAACTAAAGTCCATTAGCTACCGCCTACAAATCACTTTATTATAATTATTGATATTCTTGATGCTGTTATTGTTTATTCATGAAATCATTTTCAATGATGCTGATTTTTAATTCATGACAGGGACATTAAGATGTGTGCTGCATTGCTTCATCGTGCTGAGTGTGAAAACAAAATGCCGAATAGTTGAAACAGAATCACGCTGACTACAGCGAGAATCTATATATCACACCACTAAGTGGATTGAAAGAACACAATCTTGTATTCTAACTTCAATAACAAAAATAAAAATTATCAAAGCAACAATATATTCTATAAACTGAACACACACGTTCTCATTGTTTACAGCCATGCTTCTCAAGCTAGATATATTAGTTTGGTCTTTTGTGCATATAGATAAGCAACAGAAGATAGGTAATTTGGCTGACAGTGAGAAAAATAGAAGCATGTAGACTAAAGCTAATCTCCATCTCTATTTCGTGAACATACTGTGTCAGCGAAGTGAACTATCGAAATAAGCTTAGAAATCTGAGTAGAATTTTGGTTTGTCACTAGAAGAGAATTTGTCTCGCATGCAAGATCGCATTACACATACATTTGAGTGAATGATACATCAAATAACTGAAATGTTCTTTTGTCCTGGTAACACATCCAACTTGGAGAATTCATATCACATAAGCATATCGACTTTCTATTTCTTATCAATGTTTGATAGGTTGTTACATCTGAAGATAAGAAATACTGATTTGGTCTTTTCTGCATATATATGTGAGTAACAACAGATGGTTATTTAGACTATTGGTGACAATAACAGATGTATGCGTATAATCAATAATCTCTCACACTATTCTCAAGACGACATTGTTTCAACAAAAATAACCATGTAAATTAGGTGTGATTTGTGGTGAATATAGTGATTTGTGACCAGATGGTTCGAAGCTGTCCGACATGCAGGATAGTATTATGTAGACATAAGAGTGAATACTGCATAAAATTGCTGAAATGTTTAATTGTCCTGGTGACGCCAACAACTTGGTGAATTTACTTCATCAAATTGGCTCAACTTTCCATTCATCGTCGATGTTTTATTACTTGATGGTGGTAGAGTGAAATTTTCAATTTTGCTGTGACTGTGAGAACCAGGTTTTTGAGTCTTGAATTGATCAAGCACATAACTAGCTCTTTTCTTTACTTTCCCATATTTTGTCAAGAATGGAATAGATTTCACGTTGACATTTTAACTGCATGCTGCTCGTAATTGCACACATTATTATTTTCACTGCTATCAGGCGAAAAGTGACTGGTTATTATGATGAATGAAAGAAATCTTAATTTAAATCTTGGAAACTTCAAATAACGCGTATAAGGAAAGAATTCTTTAGTCGCGACAGGCTATCATATCCAAATATGTATTGATAGTCTGAATAATCTGTTTGTTGTTGCAGAATTTCTCGAGTGAATTGTTCCTCTGAGGATTTGATTTGTGAAACACTGAGAAAGTGGCTTTTTATCGTTTATCAGTATGTAGCTACGTCACTGTTGGAAATACTCCTGTCAACACAATCTACCTGTCAGTCAGACCTTATTTTGATTTTCATGCACAATCTCTGGACAATGTATACCTATTCTCGATCTAGCAAACGCAGGTTTATAATGTAATAATTTTCGAGACAGGTGCGTTCCCTGCATATAAACCATCTAGCTCACTAATTGTGAACGCTACTTAGTGTGCGATCAGCATGTTGCTAACATTCTCATGTTTTCTCATGTTTTCTTCTCATGTTTTAACACGAATTATGTCACCAAGTGTCTTCTATCTCTCAAACCTTCCCAGTCCCTTGGTCCTGATGGAGTTCCTGCTGTTATCCTTAAGAAGTGTGCTGACATCTTATGTTACCCATTAACCGACATTTTCAATGAATCTTTTTCCAAAAGTATTATTCCTGACTCATGGAAAAATATCAAGGTTGCTCCAGTGCCCAAATCAACAAGTGGACCTACAGTCAAGTTTAGACCCATTGCTATTACCTCACCTTTTTTAAAAGTTATGGAAAGACTTATTTTACTTAATCTTGAACCCTCTTTAAAGCCTTTTAATGACCATAACCGGTTTGCCTATAAACATAGTAGGTGTACCTTAGATGCCGCTGTAGTTCCATATCATAATATAGTCTCTAGTTTAGATAGAGGAGCCAAATATGTTCGGTGTGCCTTCCTTGATTACACATCTGCATTTGACTCTGTACCTAGGTCTCTCTTGTTAAGTAAGCTTGCTGCAACACAGAGTGAGAGCTGGATATATAAGTGGTTGTATTCCTACTTTTCTGATAGGATGCAGTACACTGTCTACAGTGGAAAGTCCTCCACTACCTCACTTACTCTAGCTGGTGTTCCTCAAGGTGCTGTTCTTTCTCCTTTTCTGTTTTCTTTTTTCTTACATGACTTGCCCCATTCTGATGTAGCAAATTTTGTCAAGTATGCTGATGACCTCTCTGTCTCCATGCCTGTCAACTCTCAGTCAGACTGTTCCATATTAAATAACTTTCTCTCGGAAATTAGTCAGTGGTCCTCTTCAAACGGTCTTAAGCTGAATCCGTCTAAATGTCAGGTAGTAAATTTTACTTTCAGACGAAAAAGCGACCTACAACAACTAGCTAGCTCACATGGTCCTACTATCATTGACGGCATAGAGGTTGAAACTACATCTAATGTCAATTACCTTGGACTGAGTATTTCCTCCGATCTTTCCCGGTCCTCCCACATCTTGCTAGTTACTAGAAAGATGTTTCGCTTAACGTTCTACGTTAGGAAGTTAAGGCAGTCTGGTATAAAGCAGTCATTGCTTTCTCAGTTTGTCAACTCTTGTATTCTAACCGTCCCTCTTTACTGCTCCCCATTAATCTTCCCTGGACTACTTAAGAAAGACTTTGCTTCGCTGCATAGGGCACTAAAAGCTGTTAGTAGGGAAGTGGGATTTCGTTAAACCAACTGGTTAACACAATTGTGGATAGACAAATAATGTCATGTAAGAGACTAGCGAATTCTATATTGTCAGACACCGAACACCCTCTCCATACGCAGCTCTCTCCTTGTATTTCATCTGGTAGAACTAGAAGCAACTATAGGAAGCTATATACCAGGACTACCAAGTATAAAAACTCCACAATACCTTATCTGGCACAGCTGTTATGTGATGGGAAAAGTGTTAGGCGTGACACGATCAACTTACTGCGGCACTCTAACAAATAGTTCCCATTAGCTTTTGTTCTCCTTTCTTTGTTACTATTATATTGTTGCTCATATATTCTATTACAGACCAATTTTATATATCATATCCTGTGGTGCATTGTTTAAATATGTGAATGCAATGCTGTACTTTTTTATTTCTCTTTTTTCTTTTTGTTGTTTTTGCTTTATATTTTTAAATCCTTATAAAATTTATGAGGTAATCAGATGCAATATTGTAATGAACGCTGAAAATTCCATACCTGTACCACAAAAACTCTTTGGAATAAAGCCATTATTATTCAGAAACTGCCTCCAATATGGATAAATTTTGTTTTGGTAAAGTCTCACAGTGTCACAGTGTGATATGATTATGAGCAATAAATTGTGCTCGAAACGTCATCAGTAAACATTACTGTATAACGACACTGTGGGACTTTATGAAAACAAAATTTACCCATAATGAAATTTCACTCTACCACAGTGCACAGGTTTTATTCTTGTATCAAAGAAACTGCCTCCTCTGCGTAATCATAAAATCTAAGTAGGCCATCCATAGTCGTGTGACGGCTTTAGGGTTTGAGAGGAGTTTACTGCACATGTATGTACACCTGTTTGGTTTCCAACGTGCGAGAAGCATCGGCTTGTTGTGGAAGAAGCAGGCTTTCTTTGAAATGTGTGAAAATTACTTGACTGAGTGTGTCTGCCTTTTGACTATTTGTATCAGTAGTGTGAACATCAGCCAGTAAACTGTTCGAGAGGACAGCTACACAGTCTTATTTACTGTGCAGGCCATTTTATCAATAGCAAATATTACACGCAATTCACCTTCCTCTCATCGATTATCCTGCCCCAACTGACTGTTCAGTACATAGAATCATGTAACTGGCAACAGCTGTCTTGGCGTTGAAGATAACCTTTCATAATCAATTGTCTAAATGATGTGATTCATCCACTAAACGTTCTTAATGTGGTTCTGCTTTGGGAACACTATGGAACTTTGAATCTTTTCACGCATAATTCTAATGAGATATGCTGTGAACAGTTATCTTTCCAGTATGTGTAATTGCAGCCTCAATTCGTCAGCGAGATAGGTATGATTAGAAGGCAAATGAATGCCTGTTTTTCAACAGGGGCAAGTTTTATAATTTCAAAAATCACTTCTCTGATTCGCGATGATTAATTCACAGAAAAGTTTGTGTGATAACCATATGAAGATCAAAGTTGAATTATTCAGCAAGCATCACTCACTGTGTCTCAATGTTGTCTCAGATGAGAATAATTTATGACGTAGAAGGTTTGGACAATGGATTATAAGTGTTTTGATATCGTAGTGACAGATTATTCATTACATTTTTACAGCTTTGCTATATTTATGCGCCTAAAAACGTTTTCCCACCCACACAAGAGAGTGACAATCAATTCGGATATTTAAAAACTTGACCGCTTGAGAATACCGATTCCACGAGTGACTTCCGTCATTGACACAACTATTTGTCACCTTCCTATGCGTAGAAGACAATTAAACGTGGTGTAGCCAGATGTGCATAAACCAGACAATCATCAGCTGAAAGTGACTTGATATCATCTGGAAGCTTTTCACATTGTTCACATGTCTGTGACGATGTCTGTGACGTATGTATTCAGTTCTATTTGTTCGATTCAATCAATGTCCATGTTACAAACATGGGACGAATACGAAATATTTCAGTATGAACTTGATATCGAGGAGTAAATTGTGAGGAAACCAAGTTAATCCGATCATTTAGAACCGGGTTAAACTCACAATTTCAACCATTTCCTACAGTGAGGCAGGGAAGTAGCGCACATCACCAACACTTGAACTTAACTCATGTGGAAATATTTTGCAAATAAATATTTTCCGCATATTTATTCAGTTCACAGATGTATTCCATTTTGTTAGAGATGGTCCTCAGTGATTTATTTCAACTACCAATTTATTCAATTATGTGTTGATAAAACTCATTCAGAAGCAAAATGTAGCGAAAAGAAATGCGACAATATGATCACTGGGAATATTGTAATGCTCACCAGTGACAAGTATACCAGCAGTGAAATGGAAAGAGAAATAGCAGTCAGATGCGTAGAACAAACACTCTTTCACATAGACAGAAGTGACCAAAGCGTTCCTTTCAACAGCTTTCTTGTCATCAAATAACTAACTAGGATTGAGTATTCCGCTGAGAGTAAGCTCTATCAGAACAACCATCTTTTACCTGTGTGAAATTTGAAAATCTTCTTTGGTCATGTTATCTCCTGCATCTTCCATTTCCGTTCTTATCGTGTTTGTTTACTCTTTTTACAAGTTGTCTGACAGCAAAGTCTGTCCCAGCAAAATGATAGGGAAGTTTGTATCAACCTGTAAACATGCATCAGCTAGGTGAGCAGTTATCCTAGTTATCCATTCATTACAATTCATCGTGTTAATAGAACATGAAATCTTGCATTCAACATATTAGTTTGTGTAAATGGACGGTATAACGAATTCAGTTTACAGACTACATGAATACCTCGATTTCGTTAATGAAATACAAATGGAGAATTCTTTTCCTTCAGTCTACTTGGTGCTGTGGTAAATAGTTTCATTTTGTAACGAACCTGATTTAGTTTCCACAGTGTGGCATTTTATTTTCACTCTCAGCACGATGAAGCAATGTAGCATTCATCTAAAAGTTCATGTCATGAATTACAAATCAGCATCACTGGAAATGATTTGATAAATAAACAAAGAAAACAACAAGAATATCAATAATTATAGTAAAGTGATTTGTAGGCGGCGGCTAATGGACTTTAGTTGAAATCAACAAGAGTTGTTTATGATGAATGAATGTATTAATGCGTTTATCTGATAGAGTTAGTTTTGAAAAGTGAGGAAGAAGGCTTTACTGTGTGTTAAGTTCTGCAGACTACACAGCTTCACTAACTGGGATTTCTTCCATTGAGATACTGATGTAAGGAAGTTAACTCCACAAAATAAAAGCATTCATGCATTCATTCACTACAAACAGCTCTTGTTGATTTAACTGAAGTCAATTAGCTACTGCCTACCAATCACTTTATTATAATTATCATTATTCGTGTTGTTTTATTTGTTTATACATCAAATCATTTTCAATGATGCTGATTTTTAATTCATGACTTGAACATTTAGATGTATGCTACATTGCTTCATCGTGCTGAGTGTGAAAACAAAATGCCGAATAGTTGAAAGGGAATCACGCTGTTTACAGCGAGAAACTATATATCACACCACTATGTGGATTGAAAGAACACAATCTTGTATTCTAACTTCAATAACAAAAATAAAAATTATCAAAGCAACAATATATTCTATAAACTGAACACACAGGATGTCATTGTTTACAGCCATGATCTCAAGCTAGATATATTAGTTTGGTCTTTTGTGCATACAGATAATCAACAGAGGATAGGGAAATTGACTGCCACTTAGTAAAATAGAAGCTTGTACACTAAAGCTAATCTCCATCTCTATTTCATGAACGTACTTTGTTAGCGAAGTGAACTTCATTTCTTCGCTAAAAATTATGGCTACATGAGTGAATAATCATGTTCTAGTTATGAAATAATTTCAATTTAACTGAAGAGAAACTATATGCTTAAGTGAAGGACAAGTGCTTCAACAAAGCTATTAAACACAACCCAATTCCGATGATAATTTCTTAATATGAGCGAAATACTCCCATACTGAGTCATCAGAAAAGACGTGAACAGCGAAGAAAAACTTCTTTTCGTGGATTCAATTTCATAAGCTGTATGTTAGTAATTATATATAACAACGAAATCACAAGACCAATCAGATAATGTTAAAATTTTCCCTCGAAAAGTTTTTTACGTAATGTAAGGTGAAACCTATAAGGGATGACTAACTGTAAGTTCGAAAAAGGCCAGAGGTTGGCATGACGTATTATGTGTGAGATAATCACTAATCAGTAAGATTGTGTAGAATGGACAGACACTAGTGAAATGAAGATAATGTGTTTTTTAACATAAAATATGTGTGAAAACACAATGTTATTAATAAACAGAAATAGAGTGATAATATAATATGAATGATAAGAATAATAATGACAATTTAATAATAATGACAACAATATTAGTAATAGTAAGCCTACAAAATGAAAAGAAGCAAAATTATAGTAAGAACTTTACTCTAGACATTGTAGAGCTAGTGAATGTAAGGAGCGATTTTGAGTACGAAGGTTTGGATTCAGATCTCGAATAGCTAATGATTCAGCTACGAAGTCTCTTTGTACGATATTGAGGAACGGTGCAATGAAGGCGGAATATCTGTGAAATTGGGAATGTTTCCAGAATACCTGTGATTATGATCACCTCAGGAATCCCTAATTATAACATAGATTTAAATGTCTCGTACCTCAACCAAAACACGTTAATTCACCCGAGATACAATAAAATCTTTCTATGCTACCTGAGTGCTTATATGCATGTCGGTTAGATATAGAAGAAACATCCATTTAACTAATGAATCGGGCTAAAGTTAAATATGATGGGATGCTTTATATTTTTCTAATATGACCAATAGAAGACGTAAGTTTTCTTACTTATTTTAATTGCTTGAGCTTTAGAATACTATACTACTGTGTACGATTGAATGTTTTGAGGACAAACATGGATGAAATGATCAGTTTCACGAGCGGAATTGTTAATTTTATGGTATTTATGAGACTTTGTAATACATAAGTGAGTTGTCTTTGTCGATATCATGAAGTATTCGCAGTTGAATTCAGAGAAATAAACGACTATTTTGTTTCCATTTCGTAGTATATTAGGAGCTAGTTGATTAGCTTTGTAAAACTCTCACCTGATTTCTACCTATTTTTCATTCAGACACTTTGAAATAATACACAACAAGATAATCTACTGGAAGTTCGCTGCAAGTAGAGCGATAGTTATCTATGGTCGGCCTGTAAATTTGGGCTACCGATATCCATGCTGAAAATTCCATACTTGTACTGAAAATACGGTGTGGAATCAAGCTGTAATCAAAAATACAAAAATAAAATAATAAATAAAAATAGTTATTATAGACTTAATCACGAAATATATCTGTGATTAAGATGGCGACAAAGTCACTCGTTTTCTAATGATACTTCTGTGAAAAGATGGAGTAATTTCAATCCAGGTATTGATTCTCAGTTTTCAGATGTGTATATGTAACTGAATTCTCCCACATCATGCTATCAAAAAGACTGTTAGCACATATGGCCATTCAACTGTTCACTTTAAAAGATGTGCACTTACGACGAATGAATCGATTTGCAAAGAGAAATGCTTCAAGGCCATTCTCAGAAGCTGATAACTAGCCTCATGTTGGAAATCACACTCATCAGACGATGGCTAAGTAAAAGAAGCATCTTTCTTGAAAAATTTAACTCAGTATGATGCTGAGACAAGTACCAACTATGCATAATTAACAATTTCCTTTATACAAGTGATTTCTAATAATTGTCTTATATTCCATTTTCTATTTCACCATCACGAGTTTCCCTCGAGCTACTTTAAATTAGTAAACAGGGAATATAAATGAAAGTAGTTATTTTATGTTCGTAATCAATTGAATATTTAGCTTATTTATCACACTTTTATGAAGGGTCAAATATCAACTTATTTGCTTTTACAGCTGAAGAAAGCACAGTGAATTGCAATACAAGTGAGTCGTATACTCGCGAGTGAAACCTAACACAAGTTAACTTGAGTATACAATGAGAATTGAACTCAACACATTTAGATTCGTCTCCCTCAGAATTCATTATACCACTGCAGCTAACTCATATGTGTATTTCTTTTGATTTCAGCTGATGCCATAATCAGTTTTCACGCAACATCTGTTACCTGGAATCGTAAACTTTATCTGTGAACTTAAATATATCATGTGCTGTGATTATTCTCACTAAATATCGAATTTGTATATATTCGTGTTTTTTTAAGTCTTTTATATGAACTCATACGAAGGACTTATGGCAATTTTTCTTATCCAATAACTGAAGTTGAACTACGGTGAGGTTATGTACCTAAGACTGTGTACCTTACTTCATGTGTACTTGTGCTTACGAATCCAATTCAAAATAGACAACGACGTGACAAGGAAGTGAGTGAACTAATAATTCAGATAGTGAGACTTCTCGAATGAAAACTGTTCACGTAGGCTGACATATGTTTTTCAATATTTGGGACATCCATACTGCAGTTGAAATGTGACCGCACAAAAGTGCTAATATAAAACAATCCAAATATAATTCTCAAGTAGTATAAAAAGTATATTTAGTGAAAAAGATATAACTTATCTCAGTTTTCAGAATAAAAGTAAAGCTCTCAGAGGTTATCAAGGAGACGGAAGATAATAAAATGCAGAACAGGTTGGCTGAATTGAACAGATAAACAGTCTTTTCGGGAAATAAAATTTTAACAGTATTTTCAAATAATTACAAATCTGACGTAAGGAAACCTCTGTAGTTTTGGTTTCCATATATCACAGTGCTTCTCCCGCTATTTTGAAACTGAGGGACGAAATGGTTATTGAATTTCTGATAGCACTTGTTGCTTTCATCAGTGCTGGAGAGTTGATTCAGGTTATGGAGATAAAACGAAAATGTTAGGCGTCTCTGTCGAGAAATAGCTTAGCCGATTAAAGTGTAATGCCTTAAAATCAAATGACTGGAGGAGGACGGCATACTGAGACCATGATATTTTGACTGAATTATCCCTGAAATATACATTCTGCAAAATTTACGTAACTAGGATTTCCGCACAAGCATGTGCATCACAATAGTTTGGAATCAAGCTGCACAAAAGTGAAACGATTTTTGATCTGCTCAGTGCTTCCAGATATAACTGCATCAATAATCAACTGAATGCACAATGCAGTTACTCTATTCACAACTAGACCCTGCTCCTTAATCATGCGTGAAAATGTCGAATTACGCATTTCGACTAATATACTCACAAATGGAATCTAACTGCCTGTGTGTTCATGTGATACTGGATGAAAAATATTCGGGAAGTTAATTAGGAGGCAATATGTTTATCAATGTGATTGAAGAAACAGAAACAAGTCCAAGGTATGGACGAACAATTGACCACTGCATTCAGCCTCTAGCTATGATATATACTGCTATGTGAAGTATGTTGCTGATTTCTGAGATAATAGTCAAATGTCGACGAATTAGCCTATAAAGATCAAACTGACTTGATCAAGTATAACACTAGAACCATTTTTCTATTTTTGATCAAGATGTACTGGACAGTCAGTTAATGTGAATAATCAACATAGGTTGAACATGGACATTTATCATGTATAAGCGTGACTTCGCAAATCTATGTGAAGATCCCTGATTTCATAGGACAGGAAAACACAGAATATCACAGTGGACTATTATTTGTTGAGTTAAATATAGGTTAGTTCAATTACGGACAGCATTCATCGTGTGTGATGTATTTTCACTCTCATCACTGTTATTCAAAACTGCTCAAATCACACAAACGCAATTCTTTATACGACGACAGACCAGTTACTACATTAGTGCATTTGAGAAGATTAGGTTACCTGTCGACAACTTGATAAAGCAAATCAAAAATTTAAAACTGTTGATGAATTCAATGTTGGTTGAATTGATCCACATTTAAGACTGAGACCAATCATTTTTTTGATATTTACCGATCCTTGCACACAACTTCATGAATCACAGTGTAGGCAAGAACAGCAAGCGTGCGATTCATTAGAGCTGGTTTCGCCACAAATTAGTGGTAAATTGTCGATCATTCATGAACTACTTTATTTTTTCTGAGTAGTCAAGTGTATTAGGAATACATATATACAGTGTAAACACAATTATCCAACAAAGGACTTCAGTTTCAGTAAGTGTGATATATGTCGTATGTTTCCATACTTTAGAATATTCAATTGATGCAGAAACATCTACATATTCGAGTTTAACAAAAGTGACTCATACAAATTCCGTGCCGTAAATCTGTCGTCGGAGCTGGTACTGCACCAAACACTCAGAGAACTTAAATCACAAACTTGTGTGTGTACAGTTAGGTGACCGACAGTACTTATTTAAAGAAATATCTTCCATGAGAAATGATTCTAACTCGACAAGATTTCAAAGTTGAAGTCATGTATACAGACCTACGTTTGCACCAATCTATGGAAAGAAGTAATTTTCCTGCAAAGCAGGAAAACACATCTAGGATCCTCTTACTAATAAACAGTCCAAAGAGGTTCAATTGAATCTATCAATAAACATGTGAAGTGCCTGTATTATGCTTGCTTTCCCAACCAATCACAGTTAGTTTTAGAAATTAATACTGAATATGAAGTCTTTATTTTAGGGAACCACTAAATTCAGCTCTCGGATGCACACTTATTTGTGAAATTATTAGATAACTGATTTTTCAGTAACGTTTTCTCAGTACTGCGTCATTCGTTGAGCCGTATATTTTCTTCAAAAGCTTGGATGGAAAGTTACTGATATTAGCCATACGCGAAATGATTTCTACCTCCGCAATCTGACACCAATCCAGGAAGCGCCTAGTCAGACAACCCCACAAATTGGAAACGAATCATTATTAATGTTCTCCCTCTCTTTATCATCTCTCTCATAATCTTCGCTTTCATCTCAATAACTCAAACATCACAGAATCCGTAGCAGCTAACTGCTTTGGGATACACAATATCTTTGTGAATTTTAAGTTTCTTGGGATTTAGTGAAATCGTTTAAGAAGAACTAGAAGATTCGCAGGAAACTGGTAAACTTGGTAGTTCCGAGTCACGAATGTCTTCATTGAAAGCTTAGACAATGTACACCAGTGACACACTATTGTTGTGAAGTCCGAAAATCAAGTGAAACAGAACACTGAAGGTTGAAATCAGTTCTACTACATTAGTCGGAAATAGAGGGATTATTGCTACCTCTCTAAAGCAGATGCATGAAAACATTTGTATTTCTTCCTATAATATTCCTAAAAATTAGATTATCTCGATTTAGTCATATTAACGACATCATATGTTTAGAAGTATTCAACGTAGACATAATCAGTATAATGCTCAGGCTCTGCAACCTCTCACTCAACTATTAATTTAGAAGTACCAAATTTTCCATTCAGCATTGTTCACCTTTTATGTACTTCGATAAATCTACTCTATTACGCAGGCTTTTAAATGAAAATTTTTTGCTAATGAGACTCAATTGTAGATACTTTGGTCATGTGAGCTCAATTTATCGAATTAACATTCACTTCTTTGAAACAATTAGTCCTTTTGATAAATTTGAACAAGGCATTAAGAAGACAAATTTCGCGAGATGATATCATTTCGTAGTTTCTTTACAACCGCTTTACAGCTAACATGGTTAACAATAATAAAATAAAGATCATGACAATTACTCAGTTAAATAAAAACAAAAGTACATACTAATGACCTATCATATTTAGATAGGTCAAGTAGTCCAGGGTATATAGTGCTGTTTTATAGTCAACAGAATACAAGTGTCATTGGGGTGAGAGAAATGCGATAAACACAAAATCCATACAAACACACATTAACAAAGGGGACACTGAATGTGAGGGCTGACCGATAATGTCCAATGACAAAATAAAGAGGCTAAATTGTAATATAAAATTTTAACCAATGACGGTGATTTTGGGAATCAAATAATAATCTTAATAGTCTTAATAATAATATAATAATATAATAATAGTAGTAATGTGGTAAATGTTTTGAACATAGATAATAACGATGATTATGATGATAACAAAATATTGATAATAAGGTTTATGCAGGTGATAAGAATAACAAAGATAGTATATGTATATAAGTGTATAAATAAATTGGTACACAAATTGGTAGTAAACCATAATGTTAAAGACGTTTTCGAATTTATTGCTAACGTGAATGATATCAATGTAAATGGGAAGCAAATGCTTTCCTTAGATGTAGCGTCACTGTTTACCAATGTACCACTTATGGAGACTGTGGATTTCATATGCCAACAGATACTAGAAAAGCAGATTGACATCGGAATTCCAGTTATTAGTCTGAAAGAGTTGCTTTTAAGATGTACTATGAATGTACATTTCATATTCAACAACCTTTACTACAGGCAAATCGACGGTATTGCCATGGGTTCTCCATTGGGGCCAATTTTGGCAGATTTCTTTCTGGCCAAGATTGAAGATGGTCCATTGAGACAAGTAATAGAGAAGACTGATTCTTATTTTCGTTATGTTGACGATGCGTTCATTATTCTTGATGTGAAAACTGACAAGAATGAAATGTTAAAAAAGTTTAATGATGCACATCCATCGCTCATCTTCACTCGTGAAGAAGAACATGATGGTGGACTACATTTCCTTGACGTCCAATTGAGCAGAAGAGAGGATGGTTCACTCAAGAGAGATGTCTACAGAAAACCTATATCTGTAGGACAATACACACATTCCCTCAGTTTTGTACCAATCCGATGTCTTATGAATAGAGCAAGACGTATTTGTACAGATGACTCCCTAGGAAATGAGCTAGGATATATCCAAAATACGCTGGTCCAAATGGGTTATCCTAGTAGATTTGTTAGGATACACATGAATACCAGGTACAACAAAGAAAAACTGACAAGAGTTAAAAAGAAAGAACTGTTCATGAAACTTCAATTTAATGGGGACGTGGCTAGTGAAGTCTTACATCTGAGATTATCGAGAGCGATAAAACGGACTTATACTGCCGCCAACCTTTGTTTGTCATTTTCCAGCCGACCAATTTTGATTGCTCAAGTGAAAGATAAGCTACCTAGTTGTACCACTTCGATGTGTATCTATAAATTTAGTTGCTCCTGTGGAGAAAGCTATATAAGGCGAACAACTAGACAGCTGAACAAACGCATTAATGAGCATCTTCCTTCATGGTTCGGAAAAGGTCAAATAAAATCCATACGAAGTTCTATTTTGGCTCATTTGATTGATAGCGGTCACCAAGTGGACAAAAATAGTGCTTTCAAAGTTATCTATCGTATTCCATCGAGTCTTTCGAATGGAATCAGAAACCGTCTTTTACACCTAGCCGAAGCTATGGGAATTCGAGAGAACAATCCTAGTCTTTGCATACAAAAGAAGTTTGTTCTACCTTTGTCTCTCCCTTGGCCTAGGTGAACTGTATTCAAAACCCTCCCACCCTTTCTTATTTTCCACCTCCTTTGTACTTTTATAATATTTATTTAAACTCTGATTATCGTTCCACTTCACCTTTTAAGATTTGACCCAATTTATTTATACACTTATATACATATACTATCTTTGTTATTCTTATCACCTGCATAAACCTTATTATCAATATTTTGTTATCATTATAATCATCGTTATTATCTACGTTCAAAACATTTACCACATTATTATTAATATTAAGACTATTAAGATTATTATTTGATTCCCAAAATCACCGTCATTGGTTAAAATTTTATATATAAATCTATGTAAATTAGAGTAAAGCCTGAAGAAGATCTAATTGAAAGCAATATTGTTCGCTTATATGTCTTGTTCTAATATTATAAATGGGAATATTTAAAGATTTGAAATTGTAAATTGCAATAAGATGTGTAGGGCATGTAAGCATGATCTGGAACAGATAGCAAAGCGCACGTTAGCAGGGTGATCACACAAGTGCCGCGTGCTAGTAAGAACGAAGACTCAAGGTCAAGGGGTATATTTACAACCAATCATAATACAATTAGGTGAGAGGGTAGGAGCCTTCCTATTGGTCATCCGCTGCGTCGTCTGGGGCGACCACCCTGTACGCTACGTGGCCAACCTGAAATTAGATAAACATACAGTTTAAACATTAGAAAACAGCATACTTACCAGGCCTTACAGATGTTACAGAGTTGGTAGGCTTAGTGTAAAATCACAAAGGTTGACAAAATTAAGGGTAACAATGAGGTGAAATAAACTGCTTGGAGAAATGGATAATAAAGACATGATATCACAAAATGATAATAATGGTATAATAATACGGAAAATTATGATCCTGGTGACCTTATAGTGGGCCAGGGTAGACAGAGGGAGTGAATAAGTTTTTTCTGTACACATATGTCTGGTCTTTCTCTATTAATCTCTAAAGCCTCAGCTATGGCTAGGAGGCGTAATCGTGTGCCTTTAGGGAGATTGTTCGGTACTCGATACACAATTGTAAATGACTCATCTACTTTGATGCTGTGTTCGCTATCCACTAGATGAGCCAGAATTGCACTATTTAATGATTTGGTTGCTCTTTTCCCAAGCCAAACAGGAATATGTTCACGAGTGCGTAAAGATAAATTCCTTTGGGTACGACCTATATAACTGCTCCACAGGAGCAGTTGAATTTATATACACACATTGATGTCGCCATTTTGGGTAATCTATCTTTAATGCACAGTGTCAATATCGGTTTGGTTGAGAAAGTGACATGCAGTTTTGCGGCACTGAAAGTTCTTTCAACTGCTCTCGTTAATCTACGGTTTAATATGTCGCTGGATATATCGCCTTTGAATTGTAAATTTAAGTAAAGCTTTTTCTTACTTACTGTGTCTCGCTTAGTTTTGTGTGTAGTTTCATAGATATACTTCTTTACAAAGTTGGTAGGATAGTCGTTTTGTAGCAAGGCGTTTGTGAGATTTTTTATTTCATCTTCAATGCAGTCGTCGGTACATATGCGTCTAATTATATGAGTAAGACAACGAATTAGGTTGCGCTTATATTGTATAGGTATGAAGCTATGGAAGTGGGTGTATTGTCCATTCCACGTCGCTTTTCTATAGATGTTACGCTTTAAGGTACCGTCTGTTCTCTTTGTAAGAAGAACATCCAGAAATGGAATGCTACCATGGAGTTCCTCTTCACAAGTGAATTTAATAGCTGGGTGTACCTTATTGAAGACTTGGAGCAGGTGTTGTCTATCTTGATTATTGTTACAAATGATAAAGGTATCGTCAACATATCGACAATAATAATCGAGTTTGTCTAGTATCTCTTTCAAAGGACCATTTTCCAATTTAGATAGAAATATGTCAGCTGATAAGGAACCAAGGGGAGAACCCATAGCAACCCCATCTATTTGGTGGTAATACTCCTTATTAAATACAAATTGAACGTTCATAGTGCATTTTAGTAGTAATTCTTTCAATTATCCTGGTGTGATCCCAATTTCTATTTTCTTTTCTACGAGTTGCTCACATATGTAGTCGACAGTTTCTACAAGGGGGACGTTGGTAAATAGTGATGTTACGTCCAGCGATAACATAGTTTTGTCTGCTAAGTTCATTACTTTAATGTTTTCAACAAAGTCAAAGACATCTTTTACACTCTATTTAACCAAATGGCGATGTAGCGGTATTAGCAGATTTGCTTTAGAGACTTAGACGTCGAGACACAGCTCACAGTCACTATATATCATGTAAAAGGGAATAACTTGTCATGCATTTACATTCGGGTGCCACCACCAACATATTTCCAAGCTGTCATATCAGATACACAAAGTGTCTGTTTGCTCTTCTCAGTTTAGACTTCTAATCTCCAGATTCCAGCCAATAGATTCATGTTCTATTTAGGCGTGGTAGAAAAACTAAATGGGTGATATACAAATAATTCACAGTTGTTGGATATATTACTATAGTAGAATATGATGAACTTCTGGTAATCTTTCCAGAACTACTTACATAACACGTGTTCAGCTGTAAATAAGAAATTTGATGAATAAGTAAAGAAATCTATGGACATTATATCTGAAGATGTCGGTATTTCAGATTAGAATAATGCGCTGTTTCGTTAAGAAATTTCATCAGAAATTGGCATGAACCCAATTATAATTTATTCCAGTTCAGTTCTTCAAGTTAAAGCGCACGCTTTCTGTTTTAAAATGAGTTAATCAATGTCGTTATAAATTGGTGAACTTCTGGTAATGTTCCCAGAGCTATTTACACGACGCGTGTTCGGTTGAAAATAAGAAAGTTGATGAATAAGTCAACATATCTATAGCGAATGATGTCTGAGGATGTCGGCATCTCATAGCGGAAAAGTGCGTTATTTTGTTAAGTACTTTCATCAAAAGCAGCCTGCTTTCAACAATTATTTAGTCCATTTTAGTTCCTCCAGTTTAAATGCACGATTTCTATTTTGAAGTGAGTCAATCTAGTGTACTAAGAAACTGATGAACAGCAAGTCGCCGACTTTACTGAACCATCTTCCACTTTAACATTAAACAATGAAATCAGTTTGCTGTCTGGCAGTTGACTTTGGAAAGGTAGATGTCTAATTATCCTAGATTACTGCAATAGTGCATTTACTGTAAAATCATACTGCTTATCTCGATCCTGTTCCTCGGGTTGATATTCATGCTGTCTGTTTCTGAATAAGTTTATCGGTATGGATTAAAATAATTCGCAGCAAACATTCGTATTTCATAACATATAACAATAAAGTAAATGTTCTGCCTGAGGAATTCATTATAAAAAGATTTATGCTAAGATCTCCTGAATTATTGATTAAGGTAATTCCTTTGTGAAATGATGGTGGCAAATATTATCATTATATTATATCATTATCCAGTCGATCATACTAGAAAGCGTTAAATCATCAATCTCCAAGAGAAACGCCAGCATGCAATTTACATTCGAAAAGAATAACTAGAGGAGATTTGAAGATACGAGCACTTGTCAGCTGTGATCACAACGATGGCATTGTAAAGTAGAAGACATAAATATAAAAGATTAATTCTATGAAAGGTGGGCCAGTCAAAGCAACTAAACATGAAACTGAAATTATATCACTTATATAATGACGCCTTGAGCAACAACAAAGTTTTAAATGAAATGCGTGGTGCCATATTTAGATGGTTGAGGGACACATGCACAGAACGATGAACCGCACTTCAAAACATGTATAAGTGCACTATTAGTGGGTAAGAATATGATTTGTATTCAGTAGTTTGAACGCCTAAATTATTTATCAGAAGTTTCCAAACTGTCGGGCAGTTAGACGAAGAGGTTTGTGGTTTCGTGTCAGATTGTGGAGGTAGAGTTCATTTTCGCGAATGATAAATTCCAATAAATTTATTTTCATGTTTGTGGAAGAGAAGAAATACTTTAAATTTGCTATAGAATTGACGAAAAATTATTTCAAAATGAATGGTCCTCTAATTTCACAAAACTGTAGGAAGACGGGAGTTAAAGTGAGCTGTTGCCTTACATAAGAATTCAACTTAATCATTAGGTTTTGAAGCCAACTGTTGAGTGACGAATAGGTGAATACTACACAGTTAGTCTTCACTTGTGAGAATGGATTAAAGCGAAATTATCTCTGCATTGATTGTTTAGACGATGACGCGTATAAGTGTTGTGTTCGTTGAAACTGTTCAACGAAATCCGTCACAATTACCTATTTCCACACGTTGTGTATTAAATAACTGTTAGAATTGATGACAACATAGATCTATCTCTATGTACTACCGAAACGACTAAGAGAATTTCATCGAAACAGAATCATTTCTCCTGAGTGTTAATTCCATTTCTGTGTACTATCCTTCATCTACCAATGTACTTACAAGCATTTTCCTTAAGTTGTCTTCGAGTTTGATGCAGCGCCAACTCACAGCATAGATGTTTGTCACTTCATGGGAATTGGTCAACCATTGGTCAAATCATGCATAGAGATTCCATTTCAATCTAATGAGTTGTGTATAGCATGGAAATCTACGAGAAATTTCCCACTTACACAATCTCGAATCCAATGTTGGTTGACCTCCCTATCACTGGATATATTTATTGCTATACATTTTAACTACTCACAATAGAAAAAGTAGTGCATGAATGATATGCAAGCTTGCTTTTCCTGCCTACATTGTGATTCATGAAATTGTGTACAAGAATCTGTGCATTCTTCTAGGATGATCAGTTTCATTCAATAACGAAGATCACGTTGACCCACTCAGGAATGACTTCATTGAGTGTTTCATATCAATTGCGACCCATTTGCACAAACTGTTATGTTTTATAGAAGACGTCGTGTTCTATTTACACGATGAATTAATGTTGAAATATATATATAAATAGGATAACTTCTCGTATAGCTGATTTGTGCTTTCGTGTTGATGTCGATTTCGCTAGCATTTCGCTTAGACAGATTCCGCTGTCAGACGACGTGTACAAAGAGTAAAGAAACACGACGAAGACGAAAAAGAACGATTCAGTAAATGACATGACTAAACAAGATTTTGAAATTTTACATATTTAAAAGATGGTTGTCCTAATGATGACTGATTTGTTCTGATCGAGTTTTCTGTCAGCGGAATACTGAAACCTAGTTAGTTACTTGATGAGAGGAAAGCTGTTGAAAGGAACGCTTGGATCACTTCTGCCTATGTGAAAGAGTGTTTGTTCTACGCATCTGACTACTATTTCTCTTTCCATTTCACTGCTGGTATACTAGTCACTGGTGAGCATAGCAATATTCCTAGTGATCATATTGTCGCATTTCTTTTCGTTACATTTTGCTTCTGAATGAGTTTTATCAACACATATTTGATTAAAATCAAAGTTGAAATAAATAACTGAGGACCATCTCTAACAAAATGGAATACATCTGTGAACTGAATAAATATGCGGAAAACATTTATTTGCAAAATATTTCCAGATGCGATCAGTTCAAGTGTTGGTGATGTGCGCTGCTTCATTGCCTCACTATAGGAAATGGTTGGAATTGTGAGTTTAACACGGTTTTAAATAATCGGATTAACTCATTTTCTGCACACTTTACTCCTTGGTATAAAGTTCATACTGAAATATTCCGTATTCATCACATGTCTGTAACGAAGACATCGACTGAATCGGAAAAACAGAACTGAATACATACATCACAGACATGCGATGACGTGAAATTCTTCCAGCTCATATCAAGTCACTTTCAGCTGAAGATGATTTTCTAGTTTATCCACATCTGCATACACCACTTGTAAATGTCTTTCACGAATAGAAAGGTGACAAATAGCTGTGCCAATGACGGAAGTCGCTTGTGAACTCCGTATTCTCAAGCGGTCAAATATTTTTAAACATCCGGATTGTTTGTCACTCTCTTGTGTGTGTGAGACATTGCTTTCAGGCGCATAAATATAGGAAAGCTGTTAAAATGTAATTAACAATCTGTCACTATGATATCACACACACACATCTTTGGATGGCACACTCAGATCTGAGCTTTTGTGATTACGCAAAAGAGGAATTTCGTGAGTGTAAACGACTTGCTGGCCGCGTTCTGTGTAACATTTATTTATTTATTTTTTGATTATAGCTTGAAACCACACAGTATTTTTGGTCCAAGTATGGAATTCTAAGCATGTGTTATCGGTAGCCCAAATTTTGCAGGCCGACCATTGATATCCAGTGTGCGTCGGCAGTGGATCGAACCCAGGACCATGTGCATGATCGGCGAGAGTCCTAACCACTGTGCCACCGACGCACACACTTAACAGGGCAAGATAATTTATTTGCAGGACACACAGCCTCCCCAAAAATGAATACATTATCAGCCTACGATCGGTAGATTGGAAATTGGTTTACATTGTACGGAGATAGCGCAAGAATTGCATATTAGGGTCTGACTGACAAGTAGAATATGTTGACAGGTGCATATGTTTGAAACGAGAATCCCAATGGTTATGTGGAGTGAAGTGCGACTGATCTCTTCGCTCTGAATTTGTTAGAAAGCTTTGTCACACTATCGCATCCACAGTGTCTCCAGGTATTGCTTTAGGCTTTTTTATCCGGACATATTTTATATTTTTTTATATACACATATGATGACAATAATTCTTAAATTGAAGGCACCACTAACCAGCTAACTGCGCATTATCAAGTCAGCTGTTTTCATTGATTTGCTCAGTTTAATATGTGATAAACATATAAACAAATTTCACCATGCTTTAAAATGTTAAGCTTGCTCATTATTCATGGAATAAAATAGAAACAAACCACATATTGATTTGTTTTCATTCAGTGTAGGTTATTTATAGCCAACGATTTACTATATAGCTATATATTTTAATTTCATTTTTGAGAAGTGTTTGAGTGTCAAAATACAATTTGTTACGTTCTTTAAGGATCACTTAATTTTTGTGTTAGCGACACACTACTTATTTACTGTTATAGAATTCTAGAATCACTGAGCATTTTCAATGATATAACTTTACGTATTATAAATGAATTAGATGTATATTATCATCCCACTATTACTGTTGAGTATATATTTGTATTTTCTTCACCTTCCACATTTTATTGACGATTCATTGTGTCTGCAGCTCGATGTCTGCGTTAGTCATGGTGTTCACTGAGGCTAACTCACAAAGTAATTCAACTAAAACGATTTTGTAGTCCACTATGTGAATTGAAAAGTGACATGAAAACCGTGCACTGTGCTATCTGATGACTGCTTTCAGCCATCTATTAGAAAGCCAATGTCCTGCGTGTGAGCAGCTATCAAATGTCGGCCAACATAAAATAAACTTCACTAGTAGAATTGAGTCTGCATCATTAAGTGTCAGACAGGCTTTAATAATTGAGCACGGGAAATCGATGATTTCGAATAATGAATAGCATTTTCCTATCAATTTTGATACATTCAATGAGCAAATTTGATAATTAGGTAGAATCTAGCTTTTTAATGAAGCTGTTTAAGGTGGAAATCTGTATCATTCGAAACATGTGACCACTTTTGACAGACGCGTATACGAAAGAGTAATTTTAGATGATTGTTGTGGCAAATCATGTGAATACGACATCACACCTGTGACCAATGCTACTGCAAACCTCTTCAGTGATGAACGAACTCTGAAAAGATAACAGCATTTGTATTTAGCGATAAATTGCACCTGATAAATAGAGATGATTTAAAATTGTCAACACATGTCATCACACAAAGAGAATATCGTTGTGTTTGTGGAAATATTGTCTCACTGGAAATTAGAAGAATATTCACAAACTGTGTTAAAATCTTTAACAAAAAGTAGTCCTTTTTTCCTAGAACTGAACGTAGTGTAGTATCGATTGTTTGGACGAAACACCGAATGGATGTTGAGTCTGAGAATCACCGATAGTTCACATTTACGTTGAATGGTATCTGCACAACCTGAATCATTCCTCCCAGACAACAATCCACAGTTGGAGAAGACTGCTGGATTTGTCTAAGAAAATATGCTTTTGGTGAAGAAATGAAACACTTTTATCATGCGAAAGAATTGAAAGAGCACTACAAGTGCAGAGTGAGTTCAGACGAACCAAAGGGAGAAATTGAGTTCAGAGGACAATCATCAGAAATGCACTCGCTTTTCAGATGATATTATTTTTCAATGACAAATTATTGCAATATAGGCGTCAGCTCTCGTTTCAAATATGAATATATCAAGTAGAATTCTCGTACAATATAAAACTAAAATAATTTTGAAAAATGTTCACAGTTGATACACAATTTTGTTTTCATTTTAAAACGTGTCCGATTTCGAGGACTGGATGAATCTGATAGGAAAATGTTCCATGGCCTTTCAAATTTGTGGAAAATAGGGAATGCGCTGATGAATTTCTGTCTGATTTAACTGTTGCGTAAACAAGGTTTGATACCAAAAAACATTCAATTTAATGAAGCAGCCTGCATAAATACTGAGATAAAGACCATTCCTGCATATATAAAATGTTTGTCTTGTAATAGATTTCCAATAGTTCATCTTAAAAGATCTTCATGTTGAAAAAGGCCTGTTTCACTCGTCTATTTTTGACTTCACAAATGCGTTTTCACTTTAACAGGTGAGAAGAAATTAGAAATGAAACCTGAGGATAATAACAAAAACGGATGGTTTTATTATCCTCATAAAATGGAATATTCAGCTTATACGTGACATCTTTATCAAGGAACATATATGCTTATACATATTTGCGTTAAAAGTGGGTTAAAAAATATGACACATTAGGTAGTTGCAGCTCCACTGAGTCAAGTAACTGAGAAAATACCAACAAACTGAAAGTTCCAAATGAATAAATTGAAACTCTCTGCTTTGTAAAAATGGCCCTACTGAGATTTTGAAAGAAAACCCAATACTGACTTAATTGCATGTTTGTCTTGGTCTGAACTGAACACGCAATCAGTTATCAACCCATGCATATTACAGTGAATTGAATAGCTTATGTGAAAACTCCCAAATATCATGTGCTGTAATCAACCCCACTTATTGTCAGATGTAATCTGAATAGTCCTGTCTGTTATCAACGATTTCGCTTTTCTTTTGGAGGCCTCCCAAAAGGAATCTGACGATGAGCCAGTGAAAATTATTCAAATTCACTAATCTGAGTTGAACTCAAGTTAGGTTAGGTGTATAATTTTTATGGTCGTAAATCAAAGTGTACTGGCGGTTGAGAATTTAATTCTCAATAGATAACAACATTATGAAGAAGAGCCTAATTCGATAACATACTTTGTGAAACGTCGGCGATGTAGGTTGAGACTCCAAAAGTTGTGTCTAACGTAGGCTGAAAGTCATGTATAATGACAGTGCAGTAGTAGACTGAAAAAATACATCAGGAAACAATAAATATTCAAAACAAGACAAAAGAACCGGGTAAATCGGTGGAAAATATAGGTGTGATGACAAAATTGTGAAAACAACTTCGGTAACAGAATATGTGGGCAGAATTAAACCGAAATACAGTTGTCTTACAGAAGTAAACTTCACTATGGTAGTTTCGAGGCATTTCATATCTGGAGTTGTGAAGGCTTGATATTTTTCTCATGGATATCATAATCGATGTATTCTAAGTGTCAATAAAGGGATCAGGAATATTTGCTGTAGCTAGGAAACTACTCCCTGGTCATCAAAATGCTGTATTATGTACACAACAATCAACTTGATTCAAACACAAGGTAAGTTGAAGATTCAATTATCGATCAATTTTAGGTATACACGGCAATAAAATTACGTAGCAGCTTGTCCATATGCTTCCCAGTTGTCCAACATCTATACACTAAAACTGCAGTAACTTAGGTCAGTATACGATACTGAAAGTGCTGTCGACGAGCGAACGTCTCAGGCACAACAAGGAAATAATGTTGTCAAAAAACAAAACATTGAAATCCTAATTTTTTCATTTGAGAACTTAGTCGTATCACGCATTTAAATCATATAAATGCATGAGGCGATACTGAAACTATGATGCTTTGACGTGCTGCTTTCATCAATTTTCACGTCAAATGCATGATATATGCAGTATACGTGTGATAAATAAGATTGTTTTTTCTAATGAGTGACAACTTCGTTCTGATTGGACCTAACATCAAAACAATACATAAATCTTTTTGATGTTTCCATGACAACTAAAGGTATTTAAAGCAAAATACTTTGGAGATCTCCACGTGTGATCAAAAAAATGGTTTCTCTGCGTTTGATAGGAATTATTTCTGCCGTCTGCATCGTCCGTGAACTTGTTGATGGTGAGTTTACCCGTTTTCCGAATTATGATATTACTTTCTTGCTTACTGAAAATTGTCGATTCTGTATATGTTTGATTAAGCCATACGTAAATAAAACACGGATGAACTGAAGAAATGAGGACTATCTCTAATGGAATGAAATACAACTGTGGTCCTTATAAACAAAACAAACAGAACATGTTCACGGATTGCACATAAAATTTGTAGAGTTCACGTGTAGCTAGTGTGATCTCCCTTAATCTTTCATGTATACTCCATTGCAGGTAGCGGCACACAAAGTGAGTTAAGCAATGATATTTATTTATTATAAAATGTCTCTCGCATTCACGTCTAAACTTAGCTAGTTCTGTTAAAACTAATGCTTGAAACAGAGAAAATGACGATTGTATTATATCATTTTGAATGCATTTTTGAAATGCATTGCTGTTCATCAGCTGTTAGTAGCCTATAGATAAATTTAAAAGCTATTTCTTCAATGCACATCAATTGGATGTTTCATAAGACTATTCGAAATCATAGGTTTGAATATATCAAGGTTAGTCAATTGGTGCCTGAAGATATTGACATCACTCCTCAAAATTAAATATATGAAAAGTGCGTCATGCTCTGTATTAAACAGTGGATAACTAATGGATTGAGACGGGAAAGAAAGGACAATATCAACCAGCAAACCATGAAACATTCAAGACATTTTCTGAATGAAATGGAGGCGTTCTACTGAATCAGTATGTAGCTGTCTGAATGCAAAAATATTACTAATCATTTCAATATAGTTCTCAGTTTCGAACACATCATAGCATGTTCCGCTAGTAATATTGACAAAAAGACGCACAAACTTTGTAGCTCAGGTGGTTGCTTTTGATGTAGTCTTATTCTGGGCTAGGTGATTTATTGAGGTAACTTTTATTGACCTACTAGTCAACATCTTCTGCACATACTTAAATTTGAAGTGAGCTCTTAGATTTTCTCCACGAGTTTATTAGTCATCTCTCCTGATAACCTTCATCGCGTTTGGCTGTTTTTTATGTTTTCACACCCTGTAGGCTACGCAAATTTGTATTCATCGTTTCCTTGACCTGAAGTTTCTCCTCATGTGTGTGAGATTTCCTTCTTTTTGATTGGTAAATGTTGTCAATGACGATGTGTCTATTGACTGACGATTCACTGGAATAT
Source organism: Trichobilharzia szidati (assembly GCA_944472155.2). Lineage (NCBI taxonomy): Eukaryota > Metazoa > Platyhelminthes > Trematoda > Strigeidida > Schistosomatidae > Trichobilharzia > Trichobilharzia szidati. The sequence goes on along the minus strand of OX235277.1, from coordinate 17,239,828 downwards.
CAGGCTCCCAGACATTCTCCGACAATCTTGGTGTTTTCTCTGTTTAATATTTGAACGTTATCACAGTCGAAATGGTGTCAGTGTTTGTCTTTATGAATTTATATTTTGGAGTGGATGTCATGTCTTTGACGGCTTGTTTATATTCTTGGATACGAAGTAGAAGGAGACGTCCACTTTGGCCAGTGTAGTATTTTTCACAGTCATTGAAATCTATTTGGTCGACTATTTTGGTTTTATCTTGCTACGCCTTAAAGTATTTTTACTGACACAGAAATTGGTTTAGTGGTTTTACTGGTTTGTCTGCAACATCAATTCCTAAAGGATTGAAGATGCTCGCATTGCTTTCTGCAATGTCCTTTAAAAATGGTATAGCGATTTTCTTTCTGATTTTCAGGGAGGTCTATGATTTAATAGGTTGGCTTGGGGTATACGTTTTTTGATGAAATCCCGTGAATATCTATTCCTTAGCAAGACGTTTATGAAATAACTTTCTGCAATTTTCTTACGGTGAGAGTGCTGTGATGAGTGCTAGACTTCTTGGATAGTGTTTGTATACCATTTCATTTGTGTGTTATTGGATCGTTGCCGTTATAATTCAGTAGTTGGTCTGTGAGAGTCTATTTTCTATAAACTTGGGTTTCCCATTCTTTTGTGGTTGTTCGCTTGACTAAGACGTCCAAAAATAGGATTTTGCTCTCGGATTCAACTTTTGTTACAAATTGAATGTCGTTGATGACGTTGATTATTGAGTTGTGAGATTTTTTACTCGTTTTGTTTCGGGGAATGCGATTATGTCATTTACGTAAAGTATCCAAATATAGGGTTTTATCTTTGGTAGGATTATGTTTTTGATTCTTTGCGTCACAGCTTTTGCACTCAAACCTCATATTCACGAACCCATGGGTGTTTCTTTAACTTGTTCAAATATTTGCCCATTGAAGTGAAATTACGTCGTTAAGAATAGGTTTATGTATTCCATCTAATTTTGTGTTGCATTTTTGATGGTTGTGGGAGGTGTTCGACGTTGCTGAGGAACTCCTCCATGGTTTCTTCTGTAAATTTCTGTCGAATCGAGTTGTAGATTAGTGTGACATCGAAGAATACCATAAATTATCAGTCATCTTCTCGCATGTCCCTGATTTTCTGCCGAAACTGGATAGCTGAGTTGATGGAATGATTGCATGAATTCGTTAGCTGTTTCAAATTTCTATATAGTTCTCCAGAGAAATTGCATGTGGCGGTTCCTGGTTTTATTGCAGCTCGTCGTAGTGGGATATTCAGTCTGCGTATTTTCGGCATGTTGTAGTAACCGTGTATGACATTTTACATTGGATTTCATTCGTATTTGGTCTTACTTTGTGATCTGATCCGTCTGATGAGCCAAACAATCCTACCATTGATCAACCTGAGAGAAAACAACACGTACAACTTAACATTAAAGAACAAAAGGCCTTGAAAAAGATGAAAAAATCAAAATACGACACACAAGAAGTCTAAAAGCTCACTTCAAATTGAAGTTTACGCAGAGGATGTTACGAAGTAGGGCAATGATAGCTTCATAATTAAACAATCCAGCTCAGGAAACACAAGTGAAACAAATTCGCATTATACAGCTTTAAATAATTCTGAAGCAAATCTCCTCAGATTCATGATCTCAAGGAGAATAAACTTGAATATGAATTGAGATCATATCATTAACTAGTTTACCGCTATGTATCTCACCGCCAGCAAATCGGAAAATAATTCTTAATTTATTATCTAGTTCAATGTAGGTTGATAAACACACAATAGCCTGAATAGGTTGGATTCAAACATGGATAGTAGATCTGATATATAGTTGAGTAAATTCGCCAAGTTTTCTGCATTACCAGGAAAACGCAACATTTCAGAAAGTAGAGATGTTTTTCTCATATTCGAGCTTTAATAATATTATCCTCCATAATGGGCAGCTTCTCATCTAACAACCTACCTAATACTTATCAGAAATCTTAACTTCTTTTAGTAGTTCATTTCTTTTGCACAGTGTAGTCATGAGAATATGCAAATATTTACGTGTTTGCACGAAAACTTCCAATAACTCACTGGTAGTCTAATTCATTATCATTCAATGAGTTCATCAAGCTGTAAAAAATGACGAAGTGTGTGATCAGTTTACAGACCACATTTTTACTACGATTTTGTTAACGAAGTAAAAATAGAGGATTCTTTTCTCTCAGTTGACTTGGTGTTGTGGTATACAGCTTAATTTTGAAACTAAACCGACTTAGTTTTTACAATGTGGCATTTTGTTTTCACAAAAGTCACGATGAAGCAATGGAACATGAATGTACATGTTTATGAGAAGAACTAAGAATCAATATACATGGAGATGATTTTATGAATAAACAAAGAATGAATGAATGCATGAATGCGTAAATTTGGTTAAGTTATCTTTGAAAGGAGTAATGAAATTATGAATAGCTGGAGAAAGAAGATTTCTCTGTGTGTTACGTATTGTGATTGACACGGCTTCACTAACAAGGATTCCTTCCATCTACATCAGTATCTCAATGGAAGAAATCCTTGTTAGTGAAGCCGTGTAAACTGTAGAAGTTAACACATAGTGAAATCTTCTTTCTCACGCTTAACATCAATGCAGTTTTTTTATTTTTTTATTTCCTTCACGTTCCCCAGTGGAACATAGGGCTTCAAGCTTGTGGCTTGAAGTTTCTGTAGCAGTGTTTATTTTATAGGATGGGGTTGCTAGCCTCACGCCCAACCTTTCCTCTTCACCAGCGTTATTTCTGGCTCAGAGAGGTAAAGGAGTGCGTCGGCCGGGGATCGAGCCCCGGACCATGTGCATGGTTGGCGAGCGTCCTAACCACTATACCACCGACGCACCAACATCAATGCAGTACTCCTTTCAAAGTCAACTCCAAGAAACGCATGAATACATTCATTCATTGTAAACAACTCTTGTTGAGTTAATTAAAGTCCATTAGCTGTCACCCACAAATAACTTTATTATTATTATTGTTTATCCATAGAATCATTTCCATTGATAGTGATTCTTAATTCTTCTCATAAACATGTACATGTATGTTCCATTGCATCATCGTGATGTGTGTAAAAACAAAATGCGATTTGTTTCAAATACAATAAGGTTTTCTACAGCGAGAAACTACATACCACATCACTAAGAGGATTGAAAGAACACAATCTTGTATTGACACTTCAATAACAAAAATAAAAATTATCATGGTAACAATGAATTCTGTAAACTGAACACACACGTTGTTATTGTTTACAGCAATGCTTTCAAGCTAGAAATATTAGTCTGGTCTTTTGTGCATACAGATAAGCAAGAGAAGAAAGATAATTTGGTTGATAATGAAAAAAAATAGCAGCATGTAAATTCAAGCTAATCTACATCTCTGTTACGTGATCATACTCTATCAGAAAAAGCAACTATCTAAATAAGGTCAGAACTCTTAGTAAAAGTTTATTACATCACTAGAAGAGAAGTAATGTCACATGCAAGATCGCATTACACATACATATGAGTGAATAATACATCAAATAACTGAAATGTTATATTGTCCTGGTAACACATCCAACTTGGAGAATTCACTTCACATAAGCACATCGACTTTCCATTTCTTATCAATGTTTGATAGGTTGTTACATCTGGAGATAAGAAATACTGATTTGGTCTTTTCCGCATACATATCTGAGTAACAAAGATGGTTATTTAGACTATTGGTGACAATAACAGATGTATGCGCATAATCAATAATCTCTTACACTATTCTGTAGACGACATTGTTTCAACAAAATCAACTATCAAAATTAGGTGTGATTTGTGGTGAATATAGTGCTTTGTGACCAGATGGGCCGAAGCTATCCGACATGCAAAATAGTATTATGTAGACATAAATGTGAATACTACATAAAATTACGGAAATGTTAAATTGTCCTGCAGACAGAAACATCTTGGCGAATTAAATTCATCAAATTGGGTCGACTCCTAATTTATTGTCGATGCTTTATTACTTGGTGGTCGTAGAGTGAAATTTTCGGTCATGCTGCGGCTGTGAGAACCAGGTGTTTATGTCCTTCATGGGTCATGCAAACAATTTGCTCTTTTATTTACCTTCTCATATTTTCTTCAAGAATAGAACACAATTCCCACCTAGATTTTAACTGCATGCTGCTTATGATTCCACACATAATTATTTTCATTGCTATCAGAGGAAAAATGGCTGGTAATTATGATGAATTCAAAAGATCCTTATTTAACTCTTGGAATCATGATATAACGCGTAGAAGGAGAGAATTTGAACGTCGAGATAAGCTATCATATGCAAATATGTATTAATTGTATGAAAAGGTGATTGTTCTTAAAAATTTTTTTCAAGTGAATGGTTCTTCTAAGAATTTAATTTGTGGCAAACTGAAAAGTTGTTTTTGTTAGCCAGCAATATGCAGCTACATCACTGTTGGAAAGAATTCATCAATAGCTGGCGTGAACAGCTGTGTTCCTCACTTCACTCTTTGAGAGGAGTATATTTATTTCACTTAGTTACTTGTTGGCTGATAGCAAGTGAAATCTCACCACATAGCCAACCAAAAAATAATCTGGATAAAGTGTTCGACTGAATCTTGATATGATACGTGAACTCTGCATTAAATAAGGATAAAAATGATGTCAGTATATCAGAATAATTTCAACTGAGAATACGACTTATTTGATGTGGATATGGCCAATATTTCCATCACTTGAAATCTAGTCATGTCTTGTTCATCTTCGCGTTCATATATCAATTGACAGAATGCTTCACTATAATGTTAAATGAAAATTTACTGCTGAATACATTAGTCGGATATGTGTCTCTTCATGTACATATATATATATATTTTGAACTCCTTATGAGATAAAATTCTCAGTAATATTCGTATGTTTCACAACCTGAGGCAGAGTTCATTATGGTAGAATAATAAATGATTTTTAAATTAGGAATATTGGGTGTCAGTGTAGCCTCATTTAGTCATTATTAATCTATTTATATTGGTTATTATCCTGTATATACAAAATGTAATTGTTATATACGGAATTTAAGAAAAGGTTCGTCAGAATTAGTATGCAGAATAACGAGGTCAGATTCAACAATGACCGGCAGACGGTGACATAGATAAATTATATGCAGCAAATATATACCAGAGAAATTGCTTAAGATGAAAAAAGCAATGTTTACCTATAAGGTCAGATAATCGTGCATTGATAAAAACAGATAAAATTGGGTAATGATGCGAATAATCTCAAAGATTAAAATGGTACAATTGAGAGGTGAGACACAATAGAAATAAAAAACAAAAAACGAAACCCAACCACAACGAAAGAGATTCAGGCATCAACAGAATAATTGGAAAAACATAAAACTGATATGCCATCAGATTGAGCATACAAGAGGAACAACCTCATTAGAGTTTGATAACAGCACAAAAAGAAAGGAGTATAACGTTAAAAAAAATCAGTTTTTGGTTAATAAATGGGCTCGTATCACCTGTTTAACTATGTTATGTATGCGTCATTGTAGGAAGCAGTTCAGCTGGTGAGTTAAACTTCGTTGTTCAATATCTTTTCTGATCAGTTTTAAAATAAATTTCTCCTGTTTAAACACATGCTTTTTACGAAGTAACTGACTGTTGTAACATTTGACATCCAATATATATGCCACAGACATGTTGAATATACTAGCTATTTTATTTGTCACCGAGTTACCTTTTGTTGATGATGACAGACTATCTCATTCCCACGCCAATGGCTGAAGTCGCTTTTCGAATCTCTATTCTTATCCTGGTCACTATTTTCCGTCAAAAACACGACGTGTTTTATTACAAATAGAAACGTATAAAAATCAGTTGCATGGAAACGACAAATTCCCATTACATTTGAATGATGTGTGAAGACGGCAGTGAGACAATTCTGTATACTATCCAAAATGATATTCCTGATTTCGGTAGAACTGATAATGCGACAGAGAGTGTGAAGCGAGGAAACAGGCATAAAATGGAACCTCACAAAATGAATTGCAGGATATAGACTTCGTCAATGATATTTGTCTGATTTCCTACGCACTGGAATATATGCCAGTAGAAAGCAACAAGTTGGCCAACAGCAACAGTGACACCAACAACAACAGACAACAATCAGCATAAATGGGAGAAATCTGAATGAAGCAATCTCCTTGACGCACTGACCTGGGAAGCATCGTTTCAACTACAGGCAAAGCATATGAGGATATCAAAGCGAGAATCTGGAAAGCAAAGCATACTTTCATTACTCTTGAGTTTGTGTGGAGATCAACAGCACTCAGCATGAAAAATGAAATGCGTATTTTTCAACTCCAAATAAGTTCATTGCTACTATACGGATCAGAGACTTGGCGCCGCGTCATGAAAAGCACTTTGAACAAACTACATATCTTCATCAATAGCTGTCTTCAGCCAAAACCAATGAAGACCAAATACCTAGGAAAGATGAACAACAAGGATTTCTGAAAGCTAATCAACTAGGAACATAATGTACAACGAATATGCAAGAAGAAATGTAGGTGGATTTGACCTATTCTGAAAAAGCCATAAAGTGATATCACACAAAACGCTCTCGAGTGGAGCCCGAAAAGTAAGCGGTGGGTTGGTCGTCAATGTGAGGGTAACACGCAGGAGGTCATGTCAAGAGGACATGAAATTGTGTGGGCAGGCGTGAAAGAGTCTTACTAAGACATATGTGAATTGAAATGTGACCAAAATGAAGAAATGAGGAGCAAACTATTTACAGATACCATGAGTCCAAGAGTTGCTGGTGTCACGTTTCTTATTATTTTATGTATGCCTTATTGTAGGAAGTGGTTTGCCTGGTGAGTTAAACTCCGTTGTTTAAATGATTGTGTTAACTTGTCATTCTCCATGCAGTATCTTTTCTGATCAGTTTCAAAATGAATTTATTCTGTATCCGTATCCTCATACTATTAGTTTCCTGAAGTTTACATGAGCAATAGCTTTATTCTGAGTGTCACCAGTTAAACGATGACAACAATTGAGAGAAACGCGTTTTCATATGACCAGCATCCTTGAGACTTTCAACTACTTATAATGTTTTCTACATAATTCCTTTGTGCATATTCGATACCTATTGTTCTTGTCGAATACTTCTACTTTTTTCAGTACTCTGAACAGCATGGATTAGATTAGTCATTTGAGAAAGAACTGTCAAGAATATTCATAGACAATATCTTTCATCAGACTGATTTTATTTTCACTACTAACACAATCATCGTTTGTTTTTGGGATTTGCACAAAAGATCGAATCAACATTAATTAACTTCAGTTAGATTACTGCCAACTGTGAATACGTGTGACGTATGTTTTCATAGAATATAGTGTTTTCATTATTATTGAATTGTGAGTAGAACATTCTATCGTTTTTCTTTACTCTGTATATGGCTATATATAGTGGAGTAAACTTCATCTGGTCTAAAATTTTCGTTCATGTCTCCCATTAGTATCAACTTCACCATCTGGAGTATTGTCCATTGTTGCTTGCACTTTTCTGTAGAACTCATCTTTCGTCTCGAGTTCTGCGTTGCTTGCAAAGCATTGTATAACTGTCGCTTTCTTTACATTTGAATTGGATCTTGCGGTCATTGTCCTCGGCGCGATTGCCTCCCATTGTATCAGGGCCTTCGTTGCATTTGTTGACATCATGATAGCCACACTTTTTGTGTGCTCATGGTTGTCTCCTGCGTGACAGCAGTATATCATTGACTATTCCGTTGACAACCTGATGAGTCCACCTCCATTCCTTTCTGCTTCCCAATATTCCCAGAACTTGGATAGCTTATCGTTTCATCTCGTCTGTCAGCTGAGCAGCTTTGATAATCTCACAAATGATGCGACTGTTCCATGTCCCCACACAGACTTCTTCTTTTGTCGCAAGGAAACTCACTGTACCGAAGTTTCTGTAGCAGCTTTATTTACAGAGTGAGGTTGCTAGCATCACGCCTGAGAAGAGGGTTGTTGCATGTATATGTATCTTACAGTATAGCGACTATATGTAATTCATCCATCAAAACAGGAAGACAAAGAATGAAGCAATCAGATCAACATAATATATTGTTTCTCTTTTCTCGGTATTTGGCTCTACTCTGGAGTAAACTTGACTTACATATGACACTTGGCTTTTCATATGAGACTTTCTTTCAAGAATCCTCAAAGTGACAGAATAGTCCATACGCGGGGATGATTACGAGATGCGTTGACATTGGGAGTGATTCCAGTGAATAGTTATATAAAAGTGCTCTGGAGGTAACCGGTGAAGTTGCAGGAAGCAGTTGTTCACAATTAACGAGTGTTATGCTGCGGTGGTTTGTCTTTTCAAATGACCAATAAAATCATGATTATGAGGAAATTTAGAGGTTCCCAATTACTTAGTTTTCACGAATTTTGTAGCCATCACTCCACACCTCTCTTCATCTACCTGCTGAATGAGTTACTGAAAGGCGAAATTTTCCAACTCTCATAGTTTGCAGGAGAATTCAGAAAACATTTGCTTGACAAGCTGTGACTTACACAGAGAAACGTTCAGAAAAGTCTAGTTTTTAGTTATTATTATGAATTAAGCTTGAATGTCAGAATAATTATGCATTATACTATCAGATCGTTCGGGAGGTTTTCCTCTGACATTCATCCTCATACAGAAGTCTTTACATCCAAGACAAAGAAAACACTAAAATGCCTGAAAACTACCGGAAACCTGTCATTCAGAGGGATCGGCAATCAACAGACACATTGGCGTAGACGAGATTAACCAATGCATAAGGAGAAATTCACAGAAGCCATAAATCTGATATCAGATCAACTAAACATTGACTATCAATGCATGCAGACTAGAAGATGACGAGGTGAATGAATGCAAACTGTCAAGTACAAGATTTCGAGGAGAGAGATACCTGCTGTACTCGCAGAGAATTGAAATGTTTCCTTTCAAATTGAAATATGCATTGATGATGTCATCTGATGAGACAATGAAGGCTTGGAGACTAAATCATCCACCTCAAGCAACACGACTACACCGAAATGACACTTATAATAAACTAATTCATAAGGTACAACGAGTGTGGTGCAAAATGTTTCGTTGGCTTAGTGTGCAAGCAAGCTCAAATGCAAAGCAAGCTTGTGCATTGTAGAGACATTAAATCTGCAAATTAAAACGGTTAGGTTTTCTGTCAAGATTAGTGCCCATAAATAACACGAAAGCAGCTGTTGCTCCAAGGAAACATAATCAACGTGAAGAAGGTGAATAACAAAAGGATTCCAATTATTCGCAAAAATAAGAGAAAAGCGCGTCAGTATTCCAGCAAATGCAAGCTATAATCGAAAAAAATCGCCGCTGAAAAACTAAGATATGATATGACATAACTCACAAGGCGTATTTTCAAAATCATGTGGAGGAAAGATAATATCAATAGAGTTGCAAATATTCAGTGTGCATCATTAGCAGTCCATGTTCATAAGCTTTCATTTGCTAGTCAGGTAATGTGGGAGAGCACACTTGTTGTACATCATTATTACACGACATCATTAGATCGCATCCTGCCTATTATGCATAACAAAATGTCCGTAGCTGAACATTTCTTTGTTCATTACAATTCGCTTCAGCCGGAACAACGGTTACACCAGGTGAGGACTGAATTCAAGCCATATGTGTGATAACCTTCTTGATATTTTGCTGCTTTTTTCGTGATTTTTGAAATTGTGGATTTGCCTGTTATTTGAATTTTAATTGGAGTTATGTGTTAGAGTATATTTTATTCTAAATGTTTCCGCATATCTCTATGTTAGGTAACTTGACACATGATTTTGCTTGCGTTTCGTTTTTCGCCTTTGTCATTTGAAAATTTTTCGAATGTGTTTAACGAGATTTCGTTAGTCACTTTCATATTATGTTTGGATACTCATCATCGATTTCACAAATATAATATCAGCTGAGTTATCACAGGGAAATATGTATATTTTGGTTCATGTTTCCGTCAATTATTTGATGCATTATTATTCACTCATATGTATGAGTAGTGCAATTTGCATGTGAGACAACTTCTCATCTAATCACGTACTCATGTAGTTAGCAGAACTCTAACCCACTTTGGATATTTAACTACGCTGACACAGTATATTCACAGAAATAGAGAAGGAGGATAGTTCTAATCTGCATGCTTCTATTTCTCGCTCTACCAAATTATTAATGATCTCTTGTTGCTTAAATATGCACAAAAGACTGAATCAATATCTGTATATATATATATATATATATGGAAAGACGAAGGGCCAGTTCATTAGCAATAGGCGGTGGTCAGCCAAATGGTATCGACAGAGTTGAAATATATCGATGTGGAATGATAATCACCATACACAGTTTCAGGCACTGACTTGTGACCTGTGGCTGGTTCATTCTGCAAGTGTTTGTCGGTGAAGACATGAGCGCAAAGACAAACGTTTCGAATGAATATCGCCGATTAAACACTATGATAGGATATGATATGATATCACTCATTTGCTAGTCAGGTAATGTGGTAGAGCAGACTTGTTACGCATCAGTATTAGACCAGCTCATTAGATCGCATGCAGCCTATTTTGCATTACAAAATGTCCGTAGCTGAACAATTCGTTTTTTGATTACAATTCGCTTCAGCCGGAACAACGGTTACACCAGGTGAGGACTTAATTGAGCCTACATTCATCTATCATTTTCCAGGTTGATCAATATACATACACTTATTCTGTGTTTTGTGTTTGAAATATTGTGATAGTATGATGGGACAATTAACATCACGAATACACATTTCGCTGAATTTATGTTCACAATACTTTCAAATGCATAATATATCACAATTTTAGAAGAATATTTGCTTCTTTCTCCAGAATAGTTATTATTGAAATAAGTAGATAACCATGATATCTTCATGTGCAAATTATTTCATGTTGAAGTAGATGATGTTTCGAATCTACTGTAACAGAGTTTATTGAAATGATGCATGTAAAGCGACCAATTGAACATGAACAAATCTGAAATCACAGATGACTGATTGTTGTCGTGAACATACAAATCTCTGACAATTTGCTCGAGATTGGAAATTGTTGTTTCTCATGTGTGACTGCTGTGTTGAGATGCAGTCTAACATCAAAGGAACACTGGGATCTTCTTCGTTAATTGTAGACCAGAAAGCTTATTTAAAGAAACACATTGAGCATTTCTCGATGTGTGATTGAAAATGGTTTCGACGCGTTTGGTAGCAATGATATTTGCCATCTTCACTGTTGGAAAACTTGTTGATTGTGTGTGTAACAGAGTTACGAATGATTATGTTACTTTATTAATTTTCACAAGCTGTGTATTCTGAAGGCGTCTTACTTAAGCATGTGTGAATTGAGGTGTGGCCGAAATGAAGAAATGAGGGGTATCTCTATGACAATGAAGTACGTCTGTGAACTAAAGAAATATGTAGAACACATGTGTGCACTGTGCAAACTATTCGCAGATACCATGAGTTCACGTTTGTTTTGATGTCAATTCTTTTATTCTTTTTGAATGCACCATTGTAGGAGCCAGTTCTACTGGTGAGTTTAACGCTGTTGTTTAAATGGTTGTGCTAACATGTCATTCTAATAATAATAATAATATCCTTTTTTCAAATCAGTACTTATAATACAGAATGGAATTCCCATCAGTCGTCACAATTTTCCATCTGATTCACTCAAAATATAAATAAAACTCATGCAAAATTAACCAGAGAAATTTGCTCAAATTTACGGTATAAATTGAAAATATTCGAAAGTACAAAATGAGATTAGTAAATATAATAATAATAATTACAGTGAGTTTGTTTCAAACACTATTGTCTGTTGAGTTTGGAAATTTTAGCATGTTATAGATTATAGAATCAAATGTTCTGTTGATATAGTATGGTGAGTGAAAAGGCAAGATTAGGTTACAACACAGCTTTAATGATGTCTACACTTTTGAGAAAATAAACAAATAAATACAAATAAATTACGGGGATTATGAATATATGAAGAGCAACAACAATAAAGCTTGGTTGAATAAGGGTGGAGAAAATAGTTTGTTCACTAGTGCAAAGGAGGTTAGTAAGTTCCTGTCTGACACTTTTTTCATCACATAAAATACATTACAGATATGGTACAGTGGAATTATTTTACTTAGACGTACGTTCACCAAGTCACCTGAAAAGACTACTTGTTTAATCTAAGGAAACACAAGGTTGGACCTGCGAATAAAGTGGATGCACACATTCTCACAAAATTACTTCAGCAAATTTTCTCGAGTATAATCAAGTGTCTGTCAATGACAATGTCTACAAACGTTATCTTTTTCATCATTTTGCTAAAGTAATAATTCCGATTTCTTGTGTGGTTTGAAATGTTGGACTCAAGAGATATTTCGAAGATAATCGAAATTTCTGCGTCAAGACATGTTGTAATTCAGAATATCGCCCAATGACACATTGTAACATAACATGACCAACATCCATTTGATAAAAGTGATATTTCCTACGTACCTAATAAAAGATTTTATTTGTGTGATTAAGAAGAACACGTTGATAAATAAAATTATTATTTTCGATGCTAATCTTCGAATATATGAATATAATAATATCAGCTGAGTTATCACAGGGAAATATGCATATTTTGGTGTATGTTTGCATTATTTCGATAAGGTAGGAAACGACCTATTCCTGGTATGATGAATTATAATGTAGTTTATGGCATTCTGCTCCTCATGTGGTATCATCCTGTGAATTTTCGCCTTCAAATGAAATCATTAAATGGCAACTTCGTCAACGTTTTACAACGTGAAGTTCGGTTTGCGTATTCCAGAATATAGAGATCCTCAAAATCAATCAAGTTGGTCGAATGGTGCTCCTAGATGTTAAGAATAGTCCTACTCATTCATTGGAATAAACGAAATGTCGGATAGCCGAGGGAAGGCAATAAACTCATGGAACACTGAAAATCTGCCAAATATTCAATAATCACGAAATATATTCAGAAGGAAATGGTGCAACTACACCGAACCAGTGTGTAATATTAAACAGCAGAAATACTCAGTAATACTAAGAATATTATTGTATCGTTGTGAATAATCCCAGAGTGAAGCTGCACAGATGCTTCAAGTAATCCAGAGTAATGAAGTTGAATATCAGATGAGATCCTACCACACACAACTCTAACGATCTCGAATAAATACAACATAATTTCTGAGAATATTTTTCAATGTGATACGATGTTGGATGTATAAGGATAGACACACAGTCCAAGACGGTGAATATTTGTGATGGGAAATCTCAACGTTGAACGTGTTACCAGTACAAATTACCACTTGAGTCATTTGATGTGTTATTATTCACCCATATGTATGAGTAGTGCAATTTGCATGTGAGACAAATTCTCATCTAATCACGTACTCATTTAGTTAGCAGAACTCTAACCCACTTTGGATATTTAACTACGCTGACACAGTATATTCACAGAAATAGAGAAGGAGGATAGTTCTAATCTGCATGCTTCTATTTCTCGCTCTACCAGCCTAATTATTGATCTCTTGTTGCTTAGATATGTGCACAAAAGACTGAATCAATATCTATATTAATATATATAAATATTGAAAGACGAAGGGCCAGTTCATTATCAATAGGCGGTTGTCAGGCAAATGGTATCGACAAAGTTGAAATATTTCGATGTGGACTGATAATCACCCTCCGTATATTTCAGGCGTTGATTTGCGTCCTGTGGCTGGTTCATTCTGCAAGTGTTTGTCGGTGAAGACAAGAGCGCAAAGACAGAATTTTCTAATGAACATTTCCGGTTCATGACTATGATATGATATGATGTAACATCACTCACACGGCGTATATTCAAATTTGTGCGGAGAATAGACACTATCTATAGAGTTGTAAATAACCAGTGTGCTTCATTAGCAGTCCATGTACATAAGCTCTCATTTGCTAGTCAGGTAATGTGGGAGAGCACACTTGTTGCGCATCAGTATTACACCACCTCATTAGATCGCATCCTGCCTATTTTGCATCACAAAATTTCCGTAGCTGAACAATTCGTTTATTTCTTACAATTCGCTTCAGCTGGAACGACGGTCACACCAGGTGAGGATTTAAATGCATAGTATTATTTACTGGATGAAGTTTTGAAACATCATCCAGGAAATAATACTGATTGACTCTGTGATATATCTAACAAACAAACTAATATGGAATTATTTATTATCACAGTGCCCAAATTTTACATATATATTAGGATTTCGTTAGTTGCGTTCATATTATGTTTGGATAATCATTCTCAATTTCATAAATATAATATCAGCTGAGTTATCGCAGGGTATATTTTGGTTTATGTTTCCGTCAATTATTTGATGCATTGTTATTCACTCATATGTATGAGTAGGGCAATTTGCATGTGAGACAAATTCTCATCTAATCACTCACTCATTTGGTTACCGGCATTCTAACCCACTTTGTATATTTAACTACGCTGACACAGTATATTCACAGAAATAGAGAAGGAGGAGAGTTCTAATCTGCATGCTTCTATTTCTCGCTCTACCAGCCCAATTAATGATCTCTTTCGGCTTAGATGTATACACAAATTACTGAAACAATATCTCAATATATATATTTAGGGAGGAAGGTCAAGTTCATTATCAATAGGCGGTTGTCAGGCAAATGGTATCGACAGAGTTGAAATATTTCGATGTGGACTGATAATCACCATACACAACATTCAGCATTGACTTGTGATATGTGGCTGCTTCATTCTGCAAGTTTTGCCGGCGAAGAAAAGAGCGCAAAGGCAAACTTTTCGAATGAACATCACAGATTCAACACTATGATATGATATGATATCAGTCACAAGGCGTATTTTCAAACTCCTGAGGAGGAAAGATACTATCCATAGAGTTGAGAATAATCAGTGTGCATCATTAGCTGTCCATGTACACAAGCTCTCATTTACTAGTCAGATAAAGTGGGAGAGCACACTTGTTGCGCATCAGTATTACACCAATTCATTAGATCGCATCCTGCCTATTTTGCATTACAAAATGTCCGTAGCTGAACAATTCGTTTATTCATTACAATTCGCTTCAGCCGGAACAACGGTTACACCAGGTGAGGACTTAATTGAACCTACATTCATGTATCATTTTCCAGGTCGATCGATATACATACACATATTCTGTGTTTTGTGTTTGAAATATTGTGACAGTATGATGTGACACTTAACATCACGAATTCACCGATAGTTGCTCACATTTCGCTGAATTTATCTTCACAAAAGCTTCAAATGCATAATTAATCACAATTTTAGAAGAATATTTGCTCCTTTCTCCAGAATAGTTGTTATTGAAATAAGTAGATAACCATGATATCTTCATGTGCCAATTATTTCGTGTTGAAGTAGATGATGTTTCGAATGAACTGTGACAGACTTTATTGAAATGATGCATGTAAAGCGACCAACTGAACATGATCAAATCACAAATCAGAGATGAATGGCTGTGGTCATAAACAAAGAAATTCTCACAATTTGCTCGAGATTGGAGAATGTTGCTTCTAATGCTTAGTCTCTATGTTGTTATGCAGTCTGACATCGAAGGAACACTGGAATGTTCTTCGTTCATTGCAGACCAGAAAGCCTATTTAAAGCAACACATTAAGCATTTCTCGATGTGTGATTGAAAATGATTTCCACGCGTTTGGTAGGAAATAGATTAGCCATCCTATTTGTTGGCATGTTTATTGATGGTGAGCATTGTAGTTTTACGAATGCTCATATTACTTTGTTGCTTTCCACAATCTCTTCGTTCTGAACAAGTCTCACTGAGTCACGTCTGAATTGAAGTGTGACTGAACTGAAGAAATGAGGAGTATCTCTAGTGAAATGGAATGTGTCTGTGAACTGAACAACTGTACGGAACACATGTATGCACTGTGAAAACTATACTCAGTTACCATCATTTGAGATATGGCTGTTGTCACCTCTTCCTTTTTTTTATGTTTGCGTCATTGTAGGAGCCAATTCCACTGGTGAGTTGAACGCTGTTGTTCAGTCGATTGTGTAAACTTGTCTTTCTCTAACTCTATATTTTTCATCATTTTCTTGATATATTGCTGCCTTTTTCGTGGTTTTTGAAATTCATGTATATTCACCATCGAGGCATTAATGATAACAAAACACGTAGATCAGCGAAGAGTCTCTTTTCGGCGAATCCATTATCTTACCTGTACAATCGGATATATATGTGTGTTATTTTGTATGTATGCGTACAATAAGTTTATCAAACAAAAATTCAATTGGTTATAGTTATTTAAAGTAAACAGGTGAAGATTGGTAATTGGAGTTACGTGATACAAACTCAGTGAAGAAAATTAGGTGTTAGTGAAATTAGGGTAGTAACAAAGGTGATGAGTTGTCATAAACAGTTGTCAAAAGAAGTTATGTAATAATATGAATAGTTTGATGAATGATTTTTACTCAGGATGCACACAGGAACAAAGTAAATAATACGAAATTACTTAAGAGTTCTAAATGAATACAAGAATTATAGGCAATTAAAGGACAGGCAAAGAAACAAAATGAAGTCATCAAAATCAAAAAATCAAATCGATAACTTGTTACCACTCTATTGCAAAGTGGCTAGCAGATATTCTGGAACCTGTAAGGAAACAATTATATACGCACTCGCTCCGTGGCAACTCTCAGTTCATCAACTGCATACATGACATGAATGTATCTAACAAAATTATGCTGTCCTTCAACATTGAGTCCTATTTCACCAATGTCCCACTCACGGAAACGGTCTGCTTAATAGGCAATTATATAGATGACAACCACCTCAATATTGGAATACCAACAACATATTTGAAGGAATTACTATTGAGATGCACTCTGAACGTCCATTTCACATTCAACGACACCATCTGCAGACAAAAAGATGGTATTGCAATGGGATATCCGTTAGGTCCACTACTATCAGACTGCTTCATCGCCAGCCTCGAGAAAGGTCCACTACAGCCAAGCATTGACAATTTGCGACTGCATACAAGGTACGTAGACGACATATTCACTATTTATGACCTCAATCTACTTCTGAAGGCATTTAACTGTTGCCATCCAGCAATAAGTGCGTCGGTGGCATAGTGGTTAAGACGCTCACCGACCATGCACATGGTCCGGGGTTCGATCCCCGGCCGGCACACTCCTTTACCTCGCTAAGCCAAAACTAAAACTGGTGAAGAGGAAAGGTTAGACATGAGGCTAGCAACCCCATCCTGTAAAAATAAACACTGCTAGGGAAACTTCAAGCCTCTAGCTTGGAGCCCTATGTTCCTCTGGGAACGTGAAGGAATTAAAAAAGAATCCAGCAATAAAATTCTCTCCTGAAATGGAAAACGAGTCAAAAATTCCATTTCTTGACGTGGAACTAACAATAAGAATTGATGGGAGCCTAAGAAGATCGATCCATAGAAAACCTACTTGGAATGGTCAACTAACAAGATTCTGTGGCTGGGTACCCATTCAACAAAAGCGAAATTTAATTAAATCACTTGCAACCCGCATCCGACGCAACTGCAACCCCGACGCTCTGGAAACAGAATTAGATATTCTAAGAGAAATTTTCATCCAAAATGGATAACCAATGAGATTCATCGACAAAAATATCAAACCAAGAATTCGGAGAAACGAAACTCTACTTGCGCCAAAAAAGAAACTCTACATGAACCTGGATTTCAAGGGAGATTAAGCAAGGGTTATTCTCACATCATCTGTGAGAAGAACATTCTTTGCAGTAACGCTGAGAATAGTGTTCTCTAGTCGTCACTGATCTGCAGAAGCCTCAAGGACAAGATCCTGCATCTGACGACTTCTATGTGCATATATCAGTTCACATGCTGCTGTGGAGACAGGTACATCGGTCGTTCGACGCGCGCCCTGTCCAAGAGGATTCAAGAACACTATCCAGCATGGTTGCGAAAAGTCAATAGTGGTGCAATAAGGAGTAAGATAATTGAACACCTGATCAACACTGATCATTCCATTTCAACAAACGCCTCCTTCAAAGTAATCTACAGAGTCAAGAACAACCTATCAAAGGCAATACGGTTTCGCCTTCTTTGTATCGCTGAAGCTCTAGCCATTCACATAGAAAAATCGGAGCTGTGCATACAAAAAAGGATAACTCAACCACTTCTACTGTCTTGGTAACAACTTTTTTGATTTGATTTGATATTTTTGATTTTGATGACTTAATTTTGTTTCTGTGCCTGTTCTTTAATTGCTAATGATTCTTGTATTCATTTAGAACTCTTACTTAATTTCGTATTATCTACTTTGTTCCTATGTGCATCCCGAGTGAAACTCATTCATCAAACTATTCATATTATTACATAACTTCTTTTAACGACTGTTTGTGACAACTCATCCCCTTTTTTACTACCCGAATTTTACTAACACCTAATTTTCTTCACTGAGTTTGTATTACGTAACTCCGATTACCAATCTTCACCTGTTTAGTTTAAACAAATATAACCAGTTTTACTTTAGTTTGATAAACTTGTTGTACATATACGTACAAAAAAAGCACACATATATGTGGGATTGTAGAGCTAAGAAAATGAAATCGCCGGAAAGAGACTCTTCGCTGATCTACGTGTATATTTTATGAAATTGTGGATTTGCCTGTTATTTGAATTTTAATCGGAGTTATGTGTTAGAGTATATTTTATTCTAAATGTTTCCGCATATCTCTGTGATAGGGAAGTTGACACATGATTTTGCTTGGGTTTCGATTTTCGCCTTTGTTATTTGAAAGCTTTTCGAATGTGTTTAACGAGGTTTCGTTAGTTACTTTCATATTATGTTTGGATATTCATCCTCGATTTCATAAATATAATATCAGCTGAGTTATCACAGGGAAATATGTATATTTTGGTTTATGTTTCCGTCAATTATTTGATGCATTATTATTCACTCATATGTATGAGTAGTGCAATTTGCATGTGAGACAACTTCTCATCTAATCACGTACTCATTCAGTTAGCAGAACTCTAACGCACTTTGGATATTTAAATACGCTGACACAGTATATTGACAGAAATAGAGAAGGAGGATAGTTATAATCTGCATGCTTCTATTTCTCGCTCTACCAGCCTAATTAATCATCTATTGTTGCTTAGATATATGCACAAAAGACTGAATCAATATATACATTTATATTGGAAGACGAAAAGCCAGTTCATTAGCAATAGGCGGTTGTCAGGCAAATGGTATCGACAGAGTTGAAATATTTCGATGTGGACTGATAATCACCATACCTATATTTCAAGCATTGACATGTGACCTGTGGCTAGTTCATTCTGCAAGTGTTTGTCGGTGAAAACAAGAGCGCAAAGACAAACTTTTCGAATGAACATCGCCGATGCAACACTACGATATGATATAATATCACTCACAAGGCCTATTTTAAATCTTGAGGAGGAAAGATACTATCCATAGAGTTGCGAATAATCAGTGTGCATCATTAGCTGTCCATGTACATAAGCTCTCATTTGCTAGTCAGGTAATGTGAGAGAGCACACTTGTTGTGCATCACTATTACACCACCTCATTAGATCGCATCCTGCCTATTTTGCATAACGAAATGTCCGTAGCTGAACAATTCATTTATTCATTACAATTCGCTTCAGCCGGAACAACGGTTACACCAGGTGAGGACTTAATTGAACCTACATTCATGTATCATTTTCCAGGTCGATCGATATACATACACATATTCTGTGTTTTGTGTTTGAAATATTGTGACAGTATGATGTGACAATTAACATCACGAATTCAGCGAAAGTTGCTCACATTTCGCTGAATTTATCTTCACAAAGCTTCAAATGCATAATATATCACACATTTTGCATAACATTTGCTCCTTTCTCCAGAATAGTTATTATTGAAATAAGTAGATAACCATGATATCTTCATGTGCAAATTATTTCGTGTTGAAGTAGATGATGTTTTGAATCTACTGTGACAGACTTTATTGAAATGATGCATGTAAAGCGACCAACTGAACATGATCAAATCACAAATCAGAGATGAATGGCTGTGGTCATAAACAAAAAAATTCTCACAATTTGCTCGAGATTAAAGATTGTTGCTTGTAATGTTTAGCCGCTGTGTTGTGATGCAGTCTGACATTGAAGGAACACTGGAATGTTCTTTGTTCATTGCAGACCAGAAAGCCCATTTTAAGGAACACACTGAGCATTTCTCGATGTGTGATTGAAAATGATTTTCACGCGTTTGGAAGCAATGTTATTTTCTATCTTTACTCTTTGAATATTGTGGATGTGATGGTTATTTACCACGTTTTTTTCGTTAACAGTTCAATTTACTTTTTCATTTATTTTATGTAATATTTATATATATATTGATTTTAGTTTACTCCATGTTGGGCGTACCATTTTATTTTGACGAACTCTTAGCTTCGTTCTAAATTTGACTTCGCTATGTCACTATGTTCAGTAAATATATGTAGAGATTAGGTTTAGTATTCATGCTTCTATTTTTCTCACTGGCAGCCAAATTACCTATTTTCTTTTGCTTTTTTGTATGCACAATAGACCAAAATAAAATTTTTAGCTTGAGAAGCATGGTTGTAAACAACAACAATGTGTGAATTCAGTTTACAGAATTCATTGTTGCTATGATAATTTTTATTTTTGTTATTGAAGTTTCAATACAAGATTGTGTTCTTTCAATGTCTCAGTGGTGTAATATATTCCTGTAAACAGCGTGATTCTCTTTCAACTATTCGGCATTTTGTTTTCACACTCAGCACGATGAAGCAATGCAACATACATCTAAATGTTCATGTCATGAATTAAAAATCAGCATCATTGAAAATGATTTGATGAATAAACAATAACAACATCAAGAATATCAATAATTATAATAAAGTGATTTGTAGGCGATAGCTAAGCATTATGTGTCTATTGTATAATGCATTGGTTTGCTAATCATTGAAATCAGAGTTCCTATGGTTTGGTTAATTCATGCCTCTGCCCTATTATTTCACTTTTGATGTGCGGACCTGTGTTTCAGCCTTTAAGCTAGCTGGAGAAGAATAGACAATGTGAAGGCTTTTGTGTATCACTGTTTAGAATTATTACTGATGCAGACTGCTGATTTTTTTTCATTTGAGTCACCTATGCCCTTATATGGACTATAATCAATCGTATAACGTGTTGTTCAGTTGAGGATTGGTTTGTTGTGTGGAGGTAGAAAAACTTTGACGGAATGACAATAATAACTGTAGGGATTTCATCACTATCTAGCAGTGGTCATAGTCTTCATACATACAAGCCACTAAACACTTACTTATTGTTTTAATCACAATTAGTTTGATTGCATTCCATACGATCATCATTTCGTGTATTCACACCTTAGAATCGATTCCCTCACCGGATAGAATTTCTTCTAAAAATATAATATATATACGATTGTAGAGCTTGATAATAAATTCTTT
Organism: Trichobilharzia szidati; assembly: GCA_944472155.2. Classification (NCBI taxonomy): domain Eukaryota; kingdom Metazoa; phylum Platyhelminthes; class Trematoda; order Strigeidida; family Schistosomatidae; genus Trichobilharzia; species Trichobilharzia szidati. The sequence goes on along the minus strand of OX235277.1, from coordinate 17,218,182 downwards.
GATATGATTCTCTTAGCTGAATATTATGTTCACGATGTCACAGTAGGAATTACTAAATTATTGAAACAATTCTAACAGATAGAATTGTATAAATATGTTCAGTGTACCAAACTCATTCAGATATGAGTGATGGAGATCATTGCATTTGTCAATATCCGCAAATATTGCCTTGCTTAATCGCAAAATATATTTAATGAGAAAGTAACATTGGTAGAATATGGTAGTCAGATGTGTGTCAATGTTTTCTAATGTATGTACAAACATCAATGCACACAAACAGTTTTGCATTTCTTCAGTAAATCTCATGCGAATTCAGAATATATTGACAGAATCTGTAGACCATAACTTGTTAGATTATGTCAAGCTATATCACGCATTTTTAAGCACGATTTCAATATGGTTACAATGTTCATATAAAATAAACGTTAGTGTAAATCGTGTGGTTCTATTATCTATAAACCATTTTTTCGCGTTTCAATATTTTATTACGTAAATGAATGTTGTCTCAAACGTCCAATGGAATTCTTGAAAATATAACTGAAGTATTTGACTCTCCCTTTCAACTTTACTTAAATGATTCGCATCAGACGCTGGTACACCTCATGTCATTACTCAACTTGAAAGGAGCGCGTCATCAAATTAATCAAATAATGCAAAATGACCTTGGTTCAGATTTGGGATATTCAAATAATCCGCCTATCAACTACTTATGAATCACAGTGAAGTGAGCAACACGGACTCCATATAGAACAGAAAGTCAAGTGAATCACACAGAGATAAATCACGATAGGCCTGATGTTACTTGAAATATACAATATCAAATTTAGATTCGTACAACAAAACGTGAAAATTTCGTCAAAGAAACATTTGTTTAATGGGTCAAATGAGAAAGAATGCCTGAACAGAGAGATGTAGAAATGCTGATTTTGAATATAAGCCTTGTCAAAAACTGTTGGCTATGACGAATTATAGCATGTAGTGTAAAAGAAAGTGGATAGTGTATGAGAAGACAATCGCTCTCGTACAAATCTAACCGCGACTACTTTTTTCAAAGAAATACGACTGATTATTGAAAGTTAATTCAATATTCGACAGATTCAAGTAAGTATTCAAAATTTTATCAGTATAATCAAGCGATTATTTATAATTCTTGTGCGATAATTGTTACTCATTCGGTGATGCAGTTAGTCTGTTATGCAAAATGAATATAAACTGAGTTGAGACTACTCTATGAGGATGATAGTATGCTAAGCTGCCAAACTGAAGCAAACCACATTTTCAAGGCTTGACTGAAACACAGTGAGAAATGCATATATCATTCAGTGAGCGCTAGAATTTTCACAAACACACCAGAATAATTCGGATGAATTCTGTTCTGATGTTCTCCTGATAACTTTGAATGTAGCATACAGCCTATTGTGTGAAGCATTGATAAAACGGTTTTTATCCACATTTCCAATCCTACAAATATAATCCAGAGGCCGAAAACGACAAAAGTAAGTGTTGGTGATTAAATGATTCATTTCTGACTTGCATGTTTTATTACCGTAAAATAATACTGATAGCATACCTGAGTTCTAGTGTCATGCAAGTTGATCGTAGAAGAGCAATACTCTATTTATATAAACGTCGGCAATTGATTTATGCAAGTTAATTCAATATTCGACAGATCACAGTAAGTATTCAAAATTTTACAAGTATAATCAAGCGATTATTTATAATTCTTGTGCGATAATTGTTACTCATTCGGTGATGCAGTTAGTCTGTTATGCAAAATGAATATAAACTGAGTTGAGACTACTCTATGAGGATGATAGTATGCTAAGCTGCCAAACTGAAGCAAACCACATTGTCAAGGCTTGGCGGAAACACAGTGAGAAATGCATATATCATTCAGTAAGCGTTAGAATTTTCACAAACACTCCAGAATAATTCGGATGAATTCTGTTCTGATGTTCTCCTGATAACTTTGAATGTAGCATACAGCCTATTGTGTGAAGCATTGATAAAACGGTTTTTATCCACATTTCCAATCCTACAAATATAATCCAGAGGCCGAACTCGACAAAAGTAAGTGTTGGTGATTAAATGATTCATTTCTGACTTGCATGTTTTATTACCGTAAAATAATAATGATAGCATACCTGAATTCTAGTGTTATGCAAGTTTATCGTAGAAGAGTTATGCGTTTCTGAGACGCATATCTACAGTGAACTATAGACACACAATTGTTTCATTTCAATGCGTGACATGCCTTCAAATCTGGTTTTGATTATATTTATCTCATGAAAAATAATTTCTTCAGATTTTCTTTAAACAATGTTCTTCGTCAGCCTAATGTGTAACTTAAATTATTTATGGAATATCTTCAAAACGATTCTTAACTCTTAACTACAATAAGTACTGAATTTATCATATTACTTTTGAAAGTGCAACTGAAAAATTTTTTTATACAAATATTTACACAGAAGTAGAAGAGCTTATTGCATGTAAGTATAACGTTTAGATCTTTGATTTCCCTTTGTTTGTTTGAGATGATTTCTTGAATTCATCGCAAAAATTTCGTGATGTATTCATAAATTCCCTGATAATTCTGTCTGTTTCATATTGAACGTCAGTAAATTAAACATTAGTACATGAGTTTTGCGGATTTTTTGTGAATGTGGTACGTATTCGGATTCAAATAACTATTGTCTCCTAATGTATGTACAAACATCAATGCACATAAACAGTCTTGCATTTCTTCAGTGAAGCTCATGCGAATTTATGATATATTGACAGAATCTGAAGACGATAACTTGTTAAATTATGTCAAGTTAGATCACACATTTCTAAGCACGGTTTTAATGTAGTAACAATGTTATGCGTTAGTGTAAATCGTGTGGTTCTATTATCTGTAAATCATTTTCTTGCGTTTAAAATTTTTATTACGTAACTGATTGTTCTCTCGAATGGAATTCTTGAAAATATAGCTGAAGTATTCGACTCTCCCATTCAACTTTACTAAAATGATTCGTATCAGACGCTGGTACACTTCATGCATTACTCAACTTGAAAGGAGCGCGTCATCAAATTAATCAAATAATGAAGCCACTAAAAACCACTAAAATAGAGGAAGATGAAATACTAGTCAGCTTTGATATAAACAGTCTCTATACGAAAATACCCATTCAAATGGCCATGAATGCACTGAAAGAGAAACTAAAAGAAGATAATGGCCTAAAAGATAGAACACAGTTATCCGTAGAAGAGATAATAAAAGGAGTGGAATTCTGTCTGACAACAACATATTTCACATTCGAAGAGAAAATATACCAACAAAATGAAGGAGTAGCCATGGGATCGCCTATCTCACCCATAATAGCTGACATATTCATGGATTATTGGGAAGAGAATGCCCTTAAACCATTCAGGTCATCACTGAAATGTTGGTGGAGATATGTAGACGACACACTAGTAATAGTGAAAAAAAACGATATTGAGAAACTCTTCTCACACATAAACAGCCATGTCGACTCAATAAAATTCACTATGGAAGCAGAGAATGAAATTGGGGAACTGCCTATGTTAGATTGCAAAATACAAAGAATAACAGATGGCAGCATTAAAACGACGCTATATAGAAAACCACACATTCTGGAAGATTCCTCGATTATCACTCAGCTCATCCACTCACGGTGAAACGAGGATTAATACAAGGTCTTGCAGATAGAATACGTAGACTTTCAACAACGCCAGAGGACCAGTATAAAGAAATAAACGTCCCATTCAAGATGTTACTCGAAAACAACTACCCAAAAGAATTTATAAAAGATAATATAAAAAAGATAAAAAAGAGGGTAAAACCGGAGAAAAACAAGATGGAAGAATGCAAAAAAACAGTCACAATACCATATAAAAATGGTACATCAGAGGCAATTCAAAGAAACCTCAAAAATATTGGCATTCACACAACTTTTAAACCGACAAATCTAATCAAAAATAAAATAAATCAACTGAAAGATCCCATAAAAATGATGGATAAAAACAACTTGATTTACAAAATATCGTGTGCTGACTGTCCGACTAAATATGTGGGGCAAACGTCCAGATCACTCAAAATAAGAGTGAATGAACATAAACGCCTAACCAAAGGTCAACCAACAGGAACACAAGCCTACAAAAATCTTGAAAAAAATTCATGGATAGCTGCACATGCATGGGACAAAAACCACAATATCGATTGGGACAATGTGTGTATTCTAAAAACTAACATGAACAAATGGAAAGAAAGACTTATAACAGAATCGATATTCATTAAAGTCACACCGGATACGTATAACAAGGGTGACTCAGTACAGCTAGCAACAACTTGGAATATAATTCTGAATACAAAAACATGAATGAACGTGGAATATAACTCAAATACAAAAAAAACATGAATGAGCAAAAATAATGAACTATACATATGAGTACAAATCATAAATGTGTGAATCAAACAATTTCAACAGTGGTGTGAACACGGGCAGTAATTTTGCTCGAAATATTACCAATAACAAAACTTATCATTGTGTGTAAACTATTGAAATATAATTATACTTTATTTGATCTAATCCACAATGCTCAAACTTTTTACTGATATTAATGCATAAAGAGCTTGATTCAGATTTAGAGTATTCAAATAATCCACCTATCAACTACTTATGATTCACAGTGAATTGAGCAACATGGACCTTATTTAGAACAGAAAGTCACGTGAATCACTTAGAAAGAAATCAATATGCGCCTGACGTCTCTTGAAATATACAATATCAAATACAGAGTCTTACGATAAAACGTGAAAATTTCGTCAAAGAAACCTTTGTTTAATGGATGAAATGAGAAAGAATGCATGAACAGAGAGATGTAGAAATGCTGATTTCGAATATAAACCTTGTCGGAAATTGTTGACGATTGCGAATTATAGCTTGTAGTGCAGAAGAAATTGGATAGTGTGCGAAAGGATAATTGGTCTCATACAAATCTAACCACGACTATATTTTTCAAAGAAATACTCTGTATATAAACGTCGATGACTGATTAATGGAGGTTAATTGGATATTCGACAGATACAAGTTAGCATTCAAAATTTTATAAGTATAATCAAGCGAATATTTATAGTTGTTGTGCGATAATTATTAGTCATTCGGTGATTCAGTTAGTCTGTTATGCAAAATGAACATAAACTGAGTCGAGACTACTCTAAGATGATAGTATGCTAAGTAGCTGAAATACAGCAAGTCACATTTGCAAGGCTGATCCGAAACACAATGAGAGATGCATTATCATTCAGTAAGCGTTAGAATTTTCGCAAACAGTCCATAATAATATGGATGAATTCTGTTTCGATAACTTTGATAACTTTTGATAACTTTGAATTTTGCTTCTTTGTCCATTGTGTTTATTATCGATAAAACGATTTTTTCACAACAATTCCTGTCTTCCAAAAATAATCAAGATGCCAAATTTGACAGAAGTAAGTGATGATGATTAAATTATTCAGTTCTGACTTGCATGTGTTTATTACCTTTCATGGCATGCTGTAGTTCTAGTGTCATGCAAGTTAATCGTAACAAAGTTGTGCTTGTTTCTGAGACGTATATCTGCTGTAAACAAGAGACATGCAATTGTTTCATTTCAATGCATTACACACTGTCAAATCAGGTTTTGATTATAATTATGTCATGAAAAATCATTTCATTAGATTTTAAACAAGATTTTAAGCAAACAATTGTTTTCGATAACTTCTTCTTCAGGCTCTACAGTTATAAATCCATAAATCCACGAAACCGGACAAGGAATCAGGTACAGTAATTTTAAACAAATGCGACTATATTGATAAGATGAACACCCTTGTGAATGATCGTTGCAAGTTTCAAAAGTTAGGTAACAGCAAACATTCGAAAGAAGCAACAGAACGCCAGTTCGTCAAAACTTTGAAGTCTTTACAAAATGAAAATCTAACTGATAGTTCCATATTCGACGCTATTAAGCCCACCGGAACTCATACACCCAGAACTTATGGCTTACCTAAGGTGCATAAGCAGGGAATTTCTCTACGACCAATCCTGGAAATGTCGAACTCGCCCTTCCATTTAACTGCCAAATGGTTAGTTCATCTGTTAGAACTGCTACATCGCCAGTTGGTTAAATATAGTGTAAAAGATGTCTTTGACTTTGTTGAAAACATTAAAGACATGAACTTAGCAGACAAAACCATGTTATCGCTGGACGTAACATAACTATTTACCAACGTCCACCTTGTAGAAACTGGCGACCACATATGTGAGCAACTCGTAGAAAAGAAAATAGAAGTTGGAATCACACCAGGAAAATTGAAAGAATTACTACTAAAATGCGCTATGAACGTTCAATTTGTATTTAATAAGAAGTATTACCGCCAAATAGATGGTGTTGCTATGGGTTCTTCTCTTGGTTCCTTATTAGCTGACATATTTCTATCTAAATTGGAAAATGGTCCTTCATCATTTGTAACAATAATTTGAATAGACAACACCTGCTCCAAATTCTCAATAAGGTACACCCAGCTATTGAATTCACTTGTGAAGAGGAACTCCAAGGTAGTATTCAATTTCTGGATGTTCTTCTTACAAAGAGAACAGACGGTACCTTAAAGCGTAACATCTATAGAAAAGCGACGTGGAATGGACAATACACCCACTTCCATAGTTTCATACCTGTACAATATAAGCGCAACCTAATTCGTTGTCTTAGTCGTGGAATTAGACGCATATGTACCGACGACTGCATTGAAGATGAAATAAAAAATCTCACAAACGCCTTGCCACAAAACGACTATCTTATCAACTTTGTAAAGAAGTATATCTATGAAACTACACACAAAACTAGGCGAGGCACAGTATGTAAGAAAAAGCTTTACTTAAATTTACAATTCAAAGGCGATATATCCAGCGACATATTAAACCGTAGATTAACGACAACAGTTGAAAGAACTTTCAGTGCCGCAAAACTGCATGTCACTTTCTCAACCGAACCGATAATGACACTGTGCATTCACGATAGATTACCCAAAATGGCGACATCAATGTGTGTATGTAAATTCAACTGCACCTGTGGAGCTAGTTATATAGGTTGTACCTAAAGGAATTTATCTTTACGCACTCATGAACATAATCCGGTCTGGCTTGGGTAAAGAGCGACCAAGTCATTAAATAGTGCAATTCTGGCTCATCTAGTGGATAGCGAACACAGCATCAAAGTAGATGAGTTATTTGCAATTAAAACAATTAGTCCCTTTGATAAATTTGAATAAGGCATTAAGAAGACAAATTTCGCGAGATGATGTCATTTCGCAGTTTCTTTACAACCGCTTTACAACTAACATGGTTAACAATAATAAAATAAAGATCATGACAATTACTCAGTTAAATAAAAACAAAAGTACATACTAATGACCAATCATATTTAGATAGGTCAAGTAGTCCAAGGTAGGCGAAGATTGAAGTCTATTGATTTTTGTACACACAGTTTAGGCTGTTTGTGATTAATCCAAAGTGCTTCCATCACCTTCAATAACCTTGAATTAGAGTCATGTGAAATAATTGTAAAACAGTCATTAATATTGACTTAGTGACCTGACATTAATAAGTGTTTTGCAATGGATGATGCTGGATTTCTATTCAGATTACTGGCATTGGGATTTTCTATATGATTTAGTAATTGTGTATCGAGTATCGAACACTCACCCTAAAGGCACACGATTACGCCCCCTAGCCATAGCTCAGGCTTTAGAGATTAATAGAGAAAGACCAGACTTATGTGTACAGAGAAAACTTATTCACTCCCTCTGTCTAACCTGGCCCACTTTAAGGTCACCAGGGTCATAGTTTTCCGTATTATTATCATTTTGTGATATAGTGTCTTTATTATCCATTTCTCCACCCAGTTTATTTCACCTCATTGTTACCCTTAATTTTGTCAACCCTTGTGATTTTATACTAAGCCTACTAATTCTGTAACATCTTATTACAATTTAGCCTCTATATTTTGTCATTGGACATTATCGGTCAGCCCTCTCATTCAGTGTCCACTTTGTTAGTGTGTGTTTGTATGTATTTTGTGGTTATCGCATTTCACTCACCCCAATGACACTTGTATTCTGTTGACTATAAAACAGCACTATATCACTCAATTATTCATTCACACTCCATCATATTTTTTCTGACTATATACCCTATACACACTTGATTGACTATGTTAACTAATGGACTATCATCACAACTTACACATGCACCCCAATACAGTCTCTGATATTATTTTTTTATTTGCCATTATCGACTATATGTACTCTGTTATTCATGGATTTATAACTGTAGAGCATGAAGAAGAAGTTATCGAAAACAATTGTTCGCTCAAAATCTTGTTTTAATTTCATTAAATTTTCTTTAAACAATGTCCTTCGATAGCCTAATGTGTCATTTAAATTATTTATGGAATATCTTCAAAATGATTCTTAACTCTAAACCACAATAAGTACTGAATTTATCATATTACTTTCGAAAGTGTAACCGAAAGACTCTTTTGTACAAATATTTACACAGAAGGGGAACAGCTTGATGATTGTAAGTGAAATGTTTAAATCTTGGATTTCCCTTTGTTTGTTTGAGATGATTTCTTGAATACATCACAACAATTTCATGATATGTACATAAATACTTTGATAATTCCGTCTGTTTCACACTGAATGTCTATAAATTGAACATTATTACATGAGTTTTGTGGATTTTGTATGAGTGAGGTACGTATTCGGAATCAAATAACTATTGCAAAACTACCAATAATTAGAAAAAGAGCAAATTAATGCGAAACTTTCAGATGAGAATTCTGGAACCTTTCTGAAGAGACTCGGTCGAAATTCCACTGTATCTTCATGTTATCTTTGGGCCATGATAATAATGCGAAATTTGTAGAAATGTATTGATTTAGATTAGGATACTTTTCGCTTGAGTCAATTTTGACAATGATGATTTGAGTAAGTTCGATGGTAACATCCTAATAGCAGTGGAACCATCATTCAAGCCTAGCCTGTTGAAACAACTGAGCACATGTTATTTGACGTTTATCAAAATAATTGATAGGTGAAGCCATGGATTTTTAAATACAAAAATACTCATTCCGATGTCCCTAAACATTTGTGGTGTGCATTTTATCACTTTTCACGCAAATTTATCCAAATAGTACGTAATCTGACAGCAGCAACACAATTTTACAATAATTGTATTATTACGTGGCTTAAAATCTGTCATATATTCACTGCTTGCAGGTTTATCTAAACGTAAGTATGCTCAACTTCTAACTGTCTAAACCTCACTACACGTGCCATCCCCTCATAATCAGATAGATGGCCAGTGATAGTAGACAGACTCATCCTTATTCCGTCTTTGAATCAAAAGCTTTACTGAGGTTACCGTTGTGAACTATTTGACTTGAGTCATAACAATTTGTATGTTGAATTTAATGGGTAAATCTATGCATCGCTGTATTTCTTAAACTACGTAATGCTTATTGCTACTGAGAGCGTTTTGTGAAGTCGATCAACTCCAGAAGTTTATTTGATTGCACGTCGAGACTGTGTTTCGTGTTCACAGGAAATGTTAAGATGTCAGCTGCTCATTGTCCGCGATTCAGGGTTTTCATGTTCATATGTGATGGCTTATTTTATATACTTTCCACCTTTACGGATAACATCATTTCTGCTAACTTACTACAGTATTGGTGTCTGTCAGTGATTCAGTGGTATAATTCTCGCCAACAACGCCACGCTCTGTCTGGGGTTTCATCCAAGTCTGATGTATTTCACAGGTAAGTCAGGTTAGAGGTGAGGCTAGCATCTTCACACACCACTTCTACTGAAACTATTAAGCATTCGTTTAAAGTTCATTATTCCACTCAGACAACAAAGGAACGACAAGAATAATGATATATTTCCACTAAAGGCATGAAATACGGCGTGTTTGTCAGGTGAAACTCTAGTTTTCTGAAGAACTGATTCTTCATTGTAAGATATGCAGATAACAGTTTCGCTGCTAATTTGATGACGCGTTTCATTGCCTGAAGCATACATTAACAAATTATCACTGATCAATACAAATTTTTGGAACATTTTATATTTTGTAGTTCTAAAAACAGGTAAGGACTAAAAATGCTTATTCTAACATTTAATTTCATGTTTTCAATTTGAAGTCATATCTAACAGTTAAACTAATTTTCACATGTCAATTTTCACTAAAGAATATGCAGCTGTAAAACCAGGTAATGCTCAAAATTTCAGTTTTATCCTTTCACTTATTTTTTGAAATGAGACTCATGTGTGAAAGTTATACCAATTTTCATATGTCAATTTTTATGTACACAAAATTCCACAGCACCCTTCTTTTCATCATCGATTCTTGCAAATTCTGGTCTGTCTTCATTTGACTGATTTTGTAACAGAATCTTCTTCAAAGTTGAGCAATTACCCGTGAATTCAACTTATAGCACTTATCCCGCCACGCATCATCATCAATCTGTGCCTTCGGCTCTCACCTGTAGTGGAGCATCAGACGTGCTTAATTTTAAGTTTGCAGTGCCTCTCTATCTGGTATTGGTTTAAGATGATTTCTACATGAAAATCGAATCAAGCAATCGACTAGAAATTACTGATCAATATTTCTTGAGTATATACTGACCGGAAGTGGCTAAACTCAGTTGAAACAGCGCATACTGTCTAAACCTGACTTTGTGAGTAGTGTTTTACGTTACACATTAACTGAACTGTTTCCAATGGCAGGTATCAGTCTGGCTTGTATCTTCATTTTGTGAGCTGAGTCGAATTAGGGAAAATTGATCAGTGATTCAGATGTTGTTTATACTCCAGTTACCTGCTGTTTTTCACTAGTAACTCCACAATTCTTTTGTATAATTATATCATCACCGACATAACAGTAGCTGTATCGTTGTAATTCAGCCAGCGCAATTGCTGTTACACTGAAAATATGTTATACATCAAATGAAAGCTTGGCGTCTAGTAATTGCACTGGTGACGTGAGCATGAACATGCACAAGGCACAGTTCACTAGTTTACTGTGTTTTATATGTACAATGACGAGAAAGATTCGTATGACTTCAACTCAGTGTAAGAGGAAACCCCACATCTGAAATTCCCATCGGACAAAGCGTTTCTCCAATACATCCCTTTTCACCAGTCATTATGTTATGAACTGAACACCTTATTAATAGGTAGAAACAGTGAGATTGAAGATAGTGAGATTGAAGGCACTGATGCTGGGATTAGACGCATTAATCGCGAATACGGCTTGACTAACCATACAAAATTGGCTGATGGCTATCTGTTCTTTCTAGCGTGCTCTGCTAGATGCATAACACGAAACGATGTAACATGGAAAGTATATTCAACCATATCCGTATGAGGAGCGCAAACATCCCAAGTGGAAAAATAATATATATGCACATGAACATATGTACAAGTATATAGGTGTTGGCAAAATTATTAAAGCAGACTTCAATGAAGTGATAACATAGGCATGTGACATATTTGGCAACATATCATGGTACAACAACCATTGTCCAACTACAAAATAATTGAGGAGTATTTACGGTAAGAATACAATGGTGAAAATGTATACTGAAAGTTTTGAGCAGAATTTTCTCATACGTTTACTATGTTACATTTTGACTGACTGAGTTCAGTGTTATATGAAATGAACTCAAATCCGGTTCACAGTCGTTAAAATGACTCATGTTGAAACATGCTAATATCTACAGATGCAGTTAAAAAATGTAAGAATTCTAAGTTTTTCCAGTTTTATCAGTGTGTTATTGGGTAAACAAACTCTTGAATTATGGTAGAAACTATTTTACTCAAATATTTTACTGTATTAGTTTTTCAATTTAATAAATTAATCTACAATGAACAAAACTATTTTAAATTTATCAAATTCAACTTCGTCTTATGTCTGAATTGGTTAATAATTCAGGGGAAATTTCTGTGCTCATGGACCGTAGTAGTGTACTAACTAACCTCAAAGTTCACACATAGCACATATTCAGTGAGATTCCTTACATTGTGATAGATTTGACAGTAGACTGAAGAATATATTTCAAGAGTGTTCGCTTTATAGCCGCAGTGGTTGAATGACATTATACATTCGACTAAATTCATTTGAATTAAAAAATACTGCCAGTAGTTGTTTTTCTGTGGATAGTGAAGAGATGCAATAGAAATGAGCCAATGAATCCATATATTTTAATCAGAGACGAAGTGACGAATATCATCAGTAGCAACGAAAATACGAATCTGTTAATTCCCTGAGATGCACAGGGCGTACCACTCAGCTTTATTATTCTGATTTCTGGATAGTTCAGGTTGAATATTTCAAAAAAGTGGTAATTCGAAGTCATAAATGATATCTTAACTCAAAGAATGCATTCATGTCAAAGCTCGAAAGTACTGGGTACTTTCATCAATTCGGTTTTGTTGATGACACCGTGACATGGACACAAATTACTAATTCAATCTTTTATTTGAGAAGAGCAATCGGTCAAAGGTTTGGTAGCTGTGGGCTGACGAATTCTTGTTCATTTCATCATAACTAGTGCATAAGGATTCGCTGTATTTTAGAGATCTCATGTTGAACAAGATGACAAAACACATTCAGTATAAGAAAATAATTGTGAAACATTTATGTGACGAAACTGTCTGCAGTGGCATTCATTGACCTTCTATCTATCCACACCTTTGCTTGACTGAATAGACGTCAGATATCTTCTGGATAATATTAAATTTGCATTACAGTTACAAAGGTTATTTTGAATCCCATTTTATGCATCGGTTACATAATCTCTTCTTGGACGTAATAAAAAAAGATTATTTATTATAAAATATCATTACATCCGCTAGTAATTTTAATTCCAAGCGACGTTTATTAATAATGCGATCAATATTTGTAATAATGTCTGAATTTCAGATCTCGGAAGTAAGTATTGAATTTTTTGACATATTGGGAAAATATTTTGGTCTGCGATGCATTAGGACTTGAAGTTCTATAGTATAAAAATACCTCTGTTCACAGAATATCGAGGGAATGCTACTTGGATGATTGTGATGACGTTTTGATGTATAAAGCCAATTTGAACAATGTGCGAGTGCTATCACTCTTGGCATTCAGTGAAAATTAGAGCTTAATCAAGACTTCCCTCAGTGAGCCCTATCTCGTTGCCAGAATTTTAACGAAATTTGTTCTAAGAGAGGTTCGCTCCCTGAATTTCACCCAAATATATTTATATGCCTGAATGTGTCCCCTGTGTTGAAATTCTCATGCTAAATTAGGTAATTTCATTTCTTTTCTGTCTGAAGGATTATATGGTAAGTGTTTGCCAAATAAAATACAACTTTCTTAGTCCATAAAACATCTACATTAAAACGGTTTATGATATCAGATCAGTGGAGTTTATATAACACCTTAAATAGTCAGCAGCTGAGATGAATATCGATATAAAGAAAAGCACACAGATTATGAAAGATGTTGTTGTCCAGCTATTCGATGTATATAACGGAAAGAGTTGAATTCCTTCCGTAATAGTGAAAACAACTTCGTTTACGCTACGACTACTTCCAAACGTTTTAGTCATTTGCAATACTTCACCCTTATAAGAGACAACCATTCCTATTGTTAGTAGGTTAACTTTAAAAAGTCGTCGTGAAAATGCAAATAATCTTGATTTCAATTGACATGATCGTGTGCTAGCTTCCATATGAATATTCCTGAGAAGCAGTATGTCGTATGATTTCAAATTATTCAGAATTTTCGCTGTGGATTGTATAGTGGTTCTTTTATAAAACGTCCTATGCAAACACCATTTTCAGCTTGTGTTTTGATAAGAGTTACTTGTCGTTGAAGAATAATCATCACCGTCTTATGAAGTTTTCAATTTAACCGCTACCCTGATTATAACCTCACAAGATGATGCTAAACAAATGTGAACTTTGGCAGGAGTGGGTTCACAAATTTGAAGAAACTGGTTGCCATGTGCAAAGAATCCTATGTACAGCATAACTTTGCCTAAATGCAGTGCTATCTCAAGACTGTTTATATAATGAAATCTAATGAGGCTTCCAGTTTTAGTCTTGAGATTTCAGCAAGTATAAGAAACTAATAATCAGCCTTCTGGTTTTCAAAGTCATTTGGCTTTATAAACTAATTCTTCTTTATGGAGTTTGAGAAAGCTGTATAACTTGCTTTAAAGAGAAAGCTGGGAGAAATAATAATATCTAATAATGTCGCTACAATTAAAATGGGGTTGTAAAGTTAACATTTTTATATTTATCTATTTCAAAGCATATGACTTGCTCAGAATAGTTTCCGATGGCTGAATACATGTATGTATTTGCATCTCTCTAGAGAAGTAATACCTGATTTCAGAGGAAAATGATGTCGGTCGCACTGCAGTCAAAGTGTCTGAAGCAGTTTGACTGTGTGCCGATAAGCAACGAACGAGGATATTTTGTGCAGCACAGGATTCCGTCAAAAACTTGACAGGTCAGAAAAGCTTAGCAACGTGAATTAGTTTCAACTGATTTTAGTAGTGAAAGCCAGGAGCGAATAAGCTAATAACGTTATGACTCACTGCACACAACAAAAATATAGAAATTAAAATCTGATACAAGCTGATTCAGAAACATGTATTAACAAATTCCATGCTTTCAGAACTAATGTGTGTGTACGAATAATCGAGTTTCCCTCACACGTTGTAAAATTGAATCAAGTTATGAACATTATTCCACTAACCAAATGTTCATAGTTTGCCTGTTTGATAATAGGTCTGATGGTTTTGATAATCCGGAATTGAGCGTTTTTCTGTTTCAGTTGCAGGTAAGTGAAATCTCCTCCTACTTGTCTTCAAACTACTATTCATAAATATTTGTGATTTTTCGATCCCAGTGAAGACCATTTTTCTGAAGAAAAAGTAATCAGCCAACTATGCTTATTGAACATTTGTAATTTGTCAGTTGAGAAGAAATCAATGAAAAATGAGAAGAACTCATAGTCACCCACCCCCACTGGTATCACTATTGACTAATATATCAGACCTTAGAAAAGTTCACCTCTATTTTGTAGCTTGTTTCCACTACACAAATGATAAGCGTTTTCCAAATTTTCTAGCATTTTCGACTTTTAGTATTTAAAAATATGGGATTCAGGGTGCACATTTTGTCATATTAATGACTCGTGACTGTATGTAACTGCGTTTCTCAGCGAGTGCTACTGAAATGTGAACCTCAAGCCATAGTTTCAGATGCGAAGGCGTTATTCAATAGACCATTTGAATTACGGCAGCCATTTCGTGCTAAAGGCATCATTTTACCTTTAATGCGCCATGGAATTTCCCGTCGTTCGTTTGGACTATAGTTTTTCGCTCATGTGTGTATACATCTTTGACATTTTAAACTATAGTTATCAGGTTATATTACAATGGGAATATAATCACATAATAAGGAAAGCAGGTACACCCACAAATCAAATCTAATTCAAGACGAAATGCGTATCCTGGATTCTATGATAGTGAACAGACTTCCATAATGGATAAGATTTTATTTTGATAAATCACACAGTGTAGTACAGTTATATTAACTGTACTACAGTTAATATCAAAAATTTATCAAAATAAAATCTTATCCATTATGGAATTATACTCTACCACAGTGCCCAAGTTTTATACTTATATCAATAGTGAACAGACTTATTATTAGCTTAGCGAGGTAAACAGGTGCTTTGGCCTGGGATCGAAATCTGGACCACATGCATGACTGGTGACTGTCCTAACACTGTGCCACCAACGCATCCACCACATTACCTCATGTGAAATCCTCAGACGTCGTCAAACCACCTGTTCGAGAAGCATACTCGTAAAAGAGATCAATCGCATCCATTCAATACATCGACAGTAGTGTATAAAGTGAATTAGATTTTCAACTTTTTCTTAAAATCAGAAGAAACGCATCTTGTAGTGATTGAAGTCCTTTGCAAAAGTCTTGAGTGATATGAGGAATCTAGACTTCTTCAGTACAGTTACTGTAGTCAGGGACATATTTAACAAACGTCACTTGCATATGATACCTTCTTTTTAAGTGACAATATTTAGAACTCATTCCATTCTACGATAATTCATAGATTAATATACCTTAAGCTAATTTCCACACAATAAGTTCAATAAAAATGTCCTAGTTGTTGCACCACACTGAACCTACGGAACGTGTTTTGATAAACAGAGTTTCTTGTATTCAACAAACGCTTGATTAAAATTCCGATTTCCCCACTATATTTTTGAATTGCTTGATTTTTGTTTCACTAAAAGACAAACAAAGTAAGTGAATGGATTTACTGCTCCATGGTAGTATGGGCTATATCAAATAATTGTTGTCATTTACATTGTATAACAGATGATAAATATGATGTAACAGTTACTTCTAGTGTGTGGACTCCTGTCTATTGGTCAAGCTTTTATGTTAAAAACGCATCATTTGCAGCTTGTCATGCCTACAAACGACAACTTGAGAAATAATGCACCATCAATCGACGTGAATGCGAGCCTAAAAATATATGTTAGGATATTGCTTGTATTACTTTATCATTCATGCATGCGTATTTTATTCAGATTGTCTTCACAATATGACTACATTTATACGTTACTTGTTGTTCAGATGCCACTAGTAAGTCACTTTATTAATCAACTTGCTTTTTACCGCTAGCTAAATGTTTGCCGAGATAGAATCCTAAAAAATAAATTATCAAAACCAATATTCTCAACCCGTTTGCTCGAAATATTGTTTTAAGCGTGGACAGAGTGACATACTCTGTCATATCAAAATGAATCTTTCAAACACTTCGATTTTTATTGCATAAAAAAGGTGTTCTCAGTAAGTTCATAACCTCTTATAATCAGTTTCTCTTGCTGAAGATATATGGTTTTTTTGACTATCTTGAAAAATGATATGTATCAAATATTTATGCGCAGTGAATTTTTAGCTGATGAACAAATTCAGGTTTCTAAATCAGTTTTTTGTCGAGCCAAAAGCGGTTATACGTGAACTGTTAACATATGTTGACATGGTTGTAACCGAATCAATTAAAATAGGAGATATCTGCTCATCTTCAGTCTTGGAGTAACTTTTATGAACAATGTCAGATGCTTTTCAGAAAACGTCACTTGATATATGATTTATAGTATGAAAAACACTCTCGTGTTCATTTTCTGATTGAATATCTGCGTTCACTGCTTGCTGGCACATCTAAAATGCATTGTATCGTTTCTTCGTCACTATTAGTAGTTTCATTTTCCTATTGAATATATACACTTAATTAATTCCTTTGAAGATGACGTGCCAACTGAATGGAATATTCAATGCTTTCACCAACCTTCGTCTTGAGTAGATTTCTTTCTACTGAAGGAAAGCAATATTTCTCTTGTATTTCGAATTTACCGCAGAAACTTGAATGTTCTCAAAGTATGAGGCTGCTGACTGCATGCCCAACATTCCTCTTTTTCCAATCTTATGACTGGGTAACGAATTCAATGGTAATTTTATCAGCAATCATAAAATGTGAATTATCACTTTGAATGCAGAATTTCGTGAGTTCACTTTCTAATAAAAATATAGTACAAATATGTTTGAAATTCTGCAGAGGGATGTTAGTCATTCTTTTGCAGTTGCATTGCTTAGTCTCACCTGAATAATTTTTACCGTTGTCAAGGTTATCTCGAAAAGTGTAATAGAACTTGGTTGATTTTGCCGGAGAAATAATTCGAAACACAGGTAAAACAGAGGGTATTGTGTAACTGTAAAATATTCAAGTAGTGAATTCAGTGATTTCATTGAAATGGCACCTGTAACTACCTCTAAAACTATGACTTCCACCTCACGAATCTCTCTTCAGCTGCAGAATATGCACACACTTAACCGTTTTACGATATCTAAATAAACATATCAGTCCTTGTAAACTTCACGAAACAATTCCATTCAAATATATGATATCATATAATGCAGACAGCAGTGTCAAGTCAGTGCAGTTAAATAAGGTACATTGAATTTCTGTTGCAAATTATATTTTGAAATGCATCACTTGCATATTGAGTATCAATATTCTAATGCATTACGTTGAATATACTTGAAAGAGTCAGTACACTGATCAGAAATCCGGAGAGCAAACAGAACAAATTCAAATGCCACAACCTATTTGTTATTTTCATATTCTGTTAAATTAAAGAACTCAGTAAGTGCTCTTCTGTGTATTACTCAGTTAACCATTACCAATGTCATTACAAATTTATTGAGTTTACTGTGTATTTCATGTGGTATAAACTATTTCTCAACTTTGGTTTACTAGCCATCACTATGCAAACCTTTTAATTTTATTTATGAGTAGACAATAATTAGCGATACAAAATTTATTTAGCATAAATGGACAAGTATCAAGAAATTGTCATTGAAGTTAAAATTCGCTGAATGTCAGCACACAACGAGAGTATGATTAGAAGTACTTCAAAATTACCCTTATGACTGGATACATGTATCAATATTTTTATTTCATTAGAAACGAAATGAAGTAATTGCTTCATTCCTACCTCACTTTTACTGTCAAACTTTAATGTTCAAATCGCATACTTTTCAAACTGAAATTATAATTTATCCAATTATTAGTGAATTGCCAACGTACGTCTCATTGTTCAATATTGCACATTTCACTGTTATTTCCATTACTTTATTGCTGATATGATCTCTGTATTCACTGTTTGACTAGATGAGTGCATTGATTAATGTTATTGAGGAATCAGTGGGCACAGGGTTCTGTTGACTGCTCTTAACCATCCAATCATATCAATGGGTCAGCGTCAATGGTAGAATCAGTTCTCTTGTGTCGATGTCAGTATCGTCAAAACAACTAAGATCCGCACATGTGAGAAGATATTAAGTATTCATTACTTTATTTTAATATAACCTTATGGCCATAAGGAAAGGCCAAGTGTTTCAATATATCATTCAAACATATAAGAAGTGCTAGTTAGCACGTACACGAGTGATTAATTTGACATTCATGATTTTGTCAGAATTCCTCTTGGTGTAATATGTTGACTGAAGACATTACATTGACAACTTCAATCACTGATGAACTGTAGAAGCCGTCTGCATTTAGTATTCCGTGAAATGACCACTTGTAATGACAGTAGAGCTGAGGATAACCACTGTCACTGTTGGAATTCATTTCCTAACCTTATGTGTATGGATAATGCGTCTCCCTTGAATAAAAATGAGCAGTACGGCAGTGTACTATTACTTTCCATCCCATTCCCGTCTTTTTCTCCGGACTGATTAGTGCTTTGATTTCAGCTGTTTTTATAAAACCAGAGTAGAATTAATTTCCCTAACTTGCAATCAGTTTGCTTTCTGCTTCATTAGTATCTGTTCACTGCTGCACTATATACGACTATACCACCACTAGCGCATAGTTCATGCAGCTACTTTATTTATTCCATAAAATACGTATTATCAAACTGCCTCCAAAGTCTCAGGATGGTCGGGGGTGGGTGCCTTGCTCTGCGGGTTAGCCACCCCTCCGCACACCTCCTGGAATGCTCCCATATGACCGGGCGTCTTACATAGCCTCTCCTGAGGAAGTCCTACTCACTGCCTTCACGTGGCGGAGGTGTTTTTCACCAAAGTGAGAGGGCGAAAGCGGATGCCCGGCGCTCTTCACCGGGTTGACTGCCCATTGGATGACAGTCTAGGGGAGATGGCTAAACTCTGATTCCAAACCTCCAACGACTGGCGTATGAAGCTCACTGGAGCTCACCGGTAGACGTATGGACAAAGGGCTTGTTGGATGTCCTGGATGTCTGTCCCCATTCAAAAAGGCGTATGAACCGAACTTTGGTCACCGGCTGCCAATGGATAGTGGACTCCCTACTCCACTCCTACTGCCTTGTAGGTCACACTTGGTCGTGTAAAGGCTAGAGCTGCACTCTCAAACAAAAGGCCGAGCGATTCTGGGGACATCACTCGTACCAAATTCCCATGAAACTTCATGAACTCCCAGTACAGTCAAGGCTGATATGGAGTGCCTGAGGCTACAAACCGTCTACGGAATCCGTCTGTGGAACAAGAATTGGATAACCCTGTCGCGAAACCTTACATCAGATCGCCGCGCCTGGGCAGCGATGATTCGAGATGTTCATGAAGCCGGCTCATCCTCCCGTAGGAGATAGCCGTAGTAAATTAATATTATTATTATTATCAAACTTAACGAGTTTCTTTCATTATGCTGATATATCAATTTACCCTACGTCAGATATATTTTCCAAACAATTTATGTCGAGTCATTTGAACTAACGGCTATTCTCAATGGGATTCTCCTCGAAAAATAGATAGGAATTTGAAAACGTTTTCATTGAATTATATCCTGGAGTGCAATTGCTTACACGTGGTGCAATGGAGGCGGAATATCTGAGAAATTAGGAATGTTTCCAAAATACCTGTGATTATGATCAACTCAGGAACCACTAATTACAACGTAGTTCTAAATGACTCGTACCTTACCCCAAACATGTTAATTCAACCAAGATACAACAAAATCTTGCTATGCTATCTGAGTTCTTATATGCATGTCAGTTAGATAAAGCAGAAACATCCACTTTACTAATGAATCGGGCAAAAATTAAAAGTGATTGGATGTTTTATATTTTTTCTTATATGACTAATAGTAGGCGTAAGTTTTCTTACATATTTTGATTGCTTGAGCTTTGAAATATAATACTATTGTGGACGATTGAATGTTTCGAGGACAAACACAGATGACAGAATCAATTTCACAAGTCGGAATGTTAATTTTATAGTATTTATGAGACATGGTAATTCATACTTAAGTTGTCCTTCTCGATATCCTGAAGTATTCACAGTTGGCTTCAGAGAAATACACAAGTGTAAACCTTAATCTTCGATGGAAAACAAATTTTTATTTTGTTTTCTTTTGATCGTATATTGGAAGACAGCTGATTAGCTCTGAGAAACGCTCACCTGATTTCTTTTTATTTTAAACTGAGAAACTTTGAAATAATGCACGACTGGATAATCCACTGGAAGTTCACTGCAAGTAGAGCGATAGTTATTATAGACTTAATCAAGAAATATAACTGTGATTATGATGGTGAGAAAGGCACTCATTTTCCATGTGGTACTTCTGTGTAAACATGGAATAATTTCAATCCAGATAATAATTCTTGGTTTAAAAATGTGTGTGTGTGCAGTTGAATTCCCCTCACATCATGCGATCAAAATAATTTTGAAAAGTCTTCACAATTAGCACAAATAGCAACCATTCAACTGTTCACTTCTAAAGATGTGCACTTACGACGACTGGATGGATTTGCAATGAGAAATGCTTCAAGGCCGTTTTCAGATAGTGGAAACGAGTCTCCTGTTGAAAATTACACCAACTACTTTAGTCCTAAGGAAATAAGGCTTGTTTTCTGCAATGATTAAACTCAGTATAATACTAAGAAGTGTATTAACTCTGCAAAATTAGAAGTTTATTTTGCGCAAAAGATTTCCAATAGTTGAATTAGGCGTATAATTTTAAATATTTAAATTGGCCTTTCTCCTGAAGAAAGCATGTTTCTATACCCCAGTTTCGATTTCACCGTCACGAGTTTCCCTAGACCCACTGGAAATTAGTAAACAGAGAATATAAATGAAAATAGTTAATTTTATGTCCATACTAAATTGAATATTCAGCTTATATATCACACTTTTATGAAGGTGCATATATACATATATTTGCTTTTACAGTTGAATAAAACACAGGGGAGATAAGTGAGTTGCAATACAAGTGAGTCGTTTATTTGAGAGTAAAAATTACGCAATTAAACTTGAGTTCACAATGTGAATTGAAATCAACACATTTAGAATCGACTCCTTCAGAATTCATAATACCACTGCAACTAACTCATATGTGTATTTCTTTTGATTTTAGCTGATGCCATAATCAGGTTTCACGCCAAATCTGTTACCTGGAATCGTAAACTTTATCTGTGAATTTAAATATATCATGTGCTGTGATAATTCTCACTAATTATCCAATTTATTAAGAATCGCTTGTTCTGTAACAAATATATTATTCGTGATTTTTAAGTCTTTCATATGAACTCATACGAAGAATTTGTGGCAATTTTTCTTATCCAATAACTGAAGCTGAACTAAGGTGGGGTTATGTACCTACGAATGAGCCAAGAATGAGCTGCAGAAAATGGTGATCGACGCTCATGATTACTGATCACCTGGAGTTTTCTTAGGACAATTTATAAAGTCATACGAATGAATTATTATATCCTTAAAATATCCAAGGATAAATTTAAAGAATGAGACAGAATTTATGTGTAGGTCTGTTAGTGAGTT
The DNA here is from genome assembly GCA_944472155.2 of Trichobilharzia szidati. NCBI lineage: Eukaryota > Metazoa > Platyhelminthes > Trematoda > Strigeidida > Schistosomatidae > Trichobilharzia > Trichobilharzia szidati. The sequence continues at coordinate 17,195,678 of OX235277.1, read as the reverse complement.
ACTAATGGAAGGAATACTGGAAGGCGAACTCGAAAAATGCTCATTTGAACAATTGAAGTAATAAATGATGGATCCTGAGGAATTTGTACATACAAACATAGAGTCTAGTCTAAATAACGTGAGATAATGCAGAATCTATGAATTCATAAACTCCAGAGAATTTAAGGTTAGCAAAAGTATCTGTTTTAGGCGAATCGCTATGTCTTCTGCCGTTTGCAGTATTCAATACGTAGATGACATGGGCTGTTTATTCGTAGCCCAATTGGCGACAGTTTCTGACACATGACTAAAAGTATTTCGTCTAAATTCACATATCACGTCATATTATACAATAAGCTTGCATTCGAATATGTTGCAGATGTTTGGTAGATACTTTGCATTCAAAAAATTCTATAACATGTTAAGCAGTAGTTAAGCGCGCTGAACATAAGTACAGACACTACAAGAATGCTTAATTTGAAAATAGGCCAAACTAATCACACATGAACACAATATTTTACAACCGTCAGAATACTCACCATAGACTGTGATGTAGTTCACTAGATAGAAACTTAATCAGTGAATTCCACAATGTCTAATTATGTTTAGGTCACTTGTAAAAATTACATTTGTAAAATCTCAGTTAATTTGAAATGATTCATTCCAACGTTTCATTTGGCAGCTGGTCCAAACTTATTCAGGGAAATAAAACGAAATTAATGAAACAGAAGTTTATAAAGTAAAGGAACAACTGTTGTATTTTGAAACTTTGTTCAATCATGTGTCATGAAACAGGCATCAACATGTATTATAAACAAAATTGTATGAACTGTGATCAATATTTGACCTCAGACATTCAAAATTAGTCTACTCTTGTTAAAATATGTATGTGTGTGTATTCAGTATACAGCGGTGTGTGTATGTGTGTATGGGTGAACAGTCATAAACCAGTTGTTAGAAAATCGGGAATTTGATCAAGTATGACTAATTGTTGACACATATCCAATTTTTATTTATTAGTCAGAATTTGCCATGCATCAGCTAACATCACAACTTCACGTCTGTTCAAACTGTTGGGATTCACGTTAATGTACGTTAATGCTATTTTTGTGCGAAGATGCTTACTTTCCACAAGATTTCAAATAAGGATGTCAGAAACTATCAAGTTTTCCAAAGAGGTTGAATACGATGAGAATCAGTTGGCGTTCCTGGACTGTTCAGTAAATAGAAAACTAGATAGAAAATTTAAAATAAACATATTCCGAAAGCCGACAAATTCGGATAGATACCTACTATTCAGCTCACCCATTTACCACCAAAATAACTGTGGACAACAATCTGATTAATAGAACCAAACGTCTAGTTACTGAGAAGGAACATATTAGCAAAGAAATAAAATTGGTTCAGTCCACCCTTGAATCAAATAATCATCCAAAAGCCTTCATAAAGAGATATTTCAAATGTGAAGATAAGGATGAATCGAAACCTGCTGCTAAGAAGTGGGTTAGTACAGCGGTGATTCCTTACCGCAAAGAAACATCTGATGAAATAAAGCGAATCCTTAACGATCATAACATAAGAGTGTATTTTCATGCATCAAACACCTCCCGCTCATCACTGGTGAAGGTTAAGGATAAAATAAAAAAGGAAAACCAGCAGAATTGCGTATACCAGATCAACTGTGGGGATTGTAACGCCGTATATGTAGAAGAAACTTCCAGACAGGTGAATATAAGAGTGAAAGAGCATAAAGAATGTCTAAAGGTGGTTCCAAAGACCTCTGCAGACTTGAAGAAGCTAGAAAACAACTCAGCGATTGCACTGCATTCGATAGAAACGGGACATAAACTCGACCTTGATAGGACTGAGGTTCTACAGAAGGGTTTTTGTTCATACAAATAAAGACTGACTGCAAAGCCCTGCATATATGGGTGAATCCCAACAGTTTGAACAGACGTGAAGTTGTGATGTTAGCTGATGCATGGCAAATTCTGACTAATAAATAAAAATTGGATATGTGTCAACAATTAGTCATACTTGATCAAATTCCCGATTTTCTAACAACTGGTTTATGACTGTTCACCCATACACACATACACACACCGCTGTATACTGAATACACACACATACATATTTTAACAAGAGTAGACTAATTTTGAATGTCTGAGGTCAAATATTGATCACAGTTCATACAATTTTGTTTATAATACATGTCGATGCCTGTTTCATGACTTATGATTTGACAAAGTTTCAAAAAACAAGAGATGTCCCTTTTACATATAAACCTCTGTTATGTTAATTTCGATTAATTTCCCTGAAGAAGTTCAGACCAGATTGCCGAACGAAACGTTGGAATGAATCATTTCAATTTCGCTGAGAAATATTTCAAATATAATTTTTACAAATAACTTATTTAAGTGGCAAAAGTACAGTGAGAGCAAACGGTAATACGACATATGAACACACAAGTGCATTTATTTGCGTCAACTACGCACGTAAAATTGCATCGATCAAACCATGTGTTTAGTCGGTGCAAAAAAAGCTTTCTGTAATCAACATGTTAGCGAAATTTTCCCACGGTAGCGAGTGTCATTTCAAAATTTCAAATTATGAATTCATTACAGGATTTCATCGCAAGCAGACATTGGTTAGAGAACCATTGGAAAACCTGGGAGTACTGGACGGGTGTTTCGTCTTAGTTTGTGACTCTTCGACAGTACGCAACCACCGGGGCTCGATGATGACTTCCTGCAACTAATCAAATCTCTACAAACCAACACTTCATTCTCAGTGACATGCTCACTGGAAACTTGTCCTATCCAGGTAGTTACCTGGGGGTTCTAGTGAGAAGTCGCGACCATAAGGGGGCAGCAGGTCGGTTGTGAGAACAAATAATCACTGAAGATATTGGCTAGTGGTCGCGCTATGCCAGGAATGGGCAGATGTTGGAAATCATGGGCCATTGAATCGGGTGTCAGTGTCTCAATGGTATACGAGCTCGCCGTGTAACCAGAATGTCCTTGGTTCGAACCCCAGTGGTCGCGTAATGCTGAAGAGTCCCACCACTCCTAGGTTTTCTATTAGTTCTTCTCCAGAAAAGCTGAAACTAACATCGAAAAGTCTCAAAACTGATCATTGTTACCTGTGCCTTCAGGTTTATTTCGAAGATTCAATACATCTTTTACCGAACTCTAAAAGTGAAATATTCAAGCTACACAACCTATTCCTACAGTGACGGAATCTAAAATATAATCAATAATGAACACACAATACTCTTTTGAATGAATTTTGCATCAGGTTCTAAACTTATACAGCCATAATGATCAAAGATATATTGTCATTAACGGCACTAAATTCCACAAAATCAATAATATCTACAAGTGCAAATTCTAGGACATTATTAAGATTTGATATGCAAGAATATAATATCAAAGTGAAAAACAAGATATGTAAACGGAAGTAGCTACATAATTATAAATTTTTGGACTTTAAAGCATCCAAGAGTAGCACTGATGGCTGGAACTGTGTGCCTTGGGAATCGCACTGGCCTTTGCTGTTTAGAAGCTGAGAGACGATGACCATTCAATGTTAACTTTGTGGCCTATTTCCACGAGTTAGTCCAATATAGAATCCTTGACGATTTTCACAACACATCTAACTACGGTGGTAGATGCTTCCAAGTATGTAACTTAGGTTCGTAAAGCAATAGTCAATATGACTGGCTCATTGTGAGTCATTTAACCGAAAGATATCATAAAAGGTGTCTAAAACACATAGTTCATCTTTCAGTTCCACAATCATAGCCGGGCATTTAGAAATTATAGCCTGCAGCTTCTCAGCTTAAAATAGTTTTGGAGCGATTTATTCAAATTTTCGGTTACTATTTCACTTGAATAATACATTTTGGAATAAAGTAATATGTGAAAGATGCTTTTTACTAAAAGATAAGCAAGAATAAATCCGCTCTAATTTCTTAGCTAACGTTTCAGCGACGCACACTTTTGGTTAGTTGATATCACTCATTTTGTCGTATAGAACAACACGTTTGTCTTCTATCGGACATTCTCAATCAAAGCTTCGACCATACATATTACGATCTTGAAGAAATTTCTTTTACATCGGGGCAAAGCTGTACGTTGACCGGTCCAAGCATTTTTCTTATGAAAATTACTTCTGATGCCATGGTCATTGCCCTTCTGAAAATATGACGCATGTAGAAGAAATTCGGCTTTTGAGATTCTTCTTCACACGTTAAACTGAGGGCTTAACGTAATTCATTCAATACGGAATCCTCATCATACGGCTTAACTACTTTTATCTGCTGAGTATTCAGTACTATTTTCGATATGGTGATAATCAGTCTCGAAATAGTAAAATTCTGGAAAACTGTTCATCCTATATGGAGTTATCGTCCATAAATATAATTTGATTTCAACGAAAGTCGATCTTAAATTTCAGTGAACAAAAAGCAAATGATCTACCTCTAGATATATTATTAGAGACGCTCTCCTCAAAAGATGTCAACTAGATAGAATGCTGTGAAGTTCCGTACACATACTTCCAGTATGAAGACGATAATCACGGTAATGTCCATCATCAGGCGTGTTTATACACAGAAGCAAACGTAATGCATCCATCAAACCAACGAATCCATCAAAGTTGCAGTAGCGAAATGCATGATGACTAAACCAACACACACTTTCTGCCACTTCAAGTCTTTTATTATGTGAAGTTTTACATTTCAATGTAGGCTGATTGGCAGAAATACTGAATGTCCTTCTACTCTTCTCAATTTTGAGTTCTAATCTCCAGAATCCAGCCAGTGGATTCATGTTGCATTTAGACGTGCTAGAAAACCTAAATGGGTGATATACACAGCATTTACAGTTGTTGCATATAGTGCAATAGTAGAATGGGATGACCTTCTAGTAATCCTTCCAGAGATATTTACACAACACGTTTTTAGGTAAAAATAAGAAATTTGAAGGATAAATAAACAAATGGTGAGAATTGATGCCTGACGATGTCGGCATTTCAGAACAGATAAATGCGTTGTTTCGTTGAGTGCTATCATTAGAAAGCAGGCTGAACTCAAAAGTCATTTAGACTAACATAATTCCGTCAGTTTCAATGAACGCTTTCTATTTCGAAATGAGTTAATCAATGTGGTTAGAAATTGATGAACAGAAAACAAACGTCTTTTATATGAGTCAAATTCTACTTTTACATGAAAAAGTGAAATAGCTTTACTGTCTAGCAGTTCACTTTGGAAAGATAGAGGCTTAATTTATTTACTGTAAAATCAAACAGGCTAATCTATATTCTCTTCCTCAAGTTGATATGCACGCCAACTGTTACGTGACGAATAGGTGAAGACTACACAGTCAATCTCCGTTTATGCGAATGAACTAAAGTGAAATTATTTTTGCATTTATTGTTCAGGTGATCACGTATATAAGTTTCGTGCTCATTGGAACTGTTCAACGAAAACCGATACAAAACTCTACCCATGCGTTGTCTACTGAATACCTGATGTACTTGATGACAACATAGATCTCACTGCAATGATGAAATGCTTGAGACCATGTCATCAAAGCAGAATCATTTCATCAGAGTGGTAATTTCATATCTGTGTACTAGTTTCATCTACCAATGTACGTACAAGCATTTTCCTTAAGGTGTCTACGAGTTCGGTGGCGCGGGAACTCAGAGTATAGATGTTTGTCACTTCATGTAAATGGGTCACTGTTGGTGAAATCATGCAAAGAGATTCCTTTTCAATCTATTGAGTGGTGTATAGCATGCAAATCTACGAGATATATCACAATTACACAATCTCCAATCACGTGTAGGATGACAGCGCTAATAATGGATATATTTATGGCTATACATTTAACTACTCACAATAGAAAAAGTAGTGCATGAATGATTTGCAAGCTTGTTTTTCCTGCCTACATTGTGATTCATGAAATTGTTTACAAGAATCTGTGCATTCTTCTAGGATAATCGGTTTCCCTCAATAATGAAAATCACGTTGACCCACTCAGGAATGACTTCACCGATTATTTGAAATCAGTTGCAGAATTTCTGATCTTCCTTATCAAGCTGTCGAAAGTTTACCTAATCTCCTAATAGGCACTTATTCAAATGTGTTTATTGACCTTTTAATTATTTTGTCTGTCTATACAACTACAGATAAATAGCTACTATTTTAATTGTGTTGATCGGACGTACTCGTCACATGGTGTTATTGAGGATATTCTGATGACGAAAACGAGCGTGTACTGTTCACAAGAGATTGAATTGTACTGCGATATATTTCTACACAGGATAATGTGGACTAGATAAACACAAATTATTCGAAGATACTTTGGTATTTCACTGCTGGAGTTGTTGAAATGCGTGATGACTCACACGATTACGTGTGAATTCCTTCATTCTTTGTTTTCAGCAGCATTTGGATTCATTGCAAAGTGGATTTAATCAAAAGCCAACATCATTTAAGGATCATTGAAAGTCAGTGAAGTTCATTCTGTCGAGGTGAAGTGAAAACTACTCTTAGGTAAATGTGAGATTAGTTTGATATCACAGATCAACCGAGTTAAGACTAACGGGACATCGGATTCACCTGGAAGTCGCTGAATAGTCTACTAGATTGACCTCGTGTCGCCCACGTCCTATGGCCGATCCCTAATACGAATAAAGGATCGCACTGTTGAACAGAAGTGAGCCAGCAAGAAGCAGACGCCAAGTAGTTCTACGACACGAATGATCTCTACCTGGTGTTACTCAGTGATGAAATCACTATGAGAATATTGAATCTCTTCCGAAGAAATATAAAACTAGAAATTTTGAACAAAACAGTAACCGAATTATGTGCTTTAAGTGAATACTAACCACTAACACCATTACTGACAAAAGACAAAATGTGGAAAAATCTTCCTTTCTTCTTCGAAAGATTGATAGTCCATTGAGGAGATTTTCTCACGTATTTCTCGAAAGTCCGTAAGTCGTGATTAAGGAATTATAACAGAATCTGTATTCATTAAGGCCACACCGGATACATGTCACAAGTGTGACTCAGTACAACTGTCAACCATCTGTAATATTATTCTGAATACAAAACATGAATGAACAAACAACGAACTGTATATATTTGAGTACAAACCATAAATGTGTGAACAAAACAATTCCAACAGTGGTGTGAACACGGGCATTAATATTTTGCTCGAAATATTACCAATAAAAAACTTACCATTGTGTGCAAACTACTAAAATATAATTTTACTTAATTTGATCTATTCCACAATGCTCAAAAAATGTTTACTTACATCAATTAAGGTAAAAATTTACAAACAACAGCGTTCATATTATTTCTCAATCCCATCTAGTGAATATGTCTAATGTCACGTAAATATGTGTTACAATGTTGGAATTTCGACCATTAGTCTGCAGACCGTTGAACTCGTTGTTATTTCAGGGAAAAGCAATAGAATAGTCAAACAAACAAACCAGTCCATTCTTGTGTTCTGCGTGAAAACAAGGCAAGGTGTAGCATTTCTCACTCGTCTCAAATTGCCATACGGCGGAAATTTTTCGAATTATTTTGCAGCAGACATTTCCTTGTTTCAAGGCAATAAAGTATGGCTATTCGAGGTAAGACTGCTCACAAAATGCTAAACACTTATTTCTGTTTTGCTGATGAGATTCCATTGTTTTCAGAGTAAGAGAAATGTTGGACAACAAGCTTCCTTGATATTGAGAAAGTTCGCTCATGAATCGGTTCAAAGCGATGAACAAGTGCATCTGCTTGTTGAGAGAAAACCGTTGGTGTGATAGCGTACTCAATGATGGAGGTAGAGATGAAATCTTTGATTAAATAAATGATTCACTCACGTGTATCTAAGTTTGTATTGAAGGACGCCAACTTGCTATTCACTGAATTCAAAAAAGATCTATAATCAAATAGTTGAAAATTATAGAGACTTGCATATGATGACTGAAAAGTAATCGTAAGGAGAACGTCGGAACACTTATATTTGCGAATTTCCCAGATTAAACCTGTACTTTCTTATAATACGGGTCTTCTACTCTTCAAGTGCTATAAACTCTTTGTTTCAGAGACGAAGATATTATGATTACAGTTATCTGAAGAGTGGATATTGTGGATCACTCTGAAAGTCTTTGAAGCTGTCCCTGAAGTGATGGTTATTTATACAAAGACGATTAACGTTTTTGCCTCAAGGAGCATATGAGAGGTCGCGCGAGAACCACCTACAACATTTCGTGTGAAGCTGTCACAGAGACTTCTTGAAGGAACTTTGCTGAGTCGCTGATTTCAGCGTTTGACAGACAAGCATAAGAGGTTTCAAGTTGTGTGTGTACGAATTCGATCAAGGACTGATGCTGGTTAGATAATCATAAAAGTCCAAGGAGTACCAGTTACCTGTCTTAACTTACAGAGGTTCGAGCCCAGGATCTTCCGGCTACAAGCCAAGCTCCCATACCATCCACCCACTGGTACCTTAATAAATATCTGATGAATTCCTACTGCAACCAATTCGTGATTTTAGCACGATCACAGCTTTATTTTTAGAATTGCTGATATATTCTCTGCGAATATAGTTAGTGAAAATACCTCTACCTGAGTACAGGAAATAGTAAGCGAAAATCACGAAGTGGTTATTCATAACAGGGTATCACTAGTGGTTATGCAATTTCAAGAAAATTAAAAAATGAGACAATCGATCAAATAATTAGAGAAGCAGGTGTCAGCAGTACGAACAAGAAATTAGCAAACCGTCAAATACTTTGCCTGTGGAAAATACCCATCAGAGAGACACAGGAGTTATAATCGACATTTTAAAACTTCTTTTTCTCGTATTCATTCGGGATAAATATTACTGATGGAAATATGAACTGTGCATAAAATAACATGAGTTGGTGGATAAGACAGCGATTGTTTTATTGACACACCAGAAGATATCCAACTGACAGACAACTAACTGTGCTCGACAGCTCAATAAAAAGGCAGTGCTATTTGTCCCTTAATCAGATAAGCAGTGCTACGATGGACTTGTAAGAGTTAGGCTTGGCTTAACTTAGACCTAAAATAACCACTCTTACAAAACTTCTTCACCGCTTACGACCTTAATCGTACTCTGCCTAACGTGCAAGTACTAACCAACGGAATCAAGGTTAAAAGACTTGAGATGGCAAGTGTGACTGGAACAGAATGGTATTTACACAAAAGAGATATGGAATTTTATAAGAAATAAGAGGTTACACACTTATCTGAAGTCGACTCTGGTAGGCTCGGAGAGTGCGCTGGATGAAAGCACAACGAGAGAGCGAACCAAGAACGTACAAGAGTTTCACGAATCGAAAGACGAAGTAATGCTAAAGGTCAGGTGAGTCCGTTCAAACAAAAGTTCGAAGGTTCACTGTACACTGCAAACTGATGCATATATATGGAGGAAGTGGAAATTATTTAAATTATATGCAAATATCTAGAACACGGGTTTCACGTCTCAGCCATTTTCGGTCACCGTGAAGTTACCTGAAATATAAGTTGTTTTTTTTTCCTTCACGTTCCCCAGTGGAACATAGGGCTTCAAGCTAATGGCTTGAAGTTTCTGTAGCAGTGTTTATTTTACAGGATGGGGTTGCTAGCCTCATGCCCAACCTTTCCTCTTCACCAGCATTATTTCTGGCTCAACGAGGTAAAGGAGTGCGTCGGCCGGGGATCGAACCCCGGACCATGTGCATGGTCGGCGAGCGTCCTAACCGCTGTACCACCGACGCACACCTGAAATATAAGTAGTACATTTTAATTCATTCGTTCGGATTTAAAGTAGCTGTCATCAATTTGAATAATTGTACAATACGTATAAGATCTAAGAAGTACATCAGTCAAGCAACATGTAACAAGTGATCATTATATCATCCAAATAAAAATAATGAAAGTCAATATCTTTCAAATGATTTTTTTTATTGAACCTCATTCCTTTTATTGGAAATCTCTTCTCCTTCATGAAACTTGCAATCTGTTGAATTCCCCATGTCATGCTCTCATAATTTCTCCTACATGTTTGCTGTTCATATAAATATTCTCTTTGAAATCGACAGGTATTATCTGAAAAAAGATTCATATCAAGTATCTGTGGATTACAATTTTAAAGTGTACCTTTAAACGCTAGAAGTAAATTACTGAAATGTATATACGTCTAACCTGCATCCATTACAGAGCATGTTTCAACACAAACTTGAAACTATGAATTGCTTTAAATGCCACGCTAGTTTCAGAGCAAGTTGTTGATAATCCAATAGTTCCTAAAACAAGTACAACTTCGATAGGGAAAGAAAGACCACATTTGCAATATAAACTGATATCATTCTGCTTCGCAGGTTCTCATCAGCTGCAAACTAACTGAAGTCACAATGGTTGAAAATAATAGCATTCCATACTTCAATGCAAAACGTTGCTTGATTTTGTATTTGTGGTTGACTTATGAAAGTCGAATGACTACTACCTATTATTATATTATTGTTCCCTAGGGTTCCTAGTGGAACATAGGGCTTCAACTGCACGCCTCCACTTGCTTCTGTCTTCTGCTGTACTTTTCACTTGCGTCCATGTTATTCCATACTGTTTCATCTCCTCCTCACACGATCTCCTCCATGTAACCCTTGAACGTCCCACTCGCCGCTTCCCTTTCGGGATCCACTCGAGGGCCTGACGCGCGATGTCACTCAACGGCCTCCTCAGCGAGTGTCCAATCCATCTCCACTTCCTCCTGCATATTTTTTGGGCGATTGGTTCCTGTTTCGCTTGTTCCCATAGTTTTTTGTTGGTGATTCTTTCCGGCCATCTAATCTTCAGTATGGAGCGAAGACAGTTGTTGATAAAGGTCTGCAACAGGCTGTTGCAAATATTCTTTGTGACCCGCCAAGTTTCTGATCCATCCGTATAGAAGAACTGACTTGACGTTTGTATTGAAAATCCGGATTATTTTGTTGTTGATGTTGAGTGACGAAAATTTCCAGATTGGTTTCAGGTTGATGAATGTGTTTCTCGCCTTCCTGATTCTCGATTTGACATCCTCGTTCGTTCCTCCTGTAGTTGAGACAATGCTCCCTAGATAAGTGAATGAAGTATCCTCTTTCAAATCCCTCCCGTTGATGGTGATTGGCGCTGGATGTTGGTGTTGTTGTTGTTGTTGTTGGTTGGTTGGTTATTTTCAAAACCTCCGTCTTGTCTATGTTCACCTATAGTCCTGTCTTCACCGGCTGCTTCTTCGACCAGTTTGTCGGTTTTTGCTTGTAAGTCTTCGATTTCGTGTGACATCAAACATAAATCCCCCGCGAAATCCAGGTCTTCTAGGTTCTTCACGTCGGTCCAGGATATCCCTGTCTCCTAGTTTCCTACTGTCTGACACATAATCCAGTCCACCCCAATTAGGGATATCATTGGTGATAATAAGCACCCTTGTCTGACTCCTGTGTTTACTCCAAACGTTTCGCTGAGTTTTCCGTTGTGGATCACTTGACATGTGCCGTTGTCGTACAGCTGTTGAATAAGGTTGATGAATATTTGGGGTACGCCGTAGTACTCGAGTAGTTTCCAAATTACTTCGCGGTCAACGCTGTCGAAGGCCTTCTCCATTGCCTCTCCATGCTTTGTTCGATGATAATGCGTAGAGTTGCAATTTGGTCAGAACATGATTTGCCTTTCCTGAATCCAGCTTGTTCTGGTCAGAGTTCTGTATCCAGTGCGTCCTTTATTCTCTCCAGGATGATGCGACTCAGGATTTTACTTGGCGTAGACAGGAGCATGATTCCTCGCCAGTTCTTGCAGAGTCCCAGGTCTCCCTTCTTTGGTAGTTTCACTAGGTAACCTTTCCTCCAGTCAGTAGGCACCTTTCCCTCTTTCCAGATCTTTTGCAATAATGGAGTCAACATATCTGCTGTCGTTTCTGGGTCCGCTTTCAGTGCTTCAGGGGGTATTCCATCTGGTCCAGCTGCTTTTCCAGCTTTCAGAAGCTTGATTGCATTCATGACTTCAGTTTTCGTTGGAGGATTGGTGTCAACTTGCAGTTGTGTACGTGCTGTTGTAGGTATTACTGGACGGGTTGTAGGTGGTGGTCGATTCAAGAGTCCTTTGAAGTGATCCACCCATTGTTTAATCTGTCTTTCTTCTTTGGTAATTGGGTTCCCTTGGCTGTCTTTTATAGGTTTCACTTGTGTTGATCTCTTCCCCGATAGAGACTTGGTTATCTGATATAGTGTCCTCAGGTCCCTTTTGCCTGCTGCCTTCTCAGCTTCAGTAGCCAGGTTGTCGTAGAATTGTCTTTTGTCCTTCCTGGCACTCTTCTTCACTTCTTTGTCCAGTGTTGTGTAAGTTGAGTTCAGCGTCTCTTTCTCTTGTCCATCTTTGCATTGAATCATTTCTCTTTCACCATTCTCCTCTCCTCTATTAGTTTTCAAGTGTCTGTTGAGAGCCATTCCTTGTCTTGTTTCTTCTTTCTTCCTAAAACTGTTGAACACGTTTCGTTGAAAATCACCTTCAGAGAGTTCCAATGGTCTTCCACGGATGATTCCTCAGTGGTGCCACGTAGTGTTTCCTGCTTTGCTCTGACAGTTGCAGTGAAAGTGTCCTTTGTGGTGATGTCCTTCAGTTTTTGGGTGTTGAACTTGCATTGTGGCCTATCCCCAGCTATCCTCGAGGCTTTCAGCTTCACCTTGAAAGTTCCTTGTACTAGATAGTGGTCTGAACCCACATCTGCTCCTCTCCTCGATCTTGTGTCCAGTAGACTCCGTCTCCACTTCCTTGAGGTTGAAATGAAGTCTATCTGGTTTTTGGTGTGTCCATCTGGTGAAATCCATGTTGCCTTGTGTATATCCTTGTGTTTGAACACACTGCCACCAATCACCAAATCATTGAAGGCGCAGAAGTCTGAGAAGAGTTCACCATTTTCGTTCATTTCACCGAGGGCCTCACGACCCAAGGTGAGTTCTCTTCCTGTATTGTCTCCTGCCAGTTTCGCATTTATGTCGCCCATCAGGATTTTGATATCGCTCTTTGGGACGTTGTCCATTACTGTTTGTAGTTGACTGTAGAAATCCTCCTTCTTCTCTTGTTCTGAGACGTTTGTAGGCGCGTAGCATTGAATGATCGTAACCTTTTTTCCTTTTGAGTTGAACCTGGCTGTCATTATCCTGGAGGAGATTGGTTCCCACTGCATGAGAGCTTTGGCTGCTGTTGGTGACATCATGATGGCTACTCCCTCGGTGTGCTCGTGCTCGTCCTCTGGGTGACCGGAGTAGATTATTGTCTCTCCAGTTGGTAGTTGGCTCCTTCCACATCCGTTCCATCTGCTCTCGCAGATTCCCAACACTTCTATTTTATATCTCCTCATTTCTGCGGCTACCTGAGCAGCTTTTCCAGTTTCGTACATTGTACGAACATTCCACGTCCCCATCCTTATTTTCGCTTTCATCGAAAGAAGGCACATCGGCTGACTGGCTTCCCGAAGGCTTTCACCAGCCCGCGTCATTTCACTTCCCCGATTCCGGCGAAAAATAAGGTCACTATTTGTAATTATAGAATTTTGAATATATTTGTGCGTTGAAGTTTTAGTAGCAATTTGGTTAAGTTTGGGGGTGGAGTTGCTAGCACCACACCCCAACCCTCCCTCTTTATCCGGGCTTGGGACCGGCTAGAATACTAGTGACCTAGTAATCTAGGCGAGGTTAATGACTACTACCTAACTCAGAATTAATCTGCATTTTTTGAATTTGTGCCATCTCCATTTCATTAATTTCCCATTCATCATATTTTCACAACTCTCTAACTATCTGAATTACCTGTTTGCTACAGGTTCGTTTATTCACATTACAACGAAAAAGCAAAATGAAAATGAAAAAAGGGAACCCACGAAAAGATTTTTCTTTTATTCCTTATTACGAATAAGTGGCTTTGGAAAACCGGTATTCCATGGTATCCGGCACTGATGCTACCAAATGTATACATGCTGACAATTGATCTCTGCACTAGTTTTCTCTCTCTCGCATACAGTGAAAAGAACATATAATTTATCAGGAATGTTGGTATAACCTAGTGAGGATGAATAAAATTAAAAATTAATGACCAGTACGGTTTTTAAGGGCATTTCTGATCAGATTTAAACCAGAGTTAGACAGAAAATTAGATTTCGCAGAGTATTGACCGTTATTTTATCCTCCTACTCCTTACTAAGAAAGTTTAATATACAGTTTTAGCGAAGACAGTTTTCTTTTCGAGGAAGCCATTACCAGGCTGTATATTCATGCAATTATCGTAAACTGGTGGGAAGGGCCAAGTTTGTAACATGACAAACAGGGATTGAAAAATTTGAAACATCAGAAATTTGAAGCGAGTTTGGATACTAATCCTGACACAATGATAACTATTGAGACAACTGACTGTTAGCTATGGTGGAGCCAAGGGCTGAAATTGTTTCTTATCAATATGTACGGTGCGCTTGAACTGTTGGATAGCAAGCACCTCTGCTATGCCCAGATGTCATGATCTCGTTGACTTTTAGAGATTTAGTGGGATTTTTGCATGACTGTGAAGGACCTTCAAGTGTAGCTGAGTACACCACGGTTGTTTTCTCCAACGCCTGAATAATCTTGAAAAACGTCTACTGACAAATTGGATAACTGATTTACAAATTATGAAATGGTTAAATTCAACAGCTTCTAGGAAAACCAATATTGGATGTGGACGGTAGCTTAGGCAGTCTTGAATAAAAAGACAAATGTTGATGCACTGAGTAGTTGCTGAGCTAAAATTAAAGGAATTCTACGAGGCAGATTTTCACCTCACCTTCAGTTACCACTAATTACAAAAGAATGTTGATCAAGTTTATTCACGGTCATCCTACTTTTTTTTAATAATAATAATAATTTGCTTTATTCCAAAACAGTTTATGTGATACAGAATGGCATTCTCAGCATTTTTACTACAGTATTGCATCCATTTAGTACATTATCAATAAATAGAATTCTACATAGATTGAGGAAACCACAGTTCATTATTACAACAATACATTGGCATGTCAGTAGCAAAGGTAAAGCTGAAACAGTGTTTGAAGGTGTTAGAAAAGTGGGAGCTGTCTCATTAACTGGCGTAAGCGAGAGAAAGAGACAAAGCAGCACATAACAGAAAAAGAAGAGAGAGAAAAGGAAAAGAACGAAAATGTTGTACCTATCGTTGATGTGAGTTAGAAAGACGAGATCCAGTTGTTTCTACTGACTATTTAATGAATTATAGGTGTCACGCCTAATGCTTTCTTTATCACACAGAACACGAGCTAAGTAGGGTATGGTTGAGTTTTTGTATTTGCTGGTGCGAGGATATAGTTTTCTATATTGGCTTCTGGTTTTACCTGATGAGATGCAAGGGGAGAGTTGTGAGTGAAGAGGGTGGTGTGAGTAAGATAAAATGGACTTGGCCCATTTTTCACATGAGTCCATATGCCTGTCAACCAGAATATCAACAAGCTGGTTAAGTGGCACGTTGCTTACCCTGCTGACAACATCTAACATCCTGCGTAATATGTTATAGTCTTTCTTCAGTAGCCCGGGAAAAACTAAGGGGGACCAATAGAGAATAATAAGCAGGATGCGAGAATTAACGAATTGTAGGAGTAAGGGTTGGGTAATACCAGAATGTTTTAACTTCTTAATGTAGAAAGTAAAACGGAATATTTTCTTAGAAATTGCTAAGATATGAGACGACCAGGAGAGATCAGCAGATAGAATGACACCTAGGTATTTAATTTCCGATTTAGTTTCTATTTCAGTGCCGTCTATGTTGCATACCTCATGAGACCCAACCAGTTTGTTTAGGTAGGATTCATGCCTAAAAGTGAAATTGACTGTTTGGCATTTGGAGGGGTTTAGGGTAAGACCATTTTCCTTGGACCACTGGCTGACTTCTGACAGAAAGCCATTAAGTTTAGAGCAGTCGCTTTGACATTTGATAGGCAAAGATACAGACAGATCGTCAGCATATTTGACAAAATTAATGTCATTTGAAGATGATGAGTCATGTAGAAAGGAAGAAAAGAGAAGTGGGGAGAGTACAGCGCCTTGGGGGACTCTGGCTTCAGTGAGTACAGCAGAGGATGATTTACCTTTGTATACGGTGTGCTGCATTCTGTTAGAGAAGTAGGAATGCAACCAGTTCACATATTCGTCATTTTTCACCCAGTAATGACAAGTTGACATCGGTCAGGGTTGTCAGATGAGTGGAGAAGAAATGAAGGTGTTACATCATAGCTAAAATTCTATGTGTTTGTCACTGAGTTACGCCTAGGAACGTGATAAAGTCTAACTACTAGACTTGCTTTACCATTATTTATCTGGTGATAACTGATGGCTACTCATTAAAGAAATAAAAAATTCAATCTGCACTGCTCTTAGTTCATCTAGTGTTCATATGGAAAAAAGTGGGGTCAAGTAAAACTTTATAGATCCATTCAACTAACAATTATTCATCATCTTAATAATATCGATGAGCTCTTCGAAAATGCAGAATGGGTAAAGGAATGCGTTTGAGACGGAAACTAATCCACTCACAGTTAGGCAAATAAATTAACGGATACAGGGTTGAAAAAAAGCCAATTTTACAAGCTACAAATATGTCAGGGAATTTTGTGATTACTTCACTATTTCAGCAGAACGTACTGAGACTAGCTGTTAGGATCTGAGTTCATGGATGTAGCTTACATTTGTTTGAATGATAAATTTTCATAATATTCTACTGATCACTTCAAATGTAGCTCTCAGAACTTCGAGGAGCTATATTAGTAACGCCAAGGGGCACTGAATTGACATTTTGAAAAATTATATATAAAATTCAGTTTTTCAAGGAAAGTTCATTTGAGAATGTTTACGGCTTAATTTTAAATGTTTGGAAGATTATTCTTCTAACGTGATCGTATTTAACTTTTTCACTTGATAGGGATCAGAAATTTCAACGAAATATTCCAATTAGTTTAAAACAGTATATGTACCTGAAAAATGTAACCCAGGAAAATTACTAACAAGAATAAACGAAACTTCGTGAATTAATAATATTCAATACAAATATTTCATTCATGTGTTTCTCTTGCTATAATAAAATAAATGTGTTTGCAGTTTTCAACTTACTTTTATCAATTCCACTTTCATGGTTTCGCATAAGAAAATATAATAGAACACGGTCCAGTGTGAGGGTTTCTATACTACCAGATTGTGTATTTATACTTCATGAATAACAAATTTTGTTTGGTTAAAAGTAGAAAAAGTAGGTTGCGTCATAATATGTTATTTCAATTTTTGTATATTATTACTTCAATAATTTAATAATTCCCATTGTAGCATTAAGAACACAATATTCAGCGAAGAGACTCTTTTCAGCGAATTTATTATCAAGCTGTACAATCGTATATATATATATGGTTTTTATGAAAATTATATCCGGTGAGGGAATTAGGTCAAAGGTGTGAATACATGAAATAACAATAATAGTAGAATGAAATGCAATTAAAATATTCGTGATTAAAATCATAGTTTAACGTTAAGTGGCAAAATAATTAATGTCGTATAGAGAATAATACACAAGGTGTATAGATTTTGGAAAGGGGTACATAATTATAAGATAGTAGACGAATATAAAATTTTACATAACATGGTGTGAAATTTGATAAGATAGAATTCAATATTGTAAAAATAAAAATATAAAAATTATTAATTTTGGGTTTAAAATGTCAAGTGGATCAAGTGGAAAAGATTCAGAGTGAGAATAGTAATAATAGTAATGACAATAATAATAATCGTAGTAATACGGGAAAAGTATATAGAATAACTAAATAAACAAAATAAATAAATGTCTATCCCTCTACGGCCAAGGCAGAAGTAGGGATTGCGCATACTTCTTTTGTACACAAAGCTCTGGCTTAAAGTCATGAATTGTCAAGGCCTCAGCTGTATTTAGAATTCTGTAACGAAGAAAGCGCGTGAAGTTAGCATGGATTCTATATATGATCTTAAAATCATGGTCAGGGTTGACAGAGTGACAGAAGTCGATAAGATGTTCCAGAATAGAGCTTGGCACAGACTTCCTTTCTCCCTTATAAAACCCTGCTGGAATAAGTTCTCGTATCCGTGTGGAAAGCATCGTATGACTACGGCCAACGTACCTTGCTCCACTAGAGCAGGTGAACTGATAGATGCACATGGAGGCGGCCAGATGGGGGAGCTTATCTTTTACAGAGATAGAGAACAATTTGCGGCTAGTGAACGTCATATGTAATTTTGCTGCATAGAACGTCTTACTGACTGATTTAGAGAGACGATTTTAGAGCGTATCTGAAGCTTGATCACCTTTGAATTCCAAGTTCATGAATAATATTTTCCTTGGAACTGTGTCAGTGACCAGTTTAGACTGCTTATCTTTCATGTTGCTGTCAATAAATCGGTTAGGGTAACCGTTTTCTGCGAGCGTGGCTTTTTAGAAGTCAAGTTCCGAGTCAACGGAATCAGAACTACAAGTCTTCCTTATCCTAGAGCAAAGCGAATGAATTAAGTTCCTTTTCCTGGAAATTTATTTTTATTTTTTTATTTTGATAACAGCTTGATTCCACACCGTATTTTCTGTACAAGTGTGGAATTTTCAGCTTGGATATCGGTAGCCCGAATTTCAGGCCGACCATAGATATCGAGTGTGCGCCGGCAGGGGATCGAACCCGGGACCACGTGCATGGTCGGCGAAAGTCCTAACCACTGTGCCACCGACGCAACCAACTGTAAAAATTAGTTAGTTGTCCTTTCCACGTACGTTTCCTGTGGATAGATCTTTTGAGAGATCCATCATTACGTCTGCTAAGGCACACATCAAGAAAGGGAATACTTAGTTCGGACTCCTTTTCTACTGTGAATTGTTAAGAAGGATGGCAGTTGTTGAAAGCAAACAAGACATCATCAAGAATTACATTTTTATCGCAGATAACGAAAGTGTCGTCTACGTGTCTTTTATAAATGTCAAAATGACTAATTTGAGAATTTTCAAGCTTAGCCATAAAACAATCAGCCAACAAGGGACCCAGTGGTGATCCCATGGCAATGCCGTCTCTCTGTCTAAAGATCTCATTATTGAAGGTGAACTGAACATTCAACGTGCATCACAATAAAAGCTCTTTGAGGTAGATAGTCGGCAGTCCTATTTCTAAACTATGTGTATCAATATAATCACATAAGTAGCAAACAGTTTCCATGAGAGGAACATTGGTAGATAGAGACGTCACATCTAATAAGAATACGATTGTACAGCTTGCTAATAAATTCGTTGAAAAGAGTCTCTTCGCTGAATATTATTATTTGTCCTGATTTTTTTTATATTCGCCTGCTACATTCTCTGTTTTCCCTTTTGATTTCAAGACAGATTCTTCCACAAGCGGACATCGGTTGCAGTATCACTGAAAACCACAGAACCCTGAGCAACTCTTTCGTCCTATTCCAGGACTATTTATATGAGCCAAGTGTGTAAGCTAGCAGTATCCTTCCGGCTAAATTGGGCTTCCCAATTAGTATCAATGACAGCACTCGAAGAAAACATGTAATTACACATACTTTAGAACGTGGTTCTATCCAATCTGCAATAATATGCAAAATATTAAGACACATTTTGGGTTGACTTTTTAAATAGAAGTAACTGGTTATATTCATGTTGTGGTAGTGCTAATGAACTTAATGTGATATTTAACGAGTAGACGTCAAATCATGGAAAGCAAATACCCT
Source organism: Trichobilharzia szidati (assembly GCA_944472155.2). Classification (NCBI taxonomy): domain Eukaryota; kingdom Metazoa; phylum Platyhelminthes; class Trematoda; order Strigeidida; family Schistosomatidae; genus Trichobilharzia; species Trichobilharzia szidati. Next base: position 17,175,872 of record OX235277.1, on the reverse strand, counting down.
GTTACATAACGCAGTGAAAGTTTTAAAACTCACTATAATAGAATAATTAAACAAACGAAATTAAATAAAATATTTATACTAATAACAATTTATAATTTGAACACGGAGGCCACGTTTCTGTTGTTGATAGCTTTTTGTTGACCACTTAATGGTTTCCTTGAGACAAACAGGTCCACCGCCTGGGCCTGCATATTCACCATGTCAAAGACATCTTCAAAGTCTATCAGTTCAAAGATCTGTATTTAAAACTTCTTCATCTCTGACATACACATCAATAACACTTGAAGTGTACAAGATCTGTTTCTTGTAGCAAGGTCAAGTTTACGCTACGAAAATACCCTAACCTCATGTTATTTAAAAAATTAACGAAATATAATGATAACATTTCAATTATCTGCTTTATACTGGAGTTATTCAGTGTTTTCACTTTCTTCTTTGGTCTCTTCCTCATTGATTTTGTGAAATCAGACAAAAAGGCTCACTGTTCAACCAAGAACATTACTCGACATGATACTTGTATTTATTTATAAGCCTCACACATCAAATTAATCTGATTTATGTAATGAGAGTGACATGCACTGGCTTCAACTTTTGTCTGCAGCTTTGGATGCCCCTATTTAAAACACATTCAGTACATTCGTGTTGAAATAAAATAAAACAAGGACGTCAGTGACTCAATTCTTGATATATCTCTAATAAACCGGTATTACTCCATCGAGATATCCACTTCGGGCAATAAAAGTCAGGACACTCATTTCATTCGTTATTTGAATAACCCCATCTAAGCGTTAAATCATAGTGACAAAGGAACTTGAAATTGACATGTAACGGAGACCTCATAATCTAGGAATACGGCCACTGAGTTCAGAAGAAAATTCCCACTGACAAGAAAAGTGTGAAGCTTCTTGATAGATTCTGTATTTCAGTTGGAAAATTATGATCAAGTGAAATGTGTCAGAATTATGCATATAATGGATGGAGTGACTTTATTTGTAATGTGAGACACTGTTCTAAAGGGATAGAGTTGCATACATGGGACTAACGAAATGTTGAGGAATACTTTTAATATACAAACCCAACAGCTGGCATTATGTCTCTCAAATTGTTTTGAAGGGAACTTTCTCCCATGTCCTTAATAGAAGCAGACGCTTTTGGGGCACATTCCAAGCGACATTCCTATACCTTATACGCTACTGCTGTAGACTGATTTAAGGAACAGGATGTACTCGATGAATTCTGGCGATATCCACAAATGTAGGTTGTTCTTGTCCGCTTTGTTAAAAACCTGTTCATTTTGTTGACGGTTTGTGTTGATCGGACAGACAGCCACAAAATATCGGCCACACACAATTGATTCACTAATGTAATATGGAAATGTCTTGAAAAAGGGTATTATGTTCAATGGGTGAATTGATGCTTTCAGCCAAAAGAACGCTGATATCAGTTGTTTTTCTTGGAATGAAGACTTCTTCGTAGGTGTCCTTTAACCAACTACTTGGACTTATCTGGAATCTTATCCATCCATCTATGTGAATTTTTATAACAAGGCAAGTTTGGTAATAAGAAGTTCTTAACGTTGCTTCAGACTTCAACTGCCACAACGTAGGTGAATTTTTTGAGGTTATTAGCAACTTAATTGACACAGAATAAAAGTTATTTGTGGATAGACGGATAATAACTGAGAGTATTTAACTGGTTTTCAGGAATCAAAGTCAAGGTGCTTCTTCCATTCCTATTAATCCACACGGCTTTGTAGACAGGAGCTCACATAAATCTGAGTGGCGCTGGAAAGTGAAGGTTAGATATTTAATTCGAACCTATATCGCTTCACTAAAAGCTGATGATCACCGCTTTCATATATAGTTACTTTTGGAAGTCACTATCAGTAAATTGTATTTCTGCCAATCATATAATTGTCAGTAAGTGAAACCACCTTTTAGTATTTGTGACCCATACTGTGACTTAAACTGAATATCATCACTGACACACCATTCACCGGACTTGTTTATTCCGATAACCACTGAATACTAATTATTAAGAATCATTCTATCTTCAGAAGTTCAATTTTTTCCTTCTTGGATTCACAGGATTGAGTTCACCAATATTCTTTGGAACATGACCTGATATAAAAAACACCACAACACTGATTATAATGAGACTTCGTTAGTTTATGGTAGTGCTCCATAAATAAATGTACATTTTTTCTATTGGAATATGTTGTCATTCAAGAATGGATCACTTTTCAATTCTCACCTAGCAATTTCACATCATTCTGAAATAAACACTATTTTTTCACATCATGTTAATGAATCTATTGTAACAATGGCTTGATGGCCTCTGTCCGACCACAAGACTTGAAAAGCATCCACCTTAGTTATGACTATCCAATGTCAGCTTATGAGATCTTGCATTGTTCGAGCAGAGTTCTCCTGTAATTTCATGTCTACCGTAGTTGTTCCAAACGTTATTTTTCCAAAACATGTTGAAGAAGCTGTGACATCCAGCTGAATGCGTTCGTTAATCAGTATCAACTTAAACTGAGCGGCGGCCACTAGATTTCCGGAATGCTAATCCCGTCCCGAAGATGATTCACAGGAATCGACAAAAACCGAATAATAAAAAGCAATAAAGCGTCCACCTATAGCAAAATGTTGATTGCATTCTTCCCTTTGTTTTCTGATTTTGAAATGATGTCATACTCAATTCTCTCAACATCAAAGTCACTGGGTCAATTAGTTCGATTGTGAAATTTCCTGAGTGGTACGTGTTAACATCGGAAGCCCTGAATCATTCACTTAATTATCGTGATTTCATACGAATCCAGTGAAATATTTTGTGAATTACAATGGGGTTTTGATGAAAACACATCTGCAGCGTTTTCGAGATAGGAAACTGGAACAGAGCGATTATTTGAATTCAGTAGTATGCGTTCGTTCGTTCATTTTGATGCATTCTAAATATCAGCGGTGAATTGGTACAAAAGAGGCATACAAAAACATCAAAATCTTCAGCGGTAACTGCTAGCACTCGAAACAAGAAGCCTTTTCACCATATATACATGTTTTCAAGACCTTTCTTGATATAGGTTTATTACAAAAGAACTCTGAAAGCTAGGTGCGAATTTCTGAACAAACTTTGAAAGTTTATTTTGTCCTAACAGAATTAGTATCAATATGTCAGGTGGTGGCTAATCAAAAAGACGAATTGGATGATAGCAAATGAGTCAAAAACAAGTACACAATATGATAAAAGTAATATAAATATGTTAGTACAGATTACATCACGATGATGATGGACATGAAAGGGACCACGAGGCAGTCAAAATGAGTTACATAAGAATGATAATGGTTCTTAGGAGGAAAATGAGGAGAGCCGAAACATTCAGAGAAACGTAGTTCACGGTGTGAATTATGAGGAAGCAACAGGTCTTGAGGTTATACCCAGAGGATATCCAATTGACTGTCAATAAGACACTGTTAGCATATAAAATCCGAAGTGATTTGCACGTCGGCATCCCTCACAACTAACTCATATACACGGGATTGGACCATTTATTTAGCCAAAGATTTCCTCTCTACCTCGACCATTGAGTACGCTATCATATTGACGGTTTTTTCTCAACAAACAGATGAAATTCTTCATAGCCTTGACGCAATTCATGAGTGAGCTTTCTCAATATCAAAGGTGCTTGTTGTTCAGCATTTCTCTTACTCTGAAAACAATGTAATATCATTAGCAAAACAGAAATAAGTGATTAATATTTTATGATCATTCTTACATCGAATCACCATACTTTATTGTCCTGAAACTAATAAATATCTACCTTGAAGAATTGCGTGTGAAATCCACAAGTCTGAATTGGTTATACCCTACAAAATAATTGGACACACTTTCACTGTATGGCAATTTGAAACGAGTGTGAAACGCTACACCTTGCCTTGTTTTCACGCAGAACACAAGAATGGCCTGGTTTGTTTGTTAGTTTTATTCCTTCTCACTGAAATAACAACGAGATCCACGATCTGCAAACTAATGTTCGAAATTCCAACATTGTTACACATGTTTACGTGACATTAGACATGTTCACAAGATAGGATTGAGAAATAATATGAACACTGTTATTTGTAAATTTGTACCTTAATTAATGTTAGTAAACAATTTTTGAGCATTTTGGAATAGATGAAATAAATTAAAATTATATTTCAATAGTTTGCACACAATGATAAATTTTGTTATTGGTAATATTTCGAGCGAAATTACTGCCCGTGTTCACACCACTGTTGGAATTGTTTTGTTCACACATTTATGGTTTGTACTCATATATATATACAGTTCGTTTTTTGTTCATTCATGTTTTGTATTCAGAATTATATTCCAGGTCGTTGACCGTTGTACTGATTCACACTTGTGACATGTATCCGGTGTGCCCTTAATGACTACAGATTCTGTTATAAGTCCTCAATCACGACTTATGGACTTTCGAGAAATACGTGAGAAAATCTCCTCAATGGACTATCAATCTTTCGGAGAAGAAAGGAAGATTTTTCCACATTTTGTCTTTTCTCTTTATTGGTAATATTGGTAAGTATTCACTTAAAGCACATAATTCGGTTACTGTTTTGTTCAAAATTTCTGGTTTTATGTGTCTTCAGAAGAGATTCAATATTCTCATAGTGATTTCATCACTGAGTAACACCAGGTAGAGATCATTCGTGTCATTGAACTACTTGGTGTCCGTTTCTTGCTGGTTCAGTTCTGTTCAACAGTGCGATCCTTTATTCTTATCACGGATTGACCGTAGGACGTAGGTGATACGAGCTAAATCTAGTAGACTATTCAGCGACTTCCAGGTGAATCCGAGATCCCGTTAGTCTTAACTCGGTTGATCAGTTATATCAACCTAATCTCACATGTACCTAAGAGTAGTTTCCACCTCACCTTGACAGGATGAACTTCACTGGCTCTCGATGATCCTTAAATTTATTATTCATTTTATTTTGATTACAGCTTGATGTCACACCGTATTTTCAGTACAGGTATGGATTTTTCAGCATGGATATCGGTAGCCCAATATGGCAGGCCGACAAAAGATATCGGGTGTGCGTCGGCAGAGGATCGAACCCTGGACCATGTGCATGGTCGACGAGAGTTCTAACCTCTGCGCCACCGACGCTTTTGATTGAATCCGCTACGCACTGAATCCAGATGCCTGTGAATACACAGAATAAAGAAATCCACACCTAATCGTGTGAATCATCGCACATTTCAACAACTCCAGCAGTGAATTAAGGTAGTATCTGCGGATAATTTGTGTTAACCTTCTCCTCTTTATACTGTGAAGAAATATATTGCAGTAAAATTCCATCTCTTGTGAACAGTACACGCTCGTTTCCGTCATCAGAATATCATCAATAACACCGTGTGACGAGTACGTCCGATCCAAACAATTTTTAAATGGCACCTATTTATCGGTAATGTATAGACAGATAAAGTAATGAGGAGGTAAATAAACACTTCAATAAGTGCCTATTAGGAGAAGAGGTAAACGTTCAACAGCTTGATAAGGAAGATCAAGAATTCTGCAATTGATTTCAAACAATCGATGAAGTTTGAAGAGAGAAAGAATGAACATGTTTGCAGGATAATACGAGCTCGTTTTATTTCATGGATTCTCATCAACTGCATACATCCTAAACAAAATCAAATTATAGGTTTCAAGAAAGTTGTGGAACATACTTTTTCATAATTACTTTGAGTTATAGATAGAAAGCATAAGGAAAATAATTCCAGAATTTGATTTAGGTAGACAGGTTATTCGGTGTCAAAAACAACTAATTATATATAGTGGAATTAGATAAGAGGGGTACGAGTTCAGATTTCTATTGGAAAACAACACAGATTGGTTAGAGGCATATTACAGGGTCAGCGTCAGAGAACAGAGCAAATTTACACATCTTATGGTGGAGAGTTTCAGAGAGTGGGGGTGAATAGTGAAGTAACATTTATAACTTAAACAGACAAACAATTAAGTAGATTTAGAAACTTGAAGGTCAAAATTGAATAGAATGTTACGTAACAAGACAAACACACAGGCATACTGACAGAAAGGCAAAACAAAAATAAAATAGAGTTAGGATTACAAAGGTAGTGAAAGATTAATCACAGTATCTTTCTGTATACAAAGGTCTGGTCGAAATCTCTTGATAGCAATGGCTTCTGCGAAGCGAAGTAGCCGTGGGTTTCTTTGTGTATTGATTATTTTGAAGGCTTGGCTAATTTCTACTGTGTCTTGTGTCAATTAAATGTCTGGCGATTGCACTCAATAACACTTTTGTACGGAGACTCTTAGGAATGTGCTCTGAATTGCTGAAAGTAACGTTACACTGTTCTGTTCTTTATTTCACTGATCCATTTGGTCCATACGGTTTCAACTTCTCTTCACACGATATCTCCATGTAACTCTTGAAAGTTTCACTTGCCGCTTCCTCTTCGGGTTCCACTTGATTGCCTGACGCGCGATGTCACCCAGGGCCTCCTTAGCGAGTGTCCAATCCATCTCTTTTTGTTTTGTTTGTTCCCATAGTTTCTTGTTGGTTCTTGTTCTTTCCGGCCATCTGTTCTTCAGTATAGAACGAAGATAGTTGTTGATAAAGGTCTGCAACAGGCTGTTGCAAATATTCTTCGTGACTCGCCACGTTTCTGATCCGCATAGAAGAACTGACTTGACTCTTAGGAATGTGCTCCGATTTTACAAATTCACGTGCACCTGCGGTATCAAGTACATAGGAAGGACTGAGAGGACAGCATCTACTAGATTTTCTGAGCACATTCCTAAGAGTCTCCGTACAAGTGTTATCAAGTGCAATCGCCAGACATTTAATTGACATAGGACACAGTAGAAATTAGCCAAGCCTTCAAAATAATCAATACACAAAGAAACCCACGGCTACTTCGCTTCGCAGAAGCCATTGCTATCAAGAGATTTCGACCAGACCTTTGTACACAGAAAGATACTGTGATTAATCTTCCACTACCTTGGTAATCCTAACTCTATTTTATTTTTGTTTTGCCTTTCTGTCAGTATGCCTGTGTGTTTGTCTTGTTACGTAACGTTCTATTCAATTTTGACCTCCAAGTTTCTAAATCTACTTAATTGTTTGTCTGTTTAAGTTATAAATGTTACTTCACTATTCACCCCCACCCTCTTAAACTCCCCACCACAAGATGTGTAAATTTGCTCTGTTCTCTGACCCTGACCCTGTAATATGCCTCTAACCAATCTGTGTTGTTTTCCAATAGAAATCTGAACTCTTACCCCTCTTATCTAATTCCACTATATATAATTAGTTGTTTTTGACACCGAATAACCTGTCTACCTACATCAAATTCTGGAATTATGTTCTTTATGCTTTCTATCTATAACTCAAAGTAATTATGAAAAAGTATGTTCCACAACTTTCTTGAAACCTATAATTTGATTTTGTTTAGGATGTATGCAGTTGATGAGAATCCACGAAATAAAACGAGCTCGTATTATCCTGCAAACATGTTCATTCTTTCTTTCTTCAAACTAATAAAGGGAACCGGTTGCATGAAATATCAGTCCTTTTCAACCGTCAGCCACTTACTTTTCACTGATTTTTACGTCTTTGAAAGCAAACTACAGCATCTCGAGCTATTATGTCTTCAAAGCATCCACCCGGAAAGACATCAGAAGTAACACAGAACCTTACAACATTAGTGAAGTAAAAACGACTTTACGCTAGCAAGCATCCTTCAAACCGTAGGAAAAAATATGACAAGGTATGGCCTCAGTGACACATTTTATTTGATATCAGTATTTTCGAAAGACAAATGCTTTCTGTAGATGTTACGCCTCTGTTCACAAATATCTCTCGAACTGAGATAATGTGCTTCATCTGTGAATGAATCGAAAATAATGACTGACAAATGTGGTTCCCACCAATGGCTTAACGGAAATTCTTCTCAGATGTAATATCCAATTTAAATTCAATGAACAACTCTACATAGAGAGAGAGGGTATGTGGTAACTGTTTCATTGTAAGTCTAGATCACATCACCGATGACTATTGGACCAGACAACTGACCTCTACAAGAGGTAGGTATGCAATACTTTTATGACTCACAATTGAACATTGCATCTAGATTTTCCATCCAAAACTTTCAATGAGGCACACCCTCCAATAACATTCACCTTAGAACGTGCATCGAACATGCAGTTTACACTCCTTAATGAACCACTCATTAGAATACAAGATCACTCGACCGAAAGATCAGTACACCACAAACGAACTTGGAGTGAACAGTTTATTAACTGCCAGAAATTTCTCCGAATGATCCAAACGCAAGACTTAGTAAGTCCCTATGCTCAAGGATTCGGAGAACTTATCGGAATGGAACGATAGAGACCAACTAAACATCACTTCGTGACATGCTACCGCAAAATTCATATTCAACCGTATTTATCGACAAAGACATGAAAGAAAATTCTCTGTAGCTGAAAATCGCAACTGTTGCTTAGAAAACTCTCTTCATGAATTCAGAATTTAGAAGTGATATTAAGGCAGAAATTCTGAGAAACCACCACTCGTTTTGTTTGAGTAAGATACTTCTCTAACAGACAGTTGATCCAGTCAGGCGTTAAGCGTAAGATGTCGCCTTCGGCTTCATCAGTGTGTATCTGTTAGTTTACTTGTTCCTGTGGATCAAAGTATATTGATGGCACATTGCACCAATTAGTCATCCTCTTCACGACTACACCTCACATCATTTAATATATGTTCTGGAGCAAATTTCCATGATCGACACTTCTTCTCCTGATTCGCCTCAAATGTGTATGCTGTCTTCGTGCACGCTGGTATCAGTCAACCGTGTCGTTTAATTTTCACCTGCAGTTTTACAAGTGAAATTCTTTGAAATAATACCGTTCATCGGGCGATTGTTATCCAGTGTACGTGATTGCACGTCTCACATAACTACATGCAATCTCAGTTTGATAAGAGTATATTTAATTGTCGTTCGAATCACTACATTGAGAATTAACTATTAGTGAATCAAGATATGTATTTCAGCAATTTTATAATTAGAAGAATGGAAATGTTAAATGAAATTGTATGATAAAATTGTTATTATACTGTGATATCACATTGAATGTTCCTTCATCGACAACATGTTCTAGCGAGTTGGCCTTTCATTCACTCTTCCATAATCAGTCTTTCCAGGAAAATGGAAGGAATTATAGAGGGAGAGAGTGATGTGCAAACAGGAAGTGGATTAATCGATGAGTATGTTTGTGAATGTGATAGAGAGTCGAGGCGAAGTCCCAAGAATTTAATATTTTCAAAACTTTCACAAATGTGAAAATTCATCCACACTTAAGAGAGTATTCACTACTCTCGTCGTGCTCTCATTGTGAAATTAGTTACATGTTTGGCAGGAGGTATTCAAACGGTGGAATTCATTGACATTTCTACAGACTGATATTATGCATCAGTTAACCACTTACTATGCAATTCTGATATCACGTACACTGAGAGTTGACAATCACCACCAATGAAACTTATAGGAATTACACATTTCCGGAGGTGTTTGCAGTGACTGGGTACTTAATTGCACAGAAATGTGTGATAGGCCTGTTTACATTAGGTGATGAGTAAGAAAGACTTCGTTATCTATGAATGAGCATAGACGATGAATAGTCGATGAATTCTAATCAAGCATTTCCATTGTTGACTGTATTTTCTCACCTTCAATAAGGGGGCGTTTTCCTCATATATGGATTTGACCCTTGTAATTGAAAGTGAGTGACAAGTTGCAATCAAAATTTTCCATGTGTGGGACATTAGGCGATTTATCCTGTGTGTTTCTACCAAATGACAGTATATTATGTTAAGAGGAAATAACATGGTAGGTATCCCAAACACATATATCCGCAGCGGCTTTTCACCCACCAACATGTAGCGTCAGATATTTCGTTGAACAGGCTTTCATCATTGTAACGAATGTTGTGAGTGTAACAGCCAGGCAATCATTCGTATTCTACGATCTAATGGAATCAAGTTTTCGAATCCAACAAGTTGTGTAGGGATCAAGTTCCTGAATCGCTACAAAGTAATATAACTTCAAGAATGAATCGGCCCACCGGACTTTATCTGGAGAAAGCAAGAACTACAGTCTTAGCAGAATAATATGGTACCATGTTTCATTTCGTTGCCTTCTCGTCAGCTGCTCACAGGGCAAATGCAGGAAATTTATCTGGAGAGATGATGCTGCAACATACTTCTGGGGTATCATTGGTTTCAGATTTGTAATATCTGGAGAGCATAAACGTTGATTTGAAAATACATCAAATGTTTATGAAATGCGAAGTGATTAAAACAGCCTCTTCACAAATCCATGACGAGTTTCACTCATTGTAGGAAGTGATCAGAAGGTTCTGTTCACAAACCTGGTGGAAGCTCAGTTTGTCTGTTTGTCGCTCAGACATGCTTCTTCATATTCGTTAACCTACGACATTTTAGCACACTTTGCAATCCTGCCCTCCTCAACTGCTACAAAATGTTTCTCATTCTTCGTATAATGATCAGCATCTTATAACTCCTACTCAAGTATTTTCGAACGAAATATTTTGAACTTGCTCTGAACTCAAATACTATCACTAAATAAACCAGCAAAATGAATTCTCACCATGAAAGTATTTGAACGACAGCATCTCAGGTGTGAAGAGTGAAACATGAACCTGCGAAATATACTTAAACTATTGCAAAGTGCATAAACTGAGTAATATTCATTTCGAGAATCAAAATAATGACTGGCAAACATGAAGCGACCAAACGATTTTCTTTCTGTCCTTATGTCACGCACTCACCGCTGAAATACAACACTGTTTGGACACGTGTAAGAGAGTATTTATTAATAACTGGCTGGCTGATGAAACATTCTGAAAGTGTTCTCTGACTGCATTCCATTTTGTGTCACAAACAATGATTCCTTCTGTGTGTGGCTTCGGCCCATGATGAATTACTTGAGACAAACATATTCCTCTGAACTAGCACGCGATCACTATTCTGATGCCTGTTAGTGACCATCTCTACACAGGTAGTTACCTGGATTTCTAGTGAGCATACGCAACAGTAATTGTGTCCACAAAGTCAGTTAAGTGAACATCTACACACCTATGACATTTTCTGGCAGTTCCGGGATACCATCACGGATTGACAGAATTCAGAATTCAATGATCATAGGTTGAGGTACCAGTCGCTGAATGGTGCAAAATCTCTCCTTGAACTGCCACAAATTCGCAAACCATATCCATCCACTACTGCCCACTGGTTTCCAAGTGGTTCTCTGACTGATGTCAAATCGTGATCAAATCTGTGAGAAACCATTCTGTGACAATCAGTAAACTTTGTTACTCTTAATTTTCAATTATGAAGCCATGTTTGGTCTTTATTATTAAGCATTTCTGTGAACTGAGTGGATTATGAGTCTCACTTTTCCAGTCACCGCAAGATAGGTTGTAATAGAGTGAGGAGTTCACAGGATGAAATCTGGTCGATAGTATTCTTCATAATTACCACTCTGACGTGATACCTCTAGAAGGTCAAATCTTTTGTTCAGCAAACATCATTCACACACACGCGTCTACCGTTGCAGTTTGATGATTGGGCGATTTCACTCTCACATCATCTAGATTGGAAGAAAACAGTCATGCAAACTGAGCATAACTCACAATATCGTGGAGTGATTAACATATGTCAGCCTTCACGATTACTAATTAAGCGCAACGTGATAAGCTGTTTGGCTTTTAGCATGAATGTGGTAATAAAACCAGACCCTCCGAGATTTCGCATGCCTTTAGCTACAGAATTACAGACTGGAACATAAAAGCCACCTTTCGTCTACAAACAGTTCTACAATGAATATCTGATCCTTGTTCAATCGACAAATTAGATGAGGTCAATAAGTGATATCAGATAAGATCTTTGACTAAGGTTTGATGATATATAGCAACACGCCATTGCATTAGAAATGAACGATTTAGAAGAGTGTGATTTTGTGGAGTTAGACTAGATGTGAGGCAACGTCACCTTTTCTCGTTTAATAATGCCAATCAATTGGACAGCCCATTGCAGCTGTATGGAAATATTCTGTGAGTCGGATTCCGTTTAGGCGCCGATGCTTATATTTTAAAATTGACATCCAGAGATGTAGGAATCAAGATTCTGTTTATTGATTGAGATTGTTGCAGCGTTTATTTATAAGGTTTATTCTTACTCATTGATAAATTCTCTGTGCTCACAGGCTATCGATATCAGCTGTATTCCACAAGTGATAGCAAATCAGATAATCAATCACAACACAGTGTCAATAACAACTCAATGGATCTCGATTGATCGGAATGGAGAGTGATACAAAGTTCCATTTGTTGACAGATGGCTAATCCTTTCGGGATAATCTGGACTACAGTGAGGGATTCAAAGGAGTGGAGTGGGATTCATCCAACCTCGTCATATATTCAAAATTTCCTCTAAATCGTTCTCTTTCTAAGCACAACTCCAATCGGAATCTGTGAACAAAGGCAGCTTATTTATTAATGAGATTTTGAGCATTTCGTTGGAGCATGAAATATGAATGTACAATGTCATTTGGAGTAAAATAAGCATTTTCGTCTTATCAGTTTGTGGAAGTGGTAAATGTATCTTAGCGTTGGAGGTAAAGTAGAGGTCGTCGCATGATGACGTTTTTAATCTGATTTTTAGGGCAGAGTGCTGTTCACAAGTAGATCTGTATGTCGCTTATTCAACTTTAGAAGGCTGGCCATCCACACGGAGGCCTGGAATTCGTTTCTCAACAGTCATATCCGAACAGTCAGCACAGTTTACAATTGAATACCAAGTCTGGATAAGAGGAAATGTTTCATCTCTCGCCACAAACTTAAACTCATATAAGGAGGACCATCAGGACTAAGGCTTCTAAAGCTTGAAGTTGTGTGTTTCACTCGGCAAGTGGGGTGAAGGGCGTTAAAACAAACAACGAAGGAGTAGAAATTCTAAACCAGTCTGTCTATTATGGTGAGCAGTGATTCCAAAAAAAAACAATCGTACTCTCGTCATCAGGAGGGCTTGCTGCACGAGATAGAGTCAGTTAATCGATTTCAAGTCATTTGATTCAGTTCAACATCAGAATCAAAACTAATTGCGTGACAATAAATGGAATCACCTTCATAGAAACTAACAACATCAATAAAATAATTTACATTATTTTTTAATCACTATTTTTATATCTAGAAACGTTGAGAAGGCAAACCATGAAAGACGGGTTGAACTTCATCAATGTTTGAAGAGTGTGGGAATGAAAATATAAACCTGCGTAGGCATGAATTCAGTTAGTGTTAGTGTTTGTTACCTGCAAATGTATTTTACTCATATGATACGTTTTTATTATTGAAAAACAGACTGGGCTGAAGGGTGGGGGAATGAGTCACTGCCACTCACAGAATTGAAAGTTGTCTGAAGTTTTCTCTCAGGTTACATTTCCCTCCAATATATATATATTTTAGCGATGTTCTGTCAACTGCTTTGTTAACAGAGCAAACGAAATGTTACAAAATCGTCTGCTTCGTTATCGGAGCTCAGTGGATCAATAAATAAAACCAAAGTATAGAAATAAATTAGTGATGAAATGAACTTCAGAGGGTATCACTCGTCGTGTGTATGTACTGATCTACTGATAAAATTGTGATTGTCTGCGTGTTACAGTGAGTAAACTGAGAATATACAAACTCGTCTACTTCGTTATTAGAGCTCAATGAATCAATAAAACAAAGGTGTTGAATTAATTAGTGATGAGAAGAACCTCAGAGGGTATCACGCGTCGTGCGTATGTATTGATCTAATGATAACATTCTTGTTGTCTGTTTGTCTGTCTAGCAGTTTATGTGCCTGATGGTAAGATCGATGACCGACATGAATGAAAAACGTACGATAAATGAAAAGAGAATTGAAGTATTGTGTAGCATAATGTAGAAGACACAGACTAAAGTTGACTAATTAACTAATTAATTAACTGATAAGTTGGTTAATATATGAAGATGATTCAATTCTGATGTTGTGTTGATTTGTAATCGATGGTGAGTATTTGGAAGATAATTCATGTCACAACTGGTCTATGAGCATAACCATGTCGCCTCAAAATGCCCAACGTGATGCAGTGAAGTTAGGAAGTATATCTTAATCACTGTTCCGGTTTGCACGTCTTATCTGATCAAAAGGCTGATGTGATCAATAAGGAGTCTAACTGAAGAATTAGTATCACTACTGTTACTTGACTCCATAAATATATTCAATCTTAGACACGAACGAATTCAACTGAAGTCCCCTTGAATTACCTACCCAAGGACAGAGTGATAGAAAACGTGACACTTGGCTTATAATTACTTCATTATGACTATTACTGAATTATTATTAAATGAAGAGTGTGTCAATAAATAACTGTTAAATCATTGGTAAAACATGAGAAAATGAAGGTGATAAGAGGCGTGTCAACACTGTTGTTTCGTCCGGAACCACTGGTGAGCAGACTACAGAAAAAATTAAAAATGGTGTTAGAAGATGACATGGAAAGTGGAATGTGAAGATACTTGCAACCAACAGACGAGAAATATCAACATGAACACACATGACACATAATACCATAATCCATGTCTCATCGAAATACCTTCGCACCTGCACCGCAAAAGTAACTGAATTGATAATTCATTATATAAACACCTATGAAACACACGATAAAAACCCAGTGAAATTGCATTTCGCGCATACAAGACAACTACAAGTGACGTAATCACTAATATTCGTGGCACTGAAAGGCATCTTGATAACTGATTAAGAGCTATTCGAGCACTGATCGATACACTTGACACGCATTCTATTTGTTCTTAGTGAGTGAGTTGAATACAGTCGATGAAGACTTCAGAGCAGATGCTTTTTCACAATATGAATCTCAAAGTGTTTTTGGTGTAAATGTGACAAATGCTGAGCAGAGTGACATGATTTTTCTTTTAGCGTTTCATGTTTCATGCAAATGCAAACATCGACGGGATATTTGGCGACATTTACTGAATAAGGATGAACACAAGTGAACTCAACGACTTCTTACCGTCAGTCTGTCGGCGAGGTTTTCATATATTGGTAATAACCCTGAAATATGATTGAAAGCATGTATGAGTGAACAGTTTACAACGCAGAATACGAAATATTCAATTTGAGCTACCTATTGGAACTCCAGTGACATTTAGAAGAACATCTAGTACAAAGTGAAATCAGAATATATCCACATGCTTTATATTTATGTATGTGAATATGAATTCAGCGAAGGTCCATTTTCTCAAACTGCACTACCTACTTTTTATCGCCTCACGTGTGGAGATTTCGTCATATGCTTGAGATATTAAGAGACTCCAGCTTCTTATACCTACAAGGAACAACAGTGAATGAAGAGCAAAATAAAGATTAGTGAAATAGTGTATTGACTTCCACTGACTGAAGATGAAGTCATGTCTGCTTCAATCACCAAGCAGGCATACTATGAACTCAATACTGCTAAAGGAGATCTTCCACTGGAAGCACGTGATGTTTACAGTGGGAAATATGTTATCGCTTACGTTAAAATTACAATAAGCAACAAAATTGAGGTAAGTGGCATCTATGTGAGTGATCTCAATATTTTTACATTATTCCTGAATATGAGATAAGCACAGAGTGATAGGATAATATTCAATCACCTTGTCTTTACTATCACTACTCATACAAGTTTCAAGAAATCAATTCGAGCTTCCAGTAGGATTCTGTCTTCCTGATTGTTTCGCATCATCCATCACTGACAACATGTACATTTGCATTCTCAGAATTGTGCTCACTAATTTCCGCAAACATATAAAGTACTTGATCAAACAAAAGCCATGGAAGTATAAAAACGATGAAAGAATATTATTACTGTTCGGAAAATACCTTGAGAAGAGATAGATGGCTGGAACTTATCACATCCAGGTTGGACATTCAGGTCCAAAACTACTGTCTGCGCCAAGATACGGGATAAGAGTATATGACAGAGAGTTCCCAAAATGCTATGGAATGTAATGTTTGTGTGCATGAACTTGTTATTCATTCAAATCACTTGGTAAATCACGTACCCTTCAGGTCATCCGAAATTTAAGCGATATGCGTGTGTGCAAGTTACAGGTCAGTAAAAATCCTGGCGAAAAATAAATAGACGTTTCCCTAAAAATTGAAACTTTGATTTTGTTCACATATCATCTCCAAGTGAAAATACACCAACGATGTCCGAAGACCAACATGACATTATTCGGTTGATGTTAATTGACAGTAGATACTGTGGTTCCGATTTCTTCCTGCTTAGGATTCGATGGTTGAATATACGCTCTCTGCCAATCAGTAATTATGTTCCTAAATGAAGATTTCAAGTCGCCATATACATTTTCAAATATCGAGGGTGTTGTTCACTAGACATTACATTAGGCATCAGAGCTCACTGCCTTCCTACACTAGCCACCATCAATCAGACAGCATCCCAGAAATTTACATCAAATTGCTAACCAAGACAGTCACATATTACTTTATCGACCATGAGAGCATTCAATTCATCAGCTACATCAAGTGAATGATCCACCTTCTTCATCTGTGTTCAGACGAGAACGATTACAGGTTATCAACAATCATGTTGATTGTTGCAGCCAGGTGTCTATTTATTATATAAGACCAGAATTTATAATAATCACAGACTGAATGGCTTTCGATTAGATAAACACATACCATTTGCTTCCATAATAAAAATTGTGTACTGAAAGAGCACCGGAACAATTTCCGGAACAAGTTCACCAAACAACTGCACGTCTACAAGAGTTTACGATACTATCATGATTCACAATTTAACATTGCATTTCGATTTTCTACCCAAAACTTTCAGTGCGGCACACCCCCCAATAACATTCACCTTAGAACGTGAATAGAACATGCAGTTTCCACTCCTTAATGAACCACTCATTAGAATACAAGATCACTCCACCGAAATATCAGTATGCCACAAACGAACACGGAGTAGACAGTTTATTAACTACCATATCTTTCTCCCAATGATCCGAACGCAAGACTAGGTTTGTACTTTATTCTCAAGAATTTGAAAAACTACCGGAAACATATGATAGAGGATAAATAAAAATTACTTCGTCACATTATACCGGAAAATTGATGCTCACCATGATTTACCGATAATACATGAAAAATTCCCCCAAAGCTGAAAATCACAACTGTTGCTAAGAAAACTCTCTTCATGAACACAGAACACAGAATATTCACCTTAGAACGTCAATCGAAAACGCCGTCACCATTGCTAAACTTACCACTTATTAGAAGACAAGATCACTCGATCGAAAGATCAGTATACCACAAACGAACATAGAGTAGACAGTTTATTAACTGCCAGATCTTTCTCACACTGATCAGCTCGTAAGATCAAGTACGTGCTCTATGCTCAAGGAGTTGGAGAGTCTATCCGAATGGAACGATAAAGAATGAATAAAAATCGCTTCGTGACATGCTACCACAAAATTGACATTCACTCGTATTTATCGACAAAATCGCAACTGTCGCTAAGAAAACTCTCTTCTTGAGTTAGAAGTGATATTAAAGCAGAAATTCTGAGAATACGCCATTCCTTATGTTTGAGCAAGATATTCTTCTAGCAGACAATTCATGCAGTCAGGCTTAAAGGATATTTTGTCGCCTCTGGAATCATCAGTGTGTATCTATTAGTTTGCTTGTTGATGTGGAGGAAAGTATATTGATGGCACATTACACCAATTAGTCATCTCCTTCTCGACTACACCTCACATCATTTGATACATGTTCTGGAGCAAATTTCCATGATCGACATTTCTTCTCCTGATTCACCTCAAATGTGTATGTTGTTTTCGTAGAAGCTGGTATCAGTCAACCGTGTCGTTCAATTTTCACCTGCAGTTTCACAAGCCGAATTCATTGAAATTATACAGTTCTTCGGGCGATTGTTATCCAGTGTACGTGATTCCACGTCTCATATAACTACATGCGATTTGTGTTTGATAACTTTATATTTAATTGTCGTTGAAATCACTCCATTGAGAATAAACTATTAGTGAATCAAGATATGTATTTGAGCAATTTTATAATTAGAAGAATGGAAATGTCATATGAAATTGTATGATAATATTGTTATGATACTGTGAAGTCACATTGAATGTTCATTCATCGACAACATCTGTGTTGCATACCTCAGCAGGTTGGCCTTTCTTCCCTCTTTCATCATCGGTCTTTCATAGAAAACGGAAGGAATTAGGGAGAGAGGGAGAGTGGTGTGCAAACACGAAGTGGATTAATCGATAATTATGCTTGTGAATGTGATGGAGAGTGGTAGCGTGGTCACAAGTAATTCAGAAACCTTCACAAATGTCACAAATCATATGAAACGTCATCCACACTCGAGAGAATATTCAATACACTCATCGTGCTCTCGTTGTGAAATTGTTGACACCTTCGGCAGGAGGTACTCAAACTGAGTAATTAATTCATTGACATTTCTACAAATTGATATTATGCATCAGTTAACCACTAACGATGCAATTCTGATATCGCTTACACTGAGAGGTGACGATCGCCGCCAGTGGAACTTATAGAAATCACACTGAATTTAAAGCACTCAGTGCTAGTAGCTGAAGCAAAGTTGTAGAGAACAGGCGTCATTACATGCATCTTCAGCTCACTTGTGTAAATCGATGATATTTCAGACGTTTGAGGTGATTGCGCATTGTCAAATGAATGGATATTGTAGGAGTGACAAGGATGTGCAGGCATTTTGATTTTCTAACTGTACGGGATATGAAACCTGCAACTGTTTACCTTCAGTTGAATGTTTATCACATACGGAATGACTGTGCTTGTTTATCAGTGAGCAAAACGGATTAGAGAGTGATACAATTCTCCGTTTGCTGACAGACATTGATAGCCTTTCGGTTTATGCTTACCTACAGTGAGCGATTGTGAGAAGTAAAGTGAGATTCATGTATCCTTAAGTGGCTGGGTGAACTCCTCCAACTGTTACACAAGATGGTAGTAAATCATAGTGTTGAAGACGTTTTTGAGTTCATTGCTAACGTAGATGATTTCAATGTGGATGGGAAGCGAATGCTATCCTTAGATAGAGCATCACTGTCTACCAATGTACCACTTATGGAGACTGTGGAATTCATATGCCAACAGATACTAGAATAACAGTTCGACATCGGAACCAATCCGATACAAAGTCAATTTGGTCAGAAGCCTCACGAACAGAGCAAGACGTATCTGCACAGATGACTCCCTAAAAATGAGTTAGGATACATCCAAAATACGCTGGTCCAAAGGGGTTATCCTAGTAGATTTGCAAGGAGACACATAAACACCAAGTACAATAAAGAGAAACTGACAACAGTTGAAAAGAAACAACTGTTCATGAAATTGCAATTTAATGGGGACGTGGCTAGCAAAGTCTTACATCTGACATTATCGAGAGCGATAAAACGAACTTGTACTGCCGCCACCCTTTGTTTGTCATTTTTCAGCCGGACAAATATGATTGCTCAAGTGAAAGACAAACTACCTAGCTGTTCCACTTCTATGAGTATCTATAAATTGAGTTGCTCCGGCGGAGAGAGCTATATAGGGCGAACAACTAGACAGCTTAACAAACACATTAATGAGCATCATGGTTTGGAAAAGGTCAAATAAAATCTATAAGAAGTTCTATTTTGGCTCATTTGATTGATAGCGGTCCCCAAGTGGACAGAAATAGTGCCTTCAAAGTTATTTATCGCATTCCATCGAGCCTTTCGAACGGAATTCTTATCCGTCTTTTACACAGCCGAAGCTATGGGAATTCGAGAGAAAAATCCTAGTCTTTGCATATAAAAGAAGTTAGTTGTATCTCCCTTTGTCTAGGTGAATTCTATTCAAAACTCTCCCATCATTTCTTATTTTTCATCTCCTTTTTTTTTAATGATATTTATTTAAGCTCTGATTATCTGTCCACTTCACCTTTAGTGTTACTTAACTTTTAAGATTTGACCTAATTTATTTATTGAATTGTCTACATATACACATATTACTACCTTTGTTATTCTTATCGCCACCTGCATAAACCTTATTATCAATATTTTGTTATCATTATAATCATCGTTATTAACTACGTTCAAAACATTTACCACATTATTATTTAAAACAATTAGTCCCTTTTATAAATTTGGATAGTGTTGTGATTAGAAGACGGAGATTTTCTGAAAAATGTGATGTATTTGCGCTATACATTTCGAACAATCTGATCACACATTTACTTGTCATGTCGATATATATGAAAAAGTTAAATTAAACAAAGCAAAATGTACTGATGCATTGTTTTCGCCTAAGTGAATACCTAATACCTAATTACTCATACTCAGGTAGATCCGTGAGTCGGTTATTCAATTGTAGAAGCCTGGAAATCCAAACAGAGGGAACGGAATTAATTTCTTGACAGGCACATCTGAAAAGGTCGCATAGTTTACTGAATAGTAGCAAGCCTGGAAAGGAAGAAACTTTTCATCTATTGCGAGAAACCTAAGCACATAAAAGCAGTAGCATCAAGACTACGGCTTCAAAAGGTTGGAGTTGTGTGTTCCACTCGGAAAGTGAGGGGGATTTAAACAAACCACGAAGGCGCAGAATTTCTAAACGTGTCTTTCTATGAGAGTGAGCATCGATTTCCCAGAATAAATCGTACTCTGGTCATTAGGAGGACTTGTTGCAGGAGATACAGTCAGTAAATAGATTTCAAGTAATTTGAATCTGTTCAACATGAGAATCATTACAAATCACTGCACAAATCAAATGCCACGTTTTTATTATTGATAAACAGACTGGGCTGGAGGGTGGGGAAATGAGTCACCGCTCTTCGGAGAACTAACAGTTGTCTGAAATATTCTCTCAGCTTACATTTCCTCTTGTATCATGTACTCGTCAGTCTATATTAGCTGGCTTCGCGACTGCCCATAAACCTTCATTTTCTCATCACATAGTCTCCTTCACGTCATCCTCGAAGTGATGTCTAACTGTTCGTTCCTCATTAGGATTACAGTCGAAAGACTGAAGAAAATTGTCACTCATAAGTGTCTACAGTGAAGGACCAAAATATCTTCACTCCCTCCAGTGCATATATATTTGAGCGGTGTGCTGTTTGCTGCTTTGTTAAAAGATTGCCTTGTTAATTATCTATTCTGGACAAATGTATTTCAGCAATCATTTATTTAAAGCAAGTGACTGCAGAATTCGTTTTAGTGAACATATGACTTTTAGCCGCATTACATAGCTTCATCGTCTTTTCTTAAACGTTTGTCCTCCAACAAACAATCATTATATTGTTCACTTATGACTAAGGATGCTAACGTTCTGCATATTAAGTATAAAATTCACTCTGTCTCATGATAATCTATCGTCGTAGTCATCCTATTAGTTGTCATCTTATGTGAATTTATCGGGAGCTGTTGGCACTAAATATTCTAACAGTCACAGGACACTCGTTGTCTTTTCATGTTTACGTCACTCAGTTACAAATTACGGATAATTGTTAAGTTCTGCTAGAGACTGACTATCTATTTGTAAAAAGATGCCAACAAGTTAATGAGATATTTGCATACAGCCAACAGAAATGGAAATCCATGCTGGTATCTGTTCCTTATGTAATTGTTCCTCATGAAGGTTCATGTCAATGACACAGACAAAATATAGGACGAGCGCATTCCGATCAGTTGATATCACACACAGCCTAGTAGAGTGGAGGAGTGGGCCCCGCTGATAAATATTCAAAAACATATAAGGCTGACGTAACTGCAGAACGAAGCTAAGGAGTTTATGATGTTCTCAGAGACAGAATCGAAATACTGTTTGCGTACAATCTGATTTCTAAGCTTACACAACGAGGCCGTAGTATTTGTATTTCAAACATCATTTCAACATTGAACACAATTCCAAAATTCAACATCCGAATTTCAAATATCGTACGATTTTAGTTCAGTCGTCTTATCAGATGGCATGTTCTGCCTGTCTCATAACCCAGACATGGCAGCCGACAATGGCTGGAGGTCAAATGACTACCGACCATAGAAAAGATAATAAGCTTTGTTTTATCTATCTCACATCAAACGAATTACATTTCTAATGAGAGTGAAAAAGGGATTTAGACCCACACAAGCACACACACACTGAATGAACACATGAGGTGTTAAAGTGAGTAAACTGAGAATATACAAACTCGTCTACTTCGTTATTAGAGCTCAATGAATCAATAAAACAAAGGTGTTGAATTAATTAGTGATGAGAAGAACCTCAGAGGGTATCACGCGTCGTGCGTATGTATTGATCTAATGATAACATTCTTATTGTCTGTTTGTCTGTCTAGCAGTTTATGTGCCTGATGGTAAGATCGATGACCGACATGAATGAAAAACGTACGATAAATGAAAAGAGAAGCCAGTGAATTGAAGTATTGTGTAGCATCATGTAGAAGACACAGACTAAAGTTGACTAATTAACTAATTAATTAACTGATAAGTTGATTAATATATGAAGATGATTCAATTCTGATGTTGTGTTGATTTGAAATCGATGGTGAGTATTTGGAAGATAATTGATGTCACAACTGGTCTGTGAGCATAACCATGTCGCCTCAAAATGCCCAACGTGATGCAGTGAAGTTAGGAAGTATTTCTTAATCACTGTTCCGGTTTGCACGTCTTCTCTGATCAAAAGGCTGATGTGGTCAATAAGAAGTTTTACTGAAGAATTAGTATCACTACTGTTACCCGACCCCATTTATCTATTCAATCTTTGATACGAACGAATTCAACTGAAGTCCCCTTGAATTACCTACCCATGGACAGAGCGATAGAAAACGTGACACTTGGCTTATAATTACTTCATTATGTATTATTATTGAACAAAGAAGAGTGTGCTTTTAAATAACTGTTAAATCATTGGTAAAACATGAGAAAATGAAGTTGATAAGAGGCGTGTCAACACTGTTGTTTCGTCCGGAACCACTGGTGAACAGACTACAGAAAGAAATCAAAAATGGTGTTAGAAGATGACATGGAAAGTGGAATGTGAAGATACTTGCAACCAACAGACGAGAAATATTAACATGAACACACATGACACATAATACCATAATCCATGTTTCATCGAAATACCTTCGCACCTGCACCACAAAAGTAACTGAATAGATAATTCATTATATAAACACCTATGAAACACACGATAAAAACCCAGTGAAATTGCATTTCGCGGCAAACAAGACAACTACAAGTGCTGAGCAGACTGACATGATTCTTTTTAGCATTTCATGTTTCATGCAAATGGAAACATCGACGGGATATTTGGCGACATTTAGTGAATAAGGAAGGACACAAGTGCACTCAACGACTTCTTACCGTCAGTCTGTCAGCGATGGCTTCATATATTGGCAGTAGCTCTGAAATTTGATTGACACAGAATATGAAATAGTCAATTTAAGCTAACTATTAATTTGCAGTGACATGTAGAGGAACATGTAGTACAAAGTGAATTCAGAATATATCCACGTACTTTCGATTGCTGTCAAATTGCTGTCAGATTGTTTCATGAGTATCAGTGGCCGACTGTGATGTCACTTGTTCAGCAGTTCGGATGTGATATCCATAGATATTTGCGTCACTTTGGTTGTTATCTGTAGTGCAACGTTGTTTGCAGTCTCTATCGTGAACATCAAATATATATATATATGCATATGAATACAGCGAAGGTGTATTTTCTCAAACTGCACTACCTACTTTTTATCGCCTCACGTGTAGAGATTTCGTCATATGCTTGAGATACTAAGAGATTCCAGCTTCTTATACCTACAAGACACCACAGTGAATGAAGAGCAAAATAAAGATTAGTGAAATAGTGTATTGAATTCCACTGACTCAAGATGAAGTCATGTCTGCTTCAATCACCAAGCAGGCATACTATGAACTTAATACTGCTAAGGGAGATCTTCCATTGGAAGCACGTGATGTCTCCAGTGAGACATATGTCATAGCTTGCGTTAAAATTACAATAAGCAACAATACTGAGGTAAGTGGCATCTATGTGGGTGATCTCAATGTTTTAACGTTATTCCTGAATATGAGATAAACACAGAGTGATAGGATAATATTCAATCACTTTGTCTTTACTATCACTACTCATACAAGTTTCAAGAAATCAATTCGAGCTTGAAGTAGGATTCTGTCTCCCTGATTGTTTCGCATCATCCATCACTGACAACATCTACATTTGCATTCTCAGGAGTGTGCTTATTGATTTCTGCAAATATATAAAGTACTTGATCAAACAAAAGCAATGGAAGTACAAAGAATCAACTATGAATATTATTACAGATCGGAAAATACCTTGAGAATGAATATGTGGCCGGAACTTATCACATCCAACATATTGAGGTCCGAATCCAGCTTCTTCACCGAAATAAGGGATAATGGTAAATGACAGAGAGTTCACAAAATGCGATAGAATGTTCGTGTGCATGAAACTGTTATTCAAACAAATCACATCGTAACTCACGTACTTTTTACCCATCCTGAAATAAAAATGATTCGTGTCTGTGTGAGTGTTCGTGTGTGAACTAGAGGTTAGTGATAAATCGGTATACAGTAAAATATGAGTTGTTCTTAAGATGGAGACTGTTATTCTGTTAACACGTCTTCTTCAATTGCAGATACTTTTAACTGTGTTTGAAGACTAACTTGACGTAATTCAGTTGATGGTTATTTTACAGTGGAAAGTTAGGTTCCAATTTTGACCTGCTTACGACTCGATGGTTGAATGTACCACCACTTACAAATGAATGATTATGTTCCCACTTGAAGATTTCAAGTCAGTGCAAATAGTATCCAAATTCAAGTGTTTTTTCACGAGGTCACTTGGAAATCAGATCTCCCAGCATTCCTACACTAGACACCATCATTCAAGTAACATAATCGATGTTTCCTTCAAATCTCGAACCAAGACAGTCACTTATTACTGTTCAATTCAAAATAGTGATTCCAATGCCTGTATCGACCATGAGAGCATCAAATTCATCAGCTACACTAAGTGAATAATCCACGTTCATCTATTTTAAGAAGAGAACGATTACAGGTTATCACCAATCATGTTGATTGTTGCAGCTAGTCGTGTATTCAATATATAATACCAGAATTCATGACAATCACAGACTGAATAGCTTTCGATTCAATTAACACATACTTTTGTTTCCCGGTAATAAGGATGTGTATCGAAGGAGAGTCGCTTTTACTTCCGGAACAAGTTCACCTGCGAAAACAACATGAAGAAAAAGTTTCAGAGGTTATGCGAAAAATAGTAGAATCTGATGCAGAATCCCTAATTCATGCTCAATATTCTCAACACTAATATTCAGCGCATTTCGCATCGATTCGTGTCACATCCGATCATGTTGATGATGATAATGGTGAAGGTGAATATGTTTGTGATTCGCATATGCATCTTTCAAGTCGTAATACACTGCATTTTCAAATTTCACTCAAAATTATTGCAAATCAAAATTATATATATTTGCTTACCATATTCCTCAAAGAGGACAAGCATTGACGCTATCATCGCTGAAATCGTGTATGAAACGATAAAGAAGACAGTCAATAGACGACAGTCGCCTCTTGCAATAATAACAGTAATTATTTTTAGATATGTAATTAGGAATAAAAGTATATATGACAAATTAGACGAAGCTTGCTGAACCACATCATCATAATCTTTCGTCTTCCGTGACAAACACCTTTTTCTCGACTCACAATTATGACCACATCTAATTCTTAAGACACTTAATCACTGTCAGCGCAACGACTGCAATGCAGTAAGCGTATTTTCGAATTGAGTAGGCGTCAAACAAAAAAGTGAACGGATGTCAGCACCGTGCCTCACTAGTCAGATAGACAACGTACCTCAGTAGGTAGGATGAAATTTAGTGAAATTTTCAAAGTTGTTGTGAATGGATGTTTTCAAGGTAGACAAAGGCTGCAAGATGGATCAACAAAATCCATCAGTGTGATAGTTCCTTCGTGTGAAATGATTGCATTGAGAATTTCATCAGAAGGATGATTTTAATGAGTGACAATAGAGGAAAATCACAAACCCTTGGAGAAGTCCGGTTTGTAGTATTTTAGGTAATTTTTGTTGATACAATCGACATCTGAATATGTTAATTCGTTGGAATACACAAATGATTCACCTACATCGATCAATGACTTTTGTATCACTGGGAAACGCGTCTTTCAGATCATCTGCAAAAAATGCAATGAGACGTGTGAATCAAAATAATATGAGGGGTGGGTGGACAGCATAATTTTGTCAAGTAATGTCAGTTTACTCCCTTTGATATTTTGTGTCTTTGACAATGCATCAGTTTGTAAGGAATGTACAATCGATGAATTAACTCTCACTCTCTCTGTCACTCTGTTAGGCTGTAATCATTTGTTGTATGCTAGTTGTGATCGCAGAGGATATCTATTCCTCCCTTTCTGTACACATCTCATTCCAGATGACTGAGCTCGAAGAATCTGCACTATATCTGACCATTTCATGCCGAAATTCTTCATGCTCACTCACTGATTACCTACCATTACTACACAATGATATTCGTTTGAGGCTGGGTGACTATCTAACTGGATTTTGCACTGAGCTCTGTCTATGCGTAAGGGACAAATTATAAACGGCCCGTTGGTTATTGAATAAGACGAAGTTTATTTTAGTGGTCGGAAGTGAATCTCCGTGTGAGAGAGAGAGATAGTTCAAAAGGTGAAAACACTTTCCTCGAATAAAAGTGAGTTAACGTGAACCGGAGTAGGAAATGAGATAAATAGAATTTCCCATGTTTTACCTGTTATTATATTGGACATTCTTTGCAGATGGGTTATTCTCTCGTCATATCTCGTATTCAACTCTGTGAATAAATATAATTTGTTAATGTATATCATCCCCGAAATATCGTTTTCATAGTTTAAAATATGCGGTGTTGTTTCATGATTTTGGCGAATCCTTCACATGCATAGTCTAATCTGCATGGCACTGAAGCTTGTGTCACGCTTGTGAACACAGCAATCCTACACGAAATTCTTACAAAAGATCACCACAAATATTGCCTCAACCTGATTGTACAGTTCATCAGAAGTGAACAGTTGCAAATACACCTATTGATTTTATTCAGTTCTGAATTTGCTGCTACATTTGCAAGAATCTTGGATGAACGAAGCTGTCCGACTTGTTCACAGCTGATTGGAAAGCCATTTCAAGGAGAGACAAACGTGAATTCACTCACTTTTATAACTTTCGATAATCCATTTGAAATTTTCAACTTTTTGTTTCAACAACTTCGTTTCTAAAATTTAAACGAAATGGAATATGGGTCAGGCAATTTCGAGTATACTGCATCTGGAAAAATGCTTCGTAAAGGGAAATCGTCTTCTTTGACTGTTCACATGATATGAGAGAAAAGGAATGGAGTGAGTTGACATTCCTACTAAAACTGCTACTGTTACAATCTTCTTAACATAATGCAAATTTATTAAGATGCTTGTAAACTTCCACTTACTTTTAGTAGTAACGCAAACCTCCGCTTTCTTTTTCCTACCAAATCCTCCAACTAGAAAGACATTAAGGAATAGATGCATGGATGAAACATTCTGGCCTGCATTTTAATACAGCACAAATATGATGCGAGTATAAATAATCTGAGTATCGAAACACTCAGCTTATATGTTCTCTGTATTACCTTCAGAATCCCTGTATCATAGCCGTCCGTTCATAATAGAAGATAAGATGAATTAGGGCTTGTGAATTCGGTAGCTTTAGTTAACGTGCTTTCCAGTTATCGGTAGCTGTGATTCGGAGATGAGCATGGTTACTTAGTGGGACAACCAGTGCTGATAAAACATGAAAAAGACTAAATCTAAGATCTCTAAGACGACGTTAAACATGTGGATGTCATTGCATGTTGCACAGTGCCTCCTATCGAAATCCAACATTCACCTCCTAATTAATGATCCGTCAAATTTTCATAGAATAGACCTGTGTGATACCGCGTAGTATTCAATACAAATTTCATATATAAAGCCAGTGAAAAAATTGGATAAATCTGCAAAAAACGGTTCAGCATTATTTACCTTTTACCACAGAGGCACAGTGAAGTAGAACAATAATGACTGTGACAAGCGACAGTGAAGGATGCACCATGCTTAATTCGTCTGTTGAAAACCATCTGTACTTATTCTGGTGAGTATTCTACTGACAGCCTTCAACTGAAATTTGATTGGAAGATGAGAAATCGAGTGACAGACATGTTCGTTAAGATTCAAATATGAACTCCGACCAATCATGAACAGTATCAACTTTAATTTTATTGGACACTGAGTAGTAACCATAGAAAGTAGAATCACCCCTTTTCTCATCAAATAACACATTCCAACGACATATGGACCAAGGAAGCATAGTGTCGCGATGATGTCCGGTTTCCAATGATGAAGTGTTATCAGTCGTGTTAACAGATCAACAAGACAACTTGTGATGTATACCGTGACAATTACTGATTCAAATTATCAGGGAACTACTAAAGCAAATGAAGAGCATCTGTTGAAGACAACTAAGAATAATAGTACAGGATTTATGAATTCATAGTTTGAACAGAAAATGAAGGAAGTAATACTTGATGGCTCGACCTGTGCCAACTCAGAACAGAGATCCGGTCGTTTTCAGTGAAATCCTGTGATCTCTGGTGTTTGAAGTGTTTAGTTTGTGGAATCTTTAGAAGATTCATTGAGAAAGAAAGACGAAGCAGGTGAGATAGTGTAAACTGCAGTGAATAAGACAAGTGAACCTTTCTGTATCCAACAGTGCATTCTTCACCAATCTCGTATCGTGGACTAGTAAATCAAGGAAGCGCCTACTCGCTCAATTTTGTGGTCGTGATTACAAATCGGAATGAATGGTGAAATGATGAGAAAATGTCACCCAGTGCACCATCTGTGGCAGGATCATTTTACCAGCTGTGTGACAAACACAAAATCACAAAATGAAAATCGCAGCTGAACAGATTGAATCTTGTGGAGTGGCAAAACTAGACAGGGCGTCTCAGAAGCTATGTGATTGAAAACACCATTGTGTAACTGTGCTCGTTATTATAATTCTGTTTTCATCTCCACGACTGATCGAAAATTGTGTACGATATTTTTATTGTTTCATGAATTCTTAGTCGATTGACAGCTGCAATATCTTCATCAACGGAAGGTTTTTACACTATGCAATTCAAACACAATATAGATAGGAAGCATTATGTGATGTAGACAGTGACTGTGCATTGTGTGAATATCACTCAGTATTTGAAGTTATGGGAAGGTGAACAATCGATTTCGTGTGTTAACTACCATCAGCGGAGAATCGGTGAAGTGAAATAAGGTGAAATGCACTGAATGTAACTAGTACAGTCCCAGTATGTAATCTCACCTAGTGACATCTCCGCATTGTTTCCGATTACTTCACTCACACTGCATTTCCCTCACTGAAGCCTGAATGTAGAGCAATCTTGATAATTAGAAAAGTGCGATGGTCCTTGCGAGTGATTTATTGTGCGTGAAGATGAAAGGAAAGAGTAGAGTAGACACTGACGGAGGATATGTCATGCGTAATTAAAATCACTGGTTGACAATGAAGGCCTATGAATAGTCAAAAAACAACTTTATTATCAAAACTGTGGATGTCAGTAAGTCAGTCTGACGCTGGCTGAAATTACCATCTCTCTTCATCAAGTCACATCCCTCTTCACATCCTTCTCTGTTGGTTTGTTAACTCCACACGCAAACTTTTAAATCAACCGAATCGAGATTTTGCACACTAGGATTGCTCCCTTCACATTATTTACACTCCACATTAGGCTCTATGAAGATCGAATTCTGTTGTCTCCTTCCTCTCCACACGTGAATCTGACGAATGTTTCTGGGGAAGTGTAACCAAGGTATAATGCAACACTGAATGTCGATACAACATAGAGAACACTAAATGATCGAATTCAACAAGATGCAACTGAAGTGATTCATGTGAGTCACTTGATTGTTATTAACGATGGCCCAGATTCACCGGTGTGTTGTCGTCCCATGTGATCCTTGTTGATTGGAATACATCACGTGAGCATTTCCGAGAAATATCCTCTTCGATGTCACTTGGTTTTCAGTCAAGTGGTTATTGGGCAATACGCCAACCACGGTGACTATGACGACAGAAAAGCGGGAGAAACGGTGTCCTCCAAGATAATGTGCAGTGTTCAGATGCTTTACAGCTTGTCTTCATAGAAATGAGACACATAGTCTACCTAAGCCTCAGAGCACCACGTATGCACATTTCATCATATTGTTCAGATATCAGCACTGCCATAGTTTGTCTTCCTTCTGGATACGAAAATTCACAGAGGAGTGAGGAGAGAGTGAACAACTAAGGAAATGGATGTTCATATCCTCAACTGGATTAACACTGAACTGCATAATTCAGACTAGCCTATTGCGAAATGGCGTAGCTCGTAGTCTACACAAATCTCCATACTTCAAATGAGTATGATTCATCTTGTATAGATAATGAAGTTTGAGGCTTGAAAAACAGCCGTTTTCCAAAACCAGTGCATTTGCAAATAACACCACCCAGTTTACTTGCTCGCTAGTTTTCTAGAAGCTGCTAAGTCCAGGTAAAGGCGGAGGATTGGGTGTGTGGCTACGGACCCTACCTCACAAAACTAATCGAACTGCGAAATGAATGAGAAGGGATTACTTTTCACAGACTGCACTTTCATTGATATGATTGTCGGAGGTAGTGTGTACTGACACAAGTATATACACAAAGGCCAACTTAGGCCTGTGAAAGAGCAGGCATGAAATCATGCTCATTAAAACAAAAACTATTCATATTGAAATGTGACAGCTTAGAACATGATGCACTCTGTTCACTTTGAAGGCGAAGAAGTGGAAACGGTTGTACGTATGTCCACATGTCTTGAGTCTTGGATGACTCAGTTAGGCGAATGTGGATGTGAGGATACATAAGAAGCACACTGCAATCATTAGTGCACATGGCTGGTGTTACTATGCCAGCAGATTGTTTCCAATATTTCGAATAGGTGTTTTCACCTACTAACGATGTGATGCTAGTAGTAAATGGAAATTGACGCCAAACACTTTTTTCCTCTCTTTCAATAAAAGATAATCAAAGCACAACACGTAGTTCAGAGAAGAGTCTCTTTCCTGAGGTGAATTCATTCACTTGTTAGCTAAACACACTTGCAATTACACATGACTGTGCTTGTGCGTGCGTGTGTGTATTGTGTATGAGGTTTGTTCGATAAGAATATGAATTCTTTTGGGTTATTGTTGTCAAGAATGTTGTCAAAAATGTGATGAACATTCCAATTGTAACTAGTGACATAAGGGGTGACAATCGGAAATAGTGAAGTGGTGATGATAAATTGTCAGAGAACATGAATCTTGATTTCAAATGACACTTGCCTCGCGATATCCTCAAGAGGAAGAATTTCAGAATCTCTGTAAAGAGCATTCTTTGTAGCAACTCTAAGAGTATTGTGTTCCCCAGTCATTCATTGATCTGCAGAAGCCTTAATATCAACATCCCATATCTGGCGAATAATATGTGCATACATTTTATCACATAGCTCTATTCCGCCTATTCCAATTTCTTAACGTGTTGACTAACACTACTGACTATGTTTTCTGACTACTCATCACCACCTTCCCCTAACCAATCTTCACCGACTACCACTACTTTGACTACATTTGGTAACCTATCAGTTACCCACAATTCACGTAGGTATCAGTAGTTGAATGTACATTAAATCACTGATTTCGTGTGTGGAGTACTTTCCTGTGTGACAATATATCCATCAGTTGAAATCAGAGAAGGTACGCTATCACGTCGGTGGTTTATTCCAGTTGTAGCAGTATATGTCTCAGATGAATATATGCTATGTCAAACAGTGACCGAGACATCAACTAACGCTTTCTTATTCTGTCCTCCAATTAGTCATCCGCTCCTCGACTTTACCTTACATACATTTGATACACGTTGTGGAGGAAATTTCCATGATTGACATTCTTTCTCCTGATTCATCTCAATTGCGTATGTTGTTTTCGTAGAAGCTGGTATCAGTCAACCGTGTCGTTCAATTTTCACCTGCAGTTTCACAAGCTGAATTCATTGAAATTATCCAGTGTACGTGATTCCACGTCTCATATAAATATATGCGATTTGTGTTTGATAACTTTATATTTGATTGTCGTTGAAATCAGTCCATTGAGAATAAACCATTAGTGAATGAAGATATGTATTAGGGTAATTTTATAAATGGATGAGTGGAAATGCCATAGGAAATTGTATGACAATATTGTTATGACACTGTGAAGTCACAATGAATGTTCATTCATCGACAACATCTGTGTTGCATGTCTCAGCAGGTTGGCCTTTCTTCCTTCTTTCATCATCGGCCTTTCATAGAAAACGGAAAGAATTAGGGAGAGTGGTGCGCAAACACGAAGTCCATTAATCGATAATTATGCTTGTGAATGTGATAGAGAGTCGAGGCGAAGTCACAAGTAATTCAATCACCTCCAAAAATGTCACAAATGTAAAAATTCATCCACACTTAAGAGAGTATTCACTAATCTCGTCGTGCTCTCCTTGTGAAATCAGTTACACTTTCGGCAGGAGGTATTCAAACGGTGGAATTCATTGACATTTCTACAGACTGATATTATGCATCAGTTAACCACTGACTATGCAATTCTGATATCACGTACACTGAGAGTTGACAATCACCACCAATGAAACTTATGGGAATTACACATTTCCGGAGGTGTTTGCAGTGACTAGGTACTTAATCACACAGAAATGTGTGATAGGCCTGTTAACATTAGGTGTTGAGTAAGAAAGACTTCGTTATCTATGAATGAGCATAGACGATGAATAGTCGATGAATTCTAATCAAGCATTTCCATTGTTGACTGTATTTTCTCACCTTCAATAAGGAGGCGTTTTCCTCATATATGGATTTGATCCTTGTAATTGAAAGTGAGTGACAAGCTGCAATAAATATTTTCCATGTGTGGGACATTAGGCCATTTATCCTGTGTGTTTCTACCAAATGACAGTATATTATGTTAAGAGGAAATAACATGGTAGGTATCCCAAACACATATATCCGCAGCGGCTTTTCACCCACTAACAAGTAATGTCAAGATTATTTGTCGAATGAGCTTCCATCATTGTGCTGACTGTTGTAAGTGTAACAGTCAGCCATTCATTCGTGTAATACGATCTAATGAAAGCACGGTTTCGAATCCAACAAGTTGTGTGCTGAACACGTTTCCGAATCGCCACAAAGTAATATGTCTTTGAGAATGAATCGGCCTACCTGACTCTATCTATCTTGAGAGATGACGCTGCAGCACACTTTTCAGGTATCAGTAGGTTCCGATTTGTAATATCTGAAGTTCATGAACGTTGATTTGAAAACACAGGCAACAGTGAAATTTTGATGAAATTGCAACGTGATTATACCAGCCTGTTCACAAATCCAATTCGCGTTTCCCTAATTGAAGGAAGCACAATTCGTCTGTTTTTCGCCAATATTCATCCACCTACGACATATCAGCACACTTCACCATCCTACTCTCCTCGACTGCTACAAAATCCAGCGATATAATCATGTGAAATGACTCTCATTCACATGCTAATCTGCACCTATAAATCAGTAGAGTGACACATAAACAGTGGATGAAACGAAGTGACAGTATAGAGAATATGCGTAATGGTTCACTTAGCAAAAGGTATAGAGACGGATGCGCTGTAAACTAGGACTGATGCTTATATTAATAAATCAGTCACTTCTACATGGTTCCCCCATTTTCACCGAGAATAACTTAGGGAAATACAAAGTTCAGCTGAACGCAATGCAACACGAAATCTTAATAGATGTAGATTAGGAGATAACACGGATGTCTGCAGATAGTATATAGGCTTTACAGCCAGGATATCCACGCCACATGGATTTTCTGTGAAGATTTGAGAGAAAAAGAGATAAACAAACAAATTATTGATTGTTCAGTGGATTCGAATCTGTATGTACTGGAAGTTCACCACTGGAATTCAACTCACTCTGCACGTTGTCTAAATTTTTTGAAATGTGAAGAAAAAGTGATTGTGTATAGTATGGTGCAGGATGCGACAAAATGTTACAAACTTCTTCACAGTAATTTCACAGTAATGAGTGAGTGTTGCACCAATGAAAATGAAACAGCATTATGATCATTAGCTGTGAGTGATATGCATGTCATATCCACTGTAACTGGTTATTGTTAATCGACTGTGGCACAGTATGATTAGCAAGAAAATGTTGTGTAGAGGCGATTGATGTCATTGATTTCTGAAGACTTCACGAAACAGTAGAGTGTAGGGAATGTGTCTTAGCCGTATTCAGGTAAAATCCTAAATATAATCCGTCTGAGTGACACTATCAACTGAATCAGTAACCACCATCATACTCACGTTGACTGTTTGATCTAATGATGTCGAAAAGTCATCAATTTGCAAATGCTGAGTGGAGAGCAACATTCATACTGAGAATTCACATTCACGATAAAAAAAACATGCAACACTGACCTGCAAATTAGTCAGAAAATTGACTGGACTGAAGTAGTTCCTCGTCGAATTTGGCGATGAATTTGTCTGCGATAACAAGTAGACGAATGTGAACAGATTTGGGAGTGAGAATTAGCAATAAAATCTGACACATAACTAGTCGATAATATCCAACACAACGGTGTATGTCAGTATTTGCTGATCATTGGAAAAGTGCGTGACTCAATCAATCAATCAATCACTAATGTCTTCATTTGTGATTGTCATTCAGAAGACACTCTGAATATGTTACAGAAATTGAAAGTCACTCTGAACGAAGAATATTCTTTTCAATAATTTCTCCTTTTCAGGTTCTTACAATTATAAAATAGAATACATTTTGTCGTTACAATAACGACCAGTTATGCCGCGGATACGTTTTTTAGGGTGAAATAAGAGATTAATACTTGTGGTGTGTCAAAATAAATAGTCGTATTTGTGTGACAAACGTGCTAGTTGGCTGAAATCGATTAAAAAATACTTTGGAAAAATGGGAGACAATGGTGGTGGTGATTAGTCATAATAGACTTGTAGAATGTTGTGGGGTAGGAGAATTGACAAGTCTGTTCAAGGTTATAAAAGGCGTCAGGTGACGGAGTGGCTAGTACAAAGTGGTATGTATTAAAGAGGAGGAGATAGTAGGACTGCAATGAGAAGTTCATCATGAAGTAATGAATGTGTGAAATGAAACATGTGGAGGCATATATTGAGATTGAGGAAAGAGATAATATCACAAATAATAAGTCCATATAAAATGAATACAAAATTCGATAGTATTGAGAGAATGTTTGCATGACGAGTATTAATTATGACGAATCATGATAATAATAATAGTAATAATTGTAATAATACGCAAAGAAAGATAATAAGTCATAAGTGCTAAGCAGAAGAAGCACTCTTGGTGAGAAGAAGAATCATGAATCGAAGTTTGACCAAGGTAGGAACAGCATCTGGACGTTTTCATTTCGGATGCAAAGTTCCGGTTCAGTCGATCTTATTGCCACAGTTTCATCTATGTGTAGCAGATGTAAGTAAACTATACGCGGTAACGACTTGATAATTCAGTATATAAGCCTGAAAGCTGAGTTGATGTCGATGCTATGTCCAGTATCGACAAAGAGTGATGGGATCCAGCTTCTTATGCACTTAATTGCCCCACTGCTTAAACAAGCTGGTAAAAGTTCCCAGTGGTTCTGTAACTGATGTCAGATCGTGATCAAATCTGTGAGAAGCAGTTCTGTGACAACCATTAAAAATTGTTACATTCAATTTTCAATTATGAGGCCGTGTATCGCCTTTGTCAGTAATCGTGTCTGTAAATTCAATGGATTGATGAGTTTCACTTTCTCAGTCACCTCAAGATAAGTTGTAGTAAAGCAAGAAGTTCACAGGACAATATTCACAAATGGCTGTAGACATCTGGTCGACAGTATTCTTCATAATTACCACTCTGACGTGATACATCGAGAAGGTCAAATCTTTCGTTAAGTAAACATCATTCACAGACACGCGGTTTGATGATTCGGCGATTCTCTTTCATTACATCTAGATTGATAGAAAATAGTCGTACAAACTGAGTATATCTCACAAAATCATGGAGTGATTAACATGTGTCAGGCCTTAAGATTACTAATTGAGTGCTACATGATGAGTTGTTCAACATTCAGCCTGAATATGGTAATCAATGCAGACCTGAATAGACTTCACATGCCTGCAGCTGCAGAATAACAGACTGGAACATAATAGCTACTTTTCATCTACCAATATTTCTACAATGAATATCTGCTCTTTGCTCAATCGACAAAGTAGATGAAGTCGACAAGTGACAGCAGATAAGACCTTGATTAAAGTTTGATGATATGTAGCAACACGCCATTGCAATAGAAATGAACGATATAGAAGTGCGTGTTTTTATGAAGTTACACTAGATGTGAGGGAATGTGACCTACTCTCATTAGTTAATGTCGATAGAAGGACAACCGATGGCAGTTGTATGAGAATATTCTGTGAGTCAGACTCCGTTTAGGCGCCGATGCTTATATTTTGGAATTAACATCCAGATATGTAGAAATGAAGATTCAGTGTATTGATTGAGATTATTGTGGCGTACATATGAAATTTATTCATACTCATTGATGAATTATCTGTGTTCACAGGCTATCGATGCCAGCTGGATTCCATAAGTGACAGCAAATCAGATACTTAATCTTAACACAGTGTCAATAACAACTCAGTGGATTCCGATTGATCGTCATCACTAAACAATCTGAGTACTTGTGGTATCAATACTCACTGATGCTTTGTCTTGTCCTCAGTGAATATCTGATTGGGTTTTCACTGAATTTTGCTCATCAGTGAGAAAGACGGAATGGAGAGTGATACAAAGTTCCATTTGTTGACAGATGGCTAATCCTTTCGGGATAGACTGAACTACAGTGAGTGATTCAGAGAATTAGAGTGGGATTCATCCAACTTCGTCATATATTCAAAATTTCCTCTAAATCGTTATCTTTCTAAGCACAAATACAAGTGGAATCTGTGAACAAAGGAAACTTATATATGAATTAGATTTTGAGCATTTTGACGCTTAGTGAAACGGAAGTTACAAATTGCGGATAATCGTTCAGTTTCACTCAAGACAGACTATTTATTTGTTGAGTTACGCCGTCAGGTTTACAGAACATCTTCACACAGCCAACAAGAATCGAAATCCATGCTGGTATCTGTTCTTATGAAAGTGTTTCTCATGCGACTTCATGTCAATGACACAGACAACATATACGATGAGTGCATTCTGATCAGTTGATATCACACACTGCCTAATAGAATGGTGTGTAGCCCCGCTGAAAATTACTAATCACTTATGGTCGACGTAACTGCAATATAAAACTGAGGAGATCATGATTTTCTCAGGGTCAGAATAGAAGAACTAATTAAGTACAATATGATCCTTTCGCTTACAAATTTTTCTCGAAGAGATATACAGAAGTTGTATGCAGACGTTGTAACAGATACCCCAAACAACTTCACAGTTATTCAATTAAGTTCATCAGGGTCCCTCATTTGGACGTCTGTGTTCGTATTCGATCAGGAAGATGACAATACATCGAAGTTACTACCGATTTCTATATCAAAGATGCAATAATAAGACAGAATGTGCGACCAGAGACAATGAGGATGTAGTATTTGTATTTCACCCACTATTTCAACATTGAACACAATTTCGAATTTCAACATCCGAATTTCAAATACCGTACGATTTTAGTTCAGTCGTCTCATCAGAGAGAATGCTCTGCCAGTCTCATAACCCAGACGTGACAGCCGAAAGTGACTGCAGGTCAAATGACCACCGACCATAGAAAAGATAATAAGCTTTGTTTTATCTATCTCAAATCAAAGGAATCACATTTCTAATGAGAGTGAAAAGGGAATGACATGCACACACACTGAATGAACACATAATGTGTTAGTGTGAGCAAATGAGATATTACAAGATCGTCTTCTTCGTTATTAGAGCTCAATGAATCAATAAATAAAACAAAAGTATTGAATTAATTAGTGATGACATGAACTTCAGAGGGTATCACTCGTCGTGTGTATGTATTGATCAAATGATAACATTCTTGTTGTCTGCGTGTCTGTCTTGCAGTCTGTGTGCCTGATGATAAGATGGATGACCGACATGAATGAAAACGTACAAAGAATGAAGAGAGGAGTGAGTGAAGTTTTGTTTGGCATACTGTAGGAGACACAGACTGAAGTTAACTAGTTAACTAATTCACGTCCTGGACCGACGTGAAGAATCTAGAAGACCTGGATTTCGCGGATGACTTATGTTTGATGTCACACGAAATCGAAGACTTACAAGCGAAAACTGATAAACTGGTCGAAGAAGCAGCAAAGACCGGACTACAGGTGAACATAGACAAGACGGAGGTTTTGAAAATAACCAACCAACCAACCACCAACAACAACAACACCAACAGCAACATCCAGCGCCAATCACCATCAACGGGAGGCATTTGAAAGAGGTTACTTCTTTCACTTATCTAGGGAGCATTGTCTTAACTACAGGAGGAACGGACGAGGATGTCAAATCGACAATCGATAAGGCGAGAAACACATTCATCAACCTGAAACCAATCTGGAAATCTTCGTCAATCAGTATCAACAACGAAATTCGAATTTTTAATACAAACGTCAAGTCAGTTCTTCTATACGGATCAGAAACGTGGCGAGTCACGAAGAATATTTGCAACAGCCTGTTGCAGACCTTTATCAACAACTATCTTCGTTCTATACTGAAGAACAGATGGCCGGAAAGAACAAGAACCAACAATAAACTATGGGAACAAACAAAACAACAACAAATATGCAGGAGAAAGTGGAGATGGATTGGACACTCGCTAAGGAGGCCACTGGGTGACATCGCGCGTCAGGCAATCGAGTGGAACCCGAAGAGGAAGCGGCAAGTGGAACTTTCAAGAGTTACATGGAGGATATCGTGTGAAGAGGAGTTGAAACCGTATGGACTAACATGGATGCAGGTGAAAAGTATAGCAGAAGACAGAAACAAGTGTAGACGTGTAGTTGAAGCTTTATGTTCCACTAGGAACCCAAGGGAAGAACAATAATAGAAAATGTGACACGACTTATAATTACTTTATTATGATTATTATGGAATTATTATTATTTTTAGTATTAAATAGAGAAGAGAGGACTGTTAAATTACTGTTAATCATTGGGAAAACATGAGAAAATGAAGATGATAAGAGGCGTGTCAACACTGTTGTTTCGTCCGGAACCACTGGTGAACAGACTACAGAAAGGAAGGACTGAGAGGACAGCATCTACTAGATTTTCTGAGCACATTCCTAAGAGTCTCCGTACAAAAGGAAGAAAAGTGTTATCAAGTGCAATCGCCAGACATTTAATTGACACAGGACACACAGTAGAAATTAGCCAAGCCTTCAAAATAATCAATACACAAAGAAACCCACGGCTACTTCGCTTCGCAGAAGCCATTGCTATCAAGAGATTTCGACCAGACCTTTGTATACAGAAAGATAGTGTGATTAATCTTTCACTACCTTGGTAACCCTAACTCTATTTTATTTTATTTTTGTTTTGCCTTTCTGTCAGTATGCCTGTGTGTTTGTCTTGTTACGTAACATTCTATTCAATTTTGACCTTCAAGTTTCTAAATCTACTTAATTGTTTGTTTGTTTAAGTTATAAATGTTACTTCACTATTCACCCCACCCTCTAAAACTCTCCACCACAAGATGTGTAAATTTGCTCTGTTCTCTGACCCTGACCCTGTAATATGCCTCTAACCAATCTGTGTTGTTTTCCAATAGAAATCTGAACTCTTACCCCTCTTATCTAATTCCACTAAATATAATTAGTTGTTTTTGACACCGAATAACCTGTCTACCTACATCAAATTCTGGAATTATGTTCCTTATGCTTTCTATCTATAACTCAAAGTAATTATGAAAAAATATGTTCCACAACTTTCTTGAAACCTATAATTTGATTTTGTTTAGGATGTATGCAGTTGATGAGAATCCACGAAATAAAACGAGCTCGTATTATCCTGCAAACATGTTCATTCTTTCTCTCTTCAAACTAATAAAGGGAACCGGTTGCATGAAATCGGTGAAGTCATCCCTGAGTGGGTCAACGTGATTTTCATTATTGACTGAAACCAATCATCCTAGAAGAATGTACAGATTCTTGTACGCAATTTCATGAATCACAATTTAGGCCGGATAAATAAGATTGCGAATCGTCGATTTAGTGGTAGTTTGCAAGTTATTTATATGCTACTTTTGATGTTGTGAGTAGTCAACTGTATAGTGATAAATATATTCAGTTTAATCGCATTTAGCTGCGCATGGTATACACCACCCATTAGATTGAAAAGGAATCTCTATGCATGATTTTACCAACGGTTGACTAGTTCACATGACGTGGCCAACATCTCTGCTTTGAGTCACCGCTGCACCAAACTCGAAGACAACTTAAGGAAAATGCTTGTAAGTATATTGGTAGATGAAAATAATACACTGAAATAGAATTAACACTATGATGAAATGATTCTGTCTCGATTAAACTCCCTTAGAATCTTCAGGAGTGCAAAGAGATCTATCTTGTCATCAAGTACAGCAGTATATCAATAGAAAATGTATGGAAAGAGGTAATTTCGCCAGTTTTCGTTGAACAGTTCCAACGATTCGAAAATGCGAAAATAATTTCACTTCAATCCATTTGCACAAATAAAGACTAACTGCACTCATGCATGCATACGAGTATGGTCCATCGCTCTGTGCATATATCTTCCAACCATTCAAATATGGCACTAAGTATCTCATAGAAAGAATTGTTGTTGTGGAAGGCGTCATCATACACGTGATTTAACTTACGACCATGTGAATCATTTGATTTGTATAGAAAGTAGATTGAAGTTCAGCAGTGTAGATTAGCTACAATGAACCGCACAGGCTAGTTCTCAGTATTTCTGCCAATCAGCTTACACTGAATTGTGAATTCAGATAGAGAAGACCTTAAGAGGCAGAAAGTGTGTGTTGGTTTAGTCATCATGTATTTCGCTGATGCAACTTTGATGGATTCGTTGGTTTGATGGATGCATTACGTTTGCTTCTGTGTATAAACACGCCTGATGATGGACATTACCGTGATGATCGTCTTCATACTGGAAGTATGTGTACGGAACTTCACAGCATTCTATCTAGTTGACATCTTTTGAGGAGAGCGTCTCTAATAATATATCTAGAAGTAGGTTATTTGCTTTTTGTTCACTGAAATTCAAGATCGACTTTCGTTGAAATCAAATTATATTTATGGACGATAACTCCATATAGGATGAACAGTTTTCCAGAATTTTACTATTTCGAGACCGATTATCACCATATCGAAAAATGTACTGAATACTCAGCAGATAAAAGTAGTTAAACCGTATGATGAGGATTCCGTATTAAATGAATTACGTTAAGCCCTCAGTTTAACGTGTGAAGAAGAATCTCAAAAGGCAAATTTCTTCTTCATGCGTCATATTTTCAGAAGGGCAACGACCGTGGCATCAGAAGTAATTTTCATAAGAAAAATGCTTGGACTGGTCAACATACACATTTTCACAGCTTTGTCCTGATGTAAAAGAAATTTCTTCAAGATCGTAATATGTATGGTCGAAGCTATTTATTCAGAATGCCCGATAGAAGACAAACGTGTTGTTGTATACGACAAAATGAGTGATATCAACTAACCAAAACTGTGCATCGCCGAAACGTTAGCTAAGAAATTAGAGAGGATTTATTATTGCTTATCTTTTAGTAAAAAGCATCTTTCACATATTACTTTATTCCAAAAAGTATTATTCAAGTGAAATAGTAGCCGAAAATTTGAGTAAATCGCTCCAAAACTATTTTAAGCTGAGAAGCTGCAGCCTATAATTTCTAAACGCCCGGCTATGATTGTGGAACTGAAAGATGAACTATGTGTGTCAGACCCCTTTTATGATATCTTTCGGTTAAATGACTCACGGTGAGCCAGTCATATTGACTGTTGCTTAACGAACCTAATTTACATACTTGGAAGCATCTACCACCGTAGTTAGATGAATGTGTTGTGAAAATCGTCAAGGATTCTATATTGGACCAACTCGTGGAAATAGGCCACAAAGCTAACATTGAATAGTCATCGTCTATCAGGTTCTAAACAGCAGAGGCCAGTGCGATTTCCATCAAGCAACCAGATTTACATGTTCAAAGCACCCAGTTCCAGCCATCAGTGCTATTCTGGCATGCTTTTGAGTCCAAAAATTAATAAATATGTTGCTTCTTCCGTGTACATATCTGGTTTTCACTTCGGTATTATATTCTTGCATATCAAATCTTACTAATGTCCTAGAATTTGAACCTGTAGATATTATTGATTTAGTGGAATTTAGTGCCGTTAATGACAATATATCTTTGATCATTATGGCTGTATAAGTTTGGAACCTGATTTGAAATTCATCCAAAAGAATATTGTGTGTTCATTATTCATTATTTTTTAGATTCCGTCACTGTAGGAATAAATTGTGTAGCTTGAATATTTCGCTTTTAAAGTTCGATAAAAGATGTTTTAAGTCTTCGACATAAACCTGAAGGCACAGGTAACAATGACCATTTTTGAGACTTTTGAATGTTAGTTTCAGCTTCTTCTGGAGGAGAACTAATGGAAAACCTAGGAGTGGTTTGACTCTTCGGCATTACGCGACCACTGGGGTTCGAATCAAGGACATCCTGGTTACACAGCGATCTAAGCCACTGAGACCTGATCCAATGGCCCATGAATTCTAGCGCGACCGCTGGCCAATGTCTTCAGTGAGTATTTGTCCTCACAACCGACCTGCTGCACCCTTATGGTCACGACTTCTCACTAGAACCCCGAAGTAGCTACCTACCTGAATAGGGCAAGTCTCCAGTGAGCATCTCACCGATAATGAAGTGTTGGTTTGTAGGGATTTGATTGGTTACAAGAATTCATCATCTAGCCCTGGTGGGTGCGTACTGTTGAAGAGTCCTAAACTAAGACGAAACAGGTTTTCAAATGGTCCTCTAACCAATGCCAGTTTGTGATGAAATCCTGTAATGAATTCATGATTTGAAATTTTGAAATGACACTCTCTACTGTGGGAAAATTTCGCTAACATGTTGATTACCGAAAGCCTTTTTGCACTGACTTAACACACGGTCTGTTCGATGCAATTAAACGTGAGCAGTTGACGCAAATAAATGCACTTGTCTGTTCATGTGTCGTATTACCGTTTACTCTCACTGTACTTTCGCCACTATAATAGGTTATTTGTAAAAATTATGTTTGTAAAATCTCAGCGAAATTGAAATGATTCATTCCAACGTTTCATTCGGCAATCTGGTCTGAACTTCTTCAGGGAAATTAATCGAAATTAACATAACAGTGGTTTATGTGTAAAAAGAACACCTCATGTTTTTTGAAACTTTGTCCAGTCATAAGTCATGAAGCAGGAATCAACATGTATAATAAACAAAATTGTTTGTTTATATACAAAAGGATATCTCTTGTTTTTAAATTCATTGTCCATTCAAATGAATCATGAAACAGGTATCAGCAGGTATAATAAACAAAAATTGTATGAATTGTGATCAAAATTTGACATGAGACTTTCAAAATTAGTCTACTTTTGTTAAAATTTGTATATGTTTATACGCAGTATACAGTGGTGTGTGTATGTGTGTGTGGTTTAACAGTCATCAAACATTTGTTAGACGTAGGCAATCGGGAAATTTAACCAAGTATGACTAATTTTCGATACATATCCAATTTTTATTTATCAGTGCATCAGCTAACATTACAGCTTCACGTCTGTTCATACTGTTGGGATTCACCAATATATGCAGAGCTTCTGGAGTCAGTCTTTCTTTATATGAACGAAATCCCTTCTGTAGAAACTCAATCCTATCAAAGTCAATTTTGTTTCCCGTTTCTATTGAGTGCAGTGCAATCGCTGAGTTGTTTTCTAACT
The DNA here is from genome assembly GCA_944472155.2 of Trichobilharzia szidati. Lineage (NCBI taxonomy): Eukaryota > Metazoa > Platyhelminthes > Trematoda > Strigeidida > Schistosomatidae > Trichobilharzia > Trichobilharzia szidati. Next base: position 17,131,404 of record OX235277.1, on the reverse strand, counting down.
TCTTCACGTCTGCAGAGGTCTTTGGATCCACTTTTAGACATTGTTTATGCTCTTTCACTCTTATATTCACCTGTCTGGAATTTTCTCCTACATATAAGGCGTTACAATCTCCAGAGTGGATCTGATATACACATTCTCCCGATTTTCTTGTTCCATTTTATCCCTAACCTTCACCAGGGATGAGCGTAAGGTGTGTTATGATGGTTATGGATTCGCTTTATTTCATCAGACGTTTCTTTGCGGTAAGGAATCACCGCTGTACTAACCCACGTCTTAGCAGCAGGTTTCGATTCATCCTTAGTTTTCTGCTAATATGTTGCTCCTCAGTAACCAGACGTTTGGTTCTGTTAATCAGATTATTGGCCACAGTTACTTTGCTGGTAAATGGGTGAGCTGAATAGTAGTCTAGATATCTATCCGAATTTGTCGGCCTTCTGAACATGTTTATTTTAAATTTGCGATCTAGTTTTCTTTTTACTATACAGTCCAGGAACGCCAACTCATTCTCATCGTATTCAACCTCTTTGGAGAACTTGATAGTTTCTGACATCCTTGTTTGAAATCTTTTGGATAGTACGCATCTCCGCACAAAAAGAGCATTAACGTACAGCTGAAGCGACGAACAGTGAAGAATCATAATTGACCTAAACATAATAAGGCATTGTGGAATTCACTGTTTAAGTGTCTATCTAGTGGACTACATCACAGTCTATGATGAGTATTCTGACGGTTGTAAAATATTTTGTTCATGTGGGATTAGTTTGATCTAATTTCATATTAAGCATTCTTGTAGTATCTGTACTTAGGTTCACCGCGCTTAACTACTGCTTAACATGTTATAGAATTTTTCTGATTGCAAGGTATCTACCAAGCATCTGCAACATATTCGAATGCAAGCTTATTGTATAATATGACGTGATATGTGAATTTAGACGAAATACTTTTAGTCATGTGTCAGAAACTGTCGCCAATCGGGCTACGAATAAACAGCTCATGTCATCTACGTATTGAATACTGCTAACGGCAAAAGAAATAGCAATTCGCCTAAAACAGATACTTTTGCTAACCTTAAATTCTCTGGAGTTTATGAATTCATAGATTCTGCATTGTCTCACGTCATTTAGACTAGACTCTCTGTTTGTATGTTCAAATTCCTCAGGATCCATCATACATCACTTCACTTGTTCAAATGAGCATTTTTCCAGTTTGCCTTCCATTATTCCTTCCATTAGTAACTCACTGACAGACGTACACATAAATTCTGTCTCATTCCCCAAATTTCTCCTTGGATATTTTGAGGATATAATAATTCATTCGTATGACTTTATAAATAGTCTTAATAAAACTCCAGGTGATCAGTAATCATGAGCGTCGATCACCATTTTCTGCAGCTCATTCATGGCAACTGATATTCTCAGTGATACGCTCAATTTACTTTCACACTAAATGGAGATTATTACATACTCATGTTTTAAACACTAATCTATCAACAGAATATTCACACATAACTCCTTGTATTTTGAAGTCACTGTCTTGATACATTCAAAAGACATTCAACTTGTCAATACAAATTATATTCCAGATGTTGTGAATCTGTAGGAATGTAAACACCAAAGAAGAAGTTATCGAAAGGAGTTTTGTTTTGTTCATTTTATTTAAAAAATGTATAATGAACGTCTTGGTTCGATATGCACAAAATTTTTGTTTGTTGATTACTGTAATGGAAAAATAGGACTCTATCTAATGGCAATCGGAGGGTGTAAATAACACCATATTCTATCGTGCCAACCTAAGTCACTTATTCCAATACAAAATTTCTAAATTTTTTCTGGAATGATAGTAATTTTCTGAAGACTTATGAACACATATCTCGTGGAAGCTTTCGTCAGTCAACCATCAAACTGTTTGAATGAATGAATGATGATTGTAGAAATTGCCACCACAGTGTAACAGTCTGAGGTGTTATACTTTGCAAACGCATACAAGAAAGAAATAATTACAGAGACATGCAGCTGCAAGAGAATGCAGTGGATCTGGGAGCTAATAAAAAGTGAATTAATCTGCTGACAAAGGTCTACGCTGACTGATTCTTACTCCACATGTCTCACTGCCATGTAAAGTGAAGAGTCGGATGTTGTGCAGTGTGCACATTCCTGGATCGATGGATGAATACCATTTTTGCGTCAAATGCGGCGCTAATTGGCAAGTGCCACATTAGACTGGCCTATCTGAATATTCAGAGTTTTTAAACCTCATGTCAGTTATGATGATCTGTAGTTACCAAAGGAAGACTTGCATCCTTTCTTGTAAATTGATGCCAAGTAAGTCGAGACTGTCTTAAATGAAGCACTAATAAAATTAATAGTTATAAATGGGTTCGTACATTTCCAAAATGGAAATCACTTTGAAGCATGTTGAACGTTAGAATGAAACGAACAAAAAGACAGATTCAGAGGCTGTTCAATTTCAGTGTATCATGTTACTGTCCAGAAGATAATTCAAAATAACTTCGAAACTTATGAAAATCAAGCAGAAGAAATCAGTGAACAGGTGTTTTTTCCTCAGAATGTATGTTTTGTGCCGAAATCGCAGCACACATTCCAAAAGAATTTTTGACGCCACAGAAAGCATTCTTCTTCCAGGCTTGACATTTTAAATGCATTAGCGTGATGAAATATTCCAAATTTGTGACATGACTGACTAACAGAAGTCAGCTAGTTATTTTAAAGATGTCATGGGTGACAAAAACTGAACATTTTCCCCTCGACTATGAAGGATTTTGAGCAATTACATTGCACGTCATCAGCCTCTGATCCACGGTGTCTCAAACACTTCATCCAGGAATCCATAGACTATATGGGCTCCTCACACCAATGACTTCATACAATGAATCTTCGTTTTCATTGCGTCGCCAATAGCATCATAAATTTTCAAATAGCATTTTGGTTGACATTATCTTTGGTTCGTTATGTATTGAAGGCGGCCCACTCTTCCAAGAAACAGAATACAGAGAAATACCTTATTTATTCAATGTGGTAAGAACATGTGCGGGACACTGAACTTTCAACAGGAATACCAAATATTGTCAGTTTGCGCAGTCACTACTGCTTCATATAAGCTCCGATTTTTGACAGCTGATCTCATTTTGTTTCAATCAGTGTTTCCTTAGTACCTCAACGTCATCTCCCACAAAACTGTCAGGATCATTTCACAGTGGTAATCATATTTATTTGCCGATATGAATTTAAACGCACTCATTCCTTTTGTTTGTCTACACAAAATAATGAAAATTACTCCTTAATTATTTGATGTGTTTACTGAGAAATTATGAAAAGCTTATTGATTATTCTTAAACAATACTCAAAGTAATGAGTTAGATGGTAGAATTCTTTTGTTGAACATTGATACAGGAAAACCAGAAAAATGGATACAGTGATAAATCTTGATTGTGTTCCGCTGTTTACATGGTGAATTAATGCGTTTACATGTATTTGATTCATGTTTGGACTTGCTTCATGTTGACTAAAGAATTGCGTTTGCATGATTTGAGCAGTTTTGAATAACAGTGACGAGAGTGAAAATGCGTCACACACGATGGATGCAGTACATAATTAAACTAACCTACATTTAACTCAACAAATAATAGTCCACTGTCATATGCTGTGTTCTCCTGTCCTATGAAATCAGGGATCTTCGCATAGATTTGCGAAGTCATGCTTATACATGACAAATGTACATGCTCAACTTATGTTGATTATTCACTTTAATTGATTATCCACTGCATATTGATCCAAAATAGAAACAAATGGTTCTGGTGTTATACTTGATCAAGTCAATCTGATCTTTATAAGCTAATTCGTCGATATTTGACTATTATCTCAGAAATCAGTAAGATACTTCACACAACAGTATATGTCATAGCTAGAGGCTGAATGCAGTGGTCAATTGTTCGTCCATACCTTGGACTTGTTTCTGTTTCTTCAATCTTACCGATGAACATATCGCCTCCTAATTAACTTCCCGAATATTTTTTATCCAGTATCACATGAACACACAAGCTGTTAGATTCCATTTGTGAGTATATTAGTCGAATTGCGTAATTTGACATATTCACGCATGATTTAGGCTTAGGGTCTAGTTCTGAATAGAGTAACTGCATTGTGCATTCAGTCGATTATTAATGCAGTTATATCTGGAAGCACTGAGCAGATCAAAAATGGTTTCATTATGGTGTAGCTTGATATCAAACTACTGCGATGCACACGCTTATGCGGAAATCCTACTTATATAAGTGTTCTTGAATGTTGTGGAATGAATATTTAAGCGATATGAATCATATTTTTAAGATACATCATTCAGAATATCATCATTTCAGTACGCCGTCCTCCTCCTGTGATTTGATTTTAAAGCATCAGACTTTAATCGGCTACGCTTTTGTCTGAATGAGACGTCAAACATTTCAGCTTTATCTTCACAACATGAATTAATTCCCTAGAACAGATGAAACTAGCAAGCACTATTAGACATTAAATAACTATTTCGTCTGTCAGTTTAAAAAAAAAGGAAAAGGCTCTGTGATATATGGAAGTCAAAATCTACAGAGGTTTCCTTACTTCAAATTTGAAATTATTTTCTCTACTATATGATCTATTTCAAATAATGTTTGCTTCTCAATTTCAAATGACTTCATAGACTGTATTACTGTCAAATGTCTCCCCAACTATTTCCCCAAATATAAACATATTTTTGGTACAAACATGTACATTTCTCCCAGTTGCTCACTATCTGATCTTTCAAATGTTGCTGATGAATTCACCATGTTTGCCGCTGCCAACTTCGACAACTCTCTATCTGTTATTACTGATGATTTCAACTCCTCAGACTGCTTCTTCCTTGAAGCACTTGGTCATACAAACATAGTCAAATTTTCCACTCGACTTGACAAAATACTCGATTTGTTTTACTAATGACGAAGGAGTATAAGAAACACGCAAACATGCACCGATACTTAACTCTGATCACTGTATTGTTCGTGTTTTACCAAAAATATACAGCAAGACACATCTTAAAGTCTTCTAACACTTGTCTATGAAAGTACAACAAAGATGCTACTCATCTGACAACTTACTCAATCTAAGGCGCATGTTAAAAAAATACTAACTGGGATTTATCCTATGAAAGTACATTAGATGACACAATCGCCAATATAACGGATTATCTTAAGTTCTATCTCGATATATGGTGTCCCAAACAAACACTATCCAAACGCCTCGACCGCTTCTCGTCTCCTTGTGTCAAACAACTTCGCAGGCAAAAAGAAACATTATATAAATCCAAAGATAAGTTAGGGCTTAAAAAGATTAACGCTCAAATCAAATCTGAAATCAAAAACTTAATGCTCTCTATAACGATACACTTTTATCATGCTAATCTCATATCAGCATTTGGAAAATTTGTAATGAAATTACTGGCAATAGTAAGCGATGTAATGTTTTTCCCTCTTATGACGTTAATACTCTTAATCAGTCTTTTATACGCTCTCTTTCTACTATAACTACTTCTAATGTTAATAATGATGTAGCTGATAACTTTCATGACTTTAATGCTCTCGATGTTCTAAAATGTCTTAAAACGCTTAAGCCCTCACATAGCCTTGGCCCTGATGGTGTACCTGCATATGTTCTAAAACAATGTGCAGATGATTTATGTTCTCAACTTATTAACATCCTAAATGCTTCTTTTTCCAAAAACGTTTTCCCTGTTTCGTGGAAAGAAATTTGAAACAACTATGTAAAAATTTTATTTTACGAGACAACTGTTTATCTAATCAATTCAACCCACTTGTTCTGTGATTTCAATAACTTCCGTCTCCTCGATAACCTCTGCGAATTATTCTTTTCTTCAGAAAACTGAGATAAGTTATGTGTTTTTCAGTAGATACACTTTTTCTACTACTTTTTTCATATATATGACACGTTTTGGGATTGCTTCATATTTACACTTCTGTGCGGTCACATTTCAGCTGCGGTATGGATGTTTGAATTATTGAAAAACACATGTCAGCCTACGTGAACAATCTTCATTCGAGATGTCCCTTTATTTGCATTATTAGTTCAATCACTTCCTCGTTACCTCGTTGTCTATTTTGAATTGGATTCACAAGCACAAGTACACATCAACTAATGAACACAGTCTTAGGTACATAACTTCACCTTAGTTCAGCTTCAGTTAGTGGATTAGAAAGATTGCCACAATTTCTTCGTACGAGTTCATTTGAAAGACTTAAAAACCATGAATAATATATTTGTTACAGAACAAGCGATTCTTAATAAATTAGATAATTAGTGAGAATAATCACACCACATGATATATTTAAGTTCACAGAAAAAGTTTACGATTCCAGTTAAAAGATTTGGCGTGAAACCTGATTATGGCATCAGCTAAAATATAAAAAAAATACACATTTGAGTTAGTTGCAGTGGTATTATGAATTCTGAAGGAGTAGTTTCTAAATGTGTTGATTTCAAGTCACTTTGTGAACTCAAGTTTAATTGCGTAATTTTTTACTTGCAAGCGTAGGACTCACTTGTATTGCAATTCACTTTTTAGTCTGTGTTTTATTCAGCTGTAAAAGGAAATGTATTTATGTATTACTTATTATAAAAGTGGGATATATAAGATGAATATTCCATTTGTTATGGACATATAATTAACTATTTTCATTTATATCTTCTGTTTACTAATTTCCAGTGGGTCTAAGGAAACTCATCATGGTGAAATCGAAACTAGGGTATAGAAACATGCTTTCTTCAGGAGAAAGGCCAATTTAAATATTTAAAATTATACGCTAAATTCAACTATTGGAAATCTTTTGCGCAAAATAAACTTCTAATTTTGCAGAGTTGTTACATTTCTTAGTATTATACTGAGTTTAATCATTGCAGAGAACAAGCCTTATCTTCTTAGCACTAAGTAGTTGGTGTAATTTTCAACTTGAGGTTTATTTTCATCACTGGAAAACGGCCGTCAAGCATTCCTCATTGCAATCGATACAGTCGGCGTAAGTGCACATCTTTTAAAGTGAACAATTGAATGGCTGCTATGTGTGCTAATTGTGAAGACTTTTCAAAATTATTTTGCTCGCATGATGTGAGGGGAATTCAACTGCACACACACATTTTTAAACCAAGAATTAACACCTGCATTGAAATTATTCCATGTTTACACAGAAGTACCACATGGAAAATGAGTGCCTTTCTCACCATCATAATCACAGTTATATTTCTTGATTAAGTCTATAATAACTATCGCTCTACTTGCAGTGAACTTCCAGTGGATTATCCAGTCGTGCATTATTTCAAAGTTTCTCAGTTTAAAATAAAAAGAAATCAGGTGAGCGTTTCTCAGAGCTAATCAGCTACCTTCCAATATACGATCAAAAGAAAACAAAAATAAAATTTGTTTTCCATCGGATATCAAGGTTTTGACTCGTTTATTTCTCTGAAGCCAACTATGATTACTCCAGGATGTCGAGAAAGACAACTTACTTATGAATTACAAAGTCTCATAAATACCATAAAATTAACATTTCGGCTTGTCAAATTGATTTTTTCATCTGTGTTTGTCCTGAAAACATTCAATCGTCCACAATAGTATAAAATTTTAAAGCTCAAGCAATCAAAATAAGTAAGAAAACTTACGCCGACTATTAGTCATATAAAAAAAATATAAAACATCCATTCACTTTTAATTTTTGCCCGATTCATTAGTAAAGTGGATGTTTTTGCTTAATCTAAATGATATGCATATAAGAACTCAGGTAGCATAGAAAGATTTTGTTGCATCTTGGTTGAATTAACATGTTTGGGGTAAGGTACGAGGCATTTAGAACCATGTTATAATTAGTGATTCCTGAGGTGATCATAATCACAGGTATTTTGGAAACATTCCTAATTTCCCAGATATTCCGCCTTCATTGCACCATGTGTAAGCAAAGGCACTGCAGGATATAATTCAGTGAAACAGTTTTCAAATTTCTATCTAGTTTTCGAGGAGAATCCCATTGAGAATTGCCGTTAGTTCAAATGACTCGACATAAATTGTTTGGAAAATATATCTGACGTAGGGTAAATTCATATATCAGCATAATGAAAGAAACTCGTTTAGTTTGATAATACGTATTTTATGGAATAAATAAAGTAGCTGCATGAACTATGCGCTAGTGGTGGTATAGTCGTATATAGTGCAGCAGTGAACAGATACTAATGAAGCAGAAAGCAAACTGATTGCAAGTTAGGGAAATTAATTCTACTCTGGTTTTATGAAAACAGCTGAAATCAAAGCATTGATCAGTCCGAAAAAAAGACGGGAATGTGATGGAAAGTAATAGTACACCCCCGTACTGCTCATTTTTATTCAAGAGAGACGCATTATCCATACACATAAGGTTAGGAAATGAATTCCAACAGTGACAGTAGATATCCTCAGCTCTACTGTCATTACAAGTGGTCATTTCACGGAATACTAAATGCAGACGGCCTCTACAGTTCATCAGTGATTGAAGTTGTCAATGTAATGTCTTCAGTCGACATATTACTCCAAGAGGAATTCTGACAAAGTCATGAATGTCAAATTAATCACTCGTGTACGTGCTAACTAGCACTTTTTATATGTTTGAATGATATATTGAAACACGGCCTTTCCTTATGGCCATAATTTCTCTTAGGTTATATCAAAACTAAGTCATGAATACTAAATATCTTGTCACGTGTGTGGACCTAAGTTGTTTTGACGATACTGACATCGACACAAGAGAACTGATTCTACCATTGATGCTGACCCATTGATATGATTGGATGGTTAAGAGCAGTCAACAGAACCCTGTGCCCACTGATTTCTTAATAACATTAATCAATGCACTCATCTAGTCAATACAGAGTGAATACAGAGATCATATCAGCAATAAAGTAATGGAAATAACAGTGAAATGTGCAATATTGAACAATGAGACGTACGTTGGCAGTTCTCTAATAATTGGATAAATTATAATTTCAGTGTTAAAAGTATGCGATTTATACATAAAAGCTTGATAGTAATAGTGAGGTAGCAATGAAGCAATTACTTCATTTTGTTTCCATATGAAATAAAAATATTGATACATGTATCCAGTCATAAAGGTAATTTTGAAGTACTTCTAATCATACTCCCGTTGTTTGGTGACATTCAGCGAATTTTAACTTCGATGACAATTTCTTGATACTAATCCATTTATGTTAAATAAATTGTGTATCGCTATTTATTGTCTACTCAAAAATACAATTAAAATGTATACATAGTGATGCCTAGTAAACCTAGTAGAGGTGAGAAATAATACACACCACATGAAATACCCAGTAAATTCAATAAATTTGTAATTTGTAATGACTAATTTCCAGCGGAAGACATTGGTAACAGTCAACTGAGTAATACACAGAAGAGCACTTACTGAGTTCTGTAATTTGACAGAATATGAAAATAACAAATAAGTGGTGATATAATGAATTTGTTCTGTTCAATGCAGGGCGAACAGTAAAACGGGATAATACGCAAACATTCCCTCTCCCAAAATCCTGAATCGGGTCACAAAATTGTGATTGTTCGCTCTCTTGATTTCTGATCAGTGTACTTACGCTTTCAAGTATATTCAAGGTAGTGCATTAGAATATTGATACTTAATATGCAAGTGATGGATGGCAATATATATTATATAATTTGTAACAGAAATTCAGTGTACCTTATTTTACTGCACTACCTTGTCACTGCTGTCTGCATTATATGATATCATATATTTGAATGGAGTTGTTTCGTGAAGTTTAAAAGGATTGATATTTTTGTTTAGATATCGTCAAACGGTAAAATGTGTGAATATTCTTCAGCTGAAGAGAGATTCATGAGGTGGAAGTCATAGTTTTAGAGGTAGTTATACGTACCATTTCAATGAAATCACTGAATTCACTACTTGAATATTTTACAATGTCACAATACCCTCTGTTTTACCAGTGTTTTGAATTATCTTTCAGGCAAAATCAACCAAGTTCTATAACACTTTTCGAGATAACCTCGATTAAGATAAATGTTTTCATGTGAGACAATGCAATACAATGGCAAAAGAATGACTAACATCCCTCTGCAGAATTTCAAACATATTTGTACTAAATTTTTTAATAGAAAGTGAACTCACGAAATTCTGCATTCAAAGTGATAATTCACATTTCATGATTGCTGATAAAATTACCATTCAATTCGTCACACAGTCATAAATTGCAAAAGAAGGAATGTTGGGCATGCAGTCAGCAACCTCATATTTGAAAAAAATTGAATTTCTGCGGTAAATTCGAAATACAACAGAAATATTCCTTTCCTTCAGTAGAAAGAAACCTACTCAAGACAAAGGTTGGTGAAAGCATTGAATATTTCAGTCAGATGGCACGTCGTCTTCTTAGGAGATAATTAAGTGAATATGCAATAGTAACATCATGTTTTGGAAAATGAAACTACTAATAGTGACGAAGAAACGATACAATGCATTTTAGAAGTGCCAGCAAGCAGTGAACGCAGATATTCAATCAGAAAATGAACACGAGAGTGTTTTTCATTCTATAAATCATATTTCAAGTGATGTCTTCTGAAAAGCATCTGACATTGTTCATAAAAAGTTACTCCAAGACTGAAGATGAGCAGATATCTTCTATTTTAATTGATTCGGTTACAACTATGTCAACATATGTTAACAGTTCACGTATAACTGCTTTTGGCTCATGAAAAAAACTGATTTAGAAACCTGAATTTGTTCATCAGCTGAAAATTCACAATGCATAAATATTTGATACATGTCATTTTTCAAGATAGTCAAAAAAATCAAATATCTTCAGCAAGAGAAACTGATTATTAGAGGTTATGAACTTACCGAGAACACCTTTTTTATACAATAAAAATCGAAGTGTTTGAAAGATTCATGTTGACATGACAGAGTATGTCACTCTGTCCACGCTTAAAACAATATTTCCAGCAAACGGGTTGAGAATATTGGTTTTGATAATTTATTCTTTAAGATTCTATCTCGGCAAACATTTAATTAGGGGGAAAAAGCAAGTTGATTGTTAAAGTGACTTACCAGTGGCATCTGAACAACAATTAACGTATAAATGTAGCCATATTGTGAAAACAATCTGAATAAAATACGCATACATGAATGATAAAATAATACAAAAAATATCATAACATAGATTTGTAGGCTCGCATTCACGTCAGTTGATAGTGAAATATTTCTTCTAGTTGTCGTTTGTAGGCATGACAAGCTGCAGATGATGCCTTTTTGACATGAAAGCTTGACCAATATACAAGAGTGCACACACTAGAAGTAACTGTTACATCATATTTATCATCTGTTATACAATGTAAATGACAACAATTATTTGGTGTAACCCATACAACCATAGAGCAGTAAATTCATTCACTTACTTTTCGGGTCTTTTAGTGAAACAAAAATCAAGCAATTCAAAAACATAGTGAGGAAATCGGAATTTTAATTAAGCGTTTGTTGAATACCACAAACTCTGTTTATCAAAACACTTTCCGTAGGTTCAGTGTGGCACAACAAATATGACATTTTTATTGAACTTATTGTGTGGAAGTTAGCTTAGGGTATATTTGTCTATGAATTATCGTAGAATGGAATGAGTTCTAAATATTGTCACTTAAAAAAGAAAGTATCATATGTAAGTGACGTTTGTTAAAAATGTCTCTGACTACAGTAACTGAACTGAAGAAGTCTAGATTCCCCATATCACTCAAGACTTTTGCAAGGGACTTCAATCACTACAAGATGCGTCACTTCTGATTTTAACAAAAACTTGAAAATCTCATTCCTTTTAGACTTTCCTGTTGATGGATTGAATCGATGTGATTGATCTCTTTTAATTGTATGATTCTTGTGCAGCTGATTCGACGACATCTGAGGATTTCATATGAAGTAATGTGGTGGATGCGTCGGTGGAACAGTGGGAGAATAGGCACTAGCCACGCATGTGGTCTGCAGTTCGATCCCAGGCCGAAGCACCTCTTTACCTCGCTAAGCAAGTAATAAGTCTAGTAAATAGGGAAGGTTGACATGAGGCTAGCAACTCTATCACGTGAAAATCGAAACCATTGCTACAGTAACGTCAAGCCTCTAGCTTAAGCTCTCACAATGCACTGGGGATGAAAAGGAATACAAAAAGGGGTGAATGTTCACTATCATAGAATCCAGGATACGCATTTCGTCCTGAAAGGGGCTTGCCATGTGAGTAGTTCTGCATTCCAAAATAAAGTGATTATATTCCCCTTGGGGCTTTAACCCGGTGACCATAGTTTTAAATGCCACAGCTGTAGGCACTAGACCACGTGAGCGAACAATTTCATTCCAATCAATTGACAGAATTCCATGGCGCATCAAATATAAAATGATGCCTTTAGCCCGAAATGGCTGCCATAATCCAAATGGTCTATTGAATAACGCCTTGGCATTTGAAACTATGGCTTGAGGTTCACATCTCAGTAGCAAAAATGACACTCGCTGAGAAATGCAGTTACATCCAGTCACAAGTCATGAATATGACAAAATGTGAATCCTGAGTCCAATTATTTTAAATAATAAAAGTCGAAAATGCTAGAAAAGTTGGAAAATGTTTATCATTTGTGTAGTGGAAACAAGCGCTACATAATAGAGGTGAACCTTTCTGAGATCTGATATATTAGTCAACAGTGATATCAGTGGAGGTGGGCGACTATGAGTTCTCATTTTTCATTGATTTTTGCTCAACGGACAAATTACAAATCTTTGCTTTTTCTGCAGAAAAATGGTCTTCACTCGAATCGAAAAATCACAAATATTTATGAATAGTAGTTTGAAGACAAGTATGAGGAGTTTTCACTTACCTGCAGCTGAAACAGAAAAACGATCAATTCCGGATTATCAAAACCATCAGACTTAGTATCAAACAGGCAAACTATGAACATATGGTTAATAGAATAATGCTCTTAACTTGATTCATTTTTACAACGTGTGAGAGAAACTCGATTATTCGTACACACAGATAAGTTCTGAAACCATGAAAGTTGTTAATACATGTTCGTGAATCAGCTTGTATACGATTTTAATTTGTACATTTTCATTATGTGCAGTGAGCCATAACGTGATTAGCTTATTCGTTTCTGGCTTTCACTACTAAAATCAGATGAAACTATTCATGTTGCTAAGCTTTTCTGACCTGTCAAGTTTCTGATGGAATCCTTGGCACAAAATATCCTCGTTCGTTGCTTATCAGCACACAGTCAAACTGCTTCAGACACTTTGACTGCAGTGCGACCGACATCATTTTCCTCTGAAATCAGGTATTACTTCTCTAGAGAGATGCAAATACATACATATATTCAACCATTGGAAACTATTCTGAGCAAGTTAGAACCATTTAGATTCTGCTGATATGCACTTAGAAGTTCATCATATGCTTTGAAATATGAAAAACATAAAAATATTAACTTTATAATCCCATTCAAATTGTAGCTACATTATTAGATATTAATATTTCTCCTAGCTTTCTCTTTAAAGCAAGTAATACAGCTTTCTCAAACTCCCTGAAGAAGAATCAGTTTATAAAGCCAAATGACGTTGAAAACCAGAGGGCCGATTCTGAGTTTCTTATACTTGCTGAAATCTCAAGACTAAAACTAGAAGCCTCATAAGATTTCATCATATAAATGGTCTTGAAATAGCACTGCATTTAGGCAAAGTTATGCTGTATATAGGCTTCTTTGCACATGGCAACCAGTTTCTTCAAATTTGTGAACCCACTCCTGCTATAGTTTAGATTTGGACAGCATCATCTTGTGAGGTTATAATCAAAACACAAGCTGAAAATGGTGTTTGCATAGGACGTTTTATAAAAGAAGGACTATAAAATCTTCAGCGAAAATTCTGAATAATTGAAATCATACGACATACTGCTTCGTAGGAATATTCATATGGAAGCTAGCACACGATCATGTCAATTGAAATCAAGGCTATTTGCATTTTCATGACGACTTTTTAAAGTTAACCTTCTAACGATAGGAATGGTTGTCTCTTATAAGGGTGAAGTATTGCAAATGGCTAAAACGTTTGGAAGTAGTCGTAGCGTAAACGAAGTTGTTTTCACTATTACGGAAGGAATTCAACCCTTTCCTTTATATACATCTTAATAATATAACTAACATTAAAGGTAGGAAATATGAATGGAAGGAAGAAAAAGTCTTAATAAATTCATTGTATATAAGCACCCAATGTAACATATTTTTGGTTACAAAAACCTTTAAAATGGCTGTTATATTATTTCTGAGCCTACTTTATTTTCTATCGCAGACTGACTAACAACACACGTCCTAATTCCCATCGCATTATATATTATTGATAAAAAACGATATTTTGTAATGTAATTTATCTTTTTCTCTGTTTCATGCATGACTGTTGTACTTCAGGTGCCTAAACGAAGACAGAGAGTTACCTTAGTATAATTATGAGAAAAAGATTGTGCTTGAGACGTTTTCAGTGAATATTACTGTGTAAGACTGTGAGATGTTATCTAAATAAATTTTTTTCCATTATGAATTTGTACCCTACCACAGTGCCTAAATTCTATCCCGATATAAATGAGTAACTGGAAGAGTAGAAAAATATATGAAGTGACGAGGGCAGGAACAGGGAACATTGTACACGAATATCGTCCTTGAAATATCATACTACGGATAATCATGTATCCAAGACACATTGACTGTCAATAATGCTGATATTTCTGAGATCTTGTCGACAGATTTATTCAAAATTAACACGACAGGTTTATTTGAAAATCGATGATAAACGAATAGCTGAACAACAACATCTTTCATAATCTGTGTGCTTTTCTTTACCATGATATTCATCTCAGTTTTTTGACTATTTATGATATTATATAAACTCTACTGATCTGATATCATAAACCGTTTTAATGTAAATGTTTTCTGGACTAAGAAGGTCCTATTTTATGTGGTAAAACACTTACTATATAATTCTTCAGACAGAAAAGAAATGAAATTACCTAATTAAGCATGAGACTTTAAGACAGGGGACACATTTAGGCATATAAATATATTTGGCGGAAAATCAAGAGGGGGAACCTCCCTTAGAACAAATTTCGTTAAAATTCTGGCAACAAGATAGGGATCACTAAGGGAAGCCTTGATTAAGCTCTAATTTTCTCTGAATGCTGAGAGTGATAGCACTCGCACATTGTTCAAATTGGCTTTAAGCATCAAAATCATCCAAATGGCATTCCCTCGATATTCGGTTATTTGAATACTAAAGAACTCCAAATCCTTATGCATCGCCGACCAAATTATTATTCCAAAATGTCAAAAAATTCAATACTTACTTCCGAGATCTGAAATTCAGATATTATTACAAATATTGATCGAATTACTAATAAACGTCCCTTGGAATAAAAATTACTAGCGGATGTAACGATATTTTATAATAAATAATCCGATTTTATTACGTCCAAGAAGAGATTATGTAACCGATGCATAAAATGGGATTCAAAATAACCTTTGTAACTGTAATGCAAATTTAATATTATCCAGAAGATATCTGACGTCTATTCAGTCAAGCAAAGGTGTGGATAGATAGAAGGTCAATGAATGCCACAGCAGACAGTTTCGTCACATAAATCTTTCACAATTATTTTCTTATACTGAATGTGTTCTGTCATCTTGTTCAACCTGAGATCTCTAAAATACAGCGAATCCTTATGCACTAGTTATAAAGAAATGAACAAGAATTCGTTAGCCCAGAGCTACCAAACCTTTAACCGATTGCTCTTCTCGAATAAAAGATTGAATTAGTAATTTGTGTACATGTTACGGTGTCATCACCAAAACCGAATTCATGTAAGTATCCAGTAATTTTGAGCTTCAACACAAATGCATTCTTTGAGTTAAAATATCGCTTATGACTTAGAAATATCACTTTTTTCAAATAATCAACCTGAACTATTCAGGAATCAGAATAATAAAAATGAGTGGTACGCTCTGTGCACCTCAAGGAATGAAGAGATTCGTGTTTTCGTTGCTACTGATATTATTCGTCACATCGTGGATTCGTTGACTCATTTCTATTGCATTACTTCAGTATCCACAGAGAAATAATTACTGGCAGTATTTTATAATTCAAATGAATTTAGTCGAATGTATAATGTCATTCAACCACTGTGGCTATAAAGCGAATACTCTTGAAATATATTCTTCAGTCTACTGTCAAATCTATCATTATGTGGGGAATCTCACTGAAAATGTGCTATTTGTGATCTTTGAGGTTAGTGCACTACTACAGTCCCTGAGCACAGAAATTTCCCCTGAATTATTAACCAATTCAGACATAAGACCCAGGTGAACTTGTTAAATTTGAAATAGTTTTGTTTCTTTATTAAATGGAAAAACTAATACAGTAAAATATTTGAGTAAAATAATTTTTTTACCATAATTCAGGAGTTTGTTTACTCAATAACACACTGATAAAACTGAAAAAACTTAGAATTCTTACATTTTTTAACTGCATCTGTAGATATTAGCATGTTTCAACATGAGTCATTTTAACGACTGTGAACCGGATTTGAGTTCATTTCATATAGCACTAAACTCAGTCAGACAGAATGTAGCGTAGTAAACGTATGAGAAAATCCTGCTCAAAACTTTCAGCAAACATTTTCATCATGGTATTCTTAGTGTAAATACTCCTCAATTATTTTGTGATTGGATAATGGTTGTTGTACCATGATATGTTGCCAAATATGTCACATGCTTATGTTATCACTTCATTGAAGTCTGCTTTAATATTTTTGCAAACACCTATAAACTTGTACATATGTTTATTTGCATATATATCATTTTTTCACTTGGGATGTTTGCGCTCCTAATGCGGATATGGTTGAATATACTTTCCATGTTACATCGTTTCGTGTTATGCATCTAGCAGAGTACGCTAGAAAGAACAGATAGCCATCAGCCAATTTTGTACGGGTAGTCAAGTAGTATTCGCGATAAAGGCGTCTAATCCCAGCGTCAGTGTCTTCAATCTCACTGTTACTGCCTAGTAATAAGGTGTTCAGTTCATAACATAATGACTGATGAAAAGAGCTGCATTGGAAAAACGATTTGTCCGATGAGAAATTCAGTGACTGTGGTTCCTCTTACACAGAGTTGAAGTTATGCGAATCTTCCTCGTCATTGTACACATAAAACAGAGTAAACCAGTGAACTGTGCCTTGTGCCTGTTCATGCTCACGTCACCAGTGCAGTTACCAGACGCCAAGCTTTCACTTGATGTAAAACATATTTTCAGCATGACAGTAATTGCGCTTGCTGAATTGCAACAATACAGCTACTGTTATATCGGTGATGGCATAATTATACAAAAGAATTGTGGAGTCACTAGTGAAAAACAGCAGGTAACTGGATTATAAACAACATCTGAATCACTGATCAATTTTCCCTACTTCGACTCAGCTCACAAAATGAAGATACAAGCCAGACTGATACCTGCCAGTGCAAACAGTTCAGTTGTTGTGTAACGAAAAACACTACTAACAAAGTCAGGTTTAGACAGTATGCGCTGTTTCAACTGAGTTTAGCCACTTCCGGTCAGTATATACTCAAGAAATATTGATCAATAATTTCTAGTCGATTGCTTGATTAGATTTTCATGTAGAAATCATCTTAAACCAATATCAGATAGAGAGGCACTGCAAACTTAAAATGAAGCACGTCTGATGCTCCACTACAAGTAAGAGCCGAAAGCTCAGATTGATGACAGTCACTAATGCGCGGCGTTACAAGTGCTATAAGTTCAATTCACGGATAATTGCTTAATTTTAAGGAAGATTCTGTTACAAACTCAGCCAAATCAAGACAGACCAAGAATTTGCAAGAATTGATGATGAAAAGAAGGGTGTTGTTGAATTTTGTGTTCATGAAAAATGTGACATTTGAAAATCGGTATAACGTTCATAAATGAGTCTCATTTAAAAAAAGTAAGTGAAAGGATAAAACTGAAATTTTGAGCATTACCTGGTTTTAAAGCTGCATATTCTTTGGTGAAAATTGACATGTGAAAATCAGTTTAACTGTTAGATATGACTTCAAATTGAAAACATGAAATTAAATGTTAGAATAAGCATTTTTAGTCCTTACCTTTTTGTAGAACTACAAAATATAAAATGTTCCAAAAATTTGCATTGATCAGTGATAATTTAGAAATGTATGCCTCAGGCAATGAAACGCGTCATCAAATTAGCAGCGAATCTGATGTTATGTTATCTGCATATCTTACAATGAAGAATTAGTTCTTCAGAAAACTAGAGTTTCACCTGACAAACACGCCGTATTTCATGTCTTCAGTGTTAATATATTATTATTCTTGTCATTCCTTTGTTGTCTGAGTGGAATAATGGACTTTAAACGAGTGCTTAATAGTTTCACTAGAAGTGGTGAGTGAAGTTGCTAGCCTCACCTCTACCCTGGCTTACCTGTGAAATTCATCAGACTGGTATGAAACCCCAGACAGAGCTTGAGGTGATTGGAGAGTATTATACCACTGAATCACTGACAGACACCAATACTGTAGTAAGTTAGCAGAAATGATGTTATCCGTAAAGGTGGAAAGTATATAAAATAAGCCATCATATATGAACATGGAAACCCTGAATCGCGGACAATGTGCAGCTGACATCTTAACATTTCCTGTGAACACGAAACACAGTCTCGACGTGCAATCAAATAAACTTCTGGAGTTGATCGACTTCACAAAACGCTTTCAGTAGCAGTGAGCATTACGTAGTTCAAGAAGTACAGGGATGCATAGATTTACCCATTAAATTCAACATACATATTGTTATGACGCAAGTCAAATAGTTCATAACGGTAACCTCAGTAAAGCTTTTGATTCAAAGACGGAATTAGGGTGAGTCTGTCTACTATCACTGGCCATCTTTTTGATTATGAGGGGTTGGTACGTGTAGTGAGGTTTAGATAGTTAGAAGTTGGGCATACTTACGTTTAGGTAAACCTGCAAGCAGTAAATAAATGACAGATTTTAGGCCACGTAATAATACAATTATTGTAAAATTGTGTTGCCGCTCTCAGACTATGTACACTATTTGGATAAATTTGCGTGGAAAGTGATAAAATGCACACCACAAATGTTTAGGGACATCGGAATGAGTATTTTTGTACTTAAAAATCCACGGTTTCACCCAAAGAACTATCAATTATTTTGATAAACGTCAAATAACATGTACTCATTTGTTTCAACAGGCTAGGCTTGAATGATGGTACCACTGAATAAGATTTTTACAGACTGAAATCATCATTGTCAAAATTGACTCAAGCGAAAGGTGTCCTAATCTAAATCACTACATTTGTTCATTTTTCGCAAGATCATTACCGAAGATAACATGAATCTACAGTGGAATTTCGACCGAGTCTCTTCGGAAAGGTTCCAGAATTCTCATCTGAAAGTTTCGCCTTAATTTGCTCTTTTTCTAATTATTGGTAGTTTTGCAATAGTTATTTGATTCCGAATACGTAACACATTCGCAAAAAATCCGCAAAACTCATGTAATAATGTTCAATTTATAGACATTCAGTGTGAAAAAGACGGAATTATCAGGGTATTTATGTAAACATCACGAAATTGTTGTGATGAATTCAAGAAATTATTCTAAAACAAACAAAGGGAAATCAAAGATTTAAACATTTGACTTACAAACATTAAGCTGTCCCACTTCTGTGTAGATATTTGTACAAAAGAGTCTTTCAGTTACACTTTCGAAAGTAATATGATAAATTCAGTACTTATTGTGGTGTAGAGTTAAGAATCATTTTGAAGATATTCCATAAATAATTTAAGTGACACATTAGGCTGTCGAAGAACATCCTTTAAGGAAAATCTAATGAATTAATTTTTTTATGAGATAATTATATTCAAAACCAGTTTTGACAGTGTGTCATGCATTGAAATGAAACAATTGTGTGTCTATAGTTCACTTTAGATATGCGACTCAGAAACACGCACAACTCTTCTACGATTAACTTACATGACGCTAGAACTCCAGTATGCCATCAGTATTATTTAACAGTAATAAACACATGCAAATCAGAAATGAATCATTTAATCATCACCACTTACTTTTGTTGAATTCGGCCTCTGGATTATATTTGTAGGATTGGAAGTGTGGATAAAAACCGTTTTATTAATGCTACACACAATGAACTGTACGCAACATTCAAAGTTATCAGGAGAACATCAAAACAGAATTCATCCATATTATTATGGATTGTTTGTGAAAATTATAACGCTTACTGAATGATTTATGCATTTCTCACTGTGTTTCAGTCAAGCCTTGACAATGTGGTTTGCTTCAGTTTGACAGCTTAGCATACTATCATCCTCATAGAGTAGTCTCAACTCAGTTTATATTCATTTTGCATAATAGACTAACTGCATCACTGAATGACTACTAATTATCGCACAAGAATTATAAATACTCGCTTGATTATACTTATAAAATTTTGAATACTTACTTGGATCTGTCGAATATTGAATTAACTTTCATTAATCAGTCGTCAATGTTTATATAAAGAGTATTTCTTTGAAAAAAATAGTCGTGGTTAGATTTGTATGAGAGCGATTGTCTTCTCATACACTATCCACTTTCTTTTACACTACAAGCTATAATTCGTCATAGCCAACAATTTTTGACAGGGTTTATATTCAAAATCAGTTCTTCTACATCACTCTGTTCAGCAATTCTTTCTCATTTCATCCATTAAACAAATGTTTCTTTGACGAAATTTTCACGTTTATATCGTACGACTCTGTATTTGATATTGTTATTTCAAGTAACATCAGGCGTATAGTGATTTATTTCTGTGTGATTCACTTGACTTTCTGTTCTAAATAAGGTCCGTGTTGCTCAATTCACTGTGATTCATAAGTAGTTGGTAAGTGGATTATTTGAATATCCTAAATCTGAACCAAGCTCATTTTGAATTATTTGAATAATTTGATGACGCGCTCCTTTCAAAATGAGTAACGACATGAGGTGTACCAGCGTCTGATGCAAATCATTTAGGTAAAGTTGAAAGGGAGAGTCAAATACTTCAGTTATATTTTCAAGAATTCCATTGGACGTTTGAGACAACATTCATTTACGTAATAAAATATTGAAACGCGAAAAAATTATTTACAGATAACAGAATCACACGATTTACGCTAACTCAGAATAACGTTTACTTCATATGAACATTGTAACTATATTGAAATCGTGCTTCAAAATGTGTGATATAACTTGACATAATCTAACAAGTTATGGTCTACAGATTCTGTCAATATATCATGAATTTGCATGAGATTTACTGAAGAAATGCAAGACTGTTTGTGTGCATTGATGTTTGTTAATACATTACAAGACATTGACACACATCTGACTACCATATTCTACCAATGTTAACTTCTCATTAAATATATTTTGCGATTAAGCAAGGCAATATTTGCGGATATGGACAAATGCAATGATCTCCATCACTCATATCTGAAAGAGTTTGGTACACTGAACATATTTATACAATTCTATCTGTTAGAATTGTTTCAATAATTTAGTAATTCCAACTGTGACATCGTGAACATAATATTCAGCTCAGAGAATCATATCAAAGAATTTATTATCAAGCTCTACAATCGTATATATATATGTTATTTTTAGAAGAAATTCTATCCGGTGAGGGAATCGATTCTAAGGTGTGAATACACGAAATGATGATCGTATGGAATGCAATCAAACTAATTGTGATTAAAACAATAAGTAAGTGTTTAGTGGCTTTTATGTATGAAGACTATGACTACTGCTAGATAGTGATGAAATCCCTACAGTTATTATTGTCATTCCGTCAAAGTTTTTCTACCTCCACACAACCAACCAGTCCTCAACTGAACAACACGTTATGCGATTGATTATAGTCCATATAGGGGCATAGGTGACTCAAATGAAAAAAATCAGCAGTCTGCATCAGTAAAAATTCTAAACAGTGATACACAAAAGCCTTCACATTGTCTATTCTGCTTCAGCTAGATTGAATGCTGAAACACAGGTCCGCACATCGAAAGTGAAATAATGAGGCAGAAGCATGAATTAACCAAACCATACGACCTCTGTTTTCAATGATTAGCAAACCAATGCGCTGTACAATAAACACATAATACTTTGGATTCTCAAATAATGTACACCATCACAAGAAAGTGATGACGATGAGGAAAATAAATCAGCGAAATTCATCACTGCTATTCATCCTCATTTCAAGATTTGCTCTTCTAATTGAGATACAGATGTAGATGGTAGCAATACTAATTAGTGAAGCTGTATAAATTATAGAATGTAACACACAAAGAAATCATCATTCTAAACGTAATCATAATATCATGTTTAACTTCACAAAATAAAAACATTCATGCATTAATTCACCATAAACAACTCTTGTTGATTTAACTAAAGTCCATTAGCTACCACCTACAAATTATATTATTATCATGACTATTATTCTTGATTTTGTTATTGTTTATTCATTAAATCATTTTCAATGATGCTGATTTTTAATTCATGACATGAACATTAAGATGTATGCTACATTGCTTCATCGTGCTGAGTGTGGAAACAAAATGCCGTATAGTTGAAAGAGAATCACGTTGACTACAGCGAGAATCTCTATATCACACCACTGAGACGACTGAAAGAAAACAATCTTGTATTGACACTTCAATAACAAAAATAAAAATTATCATGGTAATGATGAATTCTGTAAACTGAACACACACGTTCTCATTGTTTACAGCCATGCTTCTCAAGCTAGAAATATTAATTTGGTCTTTTGTGAACAGATAAGCAACAGAAGAAAGGTAATTTGGTTGATAATGAGAAAAATAGAAGCATGTAGACTAAAGCTAATCTCCATCTCCATTCAGTGAACATACTGTATCAGCGAAATCAACTATCTAAATAAGGTCAGAACTCTTTGTAAAATTTTAGTTCATCACTAGAAGAGAAGTATTCTCACATGCAGGAATGCATTACTCATACATAAGAGTAAATAAGTGATCAAATATTTGAACTGTGACATTGTCTTGGTAACACATCCAACTTGGAGAATTCACTTCACATAAGCACACCGACTTTTCATTTCTTATCGATGTTTGATAGGTTGTTACTGATTGAGCGAAGTAGTGGATTGTGTCTCTCTTTACTCCTCCAACATCGTATCACATTGAAAAATATTCTCAGATATTTTGTTGTAATAATTCGAGATCGTTAGAGTTGTGTGTGGCACCATTTCATCTGATATTCAAGTGTTCCTTCGACGTCAGACTGCATCTTAACACAGCAGTCACACATGAGAAACAACAATTTCCAATATCGAGCAAATTATCAGAGTTTTCTATGTTCACGACAACAATCATTCATTTGTGATTTCAGATTTGATCATGCTCATTTGGTCGCTTTACATGCATTATTTCAATAAAGTCTGTCACAGTTGATTCGAAACATCATCTACTTCAACTCGAAATAATTTGCACATGAAGATATCATGGTTATCTACTTATTTCAATAATAACTATTCTGGAGAAATGAGCAAATATTCTTCTAAAACTGTGACATATTATGCATTTGAAGATTTTGTGAAGATGAATTCATCGAAATGTGAGCAACTATCAGTGAATTCGTGATGTAAAGTGTCATATCATACTATCACAATTTTTCAAACACAAAACACAGAAAACGTGTTTGTATATCGACCTGGAAAATGATACATGAATGTGGGTTCAATTAAGTTCTCACCTGGTGTAGTCATTGTTACAGCTGAAGTGAATTGTAAAGAAAAAACGAATTGTTCAGCTATGGACATTTCGTTATGCAAAATAGGCAGGATGCGATCTAATGAGGTGGTATAATACTGATGCGCAACAAGTGCTCTCTCCCACATTACCTGAATAGCAAATGAGTGCTTATGTTTATGGACTGCTTATGATGCACTCTGATTATTCGTTACTCTGTGTATAATATCTTTCCACCTCAGGATTTTGAAAATACGCCTTGTGAGTGATATTATATCATAGTGTTGAATCCACGATGTTAATTTGAAATGTTTTGCTAACATAAATACAACGAAAATTGGCAAACTATCGAAGAATTCCATCCTTGTGTTATTTTAGGTAAATAAAACAAGGAGTCTTTTCAAAAGACTTGTTGAACGTACGTCAAAGTAAAAATATTCCACTAGACCATATATGTAATGTATTTTATCTGATGAAAATAGTTTCAGGCATGAACCTTCTAACCTCCTTTACACTAGTGAACAAAGCATTTTCTACACCCTTACTCAACCAAGCTTTATTGTTATTGCTCTTCTTATATTCATAATCCTCGCTTTTTATTTGTTTATTTTCTCAAAAGTGTAAACATCATTTAGGCTGTGTCATAACTTATTCTTGACTTTCCACTCACCATACTATATCAATAGAGCATTAGATTCAATAATCTACAACATGCTAAAATTTCCAAACTCAACCGACAATATCGTTTGAAACAAACTCACTATAATTATTATAATATTTACTATTCTCTTATTTTAACTTTCGAATATTTTCAATTTATACCGTAAATCATAGGTTTCCAGGCCGTAGGTATTAAGAACTTCCTGGAAAAATTTGAGAGCTGAGTCAGATTGATTCATTATAAATTATTTAATTTAATCCCAGCGTGTTAAGAAAATCAAAACAAGATTTTTCTGAACGTTTCGCTGTGTAAGCTACAGCTTCTTCAGCAGATTTATTCGGATTTTTATTATTCATCAAAGTATATAACAGGCTGGGGTTAGTTTAAATAATTTATAATGAATTATACTGTAAATGTTGACAGATTTCTCTGGTTAATTTTGCATGAGTCTTATTTGTATTTTGAGTGTATCAGATGCAAAATTAAGAGGAATGATGGGAATTCCATTCTGTATTATAAGTAGTGATTTGTAAAAAAGTATATTAATATTATTAGTAATACAATGACATGTTAGCACAACCATTTAAACAACAGCGTTAAACTCACTGATAGAACTGCCTCCTACAATGGTGCATTCAAAAAGAATAAAAGAATTTACATCAAACACACCTGAACTCATGGTATCTGCGAATAGTTTGCACAGTGCATACATGTGTTCTGCATATTTGTTTAGTTCACAGACGTACTTCATTGTCATAGAGATACCCCTCATTTCTTCATTATGGCCACACATCAATTCACACATGCTTAAGTAAGACGCCTTCAGAATACACAGCTTGTGTAAATTAACAAAGTAATATAAGCATTCGTTACTCTGTTACACACACAATCAACAAGTTTTCCAACAGTGAAGATGGCAAACATCATTGCTACCAAACGCGTGGAAACCATTTTCAATTTTCAAAGATTTGTATGTTCACGACAACAATCATTCATCTGTGATTTCAGATTTGGTCATGTTCAGTTGGTCGCTTTACATGCATTATTTCAATAAAGTCTGTCACAGTTGATTCGAAACATCATCTACTTCAACTCGAAATAATTTAGACATGAAGATATCATGATAATCTACTTATTACAATAATAACATTTCCGGTAAATTGAGCAAATATTCTTCTAAAACTGTGACATATTATGCATTTGAAGATTTTGTGAAGATAAATTCAGCGAAATGTGAGCAACTATCGGTGAATTCGTGATGTTAAGTGTCATATCATACCATTACAATTTTTCAAACACAAAACACAGAAAACATGTTTGTTTATCGACCTGGAAAATGATACATGAATGTAGGTTCAATTAAGTCCTCACCTGTTGTAACCATTGTATTCGCTGAAGGGAAATGTAACGAATAAACGAACTGTTCAGCTACGGACATTTTTTAATGCATTATAGGCAGGATGTGATCTAATGAGGTGGTATAATAATGATGCACCATATTACTTGAATAGCAAATGAGTGCTTATGTTTATGGACTGCTTATGATGCACTCTGATTATTCGTTACTCTATGGATAATATCTTTCCTCCTCAGGATTTTGAAAATACGCCTTGTGAGTGATATCATAGCATGGTGTTGACTCAGTGATGTTCATTCGATTAAGCTGACGAATTTTGGAAAACTGTCTAGCATGTCGCGGTGTTTCTGTTGAGTGAGAATTCGTCGGTTAGTGCTGAAATCCTTTGGTTTTTTAACTTCCTCACTGTGATTATGTTTGCTTCGAGGTGCAGCCGGTCAAAATCTTGACAGAGAACTTAACCATTTGAGTTTGCAGATTAAATGTCACTACAATGCACAAGCTTGCTTTGCATTTTAGCTTGCTTGCCTACTAAGCCAACGGAACATTTTGCACCAAAGTAACTGATATCATGCCTCTTGAGTTTATCAATATTCTATTTATCGTGTGACTCAGTTTAAGATGAGTGTCATTTGGGTTTAGTTGCGTTCTCTGAGGTGGATGATTTAGTCGCCAAGCCTTCAATGTCCCACCAGATGACATCGTCAGTGCACAGTTCAATTTAAAATGAATTATTTGAATTCTCTGCCAGTACAGCAGGTATCTCTCTCCTCGAAATCTTGTACTTGAAAGTTTGCATTCATTTACCTCGTCATCTTCTAGTCTGCATGCATTGATAGTCAATGTTTAGTTGATCTGAAATTAGATTTTCAGCTTCTTTGAATTATGTATTGGTTAATCTTCTCTACGCCAATGTGTCTGTTGATTGCCACTCCATTTTCTTCCTGTTTTTAACGGAAGAAACACATATAGTCGCTCCACTTCAAGCTACATATACATGCAACGACCCTCTTCTCAGGTGTGATGCTAGCAACCTCTATCTGTTAGTAAAGCTGCTACAGAAACTTCGGTACAATGAGTTTCCTTGCGACAAAAGAAAACGTCTGTGTGGGGACATGGAACGATCGCGCCATGTGCTCAGCTGACAGACGAGATGAAACGATATGGTATACAAGTACTGGGAATATGGGAAAGCAGATGGAATGGAGGTTGACTCATGAGATTGTCAACGGAATAGTCAATGATATACTGCTGTCACGCAGAAGACAACCACGAGCACACACAGAACGAAGACCCTGATACAATAGGAGGCAATCGCAGCATGGACAATGCAACAACCTTCTTCTCTGGCGTGATGCTAGCAACCTTTCTCAGCAAATAAGACTGCTACAGAAACTTCGGTACAGTGAGTTTCCTCGAGACAAAAGAAGTCTGTGTGGGGACATGGAACGGTCGCATTATTTGTGAGATTGTCAAAGCTGCTCAGCTGACAGACGAGATGAAACCATAAGCCATCCAAGTTCTGGGAATATTGGGAAGCAGAAAGGAATGGAGGTGGACTCATCAGGTTGTCAACGGAATAGTCAGTGATATACTGCTGTCACGCAGGAGACAACCATGAGCACACGAAGGGTGTGGCTATCATGATGTCAACAAATGCAACGAAGGCCCTGATACAATGGGAGGCAATCGCGCCGAGGACAATGACCGCAAGATCCAATTCAAATGTAAAGAAAGCGACAGTTATACAATGCTTTGCAAGCAACGCAGAACTCGAGACGAAAGATGAGTTCTACAGAAAAGTGCAAGCAACAATGGACAATACTCCAGACGGTGACATTGATACTAATGGGAGACATGAACGAAAATTTTAGACCAGATGAAGTTTACTCCCCTATATATAGCCATATACAGAGTAAAGAAAAACGATAGAATGTGCTATTCACAATTCAATAATAATGAAAACACTATATTCTATGAAAACATAAGACACACGTATTCACAGTTGACAGCCATCTAACTGAAGTTGATTAATGTTGATTCAGTCTTTTGTGCAAATCCCAGAAACAAAAGATGATTGTGTTAGTAGTGAAAATAAAATCAGTCTGATGAAGCACAGTGTCTTTGAAAATTCTTCGCAGCTATTTCTCAATTGACCAATCTAATCCATGCTGTTCAGGGTACTGAGAAAAGTAGAAGTATCCGACAAGAACAATAGGTTTCGAATATCCACAAAAGGATTATTTACAGAACATTATAAATAGCTCAAAGTCTCAGGGATGCTGTTCATAACATAACAAATTTCTCTAATCTGATGAAATCAACATTCGACTTGTTATAACTGTTTGATCGATGTCACTCAGAAGAACGCTATTGCTCATGTAAACTTCAGGAACCTAGTAGTATGAGGATACGGATACAGAATAAATTCATTTTCAAACTGATCAGAAAAGATACTGCATGGAGAAAAACAAGTTAACACAATCATTTAAACGACGGAGTTTAACTCACCAGGCGCACCACTTCCTACAATGACGCATACATAAAATAATAAGAAACGTTACACCAGCCACTCTTGGACTCATGGTATCTGTGTAAGTGACAGCTTGTCAAGCAAACGTTTCCTGATTTCTCCTGCAAACTATGAGAATCCGAAAAATTCGCTATTCCATTACTTTTTCAGCAGGTAGACGAAGAGATTAGTGGAGTGATGACTACGAAAGTCGTGAAAACTAAGTGCAAAAGCAGACAGGAAATCTGTGAATTTACCCCTTATAATGATGTTAGTGCTCCTTTTAGAAGAAACGCCACCGCAGCATCACACTCGATAATTGTGAACAACTGCTCCCTTCAACTTCATTCGTTATCTCCGGAGATTGTTTTATTACTATTCACTGAAATCACTCGTAATGTCCTTCTCTAATTATCATCCTCGTTTATGTACTCTTACATCATCTCGGGGAGTCTGAATACAGTGTCTCAAACGGTGAGATGGAAGTCATTTTCCTTCCTGTATATAACTATTTGATTGATACCACTCAGAAGAACGCTATTGCTCATGTAAACTTCAGGAAACTAGTAGTATGAGGATACGGAAACAGAATAAATTCATTTCGAAACTGATCAGAAAAGATACTGCATGGAGAATGACAAGTTAACACAATCATTTAAACAACGGAGTTTAACTCACCAGACGAACCACTTCCTACAATGACGCATACATAAAATAATGAAGAAACGTGATACCAGCAACACCTTAACTCATGGTATCTGCAAATAGTTTGCATAGTCTAAACATGTGTTCTGCATATTTGTTATGTTCACATGTGTATTTCATTCCGTTAGAGATACCCTCATTTCTTCATTTCGGTCACATTTCAATTCACATATGTCTTAGTGAGACTCTTTCACGCCTGCCCACACGATTTCATGTCCTCTTGACGTGAACTCTTGCGTGTCACCCTCGCACTGACGACCGACCCGCCACTTACTTTTTGGGCTCCACTCGAGAGCGTTTCGTGTGATATCACTTTATGGCTTTCTCAGAGTAGGGCGAATCCACCTCCATTTCTTCTTGCATATTCGTTGCACATTATGTTCCTAGTTGATTAGCTTTCAGAAATCCTTGTTGTTCATCTTTCCTAGGTATTTGGTCTTCATTGGTTTTGGGTGAAGACAGCTATTGATGAAGATATGTAGTTTGTTCAAAGTGCTTTTCATGACGCGGCGCCAAGTCTCTGATCCGTATAGTAGCAATGAACTCATTTGGAGTTGAAAAATACGCATTTCATTTTTCATGCTGAGTGCTGTTGATCTCCACACAGACTTCAGAGTAATGAAAGTATGCTTTGCTTTCCCGATTCTCGCTTTGATATCCTCATATGCTTTGCCTGTAGTTGAAACGATGCTTCCCAGGTCAGTGCGTCAAGGAGATTGCTTCATTCAGATTTCTCTCATTTATGCTGATAGTTGTCTGTTGTTGTTGGTGTCACTGTTGCTGTTGACCAACTTGTTGCTTTCTACTGGCATATATTTCAGTGCGTGTGGAATCAGACAAATATCATTGGCGAAGTTCAGATCCTGCAATTTATTTTGTGAGGTTCCATTTAATGCCTGTTTCCACGCCTCACACTCTCTGTCGCATTATCCGTTCCACCGAAACCAGGAATATCATTCTAGATAGTATACAGAAATGTCTCACTGCCGTCTTCACATATCGTTCAAATATAATGGGAATTTGTCGTTTCTATACAACAGATTTTTATACGTTACTATTTGTAATAAAACACGTCGTGTTTTTCACGGAAAATAGTGACCAGGATAAGAATAGAGATTCGAAAAGCGACTTCAGTCATTGGTGCAACATTTTGTGTTTCTATGCAAAACAGATATCTGAGGAGGGATATTGGCAGGTGTGGGAATAAGACAGACTGTCATCATCAACAAAAGTTAACCCAATGACAAAATAAAATAGCTAGTATATTCAACTTGTCTGTGGCATATATATACATATTGGATGTTAAATGTTACAATAGTCCGCTTCTTCCTAGAAAGCATGCGCTTAAACATGAGAAATTAATTTTGAAACTGATCGGAAAAGACATTACATGGCGAATGACAAATGAACTCAATTATTTAAAAAAAGAAGTTTAACTGACCAGCCGAACCGCTTCCTACAATGATGTGAAATGAGGCAATTTTATTCACCAAAAACTGATTTCTTTTTTACGTTATTTTCCTTTCTTTTTGTGCTGTTATCAAACTTTATTGGGATTGTTTCTTCTTTTAATGTTCTGTTTAAGGTTATGCTCATTCAGATGGCATATCAGTTTTATGTTTTCCATTTATTCTGTTGATGCCTGAGTCTCCTTCGTTGTATTTGGGTTTCTCTATTGATTTTTGTTTCTATCGTGTATCACCTCTCAAGTTTAAAATTTCATTTTTTGTGTTTATTCGCATCGTTACCTATTTTTATCTGTTTTTTTTTTCAATGGACAATTATCTGACCTTAAAGATAAACCTTGCTTGTTTTCACCTCAAGTAATTTCTCTCGTATATTTGTTTCACATCTTCTTTGGTGAAGTCCAGATCCTGCAATTAATTTTGTGAGGTTCCATTTTATACCTGTTTCCTCGCTGCACGATTTCTGTCGGATTATCCAGTATACCGAAATCAGAAACATCTTAGGAGATAGTATACAGAATTATCTCCCTGCCGTCCTCACATATCATTCAAATGTAATGAGAATTTATCGTCTGTATACAACAGCTTTTTATACACGTCGTGTTTTGGACAGAAAATAGTGGCCAGGATAAGAATAGAGATTCGAAAAGTGACTTCAGTCATTGGTGCAACATTTTGTCTTTCTACGCAAAACAGATATCTGAGGAGGGATATTGGCAGGTGTGGGAATAAGACAGACTGTCATCATCAACAAGAGGTAACTCGGTGACAAAATAAAATAGCTAGTATATTCAATATGTCTGTGGCATACATATATACATATATATACATATTGGATGTTAAATGTTACAATCGTCGACTTCCTCCTGTAAAGCATGCGTTTAAAGAGGAAAAATAAATTATGAAACTGATCATAAAAGACATTGTATGACGAATGGCAAACCAACACAATCATTTAAACAATGGAGTTTAACTCACCAGACGAACCGCTTCCTACAATGATGCATACATTATATAATAAAGAAACGTGATACCAGCAACACCTTAACTTATGGTATCTGCAAATAGTTTGCATAGTCTAAACATGTGTTCTGCATATTTGTTATGTTCACATGTGTATTTCATTCCGTTAGAGATAGATACTCCTCATTTCTTCATGTTGGCCACATTTCAATTCACATATGTCTTAGTGAGAGTCTTTCACGCCTGCACACACGATTTCGTGTCCTCTTGACATGATCTCTTGCGTGTCACCCTCGAACTGACGACCGACCCTTTACTTACTTTTCGGGCTCCACTCGAGAGCGTTTCATGTGATATCACTTTATGGCTTTCTCAGAGTAGGGTGAATCCACCTACATTTCTTCTTGCATATTCATTGCACATTCTGTTCTTGGTTGGTTAGCTTTCATAAATCCTTGTTGTTCATCTTTCCTGGGTATCTGATCTTGAGTGATATCGGGTGAAGACAGCTATTGATGAAGATATGTACTTTGTTCAAAGTGCTTTTCATGACGCGGCGCCAGGTGTCTGATACGTATAGTAGCAATTAACTCATTTGGAGTTGAAAAATACGCATTTCATTTTTCATGCTGAGTGCTGTTGATCTCCACACAGACTTCAGAGTATTGAAAGTATGCTTTGCGTTCCCGATTCTCGCTTCGGTATCTTCATATGCTTTGCCTGTAGTTGAAACGATGCTTCCCAGGTCAGTGCGTCAAGGAGATTGCTTCATTCAGATTTCTCCCATTTATGCTGATTGTTGTCTGTTGTTATTGGTGTCACTGTTGGTGTTGACCAAATTGTTGCTTTCTACTGGCATATATTTTGGTGCGTAGGAAATAAGAGAAATATCATTGGCGAAGTTCAGATCCTGCAATTTATTTTGTGAGGTTCCATTTAATGCCTGTTTCCTCGCTTCACACTCTCCGTTCTACCGAAATCAGGAGTATCATTTTGGATAGCATACAGAATTGTCTCACTGCCGTCTTCACATACCATTCAAATGTAATGAGAATTTATCGTCTGTATACAACAGCTTTTTATACACGTCCTGTTTTTGACAGAAAATAGTGGCCAGTATAAGAATAGAGATTCCTAAAGCAACTTTATTCATTGGTGCAACATTTTGTGTTTCTATGCAAAACAGATATCTGAGGAGGGATATCGGCAGGTGTTGGAATAAGATATTCTGTCATCATCAACAAGAGGTAACTCGGTTACAAAAAAAATAGTTAATTTATTCATTATGTCTGTGGCATATATATTGGATATTAACTTTTACAACAGTCAGCTACTTCGTAAAAAAACATGTGTTTAAATAGGTGAAATTAATTATGAAAATGATCGGAAGAGATATTGTATGGCGAATGAAAAATCAACACAATCATTTAAACAAGAACGTTTAACTCACCAGCCGAATTGCTTCCTACAATGGCGCATAAATAATATAATTAAAGAGGTGAAACGAGTCAATTTTCTTCGCCAAAAACTGATTACTTTTTTACGTTATACTCCTTTCTTTTTGTGCTGTTATCAAACTCTAATGAGGTTGTTCCTCTTGTGTGCTCAATCTGATGGCATACCAGTTTTATGTTTTTCCAAATATTGTCTTGATGCCTGAATCTCTTTCGTTGTGGTTGGGTTTCGTTTTTTGTTTTTTTGTTTCTATTGAGATTATTCGCATCATGACCCAATTTTATTCTTTTTTTCAATGCACGGTTATCTGACCAAATAAGCAAACTTTGCTTTTTTCATCTTAAGCAATTTCTCTGGTATATATTTGTTTCACATCAGCTGCAAATATTTAATTTATATGTCA
The DNA here is from genome assembly GCA_944472155.2 of Trichobilharzia szidati. Classification (NCBI taxonomy): domain Eukaryota; kingdom Metazoa; phylum Platyhelminthes; class Trematoda; order Strigeidida; family Schistosomatidae; genus Trichobilharzia; species Trichobilharzia szidati. Next base: position 17,097,917 of record OX235277.1, on the reverse strand, counting down.
CCGTCTGCCGGACATTGTTTAATCTGATCTTGCCATTCTGCAAATTTATACTGATGAGCCTACTTTTATTCCATATACACCAATTACTTTATATGTATAATGGATAATAAGCAATATACAAAGATTTATAATGCCTGAATGAAGCTATACTGACACCCATCATTCCTAATTTAAAAATCGTTTACTATCCTACCATAATGAACTCAGCCTCAGGTTGTGAGACATACGAATATTACTGAGAATATTAATCTTATAAGTAGTTCAATATATATGTATATATATATATATATACATAAAGAGACACATATCCGACTAATGTATTCAGCAGTAAATTTTTATTTCACATTATAGTGAAGCATTCTGTCAATTGATACATATATATATATGTACGCGAAGATGAACAAGAAATGACTAGATGTCAGGTGATGAAATTATTTTGATATACTGCCATCATTTTTACCCTTATTTGATGCAGAGTTCATGTATAAAATCAAGATTCAGTCGAACACTTTATTCGGATTACTTTTTGGTTGGCTATGTGATCAGATTTCACTTGCTATCAGCCAACAAGTAACTAAGTAAAATAAATATACTCCTCTCAAAGAGTGAAGTGGGGAACACAGATGTTCCTGTCAGCTATTGATGAATTATTTCCAACAGTGACGTAGCTGCAAATTGCTAAACGATAAAAACATGTTTTCAGTGTGTCACATATCAAATCCTGAGAAGAACAATTCACTTTAAAAATTCTGCAAGAACAATCAGATTATTTAGACTATCAATACATATTTCGATATGAGAGCATGTCTCGGCTCAAGAATTCTTTCCTTTTACGCGTAATATGATGATTCCAAGAGTTAAATAAAGATCTCTTGCTTTCATCATAATAACCAGTCATTTTTTCCCTGATAGCAATGAAAATAATCATGTGTGGAATAACGAGCAGCATGCAGTTAAAATGTGAACGTGAATTCTATTCCATTCTTGACAAAATATGGGAAAGTAAAGAAAAGAGCTAATTATGTGCTTGATCCATTTAGGACTCAACAAACCGGTTCTCACAGTCACAGCTAAACCGAAATCATCACTCTACCACCACCAAGTAATAAAACATCGATGATGAATGGAAAGCCGAACTAATTTGATAAAGTCAATTCACCAAGTTGTTGTCGTCAGCAGGACAATTTAAAATTTCATGAATTTTATGCAGTATTCACTCTTATGTCTACATAATACTATCTTGCATGTTGGACAGCCTCGACCCATCTGGTCACAAAGCACTATATTCACCACAAATCACACCTAATTTTGATAGCTGATTTTGTTGAAACAATGTCGTCTAGAGAATAGTGTGAGAGATTATTGATTATGCGCATACATCTGTTATTGTCACCAATAGTCTAAATAACCATCTTTTGTTACTCAGATATATATGCAGAAAAGACCAATTCAGTATTTCTTATCTTCACGTGAAACAAGCTATCAAACATCGATAAGAAATGGAAAGTCGATGTCCTTATGTGAAGTGAATTCTCCAAGTTGGATGTGTTACCACGACAATATAACATTTCAGTTATTTGATGCAGTATTCACTCATATGTATGAGTAATGCAATCCTGCATGTGAGAACACTTCTCTTCTAGTGATGAACTAAAATTTTACAAGGAGTTCTGACCTAGTTTAGATAGTTCACTTTCCTGATTTAGTATGTTCACGAAATGTAGATGGGGATTAGCTTTAGTCTACATGCTTCTATTTTTCTCATTATCAACAAAATTACCTTTCTTCTGTTGCTTATCTGTGTGCAAAAAAGACCAAACTAATTTTCATATCTTGGTAACCATTGCTGTAAACAATGAGAACGTGTGTGTTCAGTTTACAGAATTCATTGTTACCATGATAATTTTTATTTTTGTTATTGAAGTGTCACCACAAGATTGTTTTCTTTCAATTGTCTCAGTGGTGTGATCTATAGTTTCTCGCTGTAGTCAACGTGATTCTCTTTCAACTATACGGCATTTTGTTTTCAAACTCATCACGATGAAGCAATGTAGTATACTTCTAAATGTTTATGTCATGAATTAAAAATCAGCATCAATGGAAATAATTTGATGAATAAACAATAACAAAATCAAGAATAATAGTCATGATAATATATAATTTGTAGGTGGTAGCTAATGGACTTTAGTTAAATCAACAAGAGTTGTTTATGCTGAATGAATGTATTCATGCGTTTATTTGATAGAGCTAATTTTGAAAAGTGAGAAAGAAGGTTTCACTGTGTATTATGCTCTGCAGTCTACACGGCTTCACTAACTAGGATTTCCTGCATTGAGATACTGATGTAGAAAGAAGGAATCCTAGTTAGTGAAGCCGTGTCGATCACAATACGTAACACACAGACAAATCTTTCGCACGCTAATCATAATTTTATTACTCCTTTCGAAGATAACCAAATTTACGCATTCATACATTCATTCATTGTTTATTCATAGAATCATTTCCATTGATAATGATTCCTAGTTCTTCTCATAAACATATACATTAATGTTCCATTGCTATTTAGTGAAGCCGTGTATACTGCAGAGCGTAATACATTGTGAAACCTTTCTCATTTTTCAAAACTAACTCCACCAAATAAACGCATGAATAGATTCATTCATCATAAACAACTCTTGTTGATTTAACTAAAGTCCATTAGCTACCGCCTACAAATCACCTTATTATTATTATTCTTAATCTTGTTATTGTTTATTCATCAAATCATTTTCTATGATACTGATTTTTAATTCATGACATGAACTTTTAGATGTATGCTACATTGCTTCATCGTGACTTTTGTGAAAACAAAATGCCACATTGTAAAATTTAAGTCAATTTAGTTTCAAAATTAAGTTATATACCACAGCACCACGTCGATTGAGAGTAAAGAATCCTCTATTTTTACTTTGTTAACAAAATCGTCATTCTGTACAGCTTGATGAACTCATTGAATGATAATGAATTAGACTACCAGTGAGTTATTGGAAGTTTGCATGCAAACACGTAAATATTTATATATTATGATGATGACACTGTGTAAACGAAATGAACTATCAAAATTATTTTAGAATTCAGATAAGTAATAAGTATGCTACTAGATGAGAAAGTGTCCAAAATGCATGATTATATGGTTAGGGCTTGAATATGAGAAAGATATCTCTACCTTCTAAAATGTCGCGTTTTCCTGGTTATGCAGAAAACTTGGCGAATTTACTCAACTATATATCAGATCTACTATCCATGTTTGAATCGTTTTTGCTAATGAATGCCCTACTTCGTAACAGCCTCTGCGTAAACTTCAATTTGAAGTAAACTTTTAGACTTCTTGTGTGCCGTATTTTGATTTTCTCACCTTTTTCAAGGCCTTTTGTTCTTGAATGTTAAGTTTTACGTTTTGTTTAATCTCAGTTTGACCAATGATAGGATTGTTTGGCTCATCATAAGGATCAGATCACAAAGTAAGACCAAATACGAATGAAATCCAATGTAAAATGTCATACACGGTTACTACAACATGCCGAAAATACGCAGACTGAACATCTCACTACGACCAGCTGGAATAATATCAGGAACCGCCACACACAATTTATCCGAAAACTATGTAGAAAATTGAAACATCTAACGGATTTCTGCAATCATTCCATCAATTCTGCTATCCGATTTCTGCAGAAAATCAGGGACATGCGAGAAAATGACTGAGAATTTATAGTATTCTTCGATGTCACATCACTCTATTAATCGACTGGACGGAAATTCACTAAAGAAACCATGGATGAGTTGCTCAGCAACGTCGAACACCTCCCACAACCATCAAAAATGCAACGCAAAATTAGGTGGAATACATGAACCTATTCTTAACGACATAATTTCACTTCAACAGGCAAATATTGGAATAAATTAAAGGAACACCCGTGGGTTCGCCAATATGAGGTTTGAGTGCAAAAGCTGTGAGGCGAAGAATCAAAAACATAATCTTATAAAGATCAAACCCTAAATTTGGATACGCCACGTAAATGACGCATTTATATTCATCGAAACAAAAAGAGTTAGACAAAACTCACAACCTAATAAACAACGATATTGAATTCGCAATCAAAGAGGAATCGGAGAGCGAAATCATAAGGGGAAACCCAAGTTTATTGAAAATTGACTCATATAGACAAACTACTGAATTACAACAGCAATAATCCAATAACACACAAATGAAGTTGTATAAAAACACTATTCAAGAAGGCCAGGACTCATCACAGCACTCCCACCGTAAGGAAAATTCCAGAAAGTTATCTCATAAACGTCTTGCGAAAGAATGGATATCCGAGGAGTTTCATCGAAAGACGTATACCCCAAGCCAAGCTATCAGATCATAGACCTCCCCGAAAATCAGAAATAAAATCGCTCTACCATTTTTAAAGGACAGTGCAGAAATCACTGCCAGCATCTTCAATCCTTTGAGAATGGGTGTTGTAGACAAACCAGTAAAATCACGCCATCAATCTCTGTGTCAATCAAAATACTTCAACGCGTAACAAGATAAAACCATAATCATCTACAAAATAGGTTTCAGTGACTGCGAAAATCACTCCATTGGCCAAAGTGGACGTCTCCCTCGACTTCGTATCCAAGAATACAAACAAGCGACCAAAAGACATAACATCCACTCCAAAGACAAACACTGACATCATTTCGACTGTGATAACGTTCAAATATTAAACAGAGAAAACATCAAGATTGTCCGAGAATGTCTAAGAGCCTAATATTCCAGTGAATCGTCAATCAATAGATACATCGTCATTGACAACATTTAACAATCTAAAGGAAGGAAGTCTCACACACATGAGGAGAAACTTCAGGTCATAGAAACGACGATTGAGAATTTGCGTACCCGAGAGGGTGTGAAAACATACAAAACAGCCAAACACACTATAGGTTATCAGGAGAGATGACGAATAAACTCGCGGAGAAAATCTAAAAGATCACTTCAAATTTAAATGTGTGCAGAAGATGTTGGCTAGTAGGGCAACAAAAGTTTCATAAATAAACCACTTAGTCCAGAATACGACTACATAAAAAGCAATCACCTAAGCTATTATTACGATTAGTAATATTTTTCCATGCAGGAATCTGCGTATTTTATCAGTAGAACAGCTTCATTACCTTCGAAAAAATGTCTTGATTGTTTCATGGTTTGCTGGTTGATATTGTTCTTTCTTCCCAGTCACAGTTCATTAGTTAATCAGTGTTTACAACGGAGCCTGACTCGCTTTTGTCTTATTTAATTTTGAGGAGTGATGTCAATATCTTAAGGCACCAATTGAGTAACCTTGATATATTCAAACTTACGTTTACGAATAGTCTAACCGAATTTCTCATTGATGTTCATTGAAGAAATATCTTTTTAATGAATCTATAGGCTACTGACAGCTTATGAACAGCAATGCAGTCGATCTAATCATGTCTGCTTCAGTTCTATATACTTTGCTTCGCACTTTCTCGAAATTATTCTAAGAACAACTGAATCATAAAACGAAAACACCTGTCAGTGTTAACCTGCATAGGTCATCCTGTAGACAATTATTCTGGGGAACATTCATTTGTGTTAAATTCGGTAAGCCAGTGTCATCGAGAATTATTCGATAGACTCCGAATACATTTCAAAAATGTATTCAAAATTATTTCATACAATAAACGGGTTCTTGGTCTCAAGCATGAGTTAAAACAGAACTAGCTCATTTCAGACGTGAACGCAAGAAATGTTTTATGATAAATAAATATCATAGTTTAACTCACTTTGTGTGCCGCTACCTACAATGGAGTATATATGAAAGATTAGAGATCACATCAGCTACACCTAAACTCTACAAATTGTATGTGCAATCCATACATATATTCTGTACGTTCTGTTTAATAGGACCACAGTTGTATTTCATTCCATTAAAAATAGTCCTCATTTATTCATTTCAGCCGTGTTTTATTTACACATGGCTTGGTTAAACATATGCAGAAACGACAATTTTCAGTAAGCAAGAAAGTAATATCATAATTCGGAAAAAGGGTATACTCACCATCAACCAGTTCACGGACGATGCAGACAGCAAAAATAACTCCTATCAAACGCTGAGAAACCATTTTTTGATCACACATGGAGATCTCCAAAATCTTTTGCTTTAAATACCTTTAGTTGTCATGGAAACATCAAAAAGATTTATGTATTGTTTTGATGTTAGGTCCAATCAGAACGAAGTTGTCACTCAATAGAAAAAACAATCTTATTTATTACACGTATACTGCATAGATCATGCATTTGACGTGGAAATTGATAAAAGCAGCACGTCAAAACATCATAGTTTCAGTATCTCCTCATCCGTGTATGTGATTTCAGTGCAAATCACGTGAGACGACTAAGTTTTCAAACAAAAAAATAAAGATTTCAATGTTTTGTTTTTTGACAACATTAATTCCTTGTTGTGACTTAGATGTTTGCTTGTCGACAGTGTTTTGTGTATCGTATACCGACCTAAGTTACTGCATTTTTAGTGTGTAGATGGTGGACAACTGGGAAGCATATGGACAAGCTGCTACGTAATTTTATTGCCATGTGTGCTTAAACTTGATCGATAATTGAATCTCCAACTTACCTTTGTGTTTAAATCAAGTTAGTTGTTGTGTACAAATTACAGCATTTTGAGTACCGGAGAGTAGTTTCTTAGCTACAGCAAATATTCCTTATCCCGTTATTGACACTTAGAATACATCGATTCTGATATCCACGAGAAAAATATCGAGAGTTAACAACTGCAGACCTGAAGTAAAGTTTAGTTCTGTTAGACAACTGTATTTCGGTTTAATTCTGCCAACATGTTCTGTTACCGAAGTTGTTTTGACTTCGATGATCGTATCTGACGGTTAGTCCTTTCTTCAGAAGACTGAGAATATCGACAATTTTGTCATCACACCTACTTTTTCCACCGATTTACCCGGTTCTTTTCCCTATGCGATGTTTTGTCTGGTTTTGGAGATTTATTGTTTTCTGAAGTCTTTTTTTCAGTCTACTATTGCACTGTCATTATATGTGACTTTCAGCCTACGTTAGACACAACTTTTGGAGTCTCAACCTACATCGGCGACGTTTCACAAAGTATGTTATCGAATCAAGCTCTTCTTCATAATGTTATCTATTGAGAATTACATTCTCAACCGCCAGTACACTTTGATTTACGAACATAAAAATTATACACCTAACTTAACTTGGGTTCAACTCAGATTAGTGAATTTGAATAATTTTCACTGGCTCATCGTCAGATTCCATTTGGGTGGCTTACAAAACAAAAGCGGAATCGTTGATAACAGACAGGACTATTCAGATTACATTTGACAATAAGTGGGGTTGATTACAGCACATGATATATGCGGGAGTTTTCACATAAGCTATTCAATGCACTGTAATATGCATGAGGTGAAAATTGATTACGTGTCCGAATAAGATGAAAACGAACACGAAGTTAAGTCAGTATTGGGTGTTTTTCGAAATCTCAGGAGGGCCATTTTCACAAGGCAGAGAGTTTCAATTTACTCATTTAGTATTTTCAGTTTACTGTTATTTTCTCAGTTACTTGAATCAGTGGAGCTGCAACTACCTAATGCGTCATATTTTTAACCCGCTGTTAACGCAAATATGCATATGGATATATGTTCTTTGATAAAGATGTCAACATATAAGCTGAATATTCCATTTTATGAGGATAATAAAAGCATCCGTTTTAATTATCATCCTCAGGTTTCATTTCTAATTTCTTCTCGTATGTTGAAGTGAAAACGCATTTGTGAGGACAAAAATAGACCAGTATGAACTTGATACCGAGGAGTAAAGTCTGGAGAAAATGAGTTAATCCAATCATTTAAAACCGTGTTAAACCCACAATTCCAACCATTTCTCACAGTGAGGCAATTAAGTAGCGAACATCACCAACACTTGAACTGATCACATGTGCAAATATTTAGTAAATAAATATTTTCCGCATATACATTCAGTTCACAGATGTATTCCATTTCATTGGAGATGGTCCTCAGTGATTTATTTCAACTATGATTTTAATCAATTATGAGTTGATAAAACTCACTCAGAAACAAAATGTAGTGAAAAAAATGAGACAATATGATCACTGGGAACATTGTTATGCTCACCAGTGACAAGTATACCAGCAGTGAAAATGGAAAGAGAAATAACAATCAGATGCCTAGAACAAACACTCTTTCACATAAACAGAAGTGACCAAAGCGTTCCTTTCAACAGCTTTCTTGTCATCAAGTAACTAACTAGGTTTCAGTATTCCGCTTAAAGAAAACTCTATGAGAACAAATCAGTCATCATTAGAACAACCATCTTTTAACTTCGCAAAATTTCAAAATCTTGTGTAGTCATGTCATCTGCTGCATCTTTCATTTTCGTCATTGTCGTGTTTCTTTACTTTTCTACAAGGTGCCTGATAGCAGAATCTATCTCAGCGAAATGATAGCGAAATTGACATCAACGCGAAAACATCAATCAGCTAGGCGAGGAGTTATCCTAGTTATCTATTTATTACAACATTAATTCATCGTGTAAATAGAACACGACGTCTTCCATAAAATAATTTAGGCGTTCAAACTACTGAATACAAATCATATTCCTCTCCAATAGTAATGCACTTATACATATGTGGGAGTGCGGTTTATCGCCCTGTATACATGTCTTCCAACCATTAATATATGGCACTATGTATTTCATTGAAAAATTGTTGTTGCTCAAGGCGTCATTATATAAGTGATATAATTTCAGTTTCATGTTTAGTTGCTTTGACTGGCTTATCTTTCATAAAATTCATCTTTTTTATTTATGTCTTCTTCTGTACAATGTCATCGTTGTGATCACAGCTGACAGGTGCTCGTATCTTCAAATCTCCTCTATTTATTCTTTTTGAATGTTAATTGCATGTTGGCGTTTCTCTTTGAGATTGATGATTTAATGCTTTCTATTATGATCGACTGGGTAGTAATATAATATAATAATAATATTTGCCACCATCATTTCATAAAGGAATTATATTTATCAGTATTTCAGGAGATTTACGCATAAACAGTTGCATAATGAATGTCTGGGCAGAAAATTAACTTCATTGTTATGTGTTATGAAATATGAATGTTTGCTGAGAATTATTTTAATCCCTTCCGATAAACTTATTCAGAAACAGACAGTGTGCATATCAACATAGGGATCAGAATCGAGATTAGCCAGAACTATAGAACAACATGGACCCTTAATATTGAAAAAGCTCACTCATGAATCCCTTCATTCAAAATATATTACCTTAGACATAAACAGAAATGTGGGCAATTTGTCACCCGAATTTTATCCGTGGAAATTATCATGAATTTCTATTATTTATTTGAACATTTCACATCGAATGTGCGACGAATCTTTTCCGCCAGGAATGAGATGATCACGACATCAGAAACACTGGAACAGCATTTTCAATTCCTAAAACAACGTATGTTTTTCGAAATGCAAACATATATGAAGTCGTTTGATAAAAACGAGGCCGCTCTAAACTCTATGTATAGAAGAATAATATGACTAACGTCTAAATATAGCCGATAACAACAAGACGACTGTGTTTTGTTTCTGTTTAACCAAACTACTTCGGTCCTGTAATTTACAGGAACACTGTGCTTCATCTGAGTAGCACTAATCATACAATGATAAGAACTGCATAGTTTATGTGAATAGACGAAAGAAACTTGCTTTGTTGCGAAAAGCAGGCCTCCGGCTTTCACGCACTGTCAGTGTTCTTTATATAATACCATCAAGAATAGCTGATGCTCACTTTTCTCGTCTCAAACTTATATTTTTTTCTCAGTACCCTCAACAGCATGGATTAGATTAATCATTTATGAAGGAGCTGTTAACATTGTTTCAAGGCCATATTTTAATTCAGCCTAATAGTACTTTTGTCATTAATGCAATAATCTTCTGTTGATTTGACATGCGCATAGGCCAAATCAGTATTTGTTAACTTTAAGTAGATGAGTATAAACAGTGATAAATGTGTATACTGTTTATAGAATATCTTTAATTGTTTTTATTATTGAAATGTGAGTAGTAAATTTCATTATTTTGTCTTTTGTTTGTTTATGTAAGTTAACTTCATTTCCATTTCATCATAAATGATACTGTTTTCATACTGCTGAGGATGAACAAAACAGATCACACACGAGAACATTGAAAATAATTTCAACAAATAGTAATAAACAGATTAGTTGTTTACTGTGAAAAAGTGTTTGTTCTGATGGTGTTTGTTTTCAAAGGAGTAAGAAAAATAATAATAATTATTATTATTGTATCCTTTAATTCCTACAGGAACATAGGGCTTCAGCCGTGCGTCTCCATTGCGTTCTGTTCTCTGCTAGAGTCTTCACCTGACTCCAAGTCTGCCCACACGTTTTCATCTCCTCTTCACATGACCTCCTCCAAGTCACCCTTGGACGACCAACTCGCCGCTTCCCTTTCGGGTTCCACTCGAGCAATGGCTTGTCTAGTGATGTCACTTGATGGTTTCCTCAGAGTATGGCCAATCCATCTCCATTTCTTCCTGCCTATTTGTTTCACAATCGGTTCCTGGTTGGTTCGTTACCAAAGATCCCTGTTGCTGATCTTTTCTGGCCATCTGATCTCGAGTATTGAGCGAAGACAACTGTTAATGAAGGTCTGTAGTTTGTTGGAAATGCTCTTTATGACGCGCCAAGTCTCTGATCCGTATAGTAGCACTGACTTCACATTGGAGTTGAAAATCCGGATCTTATTTTTGATGCTGAGTGTTGTTGACCTCCACACAGACTTGAGAGTATTGAAAGCTTGTCTTGCTTTTCCGATCCTTGCTTTGATATCCTCGTCAGTTCCGCCTGTAGTTGAAACGATGCTTCCAAGGTAGGTAAAGGAGGTTGTTTCTTTCAGGTTCTTCCCATTTATGCTGATTGTTGTCTGTTGTTGTTGTTGCTGTTGGTGGTGTTGCCCAGGAATTTTCATCACCTCTGTTTTATCTATGTTCACCTGAAGTCCTATCTTTGATGCTTCTTCTGTTAACTTGTTGCTTTTCGCTTGCATACCTTCCAGTTTGTGGGAAATCAGACATATATCATCGGCGAAGTCAAGATCCTCCAAGTTTTTTGTGTGTGTCCATTTTATGCCTGCTCACTCATTGTTGCTGTTTGTTGCATTATCCAGTCTACTGCAATCTAGAAAATCATCTGCGATAGTAGGCAGCCTTGTCTTACTCCTGTCCCCACTTTGAAGGGTTCCGTAAGTTTCCCTTTGTGGATTACTTGGCATGCAGCATCGTCGTACAGCTGTTGGATGAGATGTATAATTGTCGGTGGCACCCCGTAGTATCGAAGTAGTTTCCAAATCACCTCTCGATCGACGCTGTCAAATTCCTTTTCAAAGTCGGTGGATTTGAGATAGAGAGGTGACCGCCATTCCAGGCTTTGTTCATTGATGATCCGTAATGTGGCGTTCTGATCAATGCATGACTTGTTTCTCCTGAATCCAGCCTGTTCCGGTCGAAGTTTTTCATCCAGTGCGTGTTTGATTCTCTCCAGGATGATGCGGCTTAGTATTTTGCTTGGGATGGACAGGAGTATAATTCCGCGCCAGTTCTTGCATTGACTTAGGTCTCCTTTCTTTGGTAGTTTGAATAAGTATCCTTTCTTCCAATCCTCGGGTACTTTGCCTTCTTTCCACACCTTCTCCAGTAGTGGCGTCATCAAGTCCGCTGTTGTCTCTGGGTCCGTTTTCAATGCATCTGCTGGGATTCCATCTGGTCCTGCTGCTTTTCCAGCTTTAAGCATCTTGATTGACTTCAGGACTTCTGATTTCGTCGGGGGGTCGGTGTTCACTGGTAGCTCTGTCTCCGTCGTTGGTTTTGCTGGGCGCGTTGTAGGTGGTGGTCGATTTAGGAGTCTTTTGAAGTGTTCAGCCCAGTGTTTCCTTTGCTCCACTTCTTTGGTGAGTGACTTTCCATTGTCATCCTTCACCGGCTTGATTTGTATCAAACGTTTGCCCGATAGGTACCTAGTAGTTTGGTAGGGTGTTGCGAGGTCTCCTTTGCCTGCACTGCACCTTGTTCTGCTTCCCTTGCCAAGGCTTCATAATATTTTCTTTTGTCTTATCTGGCACTCTTCTTCACTCTTTTGTTCAGTGTCTTGTAGCTTGCGTTCAAATCCTGTTTTTGTTGCCCATCGGTGCACTGGAGAATCTTTTGTTTCACCATCCCTCTCTCTTCTATTAGTTTCCAAGTGTCCGTAGTGAGCCACTGTTTGTCCTGTCTTTTCTTTCTGCCTAGAACTTCCATGCAGGTTCGACTCCACACTGTCTTCAAGTTGTTCCAGTGCTTTTCGACGCTGACCTCTTCGCCAGTGTTGATTTGTGTCTCGGCTTTGTCTTTTATACTTGCAGTGAAGATGTCCTTTGTGTCCTGGTCCTTCAGTTTTTGAGTGTTGAACTTGGCTTGTGGTCTATCTGCAGCACCTGATTCTCTGAAAGCTTTTAATTTGATTTGGATTGTGCCTTGTACGAGATAGTGGTCTGAGCCAATGTCTACTCCTCTTCTTACTTTCGTGTCCAGCAGGCTGCGCCTCCACTTCCTTGAGATTGAGATGAAGTTGATTTGGTTTTTGGTTCGCCCATCTGGTGACACCCATGTAGCCTTGTGGATATCCTTGTGTTTGTATACGCTGCCACCAATCACTAGTTAATTGAAGGCGCAGAAGTCGGCGAAGAGTTCTCCGTTTTCATTCATTTCTCCGAGAGCATCTCTACCCATGATGAGTTCCCTTCCTGTGTTGTCTGATCCCAGTTTGACGCTCATGTCTCCCATTAGTATTTTGATGTCACCAGCTGGAGTATTGTCCATTGTTGTCTGCAGCTGTCTGTAGAATTCTTCTTTTGTTTCTAGGTCTGCTTTGTTGGTCGGTGCATAGCATTGTATAATTGACACTTTCATTCCTTTGGAGTTGAATCTGACGGTTATTATCCTGGGCGAGATCGCCTCCCATTGCATCAGGGCCTTCGTTGCCGTTGGTGACAGCATGATAGCCACGCCCTCGGTGTGCGAGTGGTTATCTTCTGGGTGACCGGAGTAGATCACTGACTCACCCGTTGACAATTTGGTGAGTCCATTCCCGTTCCATCTGCTTTCACATATTCCCAGTACTTGAATTTTGTATCTTTTCATCTCGTTTGCGATCTTGGCAGCTTTGCTAATCTCGTATATGGTACGGACATTCCATGTCCCCACACAGACTTTTTCTTTTGCCTCAAGGAGATACATCGTGCTGAAGTTTCTGTAGGAGGTTTGTTTACAGGGTGGGGATGCTAGCCTCACGCCTGAGAAGGGGGTTTGTTACATTGATTTATAATTTAGAGAAAAGCTACCTTGTGGGTCGCTCCCCTTAAAAACCAGGAAAACAGGGAATAAACAAGCAGAAAAACGCCAGCACAGGAAAATAATTCACAACAAGAAGGGCAACAAGCGACAACAACAATAATAATATCACAGTCAATTACAGTTAACCAAAATGATACAAAAATCATAGACTCACTGACTTGAGCCAACTTGAACATGTAAATCCATCAATATATATACAATTATAGGTATTAGTTAGTGTTAATCAAGCACAGAGTGGCAAATAGATAGTTATAGGTGATATTGATATACAATGTTATATCCAAGGATTCAGTGTTTCAAAGTCAAATAATTGTGTAAGTTTTTCGCAACTTTTTGATAAGATATTCCACAAAAATCAGAGTTTTAGGTAACTACGAAAATGTAGTGCAGTTTTCGAAAAGCGCGGTCGTTGTTGTTGTTAAGAAAAATAATTATGTGGATGAAATTAAGAAATACATATTAGTTTCACAACTTAGGTAGCTATGATTCTTTCCTTCTGCATATACATTGCAATTACTCTGTTACAACAATTCGCATATCTGAGAGATAGAGGAAAGCTAAACACAGCAGATGATTTCTAGAAGACTGTTTTTTGAAGTGGAAAGGCAATCAGCATATGCAATGGCAATAAAAACATTTCTCAATCCATAAGAAAAAATACATGAACGTAAAGTCTTATTTCCGAAATATTCAGACTAGAAGTTGACACAATGCATGAAAGCAACAAGCCCAGTTGAAGTTAAACAGTAGCCAAATGGCTGATGAATAAGTGAAGATTACAATATTGCATCAAACAACCCCACATTCTAGGAAAAAGCTGTATAAATTAACGGAATGTTTCATCAGTCTACAAGAGGTGTATAAATAATGAGATTTGCAATCGTCGCTCATTACCTTTGAAGAGAGTAAAGTTTGTTCGACCAATTCATCTGTGCTTAACTATTCTCAGCCATATTCCTAATTTGGCTCTACCCAACTTTGTGTTTTTGCATTCAGTTTGTGCGCCTTTCTCGTATTATGTAGATTGGCAATTTAATAATTTCACTCTGAACAATATCGTGCATTACTTCTCTTCTCACCTTCTTTTAATTTAGTACAATTTCTAGCAACCTTGTCTCATCCGAATTGTCAGACTGTTTGTTGCATGAGGCACCAAAAACCTGCAAATCAAATTATTTCTACACTGTCCATTTTCGATTCATCTATTTCATGGAAAACTTTACAAATTGCGCGACCAATTATTTATTATCAAAATTCACATCATAATTATTATGGAAAATACTTTCATATATACACTGCACTACTGATTAACAAGAGCAAGTAGTATCATTTCACACTTTGATTGAAATTTCATAATGATCTACCCATTATGATTGTTGACATTTTGCTTTATCTGCGGTAATTACTCTTTTATACTTCAGCGCTGTTTACACATTATTATCGATTTCTTTTCCACCCTTTGTTGATCATTCTCTATTCTCATCCTGTAAGTAGATGTCAATGAGCTCTCTCTTCATCTTACATTGAAAACAACAAAGAATAAAAATAATTCAAAATACATTTCATGTAAACAACAATACCAATCAATAAAAAACAATTGCAAATAATCATTAAGTGATTCTCACTGACGATTGATATAACCAATAAGGAATCGGAGTAGGTTATACCATAAGCACTCTCTCTATCTCAGTGAGAAGTAAGAACATTCATCAGGATAGTACGGAATTCAAAAGTGCAGTAATGTGGTTCACTCGTCAATAGTGTTACCAACATTGGCAATACTGCGATCTTATTCATGCATTTATTTGCCTTGATGAATTTGAATTCAGCAAGAACAACGATGGTTTGTAGAATAATATGGTACCATCATTCATTTCATTGGCTTATATCTCAAATAAATATAAGATATTTTCTATCACTCTGCTAAGCATACTCCTTAAGACTTTTTCCGATTTGTTGAGAAGGTGAATCAACTCAATGTACATGGCGAAATCATGGTTTCCCCCGATGTGACCTCTCTATTCGAATGATCTCTCTGCATGTGACATCAGACATCATCTGTGAACATTCTGATCATATTTTTTTCTACCAAAACTGGAATTTAACCAGCTTCTCGTGTTTTATACTAATGATATACAACACCAGTGCGACAACAAAATGTATCGCCAGGTTGATTGATTGGCAATAGGGAGTCCACTGTGTCCAAAATTAGCTGATAAGTTTATGGCCAGTCGACAACAGACAATGCTCGAGTGTGCAATAGGCCATAGCTTTGTCTGTTCAAGCCTTATTATTAAAGCATTAAAAGAAGCTGTGGTAATGATGTGTTGACTGAACGAGCTTACAAGTATCATCAATAATTCATTGATGCTTCACAACATTTTCATGTTTTGAGGTTTACAAACGACACATGCTTTTTGTACGCCCTATTTGCATAGAAAATTCTATTTTGTGTAAGACAACATTTTGTACTTACACGATGAATAATAAAATTGAAATGAATATATTACCATTATATCTTTCTGCTTAACTTATTTATGCTTTCGTGTTCAAGTGAATCTTGTTTTCTTGTCACTGTGACAGAGATTGCTCTCAGACTGATTGTAAAAATAGTAAGTAAACATGAGCAAAATGAAAGTCAAAGATGTAGTATACGATATTTCTGAACAACATTCTGACAACTTGATCAATGTAATGATGACAGAATGCTTTGCTGTAATAAAATCTGCTCTTTGTTGAAAATGAGATTTCATTGGTTGCCTGACGCGAAAACAGATATTTAAGTGAGGACTCTGATCATTTCTCTCTCTGAGGCGAAACATGGTTTCCAATCATTTGTTGGCTATTTCTTATTCCCTTGTCATTGCTGGTGTGCTTGTTAACGGTGAGTATAACAACATTCTTAGTGTTTATATTGCTTTATTATTTTTCCTAAACTTTTGCTTCTGAAGACGTTTTTCACTGGTTAAATTGATTAAGTGAAACAATTAGTCCCTTTGATAAATTTGAATAAGGGATTAAGAAGACAAATTTCGCGAGATGATAGCATCATTTCGTAGTTTCTTTACAACCGCTTACAACTAACATGGTTAGCAATAATAAAATAAAGTTCATGACAATTACTCAGTTAAATAAAAACAAAAGTACATATTAATGACCAATCATATTTAGATAGGTCAAGTAGTCCAGGCTAGGCGAAGATTGAAGTCTATTGATTTTTGTACACACAGTTTAGGCTGTATGTGATTAATCCAAAGTGCTTCCATCACCTTCAATAACCTTGAATTAGAGTTATGTGAAATAATTGTAAAACAGTCATTAATATTTATTTTGTGACCTGACATTAATAAGTGTTTTGCAATGGATGACGCTGGATTTCTATTCAGATTAATCGCGTTGCGATTTTGTATATGATTTAGTAGCCATTTTGGAACATGTTCTGTTCGACGACATTGGAACATTCTGTTGGTTCTACCTTTATAGGTGTCACCGCAGCTGCAGGTGAACTTGTAAATACAGTTTGAAGTAGAGTCCACAGAATTTCGTCCTTTAATCGTAGGTACAGGGATTGAAAATGTTCGGCAAGTGAGAAAAAGAGATATTGCGTAGAATGTGCGTTTGATGGCTGACCGAAGTCTTTGAGTTGTCAACTGCATAATCTGATCACCCTTGAATGGTAGGTTAATAAAGATAGCTTTCTTTGGTACCGAAGCTGTCTTTTCAAGATGTGGTCTTTCTTTACTGTGACAAGTGATAAAGTTTTCCGGATAACCATTAGCTAATAACACTGAATGTATATATCAAAACTCATCCATCACTAAGTCACTCGTGCATACTTTTCGGACCCTTGAGAACAAACATTTCACTAGGGAACGTTTATACTGGATAGGAACAAAACTGGTAAAATGAAGATATTGTCCACTCCATGTCTGTTTACGAAAGATAGATCTCTGAATCGTACCATCATCTCTCCTGGTCATTGTAATATCAAGGAAACTAAGTTTGTTACTCGATTCGCGTTCGGAAGTCACTCGGATATTTGGATGAATATGATTAAATAGAGTAAAAAAGTTTTCAGTAGATTTACTATTATTAGCAATAATGAGAGTATCATCTACACAACGTTTATACAGCATAAATTCTCCAAGCGTACCTTGCATTTGTCTTTCCAATTTCGACATGAAAATATCTGCTAACAGGGGCCCAAGAGGGCTACCCATCGCAACACCATCGATTTGTTTGTATGCATTTTCTTGAAAGGTGAATCTTATATTTTCTGTACACATTAAGATGATGTCTCTGATGTAAGTTACAGGAATAGGCAAGTTTATTTCATTGCTTGCGATGTGATCGCAAAGGAAATCAACAGTTTCATTGAGGGGAACATTGGTGAATAAAGATTCTATGTCAATTGAACACATAACCTTATCCTTGATGTTCAAGGTGTCTAGCATATCTGTCAGATCAAATGAACTTTTTAAATAATGATTTGATAATGAGTCTCTTACAGGCGTAAGGACTTCTGTAATCCATTTTGCGATTTTGTGGTATGGAGAACTCGACATGTCTAAGATGGGTCTCAGTGGGTTACCAGTTTTGTGGATCTTCGGAAGGCCATAAAGCTGGGGAGTATGCGACCCAATTGCTTTAATTTGTTTATAAAGTTTTTCATCTATAAAACCATGCATCAGTAAAATCTGAAGCTGACGGTTGATCTGCTTTTTCACAAGGAGCACATTATCAGTGGCATTGTCCACCAGAAATTTGGACTGATCTTTGAGGATATCATTCATTTTATTTTGATAATCCGATTTGTCCATAATGACGACGCCTTCTCCCTTATCAGGTTTAAGGATAATAAGATTATCTTTTTCAATTAATTCTTTAAGTGCAGCGTGGTTTTCTTTTGATAAACCATTTTTCTGGTGTATTCTAGCATTTAGATATTGGTGAGAAATGTCTACCAGTTTAACTTTAAACCAGTCAAGATTATCTTTACTAGAAGGAGTTAAATCGGAGATTTTATCATAAAGGTTTTTATATTGTGACTGAACTTCCATTTTGTTTATTTTCATAGGAATAGTTTTGTACTTCAATCCATAAGATAATGCTTTTAACTGTAGTTGGGATAAATTAATTAGATAAATTAATTATATGCTTGTGGATATCTTGAGGAAATTCCAAATTATGATTCGTGTCTTTCAAAGATTTTGTTAATTTTCAATCTTCGCTTAGCCTGGACTACTTGACCTATCTAAATATGATTGGTCATTAATATGTACTTTTGTTTTTATTTAACTGAGTAATTGTCATGAACTTTATTTTATTATTGCTAACCATGTTAGTTGTAAGCGGTTGTAAAGAAACTACGAAATGATGCTATCATCTCGCGAAATTTGTCTTCTTAATGCCTTATTTAAGTTGATTAAATTGAATAAAATCACAGTTGGAATCAAGAACTAAAGAGAATCCCTAATTAAAGGGACTACATCAATGAATTGTGAATGGAAATGTGTAAAACATGCTTGTGCCAAACGATTTTTTTCAAATACAATCAGTTCAAGTGTGTTCTGTGATCTCCTTCAATTATTATTTATGTACGCCTCACTGCAGGAAGTGGTTTGAATTGTGAGTTAAACACTGTTTTGAATTATAATAATTATTCATTTGTCGCTACACATTACTCCTTGTTATCAGGTTGAGACTTGATTAGTTCTAGTTCAACTCACAAAAACTGAAACGAAGAAATTATTGATTCTAACAAATGAAACTGAAAACATATGTAACAGACACGTTGAGACAAAATAAAAATCTTCAGATGACTTCAGACAACTTCTGCTTGACAATGATAGTCAAGTTTATGCGCATGTGCTTATATTATAACAACAGAAGGCAAGACAAGGAAGCTAAGGTGTATTTTCCATTTATCAAATTGCTGTATATATATATATATATATATTGTTTATATTCTTCAACTAATCTCTGAGCATACAATTTAGGTTTTTATCACACGATATAAAATAGAACGTTTAAATATACATTTTATTCTTTTGTTAATGCAGTATATAACCGTTGGAACAACAAACAGAATTTTCGAAAAAAATATAATGTATTTTGTTGCTAATACTGCATTGAACTGTTGGAATATGTGACAATAATATTTTGTTGCATACACTGGCTATATCACACCAACACAATATCAGCTTGAAAATGTCTGTTATGCATACAACGAAAACGAATACGTGCATGAATGACTGGGGTCATTTGTCGACTTCGTTCTCCTTTGATGTCTCATTCATGTTAACAACCAGATTAATTGTGACTCTGCTGTGTTTACAGTGAGCACTCAATCAGAGACATTCAATGAAGGTATATAATTTCAGGCAGGCTTTCAAAATATAATCAGCGAAATATATGAAAATCTATAACACCACTTTCCAGAGTATTTATCTTATAAATCGTCTTCAGCTGAAACTATGTTCAGAAAAAGTGAGTGATGTTTACCGAATATTTCATCTAAGGCTTTCATGTGTATATTACAGAAAGGTGTGTCAGCAATGACCATCATGGACATTCAAAGTTGTGCGTCGGTGGCACAGTGGTTAGGACTCTCGCCGACCATGCACATGGTCCGGGGTTCGATCCCCTGCCGGCGCACACCCGATATCTATGGTCGGCCTGAATTTGGGCTACCGATATCCATGCTGAAAATTCCATACTTGTACTGAAAATACGGTGTGGAATCAAGCTGTAAATCAAAAAAAAAAAAGAATAGCATGTTTGCGATTCAGAGAAGGGATTTATCAGACATCGAAACTTGTCGTCATTGAACGAGATACATCTTTTTGTCTCCTGATTATGCATTACTGATAGACGATTCCACCTTGCGATAAAACATATCTATGAGGGACACTGCGTCATTACAACTTCAGATGACCAGGTGACTTTTGAGAAGACTACTGTTGACAGCGTATCTCATCAGAATTATGTGTAAGGCAATTACAAGTTCCTTTCTTCTCTGAAAACACCGCCATATTATGAGAATTGAGTGAGTAGATCATATCACTTCGACAAAAATTTAAAGGTCTTCTTTCTACATATTTTTACATAGAAGTGGAAAATATGTTTAAATGTAAGTCCACAAATCATCTGTAAGATATTTTTTTAATTTGGGTTTTACACCATAAATTCACTAAAGTTGTCAACATCAGTATTCTTTCTGACACTGATTTCATTTCGTTTCTCGCATATGCTCAAATCAATTTTCGTGGCTAAAATCGCTAAATTTTTGCTGTGTGCTTAAAAATCTCACTTATTCGCACTTTTTTTAAATCAAATATAGCATGTATTACCCCATAGGTTCAATGAGTTTTGTAGGAAACAGGCAATTGTGTGAAGTCAAATTAAGCATGAAGAAACTGATAGTAGATTGTTAGTGTTTGTGAATTTCTAGTCTGCAAGATCTGCAAAAAACTTGTGATTTAAATTTTAGTTTGATACAGATAAATGATTGAACGGTTTACTTTATTTTGATACTGAAGGACCGCGTGTTGAGAAGTCTGCAGGCACGTATGGATTCAAGTTGGACCAATGTTCTCTAGAATTACTTTGAACAATTAAATTATTTGATGATGAGAGTCTATAAATACATCATTTTTTCCGGTACATATATCCTGATAGAAATCTTATCATTCCCATATGGCACTCATTTGAATCAGAAGCTAGTATGACTTTTTTATATTTAATGGCTCACAAAACCTCAATGAGAATCTTGCTTGCATTCATGATGACATCTGTTAAGAAACCATATTTTGATTTTCTTAACACACTGGGATTATTTTAAATAATTTATAATGAATCCATATGATTTGGCGCTCAAATTATTCCAGGAAGTTCGTAACACCTACAGCCTGGAAACCTATAATGACATTATGTAGTCATTGTGTTATATCTTTACTCTAGAGTGACTCTGAGGGCACATCACATACTGTCTGAACCAGTTGGTGACTATTCGTTAGACTGAAATGTAGAATCGTGGGTAATTGGAGGCTTGATATTGAATGGCTGTTTAATGAAGACGGATAAGATGTCTTCTATAAATTATTGTATAGTGGTAAGACCATGTGAAAATTTTGTTCTTTTCAGGTTTCAAAGAACGTGAGTTTATATGCCTGTCTTCTCCTTGTCAATGGTATGCTGCACAATACAGTTCATCACAATGGAAATGATTGTCCGTTAGAATAGTAAGACTCATCACTCATACCGGAAATATGTAAATCACTACCACCAGTCAAACCAAAAATGGAAAATAATGGAATTATATAAACGAAGTGCGAAAGTTGTGTGAGTATCGTGATATGATTATGAACAATAAAAAGTGCTCGAAACGTCATCAGTAAATAGTAATTTATAACATTTTGTGACTTAACCAATATAAATTTTACCCACAGTAGAATTATACTCCGCCAGAGTGCACAAGTTTCATACTTAAATCCATGTTTCCTCAATCTTATCTTCACCCTAAATTCGTTGCAGAGACTGCATTCGTGAATCCATTCATGGTCGCCTTCGTCTCACAGCTGTTGAATGAGAAGTATAAATTTCTTCATCTCTGAACTATGTATATATGAAGCGCCTGTAAAATTCTTTACGCTCAACTCTGTTGCAAGCCACTACAAATTTTGAATTTGATGTAAACATGGGACTTATTTAAAAGACTGCGTTCAACTATGAAGATCCATGATATAAGATATTTGGAGGCAATCGGCAGGGAGCCTTGGACTTACGTTTCGTGCTAATTGACACTCGTCAGTATGGCGTATCTGCAACCTTGAAGGAACTCATGTCGAAACCGCGTCACCTAGTGCTGCAGTCAGAGACGTTAACACGGGCTTTCAAATCTCAGGAGGGACATGACTTCCTTCAGGGCTGCAGATACGCCTTCCTGATCAGTGTCAACTAGCACGAAATTTGTGTTCAAGGCTTCCTGCTGATTGCATTCAAATATCAAATATTATCACATCAATGTGCACCGTGATGGCGAGCTACCTAGAATGGTGGCCACATTGCAGACCTGACTGATAGAATTCAGCCTGCACCAACGAAAAGACTAGAGACGTCACACTAGTTACTAGTGTTAAATCCACTAACGACTTTTCTTTCCTGAATCATTGATGCCGCAAGGCGAATTCAGAAAAGCGATTCTTTGTTCCAATGCTGATGAACCCTATGTCAATAGAATCATTAGGCGCAACACGTTTTACGATCCATAACATCTAAATTATTGCAGTGTGTAATGCGAAAAATTTGCGGAACATATGCGGACATTCACAACAAACACGTAATTACGACTTACATTTATCTAGAAGGGGACAAAGAGTGAATTATTACAATACCTTTGATTGGAGGAAGAATAAAAAATGTGCCAGTTTAATATTAACTAAATGTTTGTGTTTTCAATAACTCTTCTCAACTGGTTACAAAATGAACGATATATAAATGTAAATTACATTATAGATTTTTTCCCTTCACGTTCCACAGTGAAACATAGAGCTTCAAGCTAGAAGCTTGAAGTTTCTGTAGCAGTGTTTATTTTTACAGGATGGGGTTGCTAGCCTCATGTTCAATTTTTCCTCCTCACCAGTATTATTTCTGGCTCAGTGAGGTAAAGAAGTGCGCCGGCCGGACCATGTGCATGGTCGACAAGCGTACTAGCCTCTGTGCAACCAACGCACACATTATAGATAAGAACATACATTTTCCATGATGACAAATATAAATCAGGAGAAACTAAGGGTAAAACTAGGCCGGAATGATGTGAGTTTTCAAGTATTGGTTTGGTAGGGATTTTGTTTGATTGTATGGAGGATTTCATCATGAGCTGACATCAGTTAGAGAACCACTGGAAAACCAGCTGGGAGTACTGGACAGCTGTTTCGTCCTAGTTTGGGACTCTTCAGCAGTACGCACCCACCGGGATTCGAACCCAGGACCTTCTGGTTACAAGGCGAGCTCGTAGACCATTGAGCCACTGGGACCCGATCCAATGGTCCTTGAATTCTAACTTCTGCCAATTCACGACATAACGCGACCATTTCGCAATGTCTTCTTAGATGAGTTACTGTCACATCTTCAACCTGCTGTACCCTACTGGTCACGGCTTCCCACTAGAACCCCAGGTTAACTGCCTGAATAGGGCCAGTCACTAGTGAGCATCAGATTAATTTTCCAGTATTGGTTTCGTAGGGATTTTGTTTGATTGGATGAAGGATTTCATCATGAGCTGACATCAGTTAGAGAACCACTGGAAAACCAGCTGGGACTACTGGACAGCTATTTCGTCCTAGTTTGGGACTCTTCATCAGTACGCACCCACCGGGAGTCGAACCCAGGACCTTCTGGTTACAAGGCGAGCTCGTAGACCATTGAGCCACTGGGACCCGATCCAATGGTCCTTGAATTCTAACTTCTGCCAATTCACGACATAACGCGACCATTTCGCAATGTCTTCTTAGATGAGTTACTGTCACATCTTCAACCTGCTGTACCCTACTGGTCACGGCTTCCCACTAGAACCCCAGGTTAACTGCCTGAATAGGGCCAGTCACTAGTGAGCATCAGATTAATTTTCAAGTATTGGTTTGGTAGGGATTTTGTTTGATTGTATGGAGGATTTCATCATGAGCTGACATCAGTTAGAGAACCACTGGAAAACCAGCTGGGAGTACTGGACAGCTGTTTCGTCCTAGTTTGGGACTCTTCAGCAGTACGCACCCACCGGGATTCGAACCCAGGACCTTCTGGTTACAAGGCGAGCTCGTAGACCATTGAGCCACTGGGACCCGATCCAATGGTCCTTGAATTCTAACTTCTGCCAATTCACGACATAACGCGACCATTTCGCAATGTCTTCTTAGATGAGTTACTGTCACATCTTCAACCTGCTGTACCCTACTGGTCACGGCTTCCCACTAGAACCCCAGGTTAACTGCCTGAATAGGGCCAGTCACTAGTGAGCATCAGATTAATTTTCAAGTATTGGTTTGGTAGGGATTTTGTTTAATTGTATGGAGGATTTCATCATGAGCTGACATCAGTTAGAGAACCACTGGAAAACCAGCTGGGAGTACTGGACAGCTGTTTCGTCCTAGTTTGGGACTCTTCAGCAGTACGCACCCACCGGGATTCGAACCCAGGACCTTCTGGTTACAAGGCGAGCTCGTAGACCATTGAGCCACTGGGACCCGATCCAATGGTCCTTGAATTCTAACTTCTGCCAATTCACGACATAACGCGACCATTTCGCAATGTCTTCTTAGATGAGTTACTGTCACATCTTCAACCTGCTGTACCCTACTGGTCACGGCTTCCCACTAGAACCCCAGGTTAACTGCCTGAATAGGGCCAGTCACTAGTGAGCATCAGATTAATTTTCAAGTATTGGTTTGGTAGGGATTTTGTTTGATTGTATGGAGGATTTCATCATGAGCTGACATCAGTTAGAGAACCACTGGAAAACCAGCTGGGAGTACTGGACAGCTGTTTCGTCCTAGTTTGGGACTCTTCAGCAGTACGCACCCACCGGGATTCGAACCCAGGACCTTCTGGTTACAAGGCGAGCTCGTAGACCATTGAGCCACTGGGACCCGATCCAATGGTCCTTGAATTCTAACTTCTGCCAATTCACGACATAACGCGACCATTTCGCAATGTCTTCTTAGATGAGTTACTGTCACATCTTCAACCTGCTGTACCCTACTGGTCACGGCTTCCCACTAGAACCCCAGGTTAACTGCCTGAATAGGGCCAGTCACTAGTGAGCATCAGATTAATTTTCAAGTATTGGTTTGGTAGGGATTTTGTTTGATTGTATGGAGGATTTCATCATGAGCTGACATCAGTTAGAGAACCACTGGAAAACCAGCTGGGAGTACTGGACAGCTGTTTCGTCCTAGTTTGGGACTCTTCAGCAGTACGCACCCACCGGGATTCGAACCCAGGACCTTCTGGTTACAAGGCGAGCTCGTAGACCATTGAGCCACTGGGACCCGATCCAATGGTCCTTGAATTCTAACTTCTGCCAATTCACGACATAACGCGACCATTTCGCAATGTCTTCTTAGATGAGTTACTGTCACATCTTCAACCTGCTGTACCCTACTGGTCACGGCTTCCCACTAGAACCCCAGGTTAACTGCCTGAATAGGGCCAGTCACTAGTGAGCATCAGATTAATTTTCAAGTATTGGTTTGGTAGGGATTTTGTTGATTGTATGGAGGATTTCATCATGAGCTGACATCAGTTAGAGAACCACTGGAAAACCAGCTGGGAGTACTGGACAGCTGTTTCGTCCTAGTTTGGGACTCTTCAGCAGTACGCACCCACCGGGATTCGAACCCAGGACCTTCTGGTTACAAGGCGAGCTCGTAGACCATTGAGCCACTGGGGACCCGATCCAATGGTCCTTGAATTCTAACTTCTGCCAATTCACGACATAGCGCGACCATTTCGCAATGTCTTCTTAGATGAGTTACTGTCACATCTTCAACCTGCTGTACCCTACTGGTCACGGCTTCCCACTAGAACCCCAGGTTAACTGCCTGAATAGGGCCAGTCACTAGTGAGCATCAGATTAATTTTCAAGTATTGGTTTGGTAGGGATTTTGTTTGATTGTATGGAGGATTTCATCATGAGCTGACATCAGTTAGAGAACCACTGGAAAACCAGCTGGGAGTACTGGACAGCTGTTTCGTCCTAGTTTGGGACTCTTCAGCAGTACGCACCCACCGGGATTCGAACCCAGGACTTCTGGTTACAAGGCGAGCTCGTAGACCATTGAGCCACTGGGACCCGATCCAATGGTCCTTGAATTCTAACTTCTGCCAATTCACGACATAGCGCGACCATTTCGCAATGTCTTCTTAGATGAGTTACTGTCACATCTTCAACCTGCTGTACCCTACTGGTCACGGCTTCCACTAGAACCCCAGGTTAACTGCCTGAATAGGGCCAGTCACTAGTGAGCATCAGATTAATTTTCAAGTATTGGTTTGGTAGGGATTTTGTTTGATTGTATGGAGGATTTCATCATGAGCTGACATCAGTTAGAGAACCACTGGAAAACCAGCTGGGAGTACTGGACAGCTGTTTCGTCCTAGTTTGGGACTCTTCAGCAGTACGCACCCACCGGGATTCGAACCCAGGACCTTCTGGTTACAAGGCGAGCTCGTAGACCATTGAGCCACTGGGACCCGATCCAATGGTCCTTGAATTCTAACTTCTGCCAATTCACGACATAACGCGACCATTTCGCAATGTCTTCTTAGATGAGTTACTGTCACATCTTCAACCTGCTGTACCCTACTGGTCACGGCTTCCCACTAGAACCCCAGGTTAACTGCCTGAAAGGGCCAGTCACTAGTGAGCATCAGATTAATTTTCAAGTATTGGTTTGGTAGGGATTTTGTTTGATTGTATGGAGGATTTCATCATGAGCTGACATCAGTTAGAGAACCACTGGAAAACCAGCTGGGAGTACTGGACAGCTGTTTCGTCCTAGTTTGGGACTCTTCAGCAGTACGCACCCACCGGGATTCGAACCCAGGACCTTCTGGTTACAAGGCGAGCTCGTAGACCATTGAGCCACTGGGACCCGATCCAATGGTCCTTGAATTCTAACTTCTGCCGATTCACGACATAACGCGACCATTTCGCAATGTCTTCTTAGATGAGTTACTGTCACATCTTCAACCTGCTGTACCCTACTGGTCACGGCTTCCCACTAGAACCCCAGGTTAACTGCCTGAATAGGGCCAGTCACTAGTGAGCATCAGATTAATTTTCAAGTATTGGTTTGGTAGGGATTTTGTTTGATTGTATGGAGGATTTCATCATGAGCTGACATCAGTTAGAGAACCACTGGAAAACCAGCTGGGAGTACTGGACAGCTGTTTCGTCCTAGTTTGGGACTCTTCAGCAGTACGCACCCACCGGGATTCGAACCCAGGACCTTCTGGTTACAAGGCGAGCTCGTAGACCATTCAGCCACTGGGACCCGATCCAATGGTCCTTGAATTCTAACTTCTGCCAATTCACGACACATAGCGCGACCATTTCGCAATGTCTTCTTAGATGAGTTACCGTCACATCTTCAACCTGCTGTACCCTACTGGTCACGGCTTCCCACTAGAACCCCAGGTTAACTGCCTGAATAGGGCCAGTCACTAGTGAGCATCAGATTAATTTTCAAGTATTGGTTTGGTAGGGATTTTGTTTGATTGTATGGAGGATTTCATCATGAGCTGACATCAGTTAGAGAACCACTGGAAAACCAGCTGGGAGTACTGGACAGCTGTTTCGTCCTAGTTTGGGACTCTTCAGCAGTACGCACCCACCGGGATTCGAACCCAGGACCTTCTGGTTACAAGGCGAGCTCGTAGACCATTGAGCCACTGGGACCCGATCCAATGGTCCTTGAATTCTAACTTCTGCCAATTCACGACATAGCGTGACCATTTCGCAATGTCTTCTTAGATGAGTTACTGTCACATCTTCAACCTGCTGTACCCTACTGGTCACGGCTTCCCACTAGAACCCCAGGTTAACTGCCTGAATAGGGCCAGTCACTAGTGAGCATCAGATTAATTTTCAATTATTGGTTTGGTAGGGATTTTGTTTGATTGTATGGAGGATTTCATCATGAGCTGACATCAGTTAGAGAACCACTGGAAAACCTGGGAGTACTGGACAGCTGTTTCGTCCTAGTTTGGGACTCTTCAGCAGTACGCACCCACCGGGATTCGAACCCAGGACCTTCTGGTTACAAGGCGAGCTCGTAGACCATTGAGCCACTGGGACCCGATCCAATGGTCCTTGAATTCTAACTTCTGCCAATTCACGACATAGCGCGACCATTTCGCAATGTCTTCTTAGATGAGTTACTGTCACATCTTCAACCTGCTGTACCCTACTGGTCACGGCTTCCCACTAGAACCCCAGGTTAACTGCCTGAATAGGGCCAGTCACTAGTGAGCATCAGATTAATTTTCAAGTATTGGTTTGGTAGGGATTTTGTTTGATTGTATGGAGGATTTCATCATGAGCTGACATCAGTTAGAGAACCACTGGAAAACCAGCTGGGAGTACTGGACAGCTGTTTCGTCCTAGTTTGGGACTCTTCAGCAGTACGCACCCACCGGGATTCGAACCCAGGACCTTCTGGTTACAAGGCGAGCTCGTAGACCATTGAGCCACTGGGACCCGATCCAATGGTCCTTGAATTCTAACTTCTGCCAATTCACGACATAGCGCGACCATTTCGCAATGTCTTCTTAGATGAGTTACTGTCACATCTTCAACCTGCTGTACCCTACTGGTCACGGCTTCCCACTAGAACCCCAGGTTAACTGCCTGAATAGGGCCAGTCACTAGTGAGCATCAGATTAATTTTCAAGTATTGGTTTGGTAGGGATTTTGTTTGATTGTATGGAGGATTTCATCATGAGCTGACATCAGTTAGAGAACCACTGGAAACCCAGCTGGGAGTACTGGACAGCTGTTTCGTCCTAGTTTGGGACTCTTCAGCAGTACGCACCCACCGGGATTCGAACCCAGGACCTTCTGGTTACAAGGCGAGCTCGTAGACCATTGAGCCACTGGGACCCGATCCAATGGTCCTTGAATTCTAACTTCTGCCAATTCACGACATAACGCGACCATTTCGCAATGTCTTCTTAGATGAGTTACTGTCACATCTTCAACCTGCTGTACCCTACTGGTCACGGCTTCCCACTAGAACCCCAGGTTAACTGCCTGAATAGGGCCAGTCACTAGTGAGCATCAGATTAATTTTCAAGTATTGGTTTGGTAGGGATTTTGTTTGATTGTATGGAGGATTTCATCATGAGCTGACATCAGTTAGAGAACCACTGGAAAACCAGCTGGGAGTACTGGACAGCTGTTTCGTCCTAGTTTGGGACTCTTCAGCAGTACGCACCCACCGGGATTCGAACCCAGGACCTTCTGGTTACAAGGCGAGCTCGTAGACCATTGAGCCACTGGGACCCGATCCAATGGTCCTTGAATTCTAACTTCTGCCAATTCACGACATAACGCGACCATTTCGCAATGTCTTCTTAGATGAGTTACTGTCACATCTTCAACCTGCTGTACCCTACTGGTCACGGCTTCCCACTAGAACCCCAGGTTAACTGCCTGAATAGGGCCAGTCACTAGTGAGCATCAGATTAATTTTCAAGTATTGGTTTGGTAGGGATTTTGTTTGATTGTATGGAGGATTTCATCATGAGCTGACATCAGTTAGAGAACCACTGGAAAACCAGCTGGGAGTACTGGACAGCTGTTTCGTCCTAGTTTGGGACTCTTCATCAGTACGCACCCACCGGGATTCGAACCCAGGACCTTCTGGTTACAAGGCGAGCTCGTAGACCATTGAGCCACTGGGACCCGATCCAATGGTCCTTGAATTCTAACTTCTGCCAATTCACGACATAACGCGACCATTTCGCAATGTCTTCTTAGATGAGTTACTGTCACATCTTCAACCTGCTGTACCCTACTGGTCACGGCTTCCCACTAGAACCCCAGGTTAACTGCCTGAATAGGGCCAGTCACTAGTGAGCATCAGATTAATTTTCAAGTATTGGTTTGGTAGGGATTTTGTTTGATTGTATGGAGGATTTCATCATGAGCTGACATCAGTTAGAGAACCACTGGAAAACCAGCTGGGAGTACTGGACAGCTGTTTCGTCCTAGTTTGGGACTCTTCAGCAGTACGCACCCACCGGGATTCGAACCCAGGACCTTCTGGTTACAAGGCGAGCTCGTAGACCATTGAGCCACTGGGACCCGATCCAATGGTCCTTGAATTCTAACTTCTGCCAATTCACGACATAACGCGACCATTTCGCAATGTCTTCTTAGATGAGTTACTGTCACATCTTCAACCTGCTGTACCCTACTGGTCACGGCTTCCCACTAGAACCCCAGGTTAACTGCCTGAATAGGGCCAGTCACTAGTGAGCATCAGATTAATTTTCAAGTATTGGTTTGGTAGGGATTTTGTTTGATTGTATGGAGGATTTCATCATGAGCTGACATCAGTTAGAGAACCACTGGAAAACCAGCTGGGAGTACTGGACAGCTGTTTCGTCCTAGTTTGGGACTCTTCAGCAGTACGCACCCACCGGGGTTCGAACCCAGGACCTTCTGGTTACAAGGCGAGCTCGTAGACCATTGAGCCACTGGGACCCGATCCAATGGTCCTTGAATTCTAACTTCTGCCAATTCACGACATAACGCGACCATTTCGCAATGTCTTCTTAGATGAGTTACTGTCACATCTTCAACCTGCTGTACCCTACTGGTCACGGCTTCCCACTAGAACCCCAGGTTAACTGCCTGAATAGGGCCAGTCACTAGTGAGCATCAGATTAATTTTCAAGTATTGGTTTGGTAGGGATTTTGTTTGATTGTATGGAGGATTTCATCATGAGCTGACATCAGTTAGAGAACCACTGGAAAACCAGCTGGGAGTACTGGACAGCTGTTTCGTCCTAGTTTGGGACTCTTCAGCAGTACGCACCCACCGGGATTCGAACCCAGGACCTTCTGGTTACAAGGCGAGCTCGTAGACCATTGAGCCACTGGGACCCGATCCAATGGTCCTTGAATTCTAACTTCTGCCAATTCACGACATAACGCGACCATTTCGCAATGTCTTCTTAGATGAGTTACTGTCACATCTTCAACCTGCTGTACCCTACTGGTCACGGCTTCCCACTAGAACCCCAGGTTAACTGCCTGAATAGGGCCAGTCACTAGTGAGCATCAGATTAATTTTCAAGTATTGGTTTGGTAGGGATTTTGTTTGATTGTATGGAGGATTTCATCATGAGCTGACATCAGTTAGAGAACCACTGGAAAACCAGCTGGGAGTACTGGACAGCTGTTTCGTCCTAGTTTGGGACTCTTCAGCAGTACGCACCCACCGGGATTCGAACCCAGGACCTTCTGGTTACAAGGCGAGCTCGTAGACCATTGAGCCACTGGGACCCGATCGCCTTGTAACCAGAACGTCCTGGGTTCGAATCCCGGTGGGTGCGTACTGCTGTAGAGTCCCAAACTAGGACGAAACAGCTCTCCACTACTCCCAGGTTTTCCAGTGGTTCTCTAACTGATGTCAGCTCATGATGAAATCCTCCATACAATGATGTGAATTGTTAAATATTTAGTATTGTAAAGAATTGACGGCTTTACAGAAATCACAAGACCATTGCAAAACAGGCGAGAATGTCAAATTAGAGATGAGAAAATGGCTTCAAGCTGTGCGTGAAAGAGAAGAAGGAAATTGATGAAACCGTTACTAGGTAAATTGTACTTTCCTTCCAAACTCGATCACACTAGGAGGTTCACTATTATGACAAACAATACATGTAACACTTACTGATGTCATCCTTAGTTTCTAGAATTTAACTTTGTCGTCATAAAAATGAATTTTCAAATCTGTAGTGTAATTTATGATTTTATATAATCCATCGTGTAACCAGTAAGGAGGAATCATATAAAAAATTAAAAAACTAAATTCATATTATGCTGACACAGTTGTCGTTCTTGACTCACTCAAATGTATTGTAATAATTCATGCTTTCTCACCTTCTGTATAAATGTGTGTGATATTTGCATTTTTGATGAGAATATTCGAATAAGTTGAGCAAATTTATCACACTTTTAAGATAAGTCACGCCTTCTAATGATGAAAAAGGAAATCGTTTTGTTTCACCTAACTGAAGCGCAATTTTGACTGTTCTACTTCGCATACACAAAATTGTTTCCATTGAGTGTCTTCACATCAACTCAATGTAGTTTGTCAGTCATTATCTAACTGCAAAACTGATGAAGACTGTCCATTATATACTGAACAAAATGCTGACTGACTATTTTGAGGACGACATTTTCTAACTGCTATTCATTATTCTTGACAATTTAATCGGTAAACAGTAGTCTTACATGAACCACTTCCTAATTTTGTTATCAATCATTGAAATTATTTGTGCTGAAATATTACAGTAGATCCAGAAAGTCTAACCGAAGGTAAATTTTTCTGAAATTTTTTCCAATACCATCATCATATATCCGAAAATGTGTTGTCAAAATGCGAAATGTGGCTCAAATCTCCTTCGCTGTGAAATTTTGCAAATTGACAGTATTCTTGAAAACAGTGATTCGAGGTTTTATAAGTTAAACTGTGACACGTACAGTAGTTCATTGATAATTCATGTGAATCCGGTATTCTTATTAGCAACAGTAGTATATTTATCTTGAAGAATTACAATCAGCTCATATTCACTGGAATTCTTTGCAACATGATCGCTTTGACCACAAACTGAGGAATTTGTTTCGAATGAAATCATCTTATATTTGACTTAGTGATGGCGAAACATAAAATTATTGTGAACAATTACGTCTGTATAGATATGTTAGAAACACAATGGAAATATCCTAAACAGTCCGTATGCTTCACCTTGAGGCAAAGGGATGAATAAAAATAGTAATAAATAAAAGTTGTAGATGCTGATACTTTAGAAGTAAACATCAAAGCAATATTCTGTGTGAAGCAAACACTATTAAGTGTTCAGTGATTGTCCTTGAGAAGAATGATTATTATTTCAGAGGTGAACAAAGTTATAAGTAGATTTATGAGCAGGGTTTCCTTATACTTGCTTCCTTTTGATGTTGACATTTTCACTTGTTCTGAATGTTGTCACATAGAGAGATTTAAAACCGATCAACACTTCTATCAGTGACGTATACTGAATCATTTGAAAATCTACAGCTGAAGTTCAAAGAAGTAAGATTTCTAGAATTTTTCTAGTGTGGTCAGTTTAGTTTCAAATATATGAACACATGAAAATAATAACACATGAAAATGATTATGTTCGGCCTACGCACTGCGCGAACACTGAGTTTGTAAAGTTTCCTACGAAAATTACAAAACAGTCAAGATTTTTACGGTCTAACCATGGACTATGCATGAATTAGTTGACATTCTGTCTGTGCTCGATGACGTGAGCAGTAAAAATTATAAAAACTTCATATTCACTGGGATTCCTCATTACATACTCGCTGAGGAATTTATCTCGAGATTTATCACGATTTCACAGATGTAGCTGTTTGATGACATTTTATACATGACATGATGTTTAGATATAAAAGGTAGTCAAGTCTTTGTGAATACATTGGTAACACAATGGAAATGTGGTGTAAAGAAAAAATGTATAAAAAATGGAGGTCTGCGGACGAACAATCATGGCGATAATTGAAAGATGCTTTTCCTTAAGCTTTCTAAAACATACGCCATGCCGCATAACGTTACCCCATTAAATCAACTTTCTGCAGTGTTTATCGGATTTCCTTGAGAAGAATGTTCATGGATATATAGAATAGTAGGATTGTGTGTAAATTTACCTGATGAAAAAATTGATCATGGAATTCTGGGTAAACTAGATATATTCATCTGAAGTCATTTTTATAAAAGCACTTTCACTGGGTGATGTAAAAGCAGTGCATGATTCCATTAAAGTATCGTGGTTTAATGTGACTTCTGCATATTCTGATTACACTCACTGTTCAGAAAAATGTAGTTAGCATATAAATTTTTACGCCATTCTTTTACACAGGCGTGGAAAGTAAATCATCTATTTACTAAAATCATTAAATATTTTCACAAGATTTTCTGAAATACTTAAGAGGAATGAATAATACCAAACAAGATAACCAAAGACGAATCTAAGACACACTTCACGGACAGTCTTGACGTGGTAAACACCTAAATAACATTTAATCAGTTGATTTAAAGTCATGATGAGATTTTTACTAGACGCTCTAATTTGCTCCACACCCAAGTTCTTCTGGGATGCGAAATGTGTTGCATCCCTAAATTAGTTATCCTGCATATAAGTCTGTAGTCAGATTAGCATTTGCAATGGCAAATAAAGACTAGAGATTTCTTGCCTGAAGAATCTTAAATAAATAGAGCCTGAGCAATTTTTGAAGTTCAGTCAGTGAAAAGAAGACAAAAGAACTCAGTTGCAGTTTATCAAAGCAACTATGAAAAATGCTTTCAGCGGAATAGTGTGCAGAGTCATTCATGAATCTGTAGTTTATCCATAGGGTTTATTCAATATAAGTTAGTATTTTGTGGTCGAGATTCAATTATCTTGGGTCTTCTGAAAGCAACTCTGAGTGACAAATTATTTATGAATTTTCACATCTTGTATTATAATGTAATAAAATTAATCGAATCCAACCAATTCTACAAATTTATTTGTTGATGTCAGAATTTATAACTAACATTTATAATCACATCTGAATTTTAGGTCTCATGGGTAAGTGCTTTGCAATTGTTAATTTACACTCCACAAAAATAAATGAACTAGAGATGCATGGATATAAGTTGTTATTAGTTCATATATAAAAATGTTATACATAAGATGTGAGTGCTGTTGATTGCAGTTTTGTGATGAAACCATACCAGATACGCTTTATCACAAAGCTTCCTCTAAACACATGAACATAGTTATATTGGTCACACTTTATTCGTCGTCATTAGCTAATTCGAGCATCATATCAGAATTGTGATTCACCAATAATAAATGACTTTACACCTATAAATTTTACCTGTATTGATGCGTATATAATGAGTCATACACTGAATATGTTCTTTTTTCTCTTTGAAGAAGAATATAGTGAGTCATATCATCATTTAACATATCTTCTTCATTGACTAAGTTGGTAAAATAACTATCTCTTGTCAGTTTGCTTGAGTGTGTATGATCTCATTTTTCGTTAGTTATTATTTTGATGGATTTTTAAAAATACACTATTCCTGTGAAGTAGAACTGAATGTATACATCTTTTGTTTTATTAAAAAAGATGTTCGTAAGTTTGCCGTAGTATAGTTTCACAGTATCTTAGATGCGTTCACAAAGTTAAAATTTCCATACATTTCTTATTTCACGAAAGGTGTGGTGATTATAGATTTATGTCTAAGAAATCTCATTTCCAAGATTTCATTCCTAATTTCACTAGACAATTTTCTTCAATATAAGTATCTATGTGTTTTTGTATTTTTGTGAAAACTTATCAAGTTTCGATAAAAAAATGACTTCGTTCATATTCCATGCCAACTGCCGGAGCATCAATACTGACATGTTTGCGTAGAGTTCAATATTCAACCAAAATTTTTTCAGTAATTAATATCTTAAGATACTCCATGTGTATAACTTAGCGGATCAGAAATGCAAACTAGAATTTGTTCAAGTGAATGGTATTCAAGTGAGCCACCCATACCTATGTTCACATTTCAAGGACTTATGGCAAATAGTAGAGGTGACCGTGCAGGTGAGAGAAAGATTTAAGCTTATGAAAGTAAAACCTGAATTGATGAATTGTAAAAATCAAATCTGACACACATCATCAGTATGTCGTGGAAGTGCTTAGTTAGAATAGAATTTAATGTTTGCTATTTGATCTGAAATCCAGAAATGACATTTCTTCCTTTCTAGCGCAAGGTAAGTAGACACTTGTTTGCTTCGAAAATACCACTCAGTAGGATTTTCCAGTCATTGGTGTCCATACCTTTCCTATTTGTGTAGCAAAGCACTCTACTGACTGAGTCTTTTGATCCTACATATTTTCTGTATTGATCAAACATGTAGGCTTGAAAAGGTTTGTGGGAAATCAATAAATAATGCGGTGAACATATATTTTGTCAGTACCACTAAAATGTCGCATGAACACGTAGTAACATTCAGCGATATTTCCCTGGGAGAATACATTGTTCAAATCAATGCTTTGATTCTTGAGGATCCGTTCCCAATAAATTCTGATTGGATGGAAGTTCGGAAAAGATTGGGAAAATAGATGTTCAGTGAGTTAAGATTTTGGAAAATTCTCTCTCCAGAGACATTTTCTGAGAGATTAAACATACCTGCTGAGTATTTACCTATTCATTGTTTCTCTAGATTGAGTTCTCTCAAGTTGCATTCATCAATTTTCATAATTTCTTAGGTTGAATGATATAAGTCAAATAACTGGATAGTTACTGAAATATGACTTTAGTTCTCTTACTACCTTACACAGAGACATTTTACCTACAAGGCTTCATATAACTATGGTGGAACTGATGTCACTAGATCGCTAGTCAGAAGAAGAATTTATCTGCATCGAAATTTTCCACTGCGTTTTGACAAACATATTTTAAAACAACACGAATTTCAATAAAGCATGATTCCAGCTCTCTGCTTATAGATTAATTGTTTCACTTTTCACTTGAAGAAAGAGCCCGTGAGTAAATGTATCAAATGTTTTATGAATTAGATGAAATAATGGTTGTTAGTTTCATTGCATTACAGAGTGCATTGTCAAATGTATTTTGGATAGCAGTTTCTTCCAAGCTTCATATTGTATGTAATATGACACTAGATGGTAACTTCAAAAGCATTGCGTAACCTGCTTTGGTCCATTTAGGCTGACAAGTGTTTCTCATTGAATAAGTGACATTATCTTATTGAACATATAATAGAAATTATTACAAACTGTTTTCAAACTGTAGCTATATTTACGTCTTCATTGTTGCTCAGGAATCATTCGTGAGTTCTTACAACGATCAACTTGCTTATTTCAACTTATTCAATTTTTATTGAAAGCCCATGGTAAAGATGGTTTGAACTGAACATTTAAGAGATATGTAACTGGACGGTGAGTTTAAATAAGCGTGAATAGAATGTTATCCAGACTGATGTCACTTAACTCACTCAACTAGGGTAAATGACCTGGTGGAAGCATTTATTCAAACAAATTTTGGTGACAATGACATCACATACTCTAAATGAAATACATCTGAAACACATTTTTGATGCTCAAATTCTTAGAAGATTATAAATATAACACATTTTATTTCATGGAATAGAAACTGTTGGTGAGTTATTCAGCGCAAATACTGAATTTTTTCATGCTGAAGTTACCTAGTGATTTTTTCGTGTGTAATGTGGGTTACAGTGTGGCATGTATACGTTCTAAAATTCACTTGTATTTTATTCTACTTTCAACATAGTCTTTGGTTCTGTCTCTATTTCGTGCGGTATATTCATCTCTGAAGTCCACTTCAAGACTCTTATTTGTTGCTGTTTTGTTCAATTATGTATCACTTGTTATCCTTTCGGTTCGCGAAACACAATTCATTGATAGTTTTTTGCAGTCATTTAAAGGCCTTTCAAATGCAAATAATTTTCCTCCTCATGGTCCATCGGAATCACAAAGAAAGTTGGTTGTAATAATCAAGCCTGATTCAGTCCTATCTTCACTTCAGGTGCTTCAGTGCGAGTCCCGTTAAGAATTACTCTGCGTCCTTCATCATAAGGTAGCTATTGAGTAGGTTGTATAAAGGTTCCTGGCACTGCGCTCCATATTGCGAAATCAGTATTCTGATTACTTTTCAGTTGATCACAACGAACGGATGAATTTGTAATGGGCAGGTGATGGTTATTCTGGTCTGCTGATTATGACGATACACGATTTCGTTCATGGCATCACGCTGGCTACGCTGTCAATTTGTTTATGGTTGTCGTCTGCATATTGATCATCTTTATCCGTTTCGCGATAAATCTATACGACAAAATGTAGTTTTCTCTGTGCTCTCAAGAAACCTAATAATCCCGAATATATCATGAAATTTCCGAATGATCAGTGTTGTATTGTTGCTCATCTGAAGAGGGATTGTTGATAATCATAGGTTTTGAGTGATCTAAGCAGCCGTCATCACTTATGTTTGTATCAAAGGTAAGCTTATAACATTCTTTGAAGTTTCTCTTTTTATAGGATGACTTTGGTAAAGATCATAGCTTCTACACTGGTCATACGACATGACAGCGAATTAGACAAAGCTTTGGTAGACAAAAATAAAATAGGCTTTCATTTTTCAATACAGATGACGGTAAGTCTTCAAAGCGTATGCACGAAAATGAATGTTGTTTCGAGTGCTCTGATCATTCCATCAAAAATACATTTGAATGCATATCATTTTATGCATTTCACATAAAACTGCTAAAATCACATATCTGTATAATAAATGGATGATGGCATCAACTTAATCCAGGAAGCGAAAAATTGCTGTATGTTTGCAATCATCTGAAATATTGAAAAACAGGTTGTAGTATTATTTTGCCATATCTCATTTAACTCTAAAGTTTGAATACTCTGGTGACGAAAAGTGTGACGAATCCATAGTGAAGTTAAGAGAGAGACTGATATCTTAGAGATATTATATGACCATGTATATATATATATCATGTTATACTTCCCTTCACTGCTTGTTATTACGGAAGACAGTTAAATGGCTTTCAGAACGAACTTATCTAATGATCTCTGTATTTCAAACTGAAGACTTCGGTGAGTGACCTATTGCGTAATATCCAGAAAGCGAATGTGGTTGTTTTTCCGTAGTACAATATGAAATCAAAGCATGTGTGAATGCATCAATATTCAACCTCAAGATAACTGATCAGATTTCTGCAATGTTGACCTTCATAATACAAAATGAAGAAATTGTATATGAAGACTCCATTTTTACTTTAAAAACTTTTATACACATTTTGCTTACTTTTCACTTTTCACCAACAACTGATCATGTAAATAGATCGATGTCTAAGTAAGTGACAATGTCCCATAAGGCTAATTTACAAACCAATAATACTAAAATGATTTCGGATTTCACTATGTGAATATATTAGCTCCATAAAAATTGAGTATCAAACATTTTGACGACTGTATTAGCAAGTACCTTATATCAGCCACTTTAGTGTGAACCTTGGTGATATAATTGAGTCAGGATAACTGAGTGCTAGACAAGTTTTGCCATCGATAAATCAGAACCAGTGATTACAAAAGATGAATAGCATTTGCAAATCTATTTCAGATTATCTCAACAGTGGCTTCAAAACTTAGATATGATCTGTTATTTGAATGAGTCTATTTTAGTTGAACTTCCTCCCTTATCATTAAGATATGTGAGATTTAGGCGAGAAACGAAGGCGTGATTTTACAGAGTGAACATTGTCTGAATTCTTAGTGTCACTCTGTTAGCAATGAAATGGAATGATTGATTGGATCACAGACCTACATCGGAACATACTTCCCGTAAAACTGAAATGTATAACGAGAGATGAAATGAGGCTATCCAATGCACAATGAAGTACACCCGAATTTGAGATGGCCATTGACGCCTGTCAAAATAACTTATTTTTCTTTCAATCTATTATACAACACACTTACTCTTCAGTTGCATTATTGCGAAAGTCAAGTTCATGACACATCTAAAAGAATTGGAGTCTAACTGAAGATGATAGAAGAAGATGAATATTGCTAAATATATTTTTCTCAAATGATTGATAGAGGAAGTAAGTTACCACCTCATCATTATTTTACGGTCTTCGCAATGTTACCCCATTGTATACATTTGACTGCTTCCACAACAAACAAAAATTTACAACGTATATCCACGTCATTATCATATGTGTCAGGGATGACATGAATAAGACTGTGTGTTGCAAAAATAATAAAACAGATGATTTGTGGCTCAGGTGTATGTTTTTATTCGGTTGTGTTCTGTGATCTCGTCAGTTTAATCGCAATGTAATTGTCTAGAAAGTAATGGAAAGGTTAGAAATTAAGTCAATCAAATCGGGGAACACAAATGAAGAAGAAGCATCACGACTGCACTGAACTTTACAGGATTGTAGCGTGTACACGACTCGCTTCGAGTAATGAATTAATCCAAACCGTATACAAGATACAGTAATATAAATCCACATATATCCTCTTATCCGTCTGCAGTAGGAATCAGTTGATATTTCGAGTTAAGCCTCAAAAAATAGTCACCGAAATCTGATCCAAAGTGACTTGATCACAATACACATTGAGCATCGACACATAATTTGTGAGGAGGTATTCATTATTGAAAAGTTTATGGTGATACTTCATGGTCAGTAATGTCGTACGGTTACTAAACGACTGTCCACATTTCGAAATATTTTCAGTTCCTTGCATAATGAGGTGCTCCCTATTAGTCACACATTTTGCGGAGATCACGTCCTCTTGAGAAAAATGTGTGTCTTTGTGTAGTATATTTTTACGGTTTTATCTAACATATTGCTCTGAACAGGTTATGTCACCTCTGCTCTGATGTGGACGACTTTTCATACATCAGTTTCGATGTATGAAATACGATTTCATTTAAAAGTGTTTGTAAGAATTACAATTCAAAACAGGCTATATTAGATAGAAACAGGTGCTGTTTATATCTTTAATAAATAGCTTATGTATGAAACATTTGTAAAGAGACATTTGTATATACATTTATCAAGGGATACAAATATTTGTATTTTTTATTTACAGAAGGCCGAAAAATTTGCCAAAGAGAGCACGAGTGAATCGAAAGCTTCAAAATGAAAAATTATGTGGTCGAATTGTTACTTTTTACAAGTAGATTTCACTGTCTTCTAAAATGACTACTTCGTATTACAAACCACATCTGGAACTATTGCATGAATGGATTTGTTCTGATTTTGAAATAACCCATAAATAATTTACGCTCATTTAAATAAATAATGCATAGAGGAAATTTATGTATACGAAATAGAGGTTTCTACATAACTGATGGGTTAATAACAAGCCACGTTGAGGTTCCTGACTGTTTAAAGTGAAATGTTTTCCGTTTCCCACAGTTCATAGTATTCGTTAAATAGTAGAGTTTCGCAGATATTCTTAAACGTGGCCGAAGTTACTGCGCTAATATTAACATTTAACACTGTTTAATGCAAGAATGTGATGTATTGTTTACAGAAACACCAGGAATAAGAAATGTCATATCAACCCATAATTCAACAATAAATCAGAATCATCGTTAATCAAAGAATAACCAGAATCCTCAGTTAATTAGGAGTGAAATGTAGTCCACTTGAAAAAACAACAAGATTCTCCATAGAAATATATGACATATATGTGCCGGTGATGCTCCTTCTCTGCTTCAAAGCATGCTGAACTCAGGAAAAAGCTTTGTAATCCTCTAGAACACACCGGAAGATTATTATTTTATAATGCATGAAATAGATCTATCACTTAGTCAATATATTTATCATATATGTATTCAACAGACCGAGCGGATATAGATTCACAAACGTGAAATCTTCTTACGCTGTTTATATCATGCGGAGATATCACTAATAAATGTCTTTCCCTCCGAAAATATACACACAGTATACAGTGAACGAACGCAACTGAAAGACTACTACAAATATTATCATTGAAATATCGATAGGCATAGAACGACTAATATTTAGCTCAAGAGAGTAATATGTTGGTTCATTCGAGTTCTCCAAGCTACTTTTCTTAGCTTTTCTTAGCCTTATTGGCTAATCACACTTGAAGAAAGCATTGAGAATCCTCAAATGGTTTGTTATTCACTTAACCTAGCGAACCTGAGCAGAAGTGGTGTTTTGTGCGTGTACAAACTATGAACTCATGTTGACCGAATAATCAGTTACATAAGCAACAACCGAATAGAAAACAGACAAATACATGAAATATTACTCATGATGGCATGGATGTATTTCATTGCCCTTAGATTTGAAAAAATGAGAGAATAATTTCTCAAGACTGTCTTCTAATGAAGATGGAAACCTTGAATTCAACTAACTGAATCAAAAGTCCTAAGTGAAACCAAAAGTAAAACTGTCACACCAGATTTAAAGAACATATTAAAAATCACCGATACACCATTCAATGCTTGTGTGAGTGAAGTCCCTCTCTCCCACAAACCAAAAATTTACTTCACTCGTTTTCATATGAATCGCAAGACTTGACAGCCAAAAAAGACTAAGCCAACATCATCTACAAGATAGATATCAACGCCTTTGAAAATTATTACATTGGCCATAGTGGACCACCTCTTCGACTTTGCATCAATGGGCATAAATTAACCAGGATGTAACGGACAGCTGATTCATCTATGTTTGGGATTCATTAGCAATACGCACATGCTAGAGGATAAATCCAGGACGTTCCGGTTACAAGGCAAGCTCGTTTACCATTCGGTCACTGGGACACGTTTCAGTGACTCGTGAATTCTAACTTCTATCAATTCGTGATTTAGCGCAACTCCAACCAATATCATCAATGGGAAATCCTTATTCACACGTGTTATATGAATAGACGTCACTATTTACGACTTCTCAGTCGAACTCCAGGGAACTCCATCCTGCAGCAAGTCACTGTTGAGCATCAGATTAATTTTCAATGGTTGTCTTTTTATATATAAGATTTGTTTTCACGAGTTGATCACAGATTCATATCAGTAAGAGAATTATTGAAGACCGCAGAGTATTAGACATCTGTCTGATCCTAGAATGAGAATCATCGGCACTAGGCAGAATAAAACAGCTGTCCAGTAGTCCCTGGTTTTCAATGATTCTACAACTGATATCAATCTATGATCAGTTCGTAAAAACAAATCTGATCCTTACAAACCAAACATTGAAGACATAAATTAATCACAAAATGACACAATATCCACAAGCTCATTTTTTCAGGTTAATTCCATGTGGAAATATGCTCTGCATAAGGTATCCAGTGAGACAATGAAATTTACACTACTAAACTTCCCAGCTTAAAGTACGCATTTAGACTGAAAAATTCTTTGAAATCTAATGCAGATTAATGTGCAGCAGTAATAAGAAACCTCTTCTCTATCACATTGAAAAACGCTGTTGAATTTCAACTTTTATTTCTATAGAAAAGCTGTGAATTGCATGAAACTAAAGCACAAGTCACCACTGTTGGCCACATCAACGAGCATCTATCAACGCTTCCCCCGTGTGGAGCTAAGTATTTTGGCCGGACTCATCGTTCGCTACACAATAATAAAGCGTTATTCCTTTTCTTCTACCTTGATATATTAAATAAGGACATAAGTTCAATAACAATATTCGAATAATATTTTCACCGCGTTTTTTCGTCTTCATACGAATGACATGTATTTTAATAATTCATTGCTATTTTTACATTCAATATGTCCCTTTAACTTGACCTATGTCTATTTTCTCACCCCCTAACTGTTTGTTATATATATGCTGAGATTTCGTAAATTCCGGTTTAATAATACTTTGATAAAGCTATTAGCATTAAATAGCGAAACATCAGTAAAAACAATATCGTTTTGTTCTTCATTCATTGGGAAATACAAAAACCTTTATTATAATGAATATCATATACCCAATTCCCAAATTATTTTAAACTGTTAAAAGTGAACTTGGTTTGGATATATATAAATCGTTGTTACTTTTCTTCTGCCTTGATATATTAATTAAGGGCATAAGTTCAATAACCATATTCTAATAATATTTTCACCGCGTTCTTTCGTCTTCACACAACTGAAATGTATTGTTATAATTCATTTTATCTTGACTTCAATATTACTGTGTATGATAAGAACGTGTGTCATAAGAATGTTCGGAACGTGTAACGCAAATACAATCCACGTGTAAGATTAACCACATCTTCTAAATTTTTCTCTGAAATTCATAAAAAGAAATAATTCTTTTGAAGAAAAAAATATGTTTAACAAAGTCACTGTTTGCATCCAATTTGATTTCAATACTGATTGACACGCAATTCTAAGGCAAAAGACCTTGTCGTGCCAAACGTTTCACAATTTCTCACCAAATATTAGCTGAAGCTAAGCTAATTCATCAACTATACACCATAATTACATTTTATGAATGGATTAGTTTGTCAGACAGAAGTTAATGATGACAATGACTAAAATCTTTTGAACCATGAGAAGTTATTACAATGCATGCAATTAACAATGAAATTAGAGAGTGGTTGTGCTTGTCAACTGCTGGTGAATGGCACTGAAGTTACCGATAAGTGGGGAAAT
The DNA here is from genome assembly GCA_944472155.2 of Trichobilharzia szidati. Classification (NCBI taxonomy): domain Eukaryota; kingdom Metazoa; phylum Platyhelminthes; class Trematoda; order Strigeidida; family Schistosomatidae; genus Trichobilharzia; species Trichobilharzia szidati. Next base: position 17,053,384 of record OX235277.1, on the reverse strand, counting down.
GTCAGCCTTATATATTTAGGAAACAGAATATTCACTGACATTTATTTTCCTTCACGTTCCCTAGTGGAACATAGGGCTTCAAGCTAGTGGCTTGAAGTTTCTGTAGCAGTGTTTATTTTACAGGATGGGGTTTCTAGCCTCATGCACAACCTTTCCTCTTCATCAGCATTATTTCTGGCTTAGCGAGGTAAAGGAGTGAGTCGGCCCTGAATCGAACCTTGGACCATGTGCATGGTCGGCGAGCGTCCTAACCGCTATACCACCGACGCACTTTGAGTAAGGTTTGGAAGTTGAAAATGTTTCTTTATTTTAAAATGCAACAGGAAGATCAATTTTCATAAGATTATCAGTATTCTTCGGACGGATGTAGGTTAAGAACTAGTATTCAGAGATGTGGATTTTGCGTATCGTTGACGTTCATTTCAGAATAATTCACCTTCGTGTACAATAAACATCATTTCTTTTCATTACGGGCATCGTACCTGAAGAAGCAGATTGTAAAGTAGAGAAGATACATGTGTGCAACTACATGTTATTTACAACGTAAAAAGCAGGCATATTTAAATATTATCAGATATTTTGCCTCTAACTAAACCTGCTGAAAACGGTGTACAGAGTTTACAGGATTGTCGTGAGCAGCATCACATGACGAACATTAATATTGAGACGCTTTCTATACCTGTTTCATATTAGACGGTGAATAATTTACATGAGAAGAAATTATCAGGATGTATTATTGAAAATATTGCCATTAGGCGTGAATGCTTGAAATAATGCGTTTTCAAATAACTCAATTCACAGATTAATTAGAAATAGCATTGTGGTTGAAGTGATTATTCATTAGTCATGAAATCTGCTGATATATTTGCATTTCTAAATGTTTCTGTTAAAAGACATCGCCATTATTGCCACTACTCTTAATGTTTCACAGTGAGTAGTATGAATGAATGTTCATTTCTGCTGGCGATTTCCCATTTATAGGAAATCAAGACAAGTGATGCAGCGAAGCGACAACTCTCATCTTATTTATTATCAAGACATATAACCCAAGAAAAATGTATACATATATATATATACATGTCATTTCGTATTATTATTTTCGGTGAAGGAATTGTATGCTTAATTTTTTATTTATTTTGATTTACAGCTTGATTCCACACCGTATTTTCAGTACAAGTATGGAATTTTCAGCATGGATATCGGTAGCCCAAATTCAGGCCGACCATAGATATCGGGTGTGAATGCATAAAATAAAAATAGAAGCATATCATTTGAAGTATACAATTTGTATTCTCTTCCGGTATTGCGTCAATTGTTACTATTATTTTCCTCACTCTGAACTGTTCACAGTGATATTTCACTGTTTCCATTTGTTATTCTATATCAATTTATTTTTGCAAAGTTAAATTCTTTGTTTTTACATAAAGTTACGTTTCTCTTTCAATTGATTCGCATTCAGATCCTATAAATGCACATCCCTCTTAACATATACACGTTCAATGGATTAAACAATATATGACATTAAATGGTTTTTACAAATTAACATTGAAATATGTTTATAATAACAAAGAATTTATGTGCTTTTCATACGTGCATGATTGTATTCACATCTATGATTAATTTCACTCACCGTTTATAATTCCTCAATATGAAAATCTGTATGTATGTGACTGTACACATTGATAAATAATTCGACGAAATGAAACCAATAGATGAATCAATCGTTTTCATTTTCTGAATACTAAAATTCCAGGTTTACATGAGTAAACAATATACAAAATTATATAATTATGCTCTAATAATCCTAATTAAAAATTAAGGACATTATGTGGTTTGATAGATATATACATTTAGAAAGGCATATGCATATGTAAAGAAATAATCACATCAATTTTCTAATTGTTATCAGTATCGCATTGGTGCTACTCAGACGCAGAATATTCTGCCTGTAACTAACAAGACCAGAGTAGTCTGTTGACAAAGAAACAAAACACTGGCATCTTGTTGTATTTAGGAATATTTCGACGTTATTTATATTATCTATCTGTGAACAGAAATTGGGAGGATATTGCATATATGGAACAGTTTTACACGTCACTGCATTAGAAACGATAGATATCGTCTTTTACAGAAAAAGTGTGTTGCTGAGTGCACTGGTGTATGAACGTCACATTCTCAATGGTAAATATATATGTAGTACATTGAAAATATTCGATTCGAAATATTCAAATGAATATTGTGGATGCACCATAATTTAAACAGAAATTTCAAGTGAAAAGTCACAGGATATGACAGTATGCAGTTTTAGGTGAGCAAGAACAGCATTTGGATATAACCGTTTTATTTCACTTCGAATTTCGCCATGGCTTCAAACAAATTCACAAAGGAGAATAATGCTTTGAAAAATACGCTTCCCACACTAAAGATTTTTGGTTTTTCTTTATAGAATGGTTCATGAAATCTATCAATCTAAAAGAGGTGTAGGAATTACAAAATCTATACTATTCGCTGATTACCTCTGAAAAGAGTAAAGGTTTCTTCAACCAGTCCATCTGTGCTTAACTGTTCCCAGCCATATTCCGATTTTGGCTTTAAAAATTTTTGTTGCTTTCCATTCACTTTCTGTATCCTTCTCAAATTATGTAGATTGACATTCATAATTTCACTCTGAAACACATCCTGCACTATTTCACTTGTCACCTTTGTTTAATTCAGTACAATTTCTAGCAACTTTGTCTCATTCGAATCGTCAGACTGTTTGTTGCATGAGGAACTAATAACATGTAAATCTTATCAATTCTACTCTGCTCCATTTGCGATTCTTCAAGATCATTGGAAACTTTACGAATTGCACCTCCAATTATTTATTATCAAATTTCATATCATGATTATTATAAAAAAAGTTCTTTCATATCTACACTGTACTACTGATTATCAACTGCAAGTAGTATCGTTTTACACTATGAGTGAAATTCTATAACAATCTACACATTTTGATTGTTGACATTCTGCTTTATCTGCAGTAATTACTCATTTATGCTTCAGCGCTCTCTGCACATCATTATCTATTTCTATTCCACGCTTTGTTGACTATTCTCTATTCTGATCCTGTAAGCATATCTCAATGAGCCCTATTTTTTATCTTAGATTGAAAACAACAAAGAATAACTATAATGCAAAATACGTTTCATGTAAATAAAAATTCTAATCAATAAAAAACAATCGCAAATAATGATTAAGTGATGCTTACTGACGAAAAATATAACCAAATAAAACATCGAAGTAGGTTATACCATGAAAACTGTCTCTTTCACATACGACTTCATATATTTTTGCATTTCGAAAAACATACATCCTTTTAGGAATGGAAAATACTGTTTCAGTGTGTCTGATGTCGTGAACATCTCATTCCTGGCGGAAAAGATTCGTCGCACATTCGGTCTGAAATGGTCAAATATATAATGCAACAATCCAATACCTAACAGGAAATGACTTGTGTATAAACACTATTGATGATGCACTCTCACCTTTAAGAAAATTGAAGAAAGATATTCAGTGGGTGACTGCAAAATTAGATATGCATAGAATTTCGTCAAATAATTGCCTATTTAGACCTATGCTCTCAATGGTGAATTCATTATTTGACCTAAAGCCGATAGTTTGGAACTTGTCAGACAACGTCTAGCTAAAAATACTCAATGTACATGACAAAATCATGGTTTACTTCGATGTGACTTCTCTACTCACGAAGATCCCTCTGCATGAAGCATAAGGCATCATCTGTCAACACTCTGAACTTCTGCCTCTAACAAAGCCGTAATTCAAGCAGCTTCTTTTCACTGAGAAAGAGACAGTCTTCATGGTATAACCTTCTCCGATGCTTCAATTGGATATATCATTCTTCAGTAAGCATCACTTAATCATTATTTCAAATGTTTTTTATTGATTGATATTATTTTTTGCGTGAAACGTACTTTAATTATTGTTATTCTTTGTTGTTTTCAACCTAAGATGAACAAAGGGCTCATTGATGTCAATTTACAGGATCAGAATAGGGAATGATCAAGCAGCTTTTCAGTAGGTCGTTTTGTTTATAATTTGTTTTGCGGATTTACATCTTACGATGAAATTCCTTTAATTTTTAATTTTCGAAGTCATTCGTTTTATTTGTTGATTCAATTTTTCTTAAGGTGGATCGGCTGCTTTTAGTCCTGGCGCTCTTGAATGGTGTCTGTATGCAATTTGGTGTTGGTATGTTTTCGGATTTTTTATTTTGCAATTGATGTTTCTGTCCATGTTATTTGATTTCCTATAAACTTGAGTTTCCGATTCATCTGTCATTTTTCGCCTGACTGAGACGCCATACCCAGATTTAATTTATGGTGATTTTGATGGCGTTGATGGCATTTTTATTAAGTTGTGATTTTCATCCAACTCGTTTCTTTTAAGTATGGCAAATGTTTCATCTTCGAACTGCATCCAAATTTTAGGTTTGTTCGTCATTGCATCACTGCTACTGCAATCAAACCTGATATAGACGGTTCGATTGGCGTTCCTTTAACTTGATCACATATTTGGCCTATGAATTGGGAGTATGTTATGAGTCATAGGTTTGTGCTTTCCATCCAGCTTGTTTGTGTGGCTCTTCTGATTGTTGTGGAAGGTGTTTGTCGTTGCGGAGTAACTGTTGCATGGCCTCATTTGGTAGTCTCTGTTCAACCGAGGGATGTAATGCTGTGAAGTCGGAAGATACTATTATTTCTTGTTCATCTGTTTCAATACATTTGATTTTCTCTAGAAATCAGATTTAAGAATTGGTGGAATGACTGCGGGAATCCTTTAGGTGTTTCAATATTCTGTAAAATTCTTTGTGAAAATTGTGTGTTCGAGTTCCTGGAAGCTGCTTATAGTTGTGGAATCAAAACGGAGATTCGATATATGAAGTCACTGTGTGTTAGATTGACCCATTCACGTAGCTTCTGACAACCTAGATCAAGTAATTGATGCAGTGAGACTTGGAGGCTGGCGAACTTTAGTGTAACGTCTTGTTCTCCTCCACCAGAAACACCCAAATGTTCAGCTTCTTACTTTAGATTTGTTCATCTTCATGGTTCTTATCACATGATTCAACTCTAGTGAGTCTATCACAACAGTATTTCTTTCTTACAGTACCACTTCAGTTATCTTTTTTCATTTTGTGTGACTTTGGGTGGGTATGAATTTCTGTGCTATAATTTGCTTTCACGCTTCATCTGCAAGACGCTGGTTTTTCATACACACATCAGTAATGTAAAAGACATGAAAACACAAAAAGATCGCAGTACTGGAGTAACTATCTCGCTCAATCAAGCATATTATCGCAGACAAATGCAAACCAACTGGTCATGACGAAGTTGACATATGCGTTGCTGACACAGCGTATATGAATTTCGCCGACCATGCATACGGTCTTAGGATCAATCGCCTGACTACGCTCACTTGATATCAATGGTTTGCCAGCAAACCTTGGCCTGCAGATATCACATGCTGAAAAATGCATATTCATTCCAAATTTTACATGAGGAATCAACGTATATTCAGAATAAGAGGGAAATATATATTTGTTAAATGAAGACTCATTATATGTAATCTTATTCAGTCTACATGTGTTTGTCATGACGCTAGAGGACATTGATTCAGACTGTACCTATGCGCATGAAGCATTCACTAATTTGGATGTCATATAATCTCCAAACTCCATTCACACAAACCTACACTGGTCAGAATGCTCAGAAAAATCTGTTCATATCATCAGCAGTATATTCTTGATCTCTGATTTCCTTATGAATCGATGGATGATAGCTTATCTGTTAAGTGGCAGCATTAAACTACTTCATGAACTTGCCTACTGCATAATATGCATAACAAAGTTTAACCTAGATAAGCGAGTCTCTCATTACACAATGATCCATTCAAAGTAATGAGTGCACAAGGTGTTGACGTAAATCCTTCTATCCTGTATGCATCAATACCCAACTTGATATGTATATGTATATATATTCTGCTTTTTAAAGCCTAATAAGAAACTGTGCTCATGAGGTGACTGAACGAGCTTACAAGTAACAGCAATAATTCATCGATGCTATACAACATTTTGATGTTTTGAGGTTTACAAACGTCACATGCTCTTTGTACGCCCTATTTGCATAGAACGTTCTATTTTATGTGAGACGTCATTCTGTACTTACACGATAAAAAATAATATGAATATGAATACATTACCATAATATCTTTCTGCCTAACTTGTTTATGGTTTCGTGTTGAAGTGAATCTTGTTTACCTTGTTACTGCGATAGAGATTGCTGTCAGACTGATTGTAAAAATAGTAACTAAACATGAGCAAAATGAAAGTCAAAGATGTAGCAGATGATATTTGTAAACAACATTCTGACAATTTGCTTAATGTAATAATGAAAGACTGGTTTGTTGTGATGAAATCTGCTTTCTGTTGAAAACAGAGATTTCATTGGTTGCTGAACGCAAAAACAGCTATTTATGGGAGGACTTTGATCATTTCTCTCTCTGAGACGAAACATGTTTTCCACTCATTTGTTAGCTACTCCTCTTTCCTTTCTCATTGCTGCTATGCTCGTTGACGGTGAGTATAACAATATTCTCAGTGTTTATATTGCTTTAATACTTTTCCCAAACTTTTGCTACTGAAGACGATTTACCATTTCATAATTGATTAAAATCATAGTTGAAATGAAGAATTAAAGACAATCCCTAATAAAATGGAATACATCTGTGAATTGTGAATAGAAATGCGTAAAATATGCATAAACCCAACAATGTTTTTTTCAAATACAATCATTTCAAGTGTGTTTTGTGATGTCCTTCGATCATTCATGTACGCCTCATTGTAGGAAGTGGTTTGGATTGTGAGTTAAACACTGTTTTGAATTATAATAATTATTCATTTTTCGCTACACATTACTCCATGTTATCAGCTTGAGACTGGATTAATTCTAGTTCAACTCTAAATCCCAAACTGGTTGAATGAGTATTCATGACCTATTGAAACGTGTCCCAGTGCTAGAATGGTATACGAGCTTGCCTCGTAACTGGGAGGTCCTGGATTTGAGCCTGAGTAGGTGCATATTGCCAGTGATTCCCAAACTAGGATGTTTTCATGTTTAATTGATGGAAAGTCGAAGATGAACGTTCACTATGGCTAATGTAATAATTTTCAAAGGTGTTGAAATCTATAGTGTAGATAAAGTTGGTTTAGTTTACTTTCGCTGTCAAGTCTTTCGATTCACATAAAACAAGCGAAGTAAATTTTTGGTTTGTGAGGGAGAGATTTCACTCACACAAGCATTGAATGGTCTTCCGATGATTATTTATATGTTCTTTATATCTGGTGTGACATTTTTTCTTTTGGTTTCACCGAGGTTTTTTGATTCAGTAAGTTGATTCGAAGGTTAACATCTTATAGGAATACAGCCTTTAGAAATTATTCTTAAATTTTCACCAATGTAAGAGTTATGAAATAGATCAGTGACATCATGAGTAATGTTAGCATGTTTTCGTCTCTTTGAGAGAATTCTAATTGCTTTCTTCAAGTGTGATTAGCCAATGAAGGCCTCACAACTAATCAGTACAGCTTGGAGAACTCGAATTGACTAAAATATTACTCTCTTGAGCTACAAATTTTCGCCGTCCTATGCCGATAGATATTTCATTAAGAATATTTGTAGTGGTCTTTCAGTTGCGTTCGTTTACTGTATACTGCAGGTATATTCTCGGAGACAAAGATATTTATGAGTGATACCTGTGCAAGAGATAAGTAGTGTAAGAAGATAACAGGTTTGCGAAGGTATATCCCCTCGGTCTGACAAATATATTGACTGAGTGGTAGATCTATTTCATGTATTATAAAAATTGACTTTCCGGTGGGTTCTTAATGATTAAGAAGCTATTATATGAGTTCAGCATACCTTGAAACAGAGGAGGAGCATCACTGACATATATGCCATATGGTTCTATGGAGTATATTGTCTCTTTCATGAAGTTGACTATATTTCACTCCTAATTAATTGAGTTATCCGGTTTTTCTTTGATTGACGATGATTCTGATATATTGTTTAATTATGGTTTGATATGAAATTACTTATTCCTGGTGTTTTTGAAAACAATCCATTACATTCTTTCATAAAACAGTGTGAAATGATATTATATCCGAGCAAGAATTATGGCCATGTGTAGGTATTTTTCCTAAACTCTTCCGCATATAGAATATTTTGAACAGTGGAAAACAGAGTAGTTTACTTTTAACAACCACGATTCTTAAAGTGGATTGCTATTTAACACTCGATACTGTACTTCTTCCTTCATTTTAGGTAGAAACCTCCATTTGTATACATAAATTTCTTTTGTGAATTATTTATTTTATTGAGTGTTAATTGCTTATGGGTTATTTCAAAATCAAAAGAAATACATTCATGGAATAGTTCCAGATGTGGTTTGATGTATGAAGTAGTCATTTTAGAAGACAGTGAAATTCACCTGTAACAAGTAACAATTTGACCACATATTTTTCATGTTGAAAATTTTGATTCAGTGAAACTCTTTATGGCTAATCTGCTGGCCTTCTGTAAATCAAAAATACAAATATTTTTATCCCTTGATAAATATGTATACTAATATCTCTTTACAAAATTTTGATAAATAAAGCAAATATTTCCCTTTAATGTAGCCAGTTTTGAACTGTTATTATTACAAACACTCTGAAGGAAACTCGCATTTGATACATCGAAACTGATACATGAAAATTCGCCGGAGGCAACATAACTCGTTCAAAACAATATGTTAGATAAAACTGTAGAAATTTACTGCACAAAGGCACACATTTTCGCAAGAGGAAGTTGTTTCCACAAAATGTGTGAAAAATAATGAGCTCCTCATTTACGTAAACAACTGAAAATATTTCAAAATGTGAACAATCGTTTAACTACCGTTCGACATTACTGACCATAAGGTTTTATCATAAACTTTTCAATAATGAATACCTCCTCACAAATTGTGTCAATGTTCAATGAGTATTGTGATCAAGTCACTTTGGATCAGATTTCGATGATGGATTTCCAAAGGGATCTCAAAATATCAACTGATTCCTGCTGCACAATGGATGAGTGAACATATGTGAATTTATATTACTGCATCGATGTATTCTGTCTCGATTAATTTACTTCTCGAAGCAAGTCAAGTGGGCGCTACAATACGGGAAGGTTCAGTATAATCGTGATTCTTTTTCTCTGTTTGTGTTCTCTGATTTGATGGATTTAATTTGTAAGCTTTAAATTTCCATCTGGACAGTTACATCGTGATCAAACTGACGAGATCACAGAACACAACCGTATAAAAGCATACACCTGAGCTACAAATCATCTGTATTATTATTTATGCAACATAAAGACTAATTTTTATCATCCGTGACATATATGATGATGACGTGGATATATGTTATACATTTCTGTTGGTTCTGGAAGTATTCAAATGCCTGCAATAGAGTAATATCTCAAAGTCGCTGCGATAATAATGAAGTGGAAACTTACTTCCTTTATCAACAATTTGAGAAAAATATAATAAGTACTATTCATCCTCTTCTGTCATCTTCAGTTAGACTGTAATTCTTGTAAGTGTGTCATGAACTTGAATTTCGCATTAAAGCAACTGAAGAATAAGCGTATTGTCCAATAGATTTAAAGAAAAATAAGGAATGTTGACAGACGGTGACCGTAAGCTCCGTTAATGGCCATCTGAAATTCGAATTTACATCTTTGAGCATCCACACGACATTGATGAATGAAGAAAAACATTCTCTTCACGTAGTTACACAAATGGATTGCCTCATCTCATCTCTCCTTATATATTTCACGTCTATGGGGAGTATCTTCCGATGTAGGTCCATGATCCAATCAATCATTCCAAATCAATGCTGACAGAGTGATACCATGAATTCACACAATGTTCACCCTGTAGAATCACACCTTCGTATTTCGCCTGAACCTAAAACGATAATGATAAAGGAGGGAGTTAAAATAGAATAGATTCATTCAAAAAACGGGTCGTATCGAAGTTTTGAAATAGCTGTTGAGATAATTTGAAATAGATTGACACATGTTATTCATCTTTCCTAATCACTGGTTCTGATTTATTGATGGTAAAACGTGTCTAGCATTTAGTTATCTCAGCTGGGTTATATCAGCGAGGTTCACACTGAAGTGACTGATATAAGGTACTTGCTATTATAGTCATCAAAATGTTTGACACTCAATTTTTATGGTGCTAATATATTCACATACTGAATTGCTAAGTCATGTTAGTATTATTTTTAAATTAGGCTTATGGGACCTCGTGACGTACTAAGACATCGATCTATTTACATGATCAGTTGTTGGTGAAAGTGAAAAGTAAGCAAACTGTATATAAAAGTTTTGAAAGTAAAAATGGAGTAATCATGTGAAATTTCTTCATTTTGTACTATGAAGGTGAATATTACAGATAAATGATCAGTGATCTTGGGCTTGAATGTTAATGCATTCATACACAGTCAGAAACTGTAGTATATATATAAAATGAAGTGACCTGCTTATGCTTTATGAATCACATACTGGTAGTTTACAGTTAGCAATAAACAAATTTGAAAAACTTTGTATATTGCAGTAATCGGGTCAGTTTTGTCAGTTTTCTTATCACGAATCATGCATGTATCCTTAATATATAGAAAAAATATAGTCAAGTTTTCTCTGGCAATGACTCGATGAGGTAATCTTCAACACAACATTAAGCATGTTTTGTGAATTATGTTAATGAAATGAAATTAAGTAAATCAGTCGCCATGGCTACGCTAAACATTGATATGAAAATAGGTCTCGTGGTAGACATTCATGTTCCATTTTGACATAACCAACATTTACCTTGATTCGAGTGAGCACAACATCTTCACTGATATTTGAAACATTTATCGATAATAGGAAGAATTACATGTCACTCGGTTATCTTCTGTTACAATTAGGCTGATTGATAGCAGTCCAAAAAACAAAAGTCAAGATATATACTGTGTTTGCACACAAAGCAGGTCTCTATGGTACTGTCATTGGTCCTGACTAACCACCATATGTTCTGAATACACGCTGGTATATTCTCAACATCCCTGCTACGTTACATTACAATCATCGAACAACTGAGGATACCATGTGACTCGCATTTTACTGTCTTCTTTATACGAAATCAAAATACACCCATGGACACAAAGAATGGGTGAACTAGATATAAAGCTGATGTAGCTACTCAGAAGACACTAGTTCAGAAGTGCTGGTGGTCAGTGAAAGCAGATGGAGTGGAAATGGACAACAGGGAGGTCAATAATCTACTTGCATTAATCAGAAAGTAACTAGGTGCACACTACAGCAGTGTTTATCATGACATCACTTCAGCCATCCAAAGCTGTCATGCACTGGAAACCGATCTCTTTCAGGTTATTGGCGGCACAGTTCATTTCAAATATAGGAAATTCAAGATCATTCAATGTAATGTGCCTAAAACAATGAAGATAGATAGCTCAAGTGACTATCAGTAAAATAAATAAGAAAGTAGAAGTCTTCAAGAATTTTCCGCATCAAGTGATTTGAACGTATGGGAAGATAACTATGTTTGCAGTGAGAGATGGCTTTCGCCCGACGGACACAACAGAAATTAGGTAGACATCATTTCAATCTGAAGAGAGCTTAAATGGAGTCTGCTGAACCCAATATTCAGGATAGGAGCAGATACTGGCTCACAGAATTAAATAGTGTGACAGGTGTTCAGGTTTAACGTGAATGTTTTGAAAGCATTAGGAGTGGACCAGAACTTAAGTTGAACATTCAGAAAGTGGTGGACAAATCGTTTTGAATGTGAAGTTCAGCAAATTATAAATGGTCGTTTTAAGAAGAAAGAAGATGCGTGGTTGTTGCTCATCGACACTTAGAGTTTAAAAGAAAAGAAGAGGTATTGCTACTCTGCAAGAAACCTGGCTCCATGACTTATACGACGTTGTTGTTAGACATAGGTTTATGCATTCCATCCAACTTGTGTGTTGCATTTTTGATTTTTGTGGGAGGCGTTCGTCGTTGAAAGTAATTGCTCCATGGTTTCTTTTGCTAGTTTTTGTCCGATTGAGATATACAATGCTGTGACGTCAAAAGATGTCATCATCTCTTGTTCATCTATTGGGATGCCTCTGATTTTCTCTAGGAATTGGATAGCGGAGTTGATGGAGTGATCACAAGATTCCATTAGATGTTTTAGTTTTCAGTATAATTCTTTGGATAAATTGTATGTTGGAGTTCCTAGTAGTGATGCAATTGGTCGTAAGGGGATATTTGACTGGTGTATTTTGGGTCTGCCGTAGAATCAGGGTAGGACTGGTCCACTGGATTTCATTTGCCATTGGTCTTCTTTTGTGATTTGTCCAGGTTTGGTAAGCTTGTTTATGGTCCTTTGGATGCGGATGAACATTGACTGCATTCTCTTCGGCTTATAGAATGCTTGGTATTTTTGACAATTGGGTCACTGAAACTACTGTTCTATGTACTCTTATAATAGCATTGAGATGGCTATGATCAGTGGTGAACCTCTCTATCATTATAGGTGATTGGCTTTACAATGGTAAGACCTAAGCGTAGTTGGTTATTTCATGCTCTGAGGAGCAACAAGCTACTGATATGTCAACCGAAATACAGGTACTTTAGTAAATACTCAAGAAAATAAGTCAATAATTATGAAACATTCATAACTGATACTCGGACAATGGCGCTTCATATACCAGATATAATTAACCAGACATATTTTGGTGGTGTGATACCGACAATGTGTTCAAAGGAATATTATTCTTCCACATAATCAGAGTTCAATACTTAATTAGCAAGGGAATACAGATGAAATCTCGTTCCTTTTTATCAGGTCGTTCAAATGTCAATTCTATATCATTTAGTGGCTTCTTCAGTTTCGCTGGGTTTTTAGTTGAATATTATGTCCCTATATATCAATCAATACAATCGGTTTACCTTGAAAAACACTTCTCATCTACTGTTATTTATATTTACCCATGACATAGGGTAACATATGTGACTAGTAACCTGAAATATGGATTAATTTCAGATGTTTGGATGCTTCATGTAGATCGAAATCAGTTCTCTCTCAACACACTTGCAATCTGATAAATTTTTGAGTTGTGTCTTCTGTAATCTTCACTACCTGTTCACTACTCATAAAGATATTTTAACTTCAGAATTAACAGGCACTTTGCTTAGCTGTTCTCGACTATATGAGATTGCTTTTACATTAAATCGAATGTAACTGAAACGCATGACATTTAATGAAGCTGTCTCTACATGAATTCATGAATTTTAAATCATTCTGATACTACTCTATTCGTTGTTAGTAGTATATTTTTGCAAAAATAAATATTCGCCAACAGATTCATCAGATAATGCTTCCGCATGATGTGGCATCCTTGGATTAGCAGGAAAATATTCACGGAATAGGAAGTAACTGAGTGTTGAATTAAAGCTTAATTGAACTCGTGATTTGATCTGGGAGTCTTCAATCAACTACCGAACGTATATATACTAACCCGGATATTTTTGTCAATAATGTAATGACTACTGTTTTAATAATATGCGCATACATTTCAGCGAGTAGATTATTTTCAAAGGATTTATTGTCACAATGTACAATCCTATATACACATATATGCTTGTATACAAACATATGGTTTTTAAAATCATATACTGTTAAGAAATTTTAACGAAAGAGAGTATATACCAAACGATATAATAAAATACAATCAAAAATATCTATTATTGTAATCACAGAAAAATTTCAGGTGGTTGAGCAACAACAGGTTCATATATAAAATAGTTCAAGAGATGTTTAGATATAGAAAGGGGTTGTAAATTATAAGATTACTAGACAAATAAGAAGCTCAGCTTAACACGATAAGAAATTTGATGTCATAGAATTCAACATTGGAAAGAATATTTTGACGATCTTTCGATTGAAATATAGGCCAAGTGAAATATAACAGGAACAGTTCAATGAGAATAATAATATTAACAATAATAACAATCCTGATCATAGTGATGAGGGAAAGGTAAACAGACTAACAGAATACTCAGATGTGCATTTCCTACAGCCACAGTGTAATTGAAGTTTGAACATACCTCTTTCATATGCATCGGTCTGGCTTAAATTCCAGCAACGCTAAGTCCTCTACTGTCTGTGGAATTTGAAAAACTCTGACAACGCATCAGGTTAGCATGAATGGGATAGATAATAACGAATGCATGGTCAGGGTTGGTATAATTACAACAGTCAACAACATGTTCACGAATAGAGCATCACACACCCTGCCTTCCTCACTTAGAAGTCATTGCTGGGATTTGTTCTTGTATTAGAGTGGAAATTAGACTTTGGTTACGGCTAGTCCACCTTGCATCATAAAAGCACGTGAACTGAAAGATGCTCATGGAAGTGGTAAGATAAGGCTTATACTTTGCAGAGATGGAGGACAACTGTGAAGGTAATTTGTTGTTGTCAACTCTTTGTCTATACTACGCGCATCATATAGTAGCTAATATAACAGACGATTTCCATGAGAGATGGATTAGTAAATAACAAAGTAACATTTAGTGAGGACATGATTTAACCTAACATATGAGCTATCAATAAATTTGAACATATCACTGTAGGTAAACGGGTTCAAGCTTTCATGCCAGCCGCTGAGAAATGGGTTTCATGATATTATTGTTAGAACAATCACAACTTCGTTTAAATTTCCTCACAGGATAGAAATTCTTCGAACTAATATATACATATATGGTTTTACAGTTTCATGATAAATTCTTTGCAAGGAGTCAGTTCCACGAACATTGTGTTTTCAGAAATGTCCTCAATCAGTCACCCGAAAAATGTATATGATATAATTAATTTTAGATTTTCTTGTCGATTGATTGGACAGAAGCGCTCGGTCTCAGATTGACATGTCGGCTTCTTGTGCATATGCTTCGAAGATGTCTTAGCATTAAATTAGGATTTAATTGCTGAGTGGTGACTACCAGTGGAATCCGAGGTGCGCATTTCATCCTATTTGCGACTCCTCATCTAAGAACATCATCACTCACTGAGAAATGCAAGTACATCTAGATAACGAGTCCCAAACGGGACGAAATGAGCATCCTGGATTACACTCCTATTCACCATCCGCCAATTAAATGTTTATGATAATCTAAAAAAATTATTAACCTGCTCTTCTTCTTATTATTATTAAAGAGAGGACTCAAAAGACAGTACACAAATGGGAAGCTGGTGTGTTGGCAAGGACTGACAGTTGAGCATATTTCATTCACATAACAACAGAAAATAAAATTATGATAATTTCATCGAGGTGATGACATGAGCGGAAACTTCATTTTGTAACTTATCTGACGAAGAACCAACTAAGTTACCTTCAGGTTACTGGATCTTCGAAATAACTCAGCCAAACAATTGATGGCATTTCATCAGAATAAATCTGTTAATCTGAAGAGGACTGGTGAGCGAATGACTGTGATCACAAGTCCTCTAGGTGCAACCATCAATCATGGTTGCTGAGTGTTTTTTTAGTGTTACGCTGATTCCCTCATTTTAATGCAACCAGTGAAGATTCAGCGTCTCAGTTTGATATAAATAATTTTGTTTGATTGTTGATTCAAGTCATTAGATGAAGTAAGATTCGCATCGAATGTCTGTGATCACTGATTTTTAAATTGTATTTGTTAAGCTTTGTGAGAAATTCTCGAAAATACAAAATGGCTTTAGCTGTATCGACTCCATAGCATATTCCAAAACAACAAAGAAGCTACAAACTGCTTCATGTGCACCTCTAGTTTCAGTGTCGTCTGTTGACAATCGAAGAATTCCTCAAACAGATCAAACACGTTCGCCATCTTCACTCTAAGTGTATCCTGCATCACCTAGCAACCGCTAAAATGTCTTTGCTATATCGAAAAGGTCATCGACTAATTGGCTCACTCAATGTTTCACTTTTCACAACTAGGCCATCAACATGTACTTCTGCCTATTTCTCGTTTATCAGAACTAAACTCAATGATCGCGGTAAAGTAAACGGAACGACTGACAATCACGATGTGATTTATTCAGAATACTGTAGAGCTTCACCGTTTTGATTAACAGCAAATTTATGACATCATTATACTAAGCAGTAAACAGCTGCATTATCATTTTGCAACAACATGACTTGATTCAGTGTTCGACATCCTGTTGTCGTTTAATGTTACAGCACCTTTTACTGAATGCGCATATAACATAATGGTCTTCACGCTTTCTGTGCATTTATTTGTCTGCACTCCAACTGGTCAACATTGTTACTCATCTTATGAACAGATAATAAACTCCGTTTTGAGAAATTCTAACACTGCATACTAATGATGCAGACAGGTTGACAATGGGTCCCTCAAAAACGTCAAGCTTTTGTTTATAAAAGTATATATATATAACTTTCTGGTTTTACATACACATATGCTCAGAGGTCTTCAAACCTTAGGACTACGTCTGATAAAAGAACAAGAAGACAATAATATTTCAAGGTTTCATTGTCGTTCAGAGGTAGTAATCTTAGCACATTGTGTAGCATCAAGTTATTTCATCTGATCAACCAGCAGAGCTGATAAATTTGGAATTTAGAAATTGACCAACCCTTCTAATTGATGAATACTCTCGAATTTGTATTTTACTTTACCAACCGGTTGATGCTCCTTTAAAATCTACAGTGTCGAAATAAAATGCATTAGGAATTCGAAATATTTTCCTCCATTTCCCCGAACATGGACACTTAACAGCGCATAGATATTTTGTAAAGGGCACATCATTTTGTACCTCAATAGGAAGCCGGGTGAAATAAATTAAATAACTCAATTATTTGATGACTTGTATTCGTGAATATGGAAATTTCTATTCTTGGTTGCAATGATACGAAAACTTTTATGTGAATAAAGTATTTTCATCAGCTTGGATCCAAATATGTGTTCAAAATATTCATTCAAAGGACATAAATTGAGTAAATCTGATTTGCTGGCCAAGTAGAATACAAAGCAGGTTTGACAAATTTTCAGCCTTAGATAAGGTGCTACTTCCTCAGATTCCTCTTCAGTTTACTGTAATTTCTTACCTAAAGCTAAATATCACCAAACTGTACAATGCCCTGTTTTTTGAAAGCCTCTTTTTTGTAGAGCCATGAGACAATACTTGATAGCTCATAAAACTACTCCTGAGTTAGCCCTAGCGCACTGTGCGTGAGAAATCCTGTCGTATACTTTACATCTCTAGACGGTTTCACTGCATATTCAGAATCGCTCTTGAATTCTCAGTATTGTTAGTAGTCCATTGGAAGTGAGAAAGTGCTTGATACGCTTTGTGGTATGATGATGCTTCAGTGTGTTTTCAGCGTTTAACTGAAATCCAGAGTGTCTCTGTAGAGTGCTGCGACTATCACTAAGTGTTAAATAGGTTGTTTTCAGTCACAGGAAGGAGGTGTATGGTATGCAGATTGCTCCATAAAAATCCTTATGAGATCCGAAAAATGGAAAGGATGAATGTTGTTTGAATGAGAGCTATTTGTTAATTAGTGAGTCCTGATTCCAAACCTCTTAGTGTGAGAATAAATGATGTCTGCGCTTCCATATAACACACAGGAAATACTTTCTAACCGTCTTCTCTGGAATTTGCTTCCAGTGCTACATTGAACAAAATTTTGTGATCTGTGTACGTGCATTTGTGATGAAATATACGTTCTGTAGAAATAAAACCAGAGTTTGCAATTCAATCTCTCCATATTCATACACTAATTACGAAATTATGGAACTGACGTGCATATATTCAAAATTGATTTTCGTTCAGAAAAAATAAAACTAGGTCGCAAGTTCTAGAATATTATTTTTACTCCAGCATGAACAGTTACACAGTTGCAGGAATTAAAATAATTTTACAAATAATTTATATCTTTTAATAGAAATGTGCATGAAGATATCGATTTGTGATATGCATTGGTGATTATTTTGTGTCTTTCTTCCACTTATTTGAATGTTTCCATATTAGTTTGTTTATTAGATATATCACACAGTGAAACAGTGTTACTTACTGGATGACGTTTCGAACAAAATTTATTGTTCATAATCATATCACTTGTAATCACACGACTTTGGAACTTGAGTTTTATAGTTTTCTTTGTTCTCTCCTATTTGTCGTCGTAGGGGTAGTAGAATTTTCCAGATATCGGGGACAGATGATGAATCATTCCTATTACGTGTATTTGCAGTTGATTCGATAAACAAAGCTTCTGTTATCAATCTCTCTTCATATACCCTGTGACATTAGATTTTGAAACTGTCATCCTATCCCATCCTATTGTATGGTTGTGTGTAACTGCATTCAGTGAGTGCTATGGTTGAACTATTCTCTAGATTTCTTATCTTATTTGGATCAACCAATCTAGATTTTGCTAGGTTTTTATGCTCAGCTAGTCTGACTGCCTCTGTTCTACTAGTTTGACCTATGCATTTGACCAGACAATCATTCTGGCAGGGTATTAGATTAACTAAATTAATTTGTCTTAAAAGCCCTACAGGATCCTTTAGCCGACAAAGCTTGTTTCTAATTGAGTTTGTGGGTTTGAATGCCATTTTATTCCTGCCTTGGTAAGAATTCTGCGTAAGGTTTCCGAGGTTCCTTCCTTGTATGGAATACTACTGGTAATATAGATACCTTATTGATGGTGTCGCCATTAATGTTATTATTATCACTATCATCATTAGCATTATTATTTTTATTATCACTATCGCTGCTATCATTATTTATTTATTTTTACATTTCCTTACATATATCCAGACTAATTTATCCGGTAATTGTTAAGTTTCAAAGCTTTTTTTATGTGTATCAGTTCCTGTTTTAGATTTTCTTTCATACTACTTAATTTTTGTGATCTGTCATTTAAACATTTTACCAATCCTATTTTTACTGACACAGGATGGGATGATCGGAAGTCCAAATATCTGTTTGAATGTGTGGGTTTCCTGTAAACAATAGTGTCTAACTTCCCATCTTCTTTCCTTTTTACGCTGCAATCTAACATTGGGAGCTCCTCTTCCTGATTTTCCAACCTTCGAGTTGATGTGTTCGAAAAACGTATCTATATCTTGTGTTCTAATTAAAATGAATGTGTCATATACATACCTCCACCATACTTTTGGGATGGGGGTGAACGTTCCAATCGCTATGCTTTCCCACTTATCCACGAATATATCTGCTATAACTGAGGATATTGGTGATCCCGTGGCCACTCCTTCAGTTTGTTTGTGTTTTTCCTTGGAATTTAAATACTGTGGAAGTCAGGCATAGCATTATGTCCTCAAGTGGCACTTTTGTCTTAAGTTCGAGTTCTTTGTCAGAAATGAGTTCGTTTCTATCTTCCTTCATAGCCATATATATTGGTATACGTGTGTATAAACTGACAATGTCAAAACTAACCATTTTCTCTTCAATATCTAATTTTAAATTATCTGATCTGTGTTTGAGTTCATAAGAATTATTTAGTATAGATTTCGAGTGGATTTTAGGGGATTAAGTTCCATGGCTAAATATTTAGATAATTCATAAGTAGGTGAATTTCTAAAATCAACTATAGGCTTATTAGGGTATCCTGACTTATGAACTTTAACAACACCATAAAACCTACTGGGGTTATTAGTTTTAGGGCATTAAATTAAACCACTTAGACTCGCTAGAAATGGCTTCATTTGGCGTATAAGGTCCGTTGTGGATTTACTAACTTTATTCATGACTGTATCTATTGGTTTATTAATTTCGTCATATGGTCCTATTTGTATGTGAGTATTTACCTTGTCCAAATAATCTGATTGGTCTAATACTACTGTTGCATTTCCTTTGTCTGACTTTGTGATAACGATATCCTTGTTATACCTAATGTGTTTCAGGGCTTCTATCTCTTGTTTTGTCGGGTTAGGCTTTCCACATTTTTGGTCGTTTTAATGTCTGTGCACATTGTTGAAAATGTTGAAAATACGATGATTTTCACATCAAAACTACGGCTGATGAATTACGGGCAGAATGTAGAAATTGACACGTAGCTCAGCGATGAATAAGGCTTTGCTCAGTGATCTGCATAAGTGATTCTTCAGGATCTCAGCTAGGGTTTCACCCTTTAATTCGACAGTCATAAATAGGAGTTTCTCCGGCACCATCTGAATTCTTTCAAAATTTCCCTTAGCCTAATGTTTTTCTCGATAAATCTTGGAGGATATCCACTCTCTATGAGGACTTGTCTGAGTCACCCCAGTTCCTCATTGATTGTATCACTTGAACATATCCTCCTTATTCTTGAGGATAAGGAATGAGAAATTAGATCCATTCCTTATGGAAATTTGTGTACCGACCATTCCAAGTTGGTTTCCTGTAGATCGATGTTTGAAGAAAACCATCAGATCTACTCTTTAGGAAAACATCCAAAAAAATAGAATTCCGAGTTAATCTCTGATTCCGACGTAAACTTGATGGCATGATCGCAGCTGCTGAACTCTTTAGTCATCAATTCGATGTTTGTATTGTCGTCACACATGATGAAAGTATCATCCATTTATCTTTGCTGCAGATGGAAACTGTCGATATTACACCGTAAAATACTAATCTACAAACTAGCCAAGAAGCAGTCTGCAAGTAGAGGACCCAGTGGTGACCCCATTGCTACTCCATCTCTTTGTCTATAAATCTTGTTATTGAACTTGAACTGGACATTTGAGTGCACCTCATTATTAGTTCCTTTAAGTAGTGGATCGGAACACATACGTCTTCATTATTATCTTCAATGAATTTGGATATAAAGCAGATAGTTTCAGTGAGGAGAACGTTGTTGAAAAGCGAAGTAAGATGCGCGTATATCATTTTCTTCCGGGATACATAAGCATCATCTATTGATTTCACGAATTCAAACGAATCAGAAGCACTATGCTTGCAGAGTTTATTTCTGATAGATAGGAGGATTTATGTGAGCCATTTTGCAGTAGCATGATATGGGGAATTTTTCATGTGCAAGATTGGACGTAGGGGCACGTTCTCTCTGTGCACTTTCGGCAGACCAGATAAACGGGGAATCACGGAACCCGAGGTTTGTATTTACTTGTATAATTCAGAGCCGATAATCAATTCGTTCTTCATCTTCTTTAGCATTTGTGTTAGCTTGTCTTCAATTTGTTCTATTTGGTCTTTCTGGCTATTTTCTTTTGAAAAATCTTTTTTAATCCGACAAGACAGATAACATTTTATCGATGTAGTTTTGGTGATCCCTCAGGACATTGCCAGCACATTTGTCGAGGCGTGTCAGAACCAAGACTTTGTGCGGCCAGGCGTCGCACATTTTCCAAATGCATCTCTGAGCATTATTCGGCATGTTTAGCAAAGGGACATTTAAGGCAATTACTAGCTTAATTCTGAAGCATTTGGTGAACTCAGGCCACGTAGCTCCATCAGAGTCGTCTTTCAAGATCATCCACAAATTGAAGCCAAATGGTATTAAAGGCGTTTGGTTTTGGCTTTTGGGTATGGCGGAGGCTCTGACAATTCATTAATACAACCCTGAACTCTGTATACACAAAATGATTGCCCAGTCTTTTACACTACCTTGGTCTAACCCTCTTCACTAATCTTCCTTGTAAATAAAAAAATTTGATTTTATCTTTTCATTTTCATTTTGCTTTTAGTTTGCTTTTGCTTCATAAATTAATTCTCTATTATCACTCTCATATGCTCCTTTTGTATATTTTCACACCCTCTTCACACTTCTTAAGTTGTCACTCAAATACCTTTATTCTCACTCAAAAGCAATTTTAAACTTATTGAATTTCTATCTTTGTGCCATTGAGTAACACGTAATTTACAACTTTCAATTTTCACTTCTAAAGCCGCTTCTGAGTAATTATTTCAATTATGTTACACCCTATTACTTAATAATTGAACACTATATATTTTTGTAAGTATAAATACGACCGTACAGCCTCTGAAGATGATTTCGTCGATAAGGAAAAGATTTTCTTCGCTGAATCTGTCTTTTTGTTTTTTTTCAATGGGTATTTTCCACCATATAACAGTGGCACCAGTTCACCAGATTTGATTTAATTCTTTCAACGTCTTCAGTCGATTAGGGTGTTTCACCTTCATTTTGAGCGTGGACATTATCAAACTTAATTTTTGCATCTATTTTTTTAAACTTTTAACATAGCTTTCACAAAATTTATGTTCAAGCGATAAAACCTCTACATCCATTTCATTTAGGACTTCATCTGAAAAAGTAAATGCCAAAGGACTTGTGTTTGGAGGAAATGTTGTTTCAGGTGCTTTGTTCTGCCAACTCTGTAGAAGATTTATGCGTTACCTTTCTTTCCCTTTACTCGCAATTTCATCAACATTCTCTAAAAAGAGATTTTTTCATGTTCTCTGGCAATTCCTTGACAGCATAGAACCTTTCTGTTACCTTGGTCGATAACTCAGTAATTTACTTTTGAATGAGCCAATCTGATTACGTGTTTGGCGTTCGAGTGTCTCATCATTAGGCCAAACTCCGTTACGAAGTACAGATTTCCAATAAGATGAAGGGTACCGGTTTGTTTCAATACACTGGTGAATAAAGTCAACGGTTTTCTCTGCTTCTCTGAGCCTTGCGCTTTAATTCAAATACTGATTGAGTACTTCAACGCAAAATGATACTCAGAAGACTTCATATATATGCATTCAGACATTCAAAAAGCAAATAATAATTGAGCAAAGAATACCTTTTGACACAGCGTATTACCTACGTAGTTTATGCTCCCTAGCTGACTACGCGATTGATGTATTTTTGATAGCTCAAAATTAGATTGTGTCTGAAACACATCTTTATATTATGAAAACACGTAGCCTGTTGTCTTGTATATTCTCTTATTGCAGGGAAGGGATCTCTCTGGATTTACAAAATTTTTCATACTTTACCGATTACACCCTCATATCATATTTGTGATTTTCCCGCATTAAATATCTTCAGTTCCACCTCCTTACAGATTCGAGTTGTTAGGGCTGAAAGTAAATGTTCTGGCGTGCCATACACTGAAGTCTACTGGCGATGCTCAAAGAGATAAAAAATAAAACCCACAGTCTTTTAAAGATCTCATGAAATAAGCCGGTTTTTCATTTATAACAGGGTTTTTAGGCAGCTGATGACAAGCTTGTATATTTTCGATTGCAGCTAGCTGTTTCAAATTATGAAGATTGCACGGACGCATTACAATTAACCAGTGAAAGGCATTGTATAAACTACAGTGGGGTATGTTTGTACAGTTGAATAGTACCAAAGTCAGTTGATTAATTTCTAGCTTATTTTCTAACGTATACCAGAAAGCGAGATGCCCGCCACTGCGTGTTTTCAGGTTGTCTTACAAATCACAGACCTAACTACATATTACAGCCCTGTTATACAAAAAAATCACTTTACATCGTCCACTAATATTCATATGTGCGTCGGTGGCACAGTGGTTAGGACTCTCGCCGACCATGCACATGGTCCGGGGTTCGATCCCCTGCCGGCGCACACACGATATCTATGGTCGGCCTGAATTTGCTGAAAATTCCATACTTGTACTGAAAATACGGTGTGGAATCAAGCTGTAAATCAAAATAAATAAAAAAATAATTAAATACATTGTAGAGCCATGTAATAGCAATCGTTGAAAGGAGGATTGTTCTCAGTGTAGTTTTTATTTGAAGTTTGTTTTCCAGTCCTTTGCATCCATTTTTCACTCAAATAACATTCGAGTTTGTTGGTCCTGTTGAAAATATATATTGAAATTTCTAGAGACGAACAGTGAGGCAGAATATAAAATATTGACTTTCGATTGGTTTTTAATCTGGTTTGTAAAGTTATGTACGGAAACGGCGTTGACTGCAATTTTCAGTAACTTCACTCGTGAAGTACACGTAATTTTATCTGCAGCGTCCTCCACAAATGCAAGGTCCAAATTGTCGTTTGTATGAAGAATGGACCTCATAACATCATAACTAATATTAGTCAGGCATCAAATATTTTTCACCCATATATCCCCAAAACAGTCCACCTAAATATATGTACTATCGGTTTATTTTCACAATCCATTAAATTCTAACACATTCCGCTATATTGGTTGAATATACTGCAAATACTGGATACAAATAAAATTCGCCTGATTGAAACCTACAAGTGTCCTGGTCTTATTCTCCATTTTACTGAAATTTTTAAGGAGTAAGAAGCAAGTTGCGTATCAAATGGGATAAGATCAATAAACACTCATTATTATTCCTCGATATCAATCAATCGTTTCGTCAAGAAGGGTGAAAACACAACTAGGATGTCAATGTGGCACAAGCAACCTCTATTAGATTCTCAGAGATAATTATTTCAGATGAGTAGCAATTAATTTTCTTAATCTAGACGTGTTTGCAGCCCATTTACTGGTGAATAAAGGTTTATCACCTCATGAAAAAGAATTATTTCTATTTGAGAAATTAATTGTAGGCATGAGTAGTTGAAAACATGTTTTACAGACATGTGTTGGAATGAAAATTCAGTATTTCTTTAATGTTAGATAGACAAGGTTTTGGGGGTAGCATTCTATTGACGCTGTTAAAAGTTCACCTCTCTCTTCAAATATCTCATTAGGTGTGAGATTCAGTTCTGTGTACTGTTAAACTTGAGATCATCAATTGCATTTTCACTGGTTGGTTAACTCTGAGGTCCATTAAAGAGATATTTACTATTATTACATTATTCAATACAATTTTTTATGTATTTCTCAAGGAATGAAAAACAAAACGATATTATACCTACTGACGTTTCTCTATTGATTGCTAATTGCTTTATCAAAGTATTATTTAACCATAATTTACAAAATCTCAGCTTTATATAACAACGAAGTGATCGTTACTCAGCACTCGGGCATTTTGCGTTGTCAAACTGTTAAAAGTGAACTGGGTTTGGAGAACTATAATATAATTACATTATTTCAAATAAGTAATAGAGCCGATCCTATCAGTTGAGAAGCGTGTGAAACATTAACTGTCTACAATTTCTGTCGTCACATTGTTGTGCAATTATAAAATAGGTAAAGTGAATAATATCATAAGCATATATTACTGTCCGTGGACACATCAAATTGCCATAAATTTCCTCTATTCTATTGTGAAGTGACTTATCGGAGGGCCTAATGTGAGGATGTTAGTCAGAATACTTAAGAGTTAACTTCACGTTTGTTACTGCATCATAGTGAACAATATTTTCAACAAATGCACACAAATGTTTTTGGATTTACGCAATAGTTTCTTTCAAATGAAATAAAAGTCTGACAGCTGTCTCACTGAATTTAACCAGATATTCCGGCCACACATCTTAGATTGTTATTTCATTATATCTATACTGATATACGCATTTGACTATTGAAGACGTTTTTCTAAAGTTTGACATTATAAGCAATGCCGTAAGCCATCAGTGATAATATAAACATTTATACGCAATCGTTGTATTGGTCCTAAAATAACCTTTATTTGACGTTACTGAGACAAAGTTCACATAATGTACTGATAGAATGAAACAAAAGTTAATGCCATTTTAGTAAGAGAGACGTCTTCGGAATCCCCCATATGAAGAAAACCATGATAGTTATTGATATTAGGAAGACTTAGAAAGCATGGTTTTTTGGGCCAGTCAGTCAAAGTGAAGAATTCACCCTGCTCAAAGGAAGGTAGCTGAGATTATGAAGCACATTTGCTAGCGCTTAAATAGTTTATTGCTGCATTTCGCATTAACGTTTCGCCTGTAACCAAAAGGTGATGGTGGACATCTGTGTCTCTATTTATTTGCGTGATGTTCATGAATTTAATTACCTACGCATTCGCTTTTGAAAGACCTTTCAAAGTGTTTTACAAAAACATAGGAGTCGTTACTTATTACCGAACTGAAATAGTTCCACATCAGCGTGTTTGAGAGACCTTCATTTTCAGCGTAGCAGATGAAGTCTTTTATTCACAATAGCCTCGTATCCCTTCAAGCCGTGAAGACACAGTACTCCACAACCTCAAAATGCATGTTACGAATCAGCTGTTTGTTCTCACAATTGGGCCTAATGTGAACAATTTATTACTTTTAATTTAATTGTAAATCACTCATTGGCTTAAAAAAGCTAATAAAATTCTTGCTCATGTTGTTAGTGTTCATCAGCTCTTATGCAACGACAAATGAAAGGCGCTTGTTGAAATATAAGGAAGGTGCCCAAAGAACAAAAACATGATTTTGAACAGGATGCTTTATTTAAATTGATATCAATCAATACACTCAGAAATATTAAAATGTTACAATTAAATTGAAATGTAGTCAAAGATGGACGAAACAAAGCGCAACGGATATAAAACGATTCTGACCATAATCAGCTTCGAGATCGTGATGATTCATGGCTGAAAGAAAGGTGAAAATTGCCAGCGTTAAGCTTCTTTTCATTGCAAAATGATGTTGGGGTATACAGTGAAAACGGAATTTATAGCTTAGATATCAGTATTATAGTCAATTGACGGTAGTGTGCTCAGTACAACTTCTCTTTTAAGACCTCATCCACATGACCAAATAAATTTTGACGTCTTCACGGTGAATGTGTTTGTAAGAAGTTGGTCGTTACTCAAGAAAGAGGTCTGAAGAAATGATGGGAATTTGAAAATGCTCAACTTCCAGTGGTTTATTTGATTTTCCTTTTTGATTGCTCCACACGTATTTTGTCTTAGAATGGCAAAGTTATTGTCCATACGCAGTCTTTGACCTTTGCATAAACTCAGAAATGTACGTTTTGTTATCCGAAAACCATGAGACTTTTGAGATCAAATGCCTACATCATGAATATCACTCTGGCTGAGAACAAGGACATTCACTTAAATGCATTTTTCCATGTGAGGCTTTGCACTTGCAAAGAAAGTCTCACAAAAAGCAGCATTGAAGCATTCATGGAGTTACCCTCCATGAAATCATGCTACTCAGATTAGTACAGGTAACTTAGTTACTTAAATTCAGGAAACCAATGAAAATACACTTACCACGATGTATTTATTGCTTGAATACATAATAAACAGTGAAACACACTAAATATTCATTAAAGGCTGTAACCGTTGCATGACTTCTATATCTGTCTGGAGTCATATCATTTAAATCGGCTTCACTGTGACCATCAGTTAAGCCACTATAAAAGCGGAAAAATAGTGACCTTGTTGGTCCTTTGCATCACATTCAAATTCCACTCATCTGTTTACTACAAACGTGCACATAAAACTCAGTCCGAACATCGAAAGCGTTACTTACTTTAATTATTGAATTGTCAAGCAGTCGTCAAGAACGTGGCAGCAAAATATGGTATGGCCTTGTTTTATTCATTGTTTGTCAAGGATTTATTCCGATTATTCAAAAGGGTATCGCCGGTGAAATACACGATGGACTTCATCACAAGGTTTACTTAGTCAGCATCAAATAGTAGGATGTGTTTAATATGTACGATCCATCTTAGATAGATCAACCGCCATCGAAAATTGCAGGCGATTATAATGAGTGGATTAGAAAAACTGAAGCAGAATGTGAAGCACTGTCTACTCGACTTTGACTAAAATATTGATTTCACTTTAAAGTGATGTTAACTTCAGAAATTTATCGAATCACAGTGTTGAAAGGACTTTGTCTGATAACGTTCTAGTGTTAATGGAGCCATCTAGATAAAGATTTGAGGAAATTGATTTTATGAATAAGTATTCAGTACAGATGCTATCACCTTATGCCACACGATAACTCACCATACTGCCAATTTTTCCGCTGTAAAAAATAATTATTCAGAGAACTGCATATCATCGTATAGTAACAGCGTTAACTCACTGTTAGAAAATTCAAAGAAATTAAGTAATACAGCAAAAACTCGAAATGTTGGTTTCATATTATTACCCAGATGAAAGGTTTCTAGGAAAAATGCACTGACAGAGTGCATATTCTATATAATGTGGATGAGAACAAAGTACCTGAAATATATGTGTACAAATTCACTTCGATTTCATTTCGAGTATTGAAAAGTGTTCTTAGCAAATTACTCAAATGTATGACACCAAACATTTCTTATTGATAAAATTTTTGATGCAAATCCATAAGATAACTCTCATTTACACTGTTGAAAGACAGTGAAATGACTCGAAATCTCATATCTTGTCCGAGGGTTTAGATGTCAAAACCTGTAAGTCTCACTTGTATACTAATGAGATAATCTTGGTGTCTTTGGAAGAATTTCAATATTTTTGAGTCACAAAGTTAGTTAGTGAATACGTTCTGCTGATAATTACTTCGACAGAATATCAGTTTCTATAACTGCAGCCACAAATAAATTGCTTTTATCGATAAATTAAATATCTTTTCGCCTATAGCTTATGACTAGTTTTCAACGTATGCGAAGATGAAAATGATCGGTTCCACTGACCCAAAATTATAACACAAACATCAACAATGGTAAATATCCATTACAGCAATGTTAACTTGTGCAGCTTCTGATTATTGTTTTCATTTAACCTAATTCACACTGCTCATTGAGATGACTTTCATGATTGTCATTTGTGAAGCGAACACAGAGAATGTAGTGCTGATTGTTACAGTGAAACTGTATTTATCTAGATAATGATTTGGCAGAGACAAGACTGTCTTACAACAATATTTCAATCACTGACGCACTAATGTAATTAAAGTACAGGGGATGCTGACCACACTTTCGCAGATCTTCAGAGGTAGTTTTCTTCGCTAATGTAGCTTTGATAACAGGTTAATATCATGCAGGAAAACATTCTTCAGCTTTAATCATTTTAATTCATTCATTTTTATGTGGTGCGGAGATGATATTTCAATTTTGAACTTGTGTTGTTTCACTTGCTGTTCAGCAAAAGCTTATACAAGTTAATTTCTCCCATGTGGTTTTAAATAATTGCGAGGCCAGTCAAATCGAAGAGGCTCAGTATTTTGAAAATACCGAGATATGTGCACAGTTAAAGATCAACTTAGAGTTTACACCACCCATATCACGTAAACAAACATATATACTTGAATATATCTATACCACACTAACATTTAAGTGAAGAACACGGTGGACACACAACTACTGGGCTGACAGAACCATACACCTTGAAAATGTTTTGTTTTAATCATCGAAATGGAGAGGCAGACTGAACATTAGTATTCTAATACTTAGTGCTCAAAATGTAAATTAATGAGAAAAAAAGCACAACGAAGACCAACTATACTGTGTTCATTATTCTCTTGAGCTTTTCAGTAGATACCCGTTGTAGATGAAGTTGTTGAACTTAATTAAAGAAAACGAATTTGGACGTCAAAAATAGGTTTATCTGTAATCCCTGATCCCAATTTTTTCTGTAAGACTTTAATTTCCAAACCAAATGATAAATACGTTTGAAATATGCGTTTCTATTGGATCTCCATTTGTATTTTAAGATAAAAAGCTGCATATCAGAAATAGGGATTTAACTTACGGTTGCCTAGATTATTTTTGTATACATATTAATATATTTACATATGTAAATATACATTTACAACAATAACATCTCAAACTTCAGCAAACATGACGCGCAGTATGTTTCTAGTGAATTAACCAAGGTATCCATATTGATATTATATTAACTATCCACTTGAAGAGACTACTCAATTTTGCATTGATGTTCTAATACACGATAAGTGTTTCATTGACAGCGAAGACTATTGGTATTTGGATATGTCTGCATCTCATTCACAAAGTATTTCAGCTGTCCATCATCGAAAAAATAGCAACAATTGATTTGAAGCACACGGTGGAATTATGTGATGTTCAGACACAATTAAGACACTATTCCAGCCACTGGAGAATACTGACACGTAAAATTGAAAGTCTCTGCACTCAGTATATCTTTGAAAATCATACATGAACACCAACACTTTCAATCAAATATTCTTACTCAAACGATGGCCAATAATTCATTCACGAGTGGTAGGTAGCGAATTGTATTCCAACCAAGACAACTTGAGATATTGCGTTTAATTATGAGACGTGAAGCATTCATTAGGCCAAAATTATTCACTCCTAACTTTGAAGATGTCAGACTTTTATTTAGTCATATCTTAGCCTCAAACATTTTTAACATATTACTGTTAAGCGATTGGCCTATGAGTTGTCGAAACACGTGATAAAAATGATGAATTTTGATAACAGATTATTAAATAAAACTGCAGTATTTAACTCACCGGCGCAGAAAGCTTCTAATTGAAATATTTGAGTACATTTAAATCACAAAATGTTTCAGTGTACTTGAAAATTAGTGGCATAAACGTTTACACGACACACATTAAAAAATACGTTTCGTAACTCTTTGACCGCTTAGGAAACGATTTTCAAACATTAACAGTTTGCATACTATCATATATTATACAGGCAAGCACTATCAGAAAGTATTTCATTTTAAATATTCATTAAATAAACACTAAAATCAGCGATTACAAGGGCTACTAAAGTGTGAATTTTTTCACCGCTTCTACACGGGTATACCATCACTTGCTTAGACTTTTGATAAACAGTTATTCAGCATGTTAATGTGAGCACAAAAATTTTACAGTTATTTGAGTGAATTTAAATGCAAAACATAGGGTTGAATAACCAATATCTTAAGCGTAGACCTTAATCGGACACTGATGTGCCAAATATAACAACTTTTTTTGAAAATGAAAGGTCACAGAATCTCAAAAGGAGTTCACTGGCGAACACACACGCAATCAATGAATACACCTTCACAACACCGATGATGAGTATGTTGTCAGCATTCTCAGTCTGCTTTGTACGTCTTGATAAACCTGAGGGAAGCTGTTATTTCCTCAGTTTTGTGGTAGCACCAAATGTTCGCTTAATAACTGCTGTGGAACATATGAAATGCATAAATATTTAAATTTATAAATGTGTCTTCCAACACCTGAATATTTAGTCATTTGTTCCATCATAAATGCTGCCATTTTTCGGAGGTGTATACACAGGTTTTTTCGCGCTTCGCCCTAACGAGGCTTACTTTCGACGTTTTATATGATGTCCTCCAAAAATGACCAGTTGCTGTTTGTTTCAATTTGTAACACTCTCAAAACATGATTGGTGTTAAAAACGTAGGTTGTATTCTGAATAGGTTCCTTTCTGTGGGATGTTTAATGTTGATCCAGATATTTGGTTTTGATAATGCATTATAAAAAAACCGAGACATGATCGAACAACTGATTTGCATTCAGTGGTTACTGAAGATGTAGAATGTATGAATATAACATCTTATATGAAAAACCTGTCTTCATATTTTCTGAATGTACAGATGACCTGCAGAAAAAGGAATTCCGATCGGCTTTTTAAGACTGGCTAGTCAAATTGTTGATAGTATAGTTCACTAGAAGTGAAGTCATCATATTCTTTATTACAGGGAGAGTGATTTTGCTCTTCAGTAACTGAATTAATATAGAATTACTGTCTTGATAAACCCCAGGATATATCCGTCTTAGAATGTTTGCCTGTGTTTAAACATTGAATAGAATTTATTTAAACATAATTTAGTCAGCGCTGAAACCACAGTGCATTTATTTCACTTAAAATGCCGTCAATTTCAGTTGAATATTTATGAAATATTCAATCTAGTGTTCTCGATAGCTCTTTGATACAATCATATTGAAAAAAATATTAGTAGAAGGAAAAGAAAACATTTACTCACCACATACTACAAGAAGATTGTAAATAATGGCCATTTGTCCAAGTAATTTCAAAAAATTACTTTACCGACAGCGCCTTAGTGATCGTAATTAAATCAGATTTGACACGATGTTGGAAATATCAAGATCATTCCCTATGATGCTATATGTGTATCACAAGAACTACTCAGTGTCTGATTAAAAAACATTCTATATGTAATAATTTAGAAGAGAAGATACGTTATAAATACACTGTGTAGCAGATGTGTATAAACTGAGATGCATATTTAGGAGTATATATTCTTTTTTTCCCACTTTGCAGTCAAATACGTTATTCTGAGAACAGTGCACATATGCATCCCATGAAAAAAAAGACGCGATGCCCTGACGCCTAGAATCTGTATAGCGAGAAAGCATTTGAAATCAGACATGCTGCAAATGCATCACATATTACATTTGTATATTTATATATTTTATTATAGCGTGACTCCAAACAGTATTTTTGATACAAATATGGAATTTTCAGCATGTGATATCGGCAGCCCAAATTTAGCAGGCCGACTATTGATATCGGGTTGGCGTCGACCGAGGATCGAACCTCGGACGATGTGCATGGTCAGTGTACGTCTTAACCACTGTGCCACCGACGCAAGCAGTTAAGTCTCAGTATTTATGGATTTCTTGATGAGTATGAGAATATTCAAATCATCAGATAAATAATATTCAAATCTGAGATAATTATGCACTTTGAATTAGAGGGGACTTACGGTTATCTAGAATAAACACATTCGGTCTTCGCAGTTAGAATACATCTTCTCTCATATAATAGGTGTTTCTCCGAACCTTTTCTACACAGCTTGCCTTTGTAAAGCATTGAGAAATGGTTATTGACGACAAAATGATACAAGAGTATGTAAAAGTTCTGTGCTTTTAAATATATCACATTACTTCAATACAATTTGAAGGTAATGAACTAGATTATTTCATCCTGTTATTTCGAGTAAATTTCCAAGCGCATCATATATCTTAAATTATTTTATAATTCAAACCTAGTCCTAATTAATTTTTATACTGGTATGGTACAAATTGATTTCATTCTCAAACTATTTTTTACCATTTTATACCAAAATAAATAACCTTCCCTAAGAAATGATGAAACAATGCATTCACTGCATCTAATGATAATATGTAACTTACAAAAAGTAACTGATTTTTAACAGAATATGTTACAAGGTAATCTTTCGATAATGAAAATATTTCTTCATAAGGGAAGTTCATCAGATATGTGAAATAAGTACGCCGTGATAGTTTTTAATTGCATAATAATTTCTTCACTGAAAAAAGTACATTGTGAAACAGTATTATTTACTGGTCGACGTTTCAAACATGATTCGCGTTGCATGAAGCATCATGCCACGATTTTAAAGAGTCATTATTTGTGTTGTGACTCAAAACAGATCATAATAAACTGTAACTATTATATTAAGATTTCTGAAGGGGCATGAAATGCAGATATTATTCATTCAACTGTTCTTGCTTCCAACATCCTGTGATAACACTTTTCTGTGTAGTATACGAGTCCTCGGAAATCTACTAAGTAATTCTAGCAGAGGTGAAAATATCTCAGACTGAGTGAATGTGTATGTTTTGATGTTATTATGTGGTCACAGAAACCAGGAGGTCAGAAAATCTCAAATCCCGATAGTAGAACAACTATTTAATTTGATGTTATATTAAATTAAAAGTCATCACCACCATTTATAAAGAGACTGAAGTTTTGTAACCAACTAGACTGTAAGAGTATGTGCATTGAGTGTGAACTTTTAGTTCGTCCTCCTGTATTACGTTCCACAGAGTGCGATTATAATAATAATTAAGCCTTTGTTAATCTTTTATCTAACTATGTGCTGTGCTAGGTTGGAGTTTACGTGTGACCTGATATTCCTTGAAATAGTCTCATACTCAGAAATGGCATCATCGATGTAACGAAAGTGATTCAGCTGAAGAGACCTATTTAGTCTTGTTTTATGCTTCAAGGAATGCTAAATCAGTAGTTTCTGGATAATGAATGTTAGGTGCGTTATCAGGAAACAATTATAAAACAATATTCATGCGTGCATACATAGTAATCGCTTAGTGGTTGCATTGCGCACGGTTATATAAATCAAGAATTCTTGGAACAGTTTCTGAGGCAAATACCTAGCTAGTATAAAATGTGGTTCACTCACCAAATATATCTATATGGTTTTTGAAATAGAAAATATAAGACTTTATTAAGGTTCAATGTATATATATATCAATTTTTCTAATCATCATGATGCCTGCATTCATTAGGACGTGAATAAAACGATAATTACAATCGAGAGCTCGCAGTGATGATGCACAGTATTATGGCATCAGCTTTGTTGCAGAAAGCAGATTAACTCATGCAAAAATATTTTGCTAGCAAGCCACCATAGAATCTTATCATCTCCATATAGTTTTCGAAGTCATCAATGGAATAATCACAAGAACTTAGTATTCTGAACCCCCCTTAAAAGGAATTACGTTTGTCTGACCGTTTAAAATTCAGTGGGTAATTAATTACTAGATAGTATGCATATTTATCACAATACGAAATCTTTTTAAAGGATCTACGTAGCTGTTTACAGAGAAAAGATAAATATATAAATACTACTGTCAATATATATACATATAAATACTGTCAATTAAACTCTTGAATCATATCACTTACAGTCCTTGACTTCAGTAAATAAGCACAATTTATAAGCCAAAAATGTTTCAGATAAATCACATTCCGGAAAACTTTACAAAAATTCAAATGTTTCACTATTATGAAAGGAAGGTACAAAATGTGTATTAAAAACTCCGTTGGGGTTTCATATACCATAAATATTTTTCTTTCCTGTGGCCACTTCTACGTACAAGAAATGACGGTTTCTCGGAGCACGGTAGTCTAATGCTTCAAATGGCTTTAACTCTGTGGAAATCAACATTCGGTCTACGTGATTTTAATTTTGATCAAATGCGCTGTTAGCAGCAGAGAAATTATCTACTAATTAAATAACGACAGAGAGGAGCATAGGCAACTTACAGCTTAATGCTTTTTAGTGAATGTCATTCAAAACATTGCTATCAGGCAAAGTGAGAAAAAACTGTCTGATTTGTCAACCTTTTTTAATTCAAATGAAGAAAACTTCAAGGATGATAAAAATTGGGGATCATGCGCCCGTGTTTCGTGAAAAACTCTGGTTTTATAAGTACTGTTGTAAACATTATGCACTAAGTTATTTATGAAAGCTTTTTAAATAAAATCTCGAAGGTGTAGTAGAATCACGTATTCAGAAATGAAATGAAAAATGAAACAGTGGAAATGAGAAATGAAAAAACATAAACTTTAATGTTCTACGATCTGTTGCCAGTGAACAAGCTGCATGTATATGTAGCAACATTTTAACAGCAGAAAGCGAGAAACGAGCGCCAAGGCACAATGTTTAGTGATCAAAGCGCTATTTCTTTTTACAAAGTTTCATATGCTCATACTAATCAAACGACATGAAATATAGTGCTCAAATACATATTACACTATTCTTTATGCATTATTGAACTGTAGGAAAAGGCAAAATTAATATTCCGTTGAAACACAATGTCCGCTTCACACCACCACAAAAAGATACTGGATTAATCGCCGTCCGATTATTCTTCTTAGAGGTAAAATGGCATAAAATTTAGTTATTCGATTAGAAACAAGAGGTCACATCTTGATTTTATTTTATATACACCGTATAGGTTGAATGAGTGATACATAGGTGATTTATATAAGGATAACAAAGTCTATGGAAATGGAAAACGCTTGGAAGAAATAGTATGCAATTATATGTTTCCTCACTAGTTTTAGCGTCTGAAACAAGGAAAAGATCGTTGAATGGCAGATTGATTGTATGAAAAGTTATTTCACGCGGATGATTCGTTAATTGTAAGGCTAAAAATATTCAGTTATTTTTATTCATACAGGAAGCAGCAGTCTTTCGCGCATTCTGACACACCCGATAGATCTTATAGTTATTGAAAAGTGTTATCTACCTATTTGTATTCATGATCGTTTGTGCAATACAGAGTTGTCAGATTTTAAAGTTTTTGTCACGATCTGGTGTTTCTTCACAGACGAAATCATAACTGGACTGACAAATGAAAATTACGAAGTCAGGTTATTCAAACTGAACTATTTTTCCGATTGTTCTTATTGGTTTCAAAACCAAGCTACATCTTAGAACAAGTGTTGAGAATGATAAAAAATGAATTATATGTGTGTTTTATTCAACAGGCTTTTAGGAAAGATATTTCACTCAGTTTAGATATGAGTTTCTACAAATAGTCAACGTTAATAATTCAAGAATAACACGTGGAAATTCTATGAATCTTATATATATAACCATTACATTTTATGTTATTGCGTATGTAGAGATACTTGAAAGAATTGAGGAGAAAATTTGAACACCGCGTATATTATAAAAGACATTAGTTACTGAATAAACGAGTTTCTCAAAATACATCTCAGTGTTTTCATGGTGTGGGATTCACAAAACTTCTCCCAAGGCACAACTCAAAGGAAAAAAGTGCAATCAGGCCATCTGGACCTTTTCATCTACTCTGCTTTGTTAATATTTCAACAGAATTGAAATGCTTTGATGTAACCTAAGTTAATCAAACATTTATTCCAGATTATTGAAAATAAATTATTCATGTGTGTTTTTTTCATTTTGCTGGTCTTTGTGCTATGATATTTATCACATATCACATCATGTTACATATGAAAGCGACTGATAAGATGTCACGAGTTCCGAAATATAAGCTCAGAGAACCAATCTGTTCACGAAATTAAATGAAATCAATGGTTTCAAGTATGAGTTTATTTCTTTCAATCAAGGTAGACAGTGACCATAATATTAGGAGAGAAATATTTATTGTATTATTCACAGATTCACTGAAAATGTAAACTAACCGAAATATGTTTGGGGTGTGTCTAGACAAGAGAAACATTTTCAGGTCCTTTTAGTTTTGATTACAATTTTAACTTAAAGATTTCTTCTGTGTCATCATTCGTTTGTATTCTATTATTGAAATTTCTGTATAAAATCCATGAGATTAAGGAAAGGTTTTGAGCAGACCTCCACAATATCAAGATGACAGCTTACAACCCATAAACCAACTTGGTTGCCTTCTTGTCCTTGGTTTTAGCGGAACATAATATGCACTGGGTACAATTGCAGCTAATAAAAGCCCTAAAGTTCCCGTTACTGGACATGTTGAAATATTGATTCTCTCATTTTCGTTTTCATAGACGTTTTCATATGACTCAACAAGATAGGCATTGGAAAGATGCAAACGGCTGTCCACAGAAACGTTCATTAGTCTAAGTTTTCAGAAGCTACTGAACTGTGAACCCAATATTCGTTAAACAAAATTCGCTCATAATAAGTGCAGTATGCAGCTTTCAAATTTTTCATTTGATGCATAATTTGATTGGCAATAAACGGAGTCCAGGGAAACCGTGGTGTTGTATTCAGTGAATACTATTTTTTTCATTGTAACATTTCAGTGAAAGTACAGATTTTCTGAAGCCGGATGTCTTTCACTTTTCAAGGGTAATAGCATAAGCTACCGGTATAATGTTGACGCTGATT
The DNA here is from genome assembly GCA_944472155.2 of Trichobilharzia szidati. NCBI lineage: Eukaryota > Metazoa > Platyhelminthes > Trematoda > Strigeidida > Schistosomatidae > Trichobilharzia > Trichobilharzia szidati. The sequence continues at coordinate 17,015,788 of OX235277.1, read as the reverse complement.
TCACTCTAACGAAATCACACCGCTTTTTGAGTAGTGAATTTATTGAGCAAATGGATATCAATGTGCTTACATCTGTCAGCTGATCAGGGGAAGACAAAATTGTTAGAAGGCAATGCTGTAGTTTGAATACACCATTAATAAAAGAACAGAACGTGTGCGCTATTGTAAAGCATAATTTTATTGTGGGTAATATTTAATTTGATAAATCGTCACAGTGTTATGCAGTGATATTTACTGATGACAAAGTTTTGAGCACAATTTATTGTTCCTTTCAGTATAAATTTAACCGAGCAATAAATTGTTCTCAAAACATGATAATCAATAAAAAGTATTGGATAACGCCGTAAGAATTAATCAAGATAAATTTTACCCAGAAAGGAATTGAATACACAATAGCTAATGGTTAGTAATATAGCAAAATAATTGCCATGAAGCAAATGAGTCAAGACACTCTAAGAAGGAAACACAGTTTACTGCATACATCTTGAAATTCAGAGAGGTATCTACCGAAAAGTGTGCCCAGGTGCACCTAATTGAGTGAGTATCTTAAACAGATATTATTTAGTTTACGACTATTCCCTTGACTTCAACGATTATTGGTAAATTCACCTGTAATATTTATTCCTTAGGCGGTTTTTTATAATATCTACAAATAACGAAAGGTACTGTTTCCAAGATGAATATCTACAGATAACTGAGCTCCTCATGTATTAGTTTATATGTAAAGACAGATAATCGACACAAATTACATTTACATCTGTTCCAAATTTGTCATTGACATCAGTCGACATATTTGTCCATCTTTTTCTTGCTTTGAATAACCACTAAAAACCACAAGTATAATTTGTGGCTCTTGTTGTCATACTTCCAGATTGTAGCTTCACGGTTGGTTTTTATATCAGCGAGGTACATTAAATAATGTAAAGGCACATTTTCTACTGTATATTAGCAAAATTGTAGCAATATTGTGTACATTCAGTGATTTATGTTCATTAATAAACCGCTCAGTAGCGAATTTTACTAGCTGCTCCTTGTAAAAGAAATTTACTCTCACCTTGTAGTAAATCATGCATGACTATTATCAAACCTTATCATCCAACTACCCAAAAAATATTTTGAGTCGATAGCATGGCGACCAATGTAGGAATTATTAAATACTGGTCAGTATAAAGCCCATTTAGTGAATTGTGTTGAGATAAACCGAAAACGGAAGTAATCTCATGAAATACAGCAAACATGGACTGCACAACTACTTCGTTGGTGCCTCTGTGTGTTTGGATCTGTAAATAACTCTGCAGTTTACTTTGTTCAACATTAGAGTCTTCAAAGTCGCCTTTATTTATGTACCTCACAAACTGATTACGCTTCGAATGACGTTGCATGTCAAAAACGTTGACGTGAACGCAAGCTGCTTTTTCAAAGATTAAAAATTAAAAGAAATACTTTGATTAGTGTACTTACGAGTTCCTAAGCCTTCATACGGAAGAAACGAGAACGAAACCACGCAAATTCAATATTTGACCTAAGTTGTTAGTACTATAAACAAGAAGCTAGATAAAACCCTTTTCTCTTAACGTCTGTTTTGTCTGTATGCTTTAAAAAAGCGATACCGCAACCTTGTCGCTGTTTTGCAAAACATACACATTTTACGTTTAACCACCACCTCACAAGAATCATTAAAGAACAGAAATCAGAATTAATCCCATTTTCCGAGGTTACTCGTCACTGTACTGAATTTGATAAATGGAAGAATGCTGCTCACTTCTAAATAGCAATCTACTATATATCAACAAAATAAAAGCGAAAAAATTGGGAAATTCAGGTAATTCTTCAACTCACATTCATACTGGGTTTTAACAACTGTGTAGATACATGGACATTATTAATTGCATTCATTGAAGTTTGATGACATAACCACGTTGTGACTATTAAAAGGTTTTGATTCTATATGTTTAAAAAACTATAAGGGAGAACATCCGGTTTGAGGCTGGTTCTTGATTTCATTTCATACCTAAATAAATTCTCCATTACTTCTTTGATATACTTAGCTTGTGTCAGATATATCGACAAAAGGCTGAGATGTGACGTGTGTATTAGATATTCACATCACATTCATACTTAAACACAAGAATGTCAAGTAAAAGAGTCATTGAATTTATTTTGGTTTAATGATACTTTCATAAGTACTCACCCAAATTAGTATATTCCGCTTTTAATGAAATTGTTTGATAAAGACAATGTTTAAGGTGACTGAAAGTTGTAAATCATAATTTATGAACTGCACAGGATAGAAAAAATGGAATACAATCAACCATTAAGTAATTATATTATTCGATAAAAAACGATGGACTTAACTATTCTTTTGGATTTCACGCAACGTTAAGGTGAAATGGTGATTTGTTGAGCAATACTTTCAAAGAAATGTATCGTATTTTAGACGCATTTCTTTATTATGTTTTCATAGTAATGATGCCATTACTCTCGTAATAATATATAGTGTTTCTGATAGAACAACGTTTAGATCAATGTCGAATTATTGCCACTGTAAACATTCGTTTATTACTCAACATAACTTAAAGGCAGGAAGCTGTGACGATTAGATCAAAGTTTTATCTGTTTGCTGTATTTGTAATAGTTGGCCTGCTGTCCGAAATCAATTGTTTTATTGGTATTTCTCAGACCTCAAGACTTTAACTCCTAGTAACATTTAATGTTCTTTGACGGTTAACTTTTCCTTCGTTTAAGAAGACATCCCTTATATTTCAGTACACCTCATTGTTGTAATTGACATCTGAAATAAGAGGAGACACTATAGAAATGGTTGTACATTTTGGATTAAAACACAATGTTGCGATAAGTTGGGTTTCCCTCGAAGATACCGTGACATTTTACCAGGTAGCTTCGTTATTAAAAGTAACAATGATGCTGTGTTGTCTAAATTCTATTGTCATGATACATTAATATTCCAGATAGTATCCGTCTCCATCCCGACACCAAACATCAAATAAAACATCGATGTTTGTTGTTGTATTGCTGAAATTTAATTTTTTTAACAAAATGAAAAAAATTTCATTCAACTGTTTACTTAAGTTTTTCACAATTTAAAGTCTGAGTGCTGTATGATTTCGCTTTTGAAAAGTACGTGAAAATTAGATAACTTAAGTGAGCGATGCTGTAGTACAAATCTATGCGAGAGATAAGCAGCAATTGAACTTACAGGCTAATTTTAAATTGAAATGGAGTTTTAAGAAAAAGAGTGACAATTTGTATCTGATGATGCATTTGTTTCATTAAAATAAACTGATACTTCGCTAGCTAAGTGATTACATAATCAACAAGTCATGCTTTTTCCTGTTGCTTTCCGCTTAACTCAAGTATAAGGCTAAAGAAAAGCGGGATTTAAAATGCCTTCAAAAAGTGGCAACATAAATGAAAAAAAGCAAAACTTAGGAAAAATGTTCCTGTAAAACGCCGAATTACTAAAAGAATCGTAATTTCAAGTCACTGAAAACTGCTGAAGTTTCTACTCTATTAAAAATGATGTAAATTTAAACCTATTCATATTCAAAACGTTTTACTGAAACTGCCAAAATAAATAATCCCTATAAATCTGCTACTATATACAACTTACTTAGATCTGTAACTCCTGTATGATCCGAAAACAAAAAGTAATATTTCACTGAAGTTTTAATATCATAGATCATTTCGAATAAAAAGATTCAATGGACAAACATTACTTCTTTCTCTAGCATATTGTGGTGAGAGCTTCTACTAGCCAATGGTTGACAGTAATTGAAGTCAAGGTCAAGATGGACAGGCGGATACAGTTAACATATAGATGAACTGACACAGCCACAAGAGATGCAAGTTAACTTTGTGTAGAAACAAGCAATCAACAGACTGTATTTTCTCTAACATTAACCACAATAATGTACATCAATCTATATACGTGATTCCTAATAACGTTCGTTGCCTCCCTTTCACTATTAAGATTCGTTGATATAATTCCAAATTTCACACATGATGCTGAGAATAACTAAGAGTGGTATATTTCAGGAGTGTTCCCGTGAGTTAAGTAAACGTTCTGTGCACGGTCTCTATTTTGATGGCGCTTGAATTTCACCATTTTAGTAAAACAATCTGTACGTTTTGATTCATTTGTCATTAGGTAATTTACACGGCATAGTATTAAAAATAATGCCAAAACAAACACACGTAGAGAACAATCTTTACAAAAATATCATGTTATATCAATTGTAGGTTTGCTAAATCAGAATGACAATAATCCGCACAATAAATATACGAGATGGAAAACAAGTAAGAAACATTCGTTCGACATATTTAAAATTAAACCCTCAAGAAGAAAAGGGGAACAGAATCACTCACGTATTTTTTCTAAAAAATGTGGAAAAAATAAAAGGAAGAAGCTCTTTCATAAAAAACAATCTGCAATAATTATAGAAATACTTTACTAAATCAAACATACTATTTTTAATATCATTTCCACTATTCTTATAAATGCAGACCGATATTAATTTCAGTGTGTTGAAAGTTTATCTGACAATCACTCCTCAGTAGTTGAAAATATTTAGATAAAGACTGTGAAATTTATTAGGACTTGGATAGCGTTATGAAGGTGTTCATTCATCCAGATAGTCATTGAGTCAAAAAGATATTATAAGTTAGCTCAACCTCATAATTTGAAGTGCTTTTAACTACCCATTGAAACGATAAAGTGAACTTGTTCAACTAGGACTGGTCATAAGAAACTTCAGTATGCCAGTCTCAAGTCTTGTAACTGAACACAAAACTGCTTCATGGGGAAACTTGCAAAAATTAAGAAAATAAAAATTTGTCATATGCAGGCTCTCAAGAAGAACAATTAAAAGTAATTAAGGAATGCCATTTGTCTCAATTCACTCTATCTATGATTTATCGACAAAATATATAAACTGTTGCCATTCTGACAATGTTACTTCCACTCATCTTAGAAGCATCGCATTTCCTACATACGGATCGGATGAAGATATCAAATACAGAGTCGAAGAGGCAAGGCACACTTTCATGACTATGAACCCTATTTTTGAAGTCGTTGCAATAAGGATAGGGAAAAAGGTTCAGACTTTTGACACTTATGTGATGTCATTTCTTCAATATGGCTCAGAAACTTGGCGTTTGAGCCACGAAGAAGATTCCCGACAGGTCGCAGACTTTGATCAACAGCTGCTTCCTCTGGCTCCAAATTAAAGATCAAATGAAGAAAAACAATCAGCTGGAACAAACTGTGTGCAGAAGAAAAGGGAGATGGATCATGGACACGCTGATGAAACTGTCAACTGACGTTGCGCTCTATTCCACCATTATAGTTGATAGCAAAAGTAAAACTGCGAGTGTGGCTTTGGTCCGAGAATGACATGGAGGTCATCGCTTGAAGAGGAAACAAGAGACTATGGACAATTCTGAAGATGGCTTAAGAGGACCGTAGGGAGTAGGACAAAGTGGAGAAGTTCTATAGAAGCTGTATATCAGATAACATGTTCCGAATCACACTTTTACATGATTAATTACAACGACAGAACTACGTGTGGTCTCGTTTCTTTGAAGACTTGGTCATATGTCGGTCCCTGTTAGCACTCTATAATTGATGAATGAAGTCAGGATGTTCCACGGCTCTTAAAAATTTGATAAATTATGAATGACATTACATATACTGTTTTGTTATCCACTTATCAACTAAGCAGAAAATGTATCCACTTATAATGTGAAAGTTTCACAATAACCTAGTATTACTCACTTTTATTTCTCACTGAAAAAAATTTCAGATGAAATAAAATTGCTAAATTAATTGTGAAGGGTAATGTTCAAAAGATAATCAATTTAATATTTGAAGTAGGAAGGGTCAAATCCCTCAATGAAATATTAAGTATACTTTGGTACTGAATGGCGCGAGATGATGACTACACCTGAATCTCACAGATGCCTACTTGTTCAGAAGTGACATCTTTTTCTCCTTTGATTAAAAATTTCATTCAAATGGTCTCAGAAAAATTGTAGAGGAAGAGGGAATCTTTTGTTCACAGAAGTATTATACGTTTCCTCCTAGGAGTTTCTTCCTCACTCAGTAAATGTTTCAATCAGCAGACTCCGAATTCGCTATCACATTTTGTTGCGCTTCACTCAGAGATAATTTTTATAGAAATCGTGATGCTCTACTTTGTACTGGTCACTACAACTTTCACTGTGATACTCAAAACAATTAGTCGTCAGCTATCTCGTTAGTAAGAGATATGGTGTATGTACAATGAAAACCGATTAATAGAAAATTTGTTACTATTTCTGTGAGTCTTAATTGTTGTACTAATCACGTTTCCGATTACTCATTGTAGTATGAATGAATTTCTCAGCAGTTTACATCGCAACTAGTTGCTTTACTGCATATGAATGTTGAGGCCTTCACAAATAACAAGGTCCTGTAATAAAAAGATACGTAGTTTTCCATATGTATTAGGGCACAAAGCAAGACAAAAAGTGACTGTTTATCCAAATATTTTTACAGAGATGACAAGAGGCGAAAAGTTACTCATTTTTAATTCAGAGTATATTTCTATGCTTTTTGGATACGAATTCATCCGAAACTATATTGTCACTCAATATTTTACTCTCAGGTTGCAAAAACTGTACGGCGATGTTTGAAATCTACCTAATTCCCCTTGCTTAGATAATATCCGATTGAGATTAACTCTTTTATGTAGATGATATACGTTTTAATTTTCAACACTGATTGTAAAATATTCAATTACTGCATTCTTCTGACTCTGAACCCAGGTGATATCAGTATTTCTCTCAAGTTAAGCCAAAAACGCTAAGAATAGCTGTCAGCTCAGCAAGTCATAACAAGATATATCGTTTGCATCCATATAAAAAGCATTTCAGAGTTTGGAACTGTTTCACAGAAGGCTTTATTAGCCACTGTAACAAATAAAACCACGATGTCTTCTTGCAATTCAAAACAAGCTGTCCATGGTTAGAGCGCATGATAAGTGTGAAAAGAAGGATTCGTAATCGCTTCACCGTGAACTTGACGCATTCAGCAGAATCAAAGTATCAAGTACAACATTCAAACAAGCACCAGGGTGCAGTAAATACCACTGTCAACTGTTCATACAGGTGTAATTTAGTCACCATGAAAAAACGAAGTGAACCCTCTTATATCGATCAATTATAGTTATGAGTCCAGCTAAGAAGTAAATTTATTGAAAGAGAACAGCCTATTAATAGATAAATTGTTCAAGCCTGACATTATGATGGAATTCGTAGCAGTAAATTCACTTCTATCTGTCTAAACATACACTCATTGTGGAATGTTCACGTTCACCTGGAATCATATTTTGAAAACTTGACGACGGGCAATGCAGAAACGTTGAATGCAGTTATAGATTTTGATAACAATAATCGAATTCCGGAGATTCAAGGCATTATTTCTATTCGGTCTACAAAATCTTTGCAGTTATTTGCTCCCTCTTTTGAAGTGACAAAAGGGAGGTTACAAACATAATGGCTCATGTCAAAAGTTAAAATGTCTGTCGGTCTGTTATGTTCATTCTTGCGAAAACACACGCCCGGTTATTTGAAGACACTGACAGCGAATTCGCTGATATACACAGCAGTCTTTGTAAGCCACGGTACTCAGTTCAAGTAAATCACACGAAATCTTTGAAACTTACGCGTATAAACTGAAAATGTATTGTGATAACATGATGAGTTAATCACTGAAGTTCACTTTCATAGAAAAACGGAACGGCAACATTTAATAGAAAAATTCAAATTTTAGAATCTTTTTGTAATAATAAAGTCTTTTGATTAAAAAATCTTTGTGAATTACCCTCAGAAATCTTTTATTATCCAAGTGGTATATAATCACATAAAATGTCGGATCTGAGATGCAAAACGGCCTTCACAGTAATGTCGTTGGTGATTAAGCGATGTGGAAATGCAAGATTATAATTCCGTACATAGATTTTAGGCTTATATCATTATGGGAGAAAGTTGTGCATAAGATCCCTCTCGAAATCGGCTTCTTTGTCTACCCAGATTTGATCAATAATATATTTTGCACACAGTAAATTAGCAATAAGGCAGTTCGACAAAAAATTAACTGCTGCTGTGGATTGCTTCACGCGTGTATATCATAGGAAAATGAGAAAATAAACTCATCGAGTTATATATGTTGAACGACAGTGGTGATATATACTAAGGTTAAAAAAATGAGTTTTTGAAAGATAACATGAAATTCAGTGTCTTTATACACACTGAAACAAGGATATAATGCGTTTTTCGAGGAATTACTTCGAGATTTCATCCAATGATCACACACTAGGGATCACATTTCAACAGAAAAATTGTTAAACCATTATAATTACGGTAGTTGATTAAGTGAGATATCGAAAAGGTGACAATTACAAGTCAAGAAAATTTCCAAAGGATAAATCCTCGTCGTTGCTGTTTACAAATTAAGCAGCTCACATCTCACTGAATATGTTAGCAGGGTTCTCGAAATTGTGTGAATGAATATTCATAGTGAATCACAGATGAGATATGTGAGAGGACATCATTTGAATGATCGAAACCATGCATTCAGCTATCGGATGTGATAATTACCTGCGATAATCAAAAAAATTAAAACGCTAACTCACTTTGTGGTGCGGGTGCTATGAGAATGGAAACAAAATAATATTTTGGCTTTCAGTGCTGACAAAGAATATTTGCGTGCAGAAACCATAACTTCTCAGATGTCAATCATGTCAGTCTGTGGAAAGACATTCATTTCACTGACCACAGACAGAACAAGGTGAGGAGTATGCAGAATTATCAAACCATGAACACTCATTTTTGAGCTTTCAACGACATTTTGAATCGGAGAAATATTTGAGTCATATGGAAGAAGTGCTAGGCTTGTATTTACGTGACTCTCACATCAAACGAGAAATTCACGCCTGACCAATTCAAAGCTGGCAAACAAATCAAAAATATATGTGGTTTGTAAAACGACACCATGAGACGCAGTGAATTAATGTTCACAGCAGTGGAGATATAGGGAAATGATTGTTGCTCCAGCCAGAAGCTCACTGATGTTTATAATCACAAATTGATCCGATATCTTGAATCCTCTTCCTCAAAGTTTCTTGTTCTCATTGATGTGGAAGTGATATGAGTGCAATTCTTATGCAACAACACTCAGATAATGGGTGTCTGATATCGCCTATAATTTGACAAGGAAATGTAGAATAATGTTATTAATGATAAGCATTGCCGACTGCCAACAAAGTTCCACTTATCGCTGTTGATTTCACTTCTAGCACCTCATATCTCATTGAATATGCAAGCAGGGTTCTCGAAATTGTGTGAATGAATATTCATAGTGAATCACAAATGACATGTGTGGGAGAACATCATTTGAATGATCGAAACCATGCATTCAGCTATCGGATGTGATAATTACCTGCGATAATCAAAAAAATTAAAACGCTAACTCACTTTGTGGTGCGGGTGCTATGAGAATGGAAACAAAATAATATTTTGGCTTTCAGTGCTGACAAAGAATAGTTGCGTGCAGAAACCATAACTTCTCAGATGTCATTCATGTCAGTCTGTGGAAAGACATTCATTTCACTGACCACAGACAGAACAAGGTGAGGAGTATGCAGAATTATCGAACCATGAACACTCATTTTTGAGCTTTCAACGACATTTTGAATCGGAGAAATATTTGAGTCATATGGAAGAAGTGCTAGGCTTGTATTTACGTGACTCTCACATCAAACGAGAAATTCACGCCTGACCAATTCAAAGCTGGCAAACAAATCAAAAATATATGTGGTTTGTAAAACGACACCATGAGACGCAGTGAATTAATGTTCACAGCAGTGGAGATATAGGGAAATGATTGTTGCTCCAGCCAGAAGTACTCACTGATGTTTATAATCACAAATTGATCCGACATCTTGAATCCTCTTCCTCAAACTTTCTTGTTCTCATTGATGTGGAAGTGATATGAGTGCAATTCTTATGCAACAACACTCAGATAATGGGTGTCTGATATCGCCTATAATTTGACAAGGAAATGTTGAATAATGTTATTAATGATAAGCATTGCCGACTGCCAACAAAGTTCCACTTATCGCTGTTGATTTCACTTCTAGCACCTCATATCTCCTGGAATATGCAAGCAGGCTTCTCGAAATTGTGTGAATGAATATTCATAGTGAATCACAAATGACATGTGTGGGAGAACATCATTTGAATGATCGAAACCATGCATTCAGCTATCGGATGTGATAATTACCTGCGATAATCAAAAAAATTAAAACGCTAACTCACTTTGTGGTGCGGGTGCTATGAGAATGGAAACAAAATAATATTTTGGCTTTCAGTGCTGACAAAGAATATTTGCGTGCAGAAACCATAACTTCTCAGATGTCATTCATGTCAGTCTGTGGAAAGACATTCATTTCACTGACCACAGACAGAACAAGGTGAGGAGTATGCAGAATTATCAAACCATGAACACTCATTTTTGAGCTTTCAACGACATTTTGAATCGGAGAAATATTTGAGTCATATGGAAGAAGTGCTAGGCTTGTATTTACGTGACTCTCACATCAAACGAGAAATTCACGCCTGACCAATTCAAAGCTGGCAAACAAATCAAAAATATATGTGGTTTGTAAAACGACACCATGAGACGCAGTGAATTAATGTTCACAGCAGTGGAGATATAGGGAAATGATTGTTGCTCCAGCCAGAAGCTCACTGATGTATATATTCACAAATTGATCCGACATCTTGAATCCTCTTCCTCAAACTTTCTTGTGCTCATTGATGTGGACGTGATATGAGTGCAATTCTTATGCAACAACACTCAGATAATGGGTGTCTGATATCGCCTATAATTTGACAAGGAAATGTTGAATAATGTTATTAATGATAAGCATTGCCGACTGCCAACAAAGTTCCACTTATCGCTGTTGATTTCACTTCTAGCACCTCATATCTCCTGGAATATGCAAGCAGGGTTCTCGAAATTGTGTGAATGAATATTCATAGTGAATCACAAATGACATGTGTGGGAGAACATCATTTGAATGATCGAAACCATGCATTCAGCTATCGGATGTGATAATTACCTGCGATAATCAAAAAAATTAAAACGCTAACTCACTTTGTGGTGCGGGTGCTATGAGAGTGGAAACAAAATAATATTTTGGCTTTCAGTGCTGACAAAGAATAGTTGCGTGCAGAAACCATAACTTCTCAGATGTCAATCATGTCAGTCTGTGGAAAGACATTCATTTCACTGACCACAGACAGAACAAGGTGAGGAGTATGCAGAATTATCGAACCATGAACACTCATTTTTGAGCTTTCAACGACATTTTGAATCGGAGAAATATTTGAGTCATATGGAAGAAGTGCTAGGCTTGTATTTACGTGACTCTCACATCAAACGAGAAATTCACGCCTGACCAATTCAAAGCTGGCAAACAAATCAAAAATATATGTGGTTTGTAAAACGACACCATGAGACGCAGTGAATTAATGTTCACAGCAGTGGAGATATAGGGAAATGATTGTTGCTCCAGCCAGAAGCTCACTGATGTTTATAATCACAAATTGATCCGATATCTTGAATCCTCTTCCTCAAAGTTTCTTGTTCTCATTGATGTGGAAGTGATATGAGTGCAATTCTTATGCAACAACACTCAGATAATGGGTGTCTGATATCGCCTATAATTTGACAGGGAAATGTAGAATAATGTTATTAATGATAAGCATTGCCGACTGCCAACAAAGTTCCACTTATCGCTGTTGATTTCACTTCTAGCACCTCATATCTCCTGGAATATGCAAGCAGGCTTCTCGAAATTGTGTGAATGAATATTCATAGTGAATCACAAATGACATGTGTGGGAGAACATCATTTGAATGATCGAAACCATGCATTCAGCTATCGGATGTGATAATTACCTGCGATAATCAAAAAAATTAAAACGCTAACTCACTTTGTGGTGCGGGTGCTATGAGAATGGAAACAAAATAATATTTTGGCTTTCAGTGCTGACAAAGAATATTTGCGTGCAGAAACCATAACTTCTCAGATGTCATTCATGTCAGTCTGTGGAAAGACATTCATTTCACTGACCACAGACAGAACAAGGTGAGGAGTATGCAGAATTATCGAACCATGAACACTCATTTTTGAGCTTTCAACGACATTTTGAATCGGAGAAATATTTGAGTCATATGGAAGAAGTGCTAGGCTTGTATTTACGTGACTCTCACATCAAACGAGAAATTCACGCCTGACCAATTCAAAGCTGGCAAACAAATCAAAAATATATGTGGTTTGTAAAACGACACCATGAGACGCAGTGAATTAATGTTCACAGCAGTGGAGATATAGGGAAATGATTGTTGCTCCAGCCAGAAGCTCACTGATGTTTATAATCACAAATTGATCCGATATCTTGAATCCTCTTCCTCAAACTTTCTTGTTCTCATTGATGTGGAAGTGATATGAGTGCAATTCTTATGCAACAACACTCAGATAATGGGTGTCTGATATCGCCTATAATTTGACAAGGAAATGTTGAATAATGTTATTAATGATAAGCATTGCCGACTGCCAACAAAGTTCCACTTATCGCTGTTGATTTCACTTCTAGCACCTCACATCTACTGAATATGCTAGCAGGGTTCTCGAAATTGTGTGAATGAATATTCATAGTGAATCACAAATGAGATATGTGGGAGGACATCATTTGAATGATCGAAACCATGCATTCAGCTATCGGATGTGATAATTACCTGCGATAATCAAAAAAATTAAAACGCTAACTCACTTTGTGGTGCGGGTGCTATGAGAATGGAAACAAAATAATATTTTGGCTTTCAGTGCTGACAAAGAATATTTGCGTGCAGAAACCATAACTTCTCAGATGTCAATCATGTCAGTCTGTGGAAAGACATTCATTTCACTGACCACAGACAGAACAAGGTGAGGAGTATGCAGAATTATCAAACCATGAACACTCATTTTTGAGCTTTCAACGACATTTTGAATCGGAGAAATATTAGAGTCATATGGAAGAAGTGCTAGGCTTGTATTTACGTGACTCTCACATCAAACGAGAAATTCACGCCTGACCAATTCAAAGCTGGCAAACAAATCAAAAATATATGTGGTTTGTAAAACGACACCATGAGACGCAGTGAATTAATGTTCACAGCAGTGGAGATATAGGGAAATGATTGTTGCTCCAGCCAGAAGCTCACTGATGTTTATAATCACAAATTGATCCGATATCTTGAATCCTCTTCCTCAAACTTTCTTGTTCTCATTGATGTGGAAGTGATATGAGTGCAATTCTTATGCAACAACACTCAGATAATGGGTGTCTGATATCGCCTATAATTTGACAAGGAAATGTAGAATAATGTTATTAATGATAAGCATTGCCGACTGCCAACAAAGTTCCACTTATCGCTGTTGATTTCACTTCTAGCACCTCACATCTACTGAATATGCAAGCAGGGTTCTCGAAATTGTGTGAATGAATATTCATAGTGAATCACAAATGACATGTGTGGGAGAACATCATTTGAATGATCGAAACCATGCATTCAGCTATCGGATGTGATAATTACCTGCGATAATCAAAAAAATTAAAACGCTAACTCACTTTGTGGTGCGGGTGCTATGAGAATGGAAACAAAATAATATTTTGGCTTTCAGTGCTGACAAAGAATAGTTGCGTGCAGAAACCATAACTTCTCAGATGTCATTCATGTCAGTCTGTGGAAAGAAATTCATTTCACTGACCACAGACAGAACAAGGTGAGGAGTATGCAGAATTATCGAACCATGAACACTCATTTTTGAGCTTTCAACGACATTTTGAATCGGAGAAATATTTGAGTCATATGGAAGAAGTGCTAGGCTTGTATTTACGTGACTCTCACATCAAACGAGAAATTCACGCCTGACCAATTCAAAGCTGGCAAACAAATCAAAAATATATGTGGTTTGTAAAACGACACCATGAGACGCAGTGAATTAATGTTCACAGCAGTGGAGATATAGGGAAATGATTGTTGCTCCAGCCAGAAGCTCACTGATGTTTATAATCACAAATTGATCCGACATCTTGAATCCTCTTCCTCAAAGTTTCTTGTTCTCATTGATGTGGAAGTGATATGAGTGCAATTCTTATGCAACAACACTCAGATAATGGGTGTCTGATATCGCCTATAATTTGACAGGGAAATGTAGAATAATGTTATTAATGATAAGCATTGCCGACTGCCAACAAAGTTCCACTTATCGCTGTTGATTTCACTTCTAGCACCTCATATCTCCTGGAATATGCAAGCAGGCTTCTCGAAATTGTGTGAATGAATATTCATAGTGAATCACAAATGACATGTGTGGGAGAACATCATTTGAATGATCGAAACCATGCATTCAGCTATCGGATGTGATAATTACCTGCGATAATCAAAAAAATTAAAACGCTAACTCACTTTGTGGTGCGGGTGCTATGAGAATGGAAACAAAATAATATTTTGGCTTTCAGTGCTGACAAAGAATAGTTGCGTGCAGAAACCATAACTTCTCAGATGTCATTCATGTCAGTCTGTGGAAAGACATTCATTTCACTGACCACAGACAGAACAAGGTGAGGAGTATGCAGAATTATCGAACCATGAACACTCATTTTTGAGCTTTCAACGACATTTTGAATCGGAGAAATATTTGAGTCATATGGAAGAAGTGCTAGGCTTGTATTTACGTGACTCTCACATCAAACGAGAAATTCACGCCTGACCAATTCAAAGCTGGCAAACAAATCAAAAATATATGTGGTTTGTAAAACGACACCATGAGACGCAGTGAATTAATGTTCACAGCACTGGAGATATAGGGAAATGATTGTTGCTCCAGCCAGAAGCTCACTGATGTTTATAATCACAAATTGATCCGATATCTTGAATCCTCTTCCTCAAAGTTTCTTGTTCTCATTGATGTGGAAGTGATATGAGTGCAATTCTTATGCAACAACACTCAGATAATGGGTGTCTGATATCGCCTATAATTTGACAGGGAAATGTAGAATAATGTTATTAATGATAAGCATTGCCGACTGCCAACAAAGTTCCACTTATCGCTGTTGATTTCACTTCTAGCACCTCATATCTCCTGGAATATGCAAGCAGGCTTCTCGAAATTGTGTGAATGAATATTCATAGTGAATCACAAATGACATGTGTGGGAGAACATCATTTGAATGATCGAAACCATGCATTCAGCTATCGGATGTGATAATTACCTGCGATAATCAAAAAAATTAAAACGCTAACTCACTTTGTGGTGCGGGTGCTGTGAGGATGGAAACAAAATAATATTTTGGCTTTCAGTGCTGACAAAGAATAGTTGCGTGCAGAAACCATAACTTCTCAGATGTCATTCATGTCAGTCTGTGGAAAGAAATTCATTTCACTGACCACAGACAGAACAAAGTGAGGAGTATGCAGAATTATCGAACCATGAACACTCATTTTTGAGCTTTCAACGACATTTTGAATCGGAGAAATATTTGAGTCATATGGAAGAAGTGCTAGGCTTGTATTTACGTGACTCTCACATCAAACGAGAAATTCACGCCTGACCAATTCAAAGCTGGCAAACAAATCAAAAATATATGTGGTTTGTAAAACGACACCATGAGACGCAGTGAATTAATGTTCACAGCAGTGGAGATATAGGGAAATGATTGTTGCTCCAGCCAGAAGCTCACTGATGTTTATAATCACAAATTGATCCGATATCTTGAATCCTCTTCCTCAAAGTTTCTTGTTCTCATTGATGTGGAAGTGATATGAGTGCAATTCTTATGCAACAACACTCAGATGAATGCTTTCTGATTTGTCTTTTTGCTTGGCAAGCTGAAATTGATTGTTGTTTATAGTGAATGACATTTGCGACTGCAATCATTCTTCGACTCTTCTTTGCTTTTTACAATTGAAGGGCGTCACATCTCATCGAATCTTTTTGCATGTTTCTCGATATTGTGTGAATTAATATTCGTAGGAAATGACAAATATCATATGAGGCACGACATACTATGGATTATCATTAACATGTATTCCACCGTGAAATTATTTTCATCACTGATTACGCAAAACAGAACTCTATCTCACCTTGTTTTACGGTCCTGTGTGAATGGAAACAAATAAGAATAATGCAATGGCTTTCATTGCTGACAAATACTATCTGTGTGCAGAAGGAGTTGATTATCAGGCAGCAATCATGTCAATATTAAGTCGTCTTCCTTAAAATTTCCTGTGCTCATTGAAGTGGACGTGACATGAGTGCAATTCATATGAAACGACTCTCACAGTATAAGTATATGAAATAGCCGCACTCTCAATCTTTTGAATAGATCAGCAGATTTCTGGATATTGTGTAAATAGCTATTCATACATTATCACATATTTCGTGATGTGACGTATGAAATAACAAGAATTAACACAATCATGCATTCCACTATCAGATATGAAATTAACCTGTGATTAATCAAAATTAAAAAAAACACTTACCGCCACCTGAACCACCTGTGTAGTCGGAAACAAAATAATATTTTATTTGTTTCGAGTTTATTCTAAGAATACATGTGTGCGGAAACAATTGATTTGCAGGTGACAATCACTTTGATCTTCACAAATTTATTCACCATTTTACTGACCACAGTCTGAAGTAGGTGGTGATTATGAAGAATGATTAACCCATGAACACAACCATTTCAAGCTTTCAATGACTTTTAGGATCGGAGAATGAAGGAAGTGCTCGGCTTGTATTTCAATGAGTCTCACATCATACACGAAATTCACGCCTGACCGATTCAACGCTGGCAAACAAATCACAAATGTATGTGGTTTGAAAAACAACGCTGTTAGACGCAGTGAATGTGTGTTTGCAGCAATGAGAAAACTGACTGTGCTTCCAGCCAGAGGCTAACAGGGAGATGCATTAACGAATCGATGTGATATCTTAACGCCTCTTCTTCTTTCAAATCTCATGTGCTCATATCAAACGGGTTTCATATTATGGGTATCTAAAATCGCTTGTAGTTTGGAAGATAACGAATGATTGTAGATATTTTTGAAAAGCATCTCCACCTGACAACAAGCTGTATGTGTTCATTTCTGCTTCCGTTTGAAGAGCCGTGAATATCTGTGTGGGGATTTTCGCCTTTTATTTTTAGTCTTTACGGGTTTCTTCCTACTAAATTGGATTGTTTAGCAAATTTGCTTTTTCTCATATCAAATATTAAAACTCTCTGTTCATTTGCGAAATTAAACATCGAACTTACCACCCTTTTTATTTTTGAGTATGAAAATATAATAAGATTTGATTAATTATTTTGGTTTATTTTTCGTTCATTTCTTTCTACGTGAATCATATTCTTCGTTTATGTTGATGTTGACCAGACTTATAATTAATTATTCGTGTGTGTCTTCGTGTCGGTCTCTATGTTCTTCATGAGACTGGGAATCCTTATTGGGGTGTTTTAGCTTCAGATAGATTTGCGCTCATTTATTATCTCCTAAACTTGGATATCTTTTCTACATTATTTACTTTAATTCTGACCGTGTATGTTTATTATTCTCCTTCTCTGAATTTTCTGTTGTGTATAGACAATGACTCATTTTTAGTGTCCCTAATTTTCTACTAACATACTTGTACTTATTATCACTAACAGAAAATCTGGCTTTCTTGTGTAAACTAATTTAAACTTCAGTATTCACTCTTAGTTTAAAAGTGGGAAATTTTCTCCCTGAGACTATACTCATACTGCGAGCACAAGAGATATATAAAATATTACCTAGTTCAAAATTTTCGACTTACCGCATTCATATTGAGGAATCAGGCATGAAACGCAGATTAGTAATAGAACTTCTTTGCTGAATTTCATTGTGACTTACTTCTATAACCATGTTCAATTCTGCTTATATACTCTTTCTTATCATTGTTTACAACGAAAGTGAACATTTTAGAAAATAATCTCTCTCTTGAATAAGCCAGTTCTTGTGAAAGCTTCAACAATTCTCTGCAAATAAATACAACCATGTTTTTAACTAAAAGACAATGCTCACAACTTCTGTATCAAAATAAAATGTTATGACAGATTGATATGAAAATAAATTGTTTACATTAAGAGACTTGAAAACAACTTCTAAAAAACAAAAATACAACTGCAGATTCATTAAGGTTTTTGAGTTTATTGATTCTAGTTCAAATAATGTAGATTCTGAAACTAATAAACACATGTGGATAATTCTTTCAAATTACCGTGATATGGTCACGTACTTCTTTCTAGTGTACATCCAAGACCACAAGAGAAATTTTACCTTTCGCTTTAAGGTTATCAGAAGGAGCTCCTCGAGCATTGATATCAAAAACACTTGAGGATAGAAGTCTTGTTGTGGCTAATAAGCACTTTCTTAATATTCACATTATGTGCATTTTTTCATATCTGTGGAAGTTATTGAGTCAAATGAAGTGAATACTACATTGGGTACTATCAACGAAGATATTGGGAATTGTTTAATGAAAAGAATTGGTCGAACTTAAAATAGCTATTCGCAAATATTTTTCGTTTGAGGTAGCTTTATAAGAACCATTTATTTGGTAAAAAAATTTTAGATCATCAGATTCACCTCTCGATTGACGCTGTCGAAGGCCTTTTCAAAGTCGATGAAGCTGAGATAAGAAGCCGACTGCTATTTCAGGCTCTTTTCAATGATGATCCTTAGTGTTACGGTTTGACAGATGAATGAATTGTACCTCCTGATTCCGGCCTGTCCCGTTGAACTTTTCATACTTGAGAATGTTTGATTCTCTCCATATTGATGCAGCAGGTTTCCTTAGTAGCGAAACAATCTAGTATCATCTGTGCAACAAATAAGTAGGAGAAAATACAGGTGGATTAGCCATACTCTGAGAAAACAAATCATCAATTAACATCACACGCCAGGTCTTCTCTCGAGTGCATTGCATTTAGCCATGAACATTGTCTCCCGTAGTAGGTCAGATACAAAAATCTCAACAAAGTGGTATTCTAACTTTTTGAACCTCTTATATACACCACCTTGATAAGATTGCATTTCTATTGATTGATAAAATGGTGTGGTTGTGGTTTTTACTACTGAGGTATTGAATTCTACGAATCTTCTCAATATTACGCGCAGAAGTAGGAATTTAGTATTCTGTTATCCTCCGCAAGTGAATGTTCAACACTTATTCTCTTCAGTGGTCAGCTATTGTTGGTTTTTTGATAATTAATAATGCATGTACCTGAAAATATGTAGCCATAAGTTATCAAGTTTTCTTTGACAATGTTTCTATCAGGTTAACTTCAAAAAGCACGAAGCACATCTGATAACAATAAATAAACAACAATAGCTGCGAAAAACTGTGAAATGAGAAGAAGTCTCACAGTAATCTTACATATTCACTTTCGACAAGAATACAATTTCTTGTAATACCAATGAGCACAATATATTCTCTGATATCTGAAACACGTATCGATAATAGGAAGACCTACATGTCACTTGGTTATCTTCTGTTACAATTAGGCTGATTGATATTAGTCCAAAAAACAAAAGTCAAGATACATACTGCGTTCGCACACAAAACAGATCCTTATGATAATTTCACTGATCCTGACTAACCACCATATTTTCTCAATACATGCTGGCATATTCTCAACATCTCTGCTACGTCACATTACAATAATCAAACAAATGGGGATACCGTTTAGCTTCCATTTTACTGTCTTCTTTAAACGAAATCAAAATACACCCATGGACACAAAGAATAGCTGAACTATATATAAAGTTGATGTGGTTACTCAGATTTCTAAAAGAATGGATGACACTAGTTTTATTGTGCAGAGGGTCTGTTGAAGCAGATGGAGTGGAAATGGAAGAAAAGGCGTTCAATAATCTACTTGCATTACTCAGAAAATAACTTGAGGCACACTGATACAGTAGTTACCATGACGTCAGTAAAGCCATCCAAAGCTGTCATGCACTGGAAACCAATCTCTTTTAGGTTATTGGCGACACGATTCAGTTCAAATATGGGAAATCAAAAATCATTCAATGTAATGTGCCCGAAACAATGAAGATAGCTCAAGTGGCTCTCAGTAAAATAAATCAGAAAGGAGAAGACTTCACGAATTTTCCGCGTCAAGTGATTTGAAGATTGTGGTTTAGGTATGCGAAAATAACGATGTTGCAGGGAGAGATGAATTTCACCCGACGGACGCAATAGAAATTAGTAGACTTCATCTCAATCTGAAGAAAGAGAAGTTGGAGTCTGCTGAACACAGCATCGTGTAGGGAAGCAGATGTGGGCTCAAAGCATTAGGAGTAGACCACAACTCAAGTTGATCACTCAGAAAGTGATGGACTAAACTCTTTGAAGGTGAAGTTCAGCAAAGCATAAATAGTGCTTTTAAGAAGAAAGAAGACGTATGACTAGTAATGGCTGTGCATCGACACTTAGAGTTTAATAGAAGAGAAGGGGTGAAGAAACATGAGAAAAACAAATGCTTGGAAGAGCAACACAGTGAAAAGTTGACTGCAGCGTACTTCTCAGTGTGCGTATGTGGCACAGTGGTTAGGAGTCTCACAGACAATACAAACGGTCCGAGATTCGATACCCTGCAAAATTTGGGCTACCGATGCCACATGCGTAAAATACCATAGTTGTATACGGTGTGGAATCAAGCTATGATAAAAAAATAAAGAGGTGTAGAGAAGTGCTATCTAAGATAAAAAGGCAATTCTACGACACTCAGAAAACTGAAGCAGAACAAGTCGCAGGAAAACGTTTTATCAGATAATCAGGTGGCTTTTCGGCAAACGACCGTGTCCCATAAAGCTGATAATAGCCACACTACTCCCAGACAACACTAATATCCCAATATAAGTGGAATTCTGAATGCCAGAAAGCTAGCTTAATTAGGATAGGCAGCATGTCAGGACATACGCTTTTCAGGAGCGCTTAAAGGTGATATAGAGACATTAATATATACACTGAAGCTACTATATAGAAGGATTGATAAGCAGAAAATGCACCCGCTCATTCCAAGAAAACTACCTTGTCAAAGTGCCACGGAATGGCAATCTGAGCTTTAGGATGAACTAGTGCAGAATCATACTGTTGTTTATTTAGAATGAAAAAAATAATTTTTCTGGGAAGACTAAATGATGGTCTGGATGCAAATCTTACCTTACCACAAGCTGGATTCAAGAAAACAATTCGTATGCTGATCATCTTACAGATTAAGGAATGTCAATCAAATCGCTGCCTACTCTTCGCAGACAACAAAAGCATTCGACAGCACCGATTCTGAAACCACTTTGAAATAACGAATTGAATGAAACGTTCAACAGTCGCATTCCACGGGTTCAAGATATTGCCGCATAACATTTGATTACGAATTAAAAATTCATAGATGACTTTGGCGTTATGACAGGATCAGAAGAAGGCCGCCCACTATTACAGTAAACATTCGTGATTGTGGTCGATTCCATTATCCTGCAGGCTGTCGGAATAGAGGACTCTGGGCTGACAGTAAAACTCTCCGCTCGCCAGAATGCACTAGGCATAAGGACAAAGATACAGATTTCGAAACCAGGGTCAAGTCAACATATTCGTGTGGCGAGGAGGTGGCGCGAATATTCAAAAAAGACAGTAAATCTATTAATAGTTGATATCCAGACACAAAGGAGATGAGAAATCAAACAGTAAGCATG
The DNA here is from genome assembly GCA_944472155.2 of Trichobilharzia szidati. Classification (NCBI taxonomy): domain Eukaryota; kingdom Metazoa; phylum Platyhelminthes; class Trematoda; order Strigeidida; family Schistosomatidae; genus Trichobilharzia; species Trichobilharzia szidati. The sequence continues at coordinate 16,993,903 of OX235277.1, read as the reverse complement.
CATAACTAGGACATCCGAAAATTCAACAAATAAAATTATTAAGGAAAAAATACTATTGTAAAAATTCTGTATAATTAGATTCGATGTACAAGAGAGGTGAAAGGCGAAGAGTTTCGAAAGTCTCAATGTTGAGAAAGAGATGCATAAGTATACTTCATTGAAAAGATTGAGAGTCAACTGAATGAAAACATAAATGTTTACTTACTTAGAAATAGGCATGACAAAACCAAAATAGGTTTCTAAATACAGTATTGAAAATGTTGAAAACAATAAATATATTCACGCATCGTGTGTGTCTTACGAAATGATCGTCATATCTTCACTGTGTTCTGTTTTGTTTTCAAATGTCATTATGTTTTTTTGATAGAGACTTAGATTTGTTTTAAATTTTCTTTGAAGACAGGCAATGTCACTTATTGTTAAATGGTACATGATTGTTTTCATTTTAAATCATTCTCTTCCTTCGTGATCACATGTATTCAATGCTTGACTTTATTTAACTCATGCTGACAACGTACTCATAGAATTTATGGGTAATTTTCAAGAAGATATTTGCTCTGCCAGCAAATATCTCGTAGACAATATAAATATTTTCAGCTTTCTGTTAGGAATCTTTTCCCCTATTTCTTACGCCCCCGAATAATCCGCTGATTAGGCATTGATTAGTTGTGCATTTGTTACCGTCTGACATATATTTGATGCCGTGTGTGGTTAAATTGGAAGCTTATTGGTGAAATATGTCCTGATAATGAATAACTGCAAGGAAACCGCTTAAATTTTTATACATATATACATATTCGGAAGCCTGTATTTCACCTGGAACCAAAGCGATTAAATCTCAGAAACTATGATGACTGTGTTCTGATTTTTCGCGTGATTCATGCGGCTTGGTATCACACTTTCGTCAATCCTTGTCTGTGTGATTTCGCTTTACAGGCCTCTTTTCCTCGCAATTTTCGCCTTTTCTCTTCACAAACACATCACGTCATTGCTAACACAGTAATTATACTAAATCTGGCACCAGACAACATATCTCAGAATCTGAATCACCAGAATCATGAGTCATCCAATAAATAAAATTACACACATTGACAAAGATTATTGCTGTCATGTAATAGCAATCAGGACATGCTTTACTTCAAATTCACCAAATTATACACGCAGAAAGCATGCTGAATAGAGCGGAATAACATCCTCGAATCCAATAGCCATTCATTTTTATAGTGCTACATATTATAGTTTGTGGTAGTAAACAACAACAAAAGAATATAGAGTAACAAATTAACAAAATAAAAAGGCGAAACGAATAATTATTTTCACACCTACAAGGGGTTATGGGAATAGAAATTGGAGAAGTTAAATCCAAACGCCAAATTTCATAAGATATGTTGAAGAAAAAAGTATGATAATAGTTATTTATGCTGTTGTTCTGATTGATACAGTTATATGTCCTCCTGAAGTAGAGAAGTCATACCATGAGCTTCTTTTCAACGAGTTTATACACAAGCTTTAGCATACAGGCGGCTTAAATTTAATTTTTGTTGAAGTTATTTCAACTCAGGAGCCTTAGCAATAGAGCGCATTCCCACAGATAAGGGTGCTTCTTTTAAGTCCCCACCATCATATCCGCTGAACAGCAGTCACCACCCTCACACCAAGTATTGAATAACTTGGATTAGTTGTTTCCTTTGACCTTTCATAATCATCCCACATCTTATCAATCTCTAAGAAAATGTTTCGTCCTACCTTCAACATTAAAAAGATAAGACAAACAGGTATCAACAAACCTTTATTTCTGCAGTTGATAAACTCCTGTATTTTACCTATTGTGCTTTATCGCTCTCTATTAATCTTTCCTGGGCCTCTCAAAAAAGACTATATCATATTACGAAGCGTATTAAATGGTGTGAGTAGGGATTGTGGCATACCACTGCGTGAACTCGCCAATATTACAGTCGAGAAGCATTTATAATCCCGTACCAGATTGGCAAAGGCCATACTGTCACACCCTGAAACTCCTTTATTCACATGTATTTCATTGCATCTCATCGGGTAGAATGAGAAGTCAATATAAGATGTTATATGCTCGCACAACTAAGTACAAAATTCCCGTATTTTATGTAATAGAGATACTGTTAGACGTGAAACATATAAGTGACTATGTAATTAGCAAAGTGAATCGACCCTTTCATCATTAACTTTTCCGTAATTTTATGGTGTCAGCTTTTTTATTGTTCAATCATAACTTAACTATTTTATTTTATTTGTTATTACTATTATTACTCCAATTTTATACTTTATGCATACATGTATCCTTATTGCATTCCGTAATTACTACATAGCTTCTATAACAACGTTTTGCTATTTTATGTCTATGTTTTGTCGTTTTGAGTAAATTAGATGCAATACTGAATTGAATGCTGAAAACTACTTCCTGTATCATTGGTAGTGTTCTTGGCATAGAGCAAAATTACTATTATTATAATAAATGACTGCAAGTAAACCACTTAAATTATATGCATATATACATAATCAGAAGCCTATATTCCTCCTGGAACCAAAGCGATTAAATCTCAAAAATTATCATGACACTGTTTTGATTTTTCGTGTAATTCATGCGGCTCGGTATCACACTTTCCTCAAACCTTGTCTTTGTGATTTCGCTTTACAGGCCTCTTTTCCGCTTCATTCTCGCCTTTTCTGTTCACAGACACATCACGTCATTGTTACGAAAGTAATTATACTCAATCTTCCACAAGGCAAAATATCTCAGATTCTTAATTATAAGAAGAATGCTTTCGTTCCTAATATCTGCAAATCTGTTCAGCTCCTTGTCAAAATGCTACTCCATAATCCCTACAGAAATTTGTTAGACATCTTACAGGTCAGCTTGTCCTACGAGTTCTAATCTTACTTACATATGAATTCCATCCTATCTGAATAACCTCTTATGCATTTCGCGATAATCATTTCATTTACTCACAATTATGCTTCATCTTGTCTCACCTACCTAGTTCATTATCGGTGATAAAACGTGCTCTTTATATATCTGCGTGGCTTGCCTAAAATTTGATTGATTTCATGAAGAACACAACAACAAAAGTGTATCAGCAAAGCAATGTATACTTCGGATATGTCGTAGTTTCCATGATTACACCAATATGGTTGCATTATACATTCCAAGTGTACAATAATATATCAAGTAGTCTCCACTCGCGTCTAGCATATACCTCGTAAAAGTACTACCGATGATGTATTATCCATAATTGCATTTTATGCCATTTTGCAGTTTTGCAAAACTTCCTACTCTTCCTGAATTAGCTTTTAATCACGTGGGTGCATTGAACTCATCAGCATGAAGGGCATTCACTGGTTGTGATTGACTATCAACAAGAAATGGAAATAAGTTTGGGTTGGCACTCAACCTTGGTGGTGACCTCACTGATGAGTTTGCAATACACCATTTCAACAAACCAGTTCTGATTATAAGCACCATAGTAAAGCTACTGAAAAGTTTGAAAAGTGCTAATCGATCATATTTCATGATTAGAAGTCATAACGTAATGGATCGCTTCCGCGAAAATAGAATGCATTTCTTGTAAACTCACCGTGTTAACGAAATGAAAATTACAAAACATGATTCCTCAATAAGTCCTATGCCACATAATTCTCCACAGTTGCATTGGAACAGTACAAAAATGTCAAAAGAGCTTATGTAACATACTCATGTCAAGAATGGTGCAATACATGAGCTCGGTCCGTGTAAGTGGATCTTCTATAAACGAATTTATAATTCCTTTGTGGTTGTTTGCTTGGCTAAGGCGTCTAAAAAAGGATGTCTTTGTCAGATTCCTCTTTTCTTGTGACTTTGATGTCGTTGATGACGTTGTTTATTAAGATGTGAGTTTTATCCAACTCATTTCTTTTCAGCATAATAAATGTATCATCTACGTAACGCATCAAAAATTTTAGGTTCGATCTTTGCTTTGATTACGTCTTCAATTCCTTGCGTCACTGCTTCTGCAATCGAATCTGATATTGACGGTTCCATTGGCGTTCCATTAACTTGATCATATATTTGGCCTTTGAATTGCAAGTATGTTGTAAGGCAAAGGTTTATGCTTTCCATCCAACTTGTGTATGGCTCTTTTGATTGTTGTGGGAGGTGTCTGCCGTTGCTTAGTAATTGTCGAATGGTCGCATTCGGTAGTTTCTGTCCATTATTTCTTGGTTGTCTGTTTCAATGCCTCTGATTTTCTCTGGAAATTGGATAGCAGAATTGGTGAAGTGATTGCAGGAATCATTTAGCTGTTTGTATTTCCTGTAAAATTCTTTGTGACAATTGTGTGTTCGAGTTCCTGGAAGCAGTGGAATCAAAAAGGAGATTCAATTTATGAAGTCGCTGTGTTTTAATTTGACCCATTCACGTAGCTTCTGACAAGTGAGATCGAGTAATTAAGTGAAACTTAGGGACTGGCGAAGTTTATTATCACGTCTTGTTCTCCTCCAGAAATAAACCAAACTTTTCAACTTTTCATTTCAACTTTGTCGCTCGTCAGGATTTTTACCACTTGATTCTACTCTAGTTAGTCTATCACAATTGTATTTCTTCCTTACAGTACCACTTCAGTTATCTTTTTTCATTTTGTGTGGCTTTGGGTGGGTATGAACTTCTGTGCTATGATTTGCTTTCATGCTTCATCTGAAAGTGGCTGGTTCTTCAAACACACATCAGTAATGTAAAGGACAAACCACGCATAGATCTAATTACCGGAGTAACTGTCTCGTTCAATCAAGCTTATTATCACAGACAAATGCAAACCAACTGGTCATGACAAAGTTGACATATGCGTTGCTGACACAGCGCATATGAATGTCGCCAACCATGTATATGGCCTTGGGCTCAATCCCCTGTCAAATGCACTTCATATCGATGGTTGGCCAGCGAACGTTGGCCTGCACATATCACTTGCTGAGAATTCCATAATTATACCAAACATTTGATGGGGAAGGCAAATATATATTTGTTAATTGAAGACTCATTGTTCGTAATCTTTTTCAGTCTACATGTGTTTGTCGCGACGCTAGAGGACATTAAGTCAGACTGTATCTATGCACACGAAGCATCCACAAATTATGATGTCACATAAACTCGAAACTCCATTCACACAAACCAAAAAAATAATTTGGAGTTCAGAATTCGCAGAAAAATTCAGTTCATATTATCAGCAGTACATAATTTGATCTCTGATTTCCTTATGGACCGATGGATGATAGCTTATCTGTTACTCGACATTATAATCCTATTTCATGAGATTGCCTCGTGCATAATATGCACAACAAAGTTTAACTTAGAGAAGCAAGTATTTTGCTCACTACATAATGCTTCATTGGAAACAATGGGTACACAAGGTGTGGACGTAAATCCTGCTATCTTGTTTTCATCAATATCCAACTTCATCTATATATATATATTACTTATTAAAGCCTAATTAGAAGCTGTGGTCATGATGTGTTGACTAAACGAGCTTACAAGTAACAGCAATAATTCATGGATGGTATAGAAATTCTGATGTTTTGAAATTTAAAAATGTCACATGCTTTTTGTACGCCCTATTTGCATAGAAAATTCTTTTATGTGTAAGACAACATTTTGTACTTACACGATACAAAATAATATTGAAATGAATACATTACAATAATATTTTTCTGCATAACTTATTTATGGTTTTTTGTTGTAGTGAATCTTGTTTATCTTGTGACAGAGATTGCTGTCAGACTGATTGTAAAAATAGTAACTAAACATGAGCAAGATGAAAGTCAAAGATGATGCAGATGACATTTCTAAACAACATCCTGACAATTTGCCTAATGTAAAAATGAAAGACTGCTTTGTTGTGATGAAATCTGCTTTCTGTTGAAAACTGAGATTTTATTGGTTGCTTAATGTGAAAAAAACTTTTTAAGGAAGGATTTTGATCATTTCTCTCTCTGAGACGAAACATGCTTTCCACTAATTTGTTGGCTATTTCTATTTCCTTTTTCATTACTGGTATGCTTGTTGACGGTGAGTATAACAATATTCTAAGTGTTTATGTTGCCTTAATACTTTTCGAAAACTTTTGCTTTTGAAGAGGTTTTACTATTTCATAATTGATTAAAATCATGGTCGAAATGAAGAATTAAAGACAATCCATAATAAAATGGAATACATCAATGAGTTGTGAACAGAAATGCGTAAAATATGCAAATGCCAAACAATTTACTTTCAAATAGAATCAGTTCAAGTGTGTTCTGCGATCTGCTTGGATCATTCGTTTACGCCTCATTGTAGGAAGTGGTTTGTATTGTGAGTTAAACACTGTTTTGAATTATAATAATTATTCATTTGTCGCTACACATTACTCCTTGTTATCAGGTTGAGACTGGATTAGTTCTAGTTCAACTCCCAAAGTCTGAAAGGAAAAAAATATTGATTCTAACAAATGAAACTGAGAAAATATGTTACAGACACGTTGAAGGAATTCAACAATATGCATGTTATGCATACAATGACAACAAATACGTGCTTGAGTGACTGGAGTCTTTTGTCGACTTCGTTCTTCTTCAATGTGTCATTCATGTTAACAACCGGACTAATTGTGACTCGTCTGTGTTTACAGTTCGTATACAAATTTATTATATCATTTTTGGCAGGCTTTGAAAAATATAATCAGCGAACTATCTGCAACACTGGCACACCATTTTCCAGATTATTTATCTTATAAATCTTCTTCAGCTGAAACTATGTTGAGAATAAGTGAGTGATGTTTATCGAATATTCCATCTAAGGCTTTCATGTGGTTATTACAGAAAGGTATCTCAACAAAAATCATCACCGAAATCCAAAAGTAGGAATAGCATGTTTGTCTGTCGTCGAAACTTGTCGTCAATGAATAAAAGACATACTTTTATCTCCTTATAGTGCATCATTGATAGACGATTCTACCTTGCGATAACACACATCTGTGGGAGACACTGCGTCATAACAACTTCAGATGACGGAGCAGCTTTTGAAAAGACTACTGTTGACAGCATATCTCATCAGAATTGTGTGTATTGATATAACAAGTTCCTTTGTAATCTGAAAACACCGCCATATTATGAGAATTCAATGAGTAAATCACATCAGTCAAACAAATAAAATTGAAAGGATCTGTCGCTACACCGTTTTTCGACAGAAGTCGAAAAACTGATTCAATGTAAGTCCATTCATCATCTGTAAAGTGTATTTAATTTCCGTTTAACACAATAAATTCAGTGAAGTTTTCAACATCAGTATTCTCTCTGACACTGATTTCATTTCGTTCCTCACATATGCTTAAATAAATTTTCGTGGCTAAAATCGCTTGACTTTCTGCCGTGTGCTTAAAAACTTCATTTATTCTCGCTTATTTAAATCAAATATGGCATGTGTTACCTCATATGTTCAGTGAGTTTGGATAAAACAGGCTATTCCGTGAAGTCGAATTAAGCATGAAGAAACTGGTAGTAGATTATCGGTGTTTGCGAATTTCTAGTTTGCAAGATCTGCAAATAAACAACAAGGGATTTAAATCTCAGTTTGATAGAGATAAATGATTGAACGGTTTACTTCATTTTAATACTTAGGTACAGCGTGTTAAAAACTCTGTAGGCATGTATGGATTTAAGTTGGACCACTGTTCTCCAGAATTACATGGAACAGTTAAATCATTTAATGATGAGCATCTATAAAAGTATTATTGTTTCCCGTACATATATCCTGATAGAAATGTTACCATTCCCAAATAGCACTCATTTGTATCAGAAGCTAGTGTGACGTCTTTATATACATAATAACATGATGACATCGTTAATTTTTATATAGCTTTACTCAAGATTCAGGCATTTTTATTTACTGTTCAAACCAGTTGACAACAGTTCGTTAGACTAAAATGTAGAATCGTGGGTAATTGGTAGCTTGATATAAAATTGCTGTGTAATGAAGAAGGATAAGGTGTTTTCTATATATTATTGCATAGCGGTAAAACCATGTGAACATTTTGTTGTTTTCAGGTTACAAAGAACGCGAGTTTACATGCCTGTCTTCTCCTTTTTAATGGTATGCTGCACAATACAGTTCATTACAATAGAAAAGATGGTCCGTTGCAGTGGTAAGACTCATAAGTCATACGTAAAAATGTAAATGACTACTACAAATCAAACCAAAAATGGAAAATAATGGAATTATATAAACGAAGTTAGAAAGTTGTGTGAGTACCGTGATATGATTATGAACAGTAAATAGTGCTCGAAACGTCATCAGTAAATTTCACTGTATAACAATGTGTGACTTAATCAAAACAAATTCTACCCACAATAGAATTATACTCCGCCACCCAGCACAAGCTTCATTCTTCAATCCATGTTACCTCAATCCTGCCACTTCAAATTTTGAATTTGATGTAAACATGGGACTTTAATTAGAGACTGTATTCTACGATGAGGATCAATAATATTAAGCATTTGGAGGCAATCGGCAGGGAGCCTTGCATATAGGTTTCGTGCTGGTTAGCACTCGTCAGCAATGTGTATCTGCAAATTTGAAGGAACTCATGTCCTTTCTGAGATTCAAAACCGCATGGTAACGTCTCTGACTGCAGCACTGGGTGACGCAGGTTCGAATCTCAGAGGGATACGAGTTCCTCCAAGGCTGCAGATACGCATTGCCGATAAGTGCTAACCAGCATGAAACCTAGGTGCAAGGCTTCCTGCCGATTGCCTCCAAATGTTATATATCATTGATCATCATCGTAGAATACAGTCTCTAATTTAAGTCCCATGTTTACATCAAATTAAAAATTTGAAGTGGCTTACAACAGAGTTGTGCGTGAAGAATATTTACAGGCGCTTCATAAATACGAAGTGCACAAAAGAAAACATTTATACCTCTCATTCTACAGCTGTAAGGCGAAGACGGCCATCAGTGGATTCACGTATGGAGTCTAAGCAAATAATTTGAGTTGAAGACAGGATTGAGGTAAGAGGGATTTAAGAATAAAACTTGTGCTCTCTGTCGGAGTATAAATCCATCGTGGGTAGAATTTATTTTGATTACGTCGCACAGCGTTATACAGTGAAATTTACTGATGAAGTTTCGAGCACTATTTATTGTTCATAATCATATCACAGTACTCACACAACTTTCTAACTTCGTTTATATAATTCCACTACTTTCCATCTCTTGATTTGATTTGTAGTAGTAATTTACATATTACCGGTATGACTGATGAGTCCAAGGCTTCCTACCGATTGCCTCTAACTATCTAATATTGTCAAATCAGTGTGCACCGTGATGGCGAGCCACGTAGAACGGTGGCCACATTGCAATCCTGACTGATAGAATTCAGCCTGCACCAAAGAAACGACTTGACATGTCACACGTTACAAGTACTCAATCAAACTGTGATAAAAATTCACTCATGATCTCTCTTTCCTGAATCATTCATGCTGCAAGGCGAATCCAGAAAAACCATTCTTTGTTCCACTGCTGATGAAGCCTATGTCAATAGAATACTAATGGACAACATGTTTTGCAATCAATGACATCTAATTCATTGCAGTGTGTTATGCGAAACCATGAAGTGATGATTAACTGGATGGATCACATACAGTAGCTGCTGTTTTAAAGACACAGACAGTCATTCAAACTAATGCACCCATTAAAGGCTGCTTCCAAAGCAATTATATTCGCAGATGAAATTCGACGAGAAAATAAGAGGTTTATCTGAAACGAGTAATAAATTTGCGCAACATATGCGGAAATTCACATCAAACGCGTAATTATCACGCACATTTATCTAGAAGACGGCAGAATGTGAAATATTACAAAACATTTGGATAGGGGAGGAATGACAAATGTATCAGTATAATAATAACTAAATGTTGGTGTTTTCCATGATTCTTTTCAACTGGTTACAAGATGAACGATATAAAAATATAAATTGCATTAAAGATTAGAACATACATTTTCCATGATGACAAAGATTTTTTGGTAGAAACTAAGTGTAACATTATCCAGAAACGATGTGAGTTTTTAAACCATTAGGATTGAAAAAGAATGAGGACTTTACAGAAATTACATGACCATTGCAAAACAGGCGATGATGTCAAATAAGAGGTGAAAAATTGCGTCGGGCTGTAAGGTAAGGGAAAGAAGGAAGTTGGTGGAAATTTTACTAGGTAAATTGTACATTCAAAACTCGATCACTAAAGGAAACTCAATATAATGACAAACAATACATTCAACATATACTGATGTCAGGCTTATCTATGTCGTCATAAAATGTTTTTTCAAATATGTAGTGTAATTTATGTTTTTATGTAGTCCATTATGTAACCGGTTGAGAAGAATCAAAAAAACAATTTAAAAAACTGAATTGATATTACGTTGACGCATTTGTCGTTCTTGCCTTACTCAAATGTATTGTAATAATTCATGCTTTCTCACCTTCTTTATAAATGTGTATGATAATTTCATTTTTGATAAGAATATTTGAATAAGTTGCGCAAGTTTGTCACACTTTTAAGATAAGTCAAACCGTCTAATGATGAACAAAGAAAATCGTTTTATTTCATCTAATTGAAGGGTTATGTTAACTGTTCTACATCGCATAGTTAAAAATTTTTCCATTGTATGTCTTCACATCAACTCAATGTAGTTCATCAGTTATTATCTAACTACAAAACAGATAAAGACTGTCCAATATATACTGAAATAATTACTGACGGATCATCTTGAGCACGACAGTTTCTAACTACTGTCCATTATTTTTGACAATTTTATCAGTAAACAGTAGTCTAACATGAACCACATTCCAATTTAGTTATCAATCATTAAAATTACTTTTGCTGAAATATTGCAGTATATCAAATCAGTGGAGAGCAAGATGGGTTTCTTTGAAATTTTTTCAGTACCGTCATAGTATATCCAAATATGTGTTGTCAAAAATGTAGGAAACATAGTCAACTGTCTTTCGCTGTGAATTTTAGCAAATTGACAGTATTCTATTTGAAACACAATAATATGAGGTTTGATAAGTTAAACTATGACACGTGCAGGAATTCATTGATAATTCATGTGAATCCGGTATTCTTATTATCAACAGTAGAATATTTATCTTAAAAATTACAATCAGCTCATATTCACTCGAATTCTTTGCAACATCACCACTTTGACCGTAAGCTGAGGAATATGTTTCGAATGAAGTCATCTTCTATAGATCCAGGTGTTAGGTGACATTGTATAATTGACTGAGTGGGGGAAATACATGAAATAACTGCGACTAACTACGTCTGTATGGATATGTTAGAAATACAATGAAAACATCCTTAGTGGTCCGTATGCTCCAGCTGGATGCCAAGGGATGAGTAACCATAGTAATAAATAAAACATCTATTCGCAGATACTTTAGAAGTAAACATTATAGAAATATTCTGTGTGAAGTAAACACTATTAAGTGTTCAGTGATTATCCTTGAGAAGAATGACTATTAATTCAGAGTTGAACACAGTGATGAGAAATTTGTGAGCAGGATTTCTGCATACTTGCTTCCTTTTGGCGTTACCATTTTCGCTTGTTTTGAATGGTGTCATATTGAAAAGATTCAAAGCCGATCAACACTTGTCGAAGTGAATTATAATGAATCATTTTGGTATCTACAGCTACTGTTCGAATAAGTTAGATTTCTAGAGAAAATCAGAGGCATTGAATCAGATGAACAAGAAATAATGGTATCCTCCGACTTCACAACATTATATGCCTTGATTAGACAGGAACTATCAAATGAGACAATGCAGCAATTACTCAGCAATGACAAACACCTCCCACAACAATCAGAAGAGACACACACACACACACAAGTTGGATGGAAAGCATGAACCCAATGCCTTACAACATACTTGCAATTCAAAGTACAAATAAATGATCAAGTGAAAGGAACGTCAATGGAACCACAAATATCAGGTTCGATTTCAGAAGCAGTGACGCAAGGAATCGATGACGTAATTCTACCAGCGAACAAACTTAAATTTTGGATGCTTTACGTGGGCGACACATTTGTTTCAATCAAAAGAAACGAGTTGGATAAAACCCACAACTTAATAAACAACGTCAACAACGCCATCGAAATCACAAGAAAAGAGGAATCTGACAATGGAATGATATTTCAAGACGTCTTAGTCAAACGAGAAACCACAAGGGAATTAGAAACTCAAGTTTATAGTAAATCAACTTACATGGACCGGAAACTCAATACCAAAACCAACAATCTAATTACATACATACCTCAAGTCCTCATATATTGAATCTCCGTTTTGATTCCACCAATATTTTCAGCTTCTTCATTTGGATAACATTCTTGGTTGGAGAAACTATGCTTCGGAATGCATTACACGTTTCACTTGCCATCTGAATTATAAAATATTGATAGTCACTCCATCGATTAGAGTGTGGTAACGAAATTTGAGTAGGATCAAGAAGTAAGTACATAGGAAATATGCGACATTTTTCGATATTGCACTTAATTGTGTCTCTAGAGGTGCACTTCCCCTAAAATCCGCAATCACTTAGTACGCAGATACTGTCAAGGAAATTAACCTTATGTTCCATTTATTTGTGAAGACGCTTAGAATCGATAATTACTATGACCGATTTTCTCCTTGAACTCCAAAACAACAGTACTTACAATAACTTGTATTCTTCACCAATTAAAACCGATATTGATACAAAGTATCTGAAGAAATGTTTTACAAGGAGTGTATTGTACTTTGATTCGTATTATTTCGTCGCCTTCCAATTTTCACACGATAGAATCATTCGCGCATTCCAGTTGACCAACAATGGCGACCATGGTAAATGAAACAACATTCAATCTTTATATTAATTTTCAGACATTATTCAATTGGTTTTCAACAATTCATTTTCTCCTGAATCAATTAATGCTTACTATCAACTTTGTCATCAGCACCTACATAATTTCTTATTTGATTCCATCCTGTCAGTCATACTCGATGACCAAAATTATTTGAAACTCGTCTCCTCTGTAACTGTGTAGAGAGAAATCAGTAAATTGAATTGTAATTTATAAGGATCACACTGACTGAAAATCCGAAGAACCTCCAATGACTACTGTGCTGATAAATCTCTGTATAAGGTGAGTTACCAGATGGGTGATGTGTCAGTCGATGCTTGGCAGTGGTATAATTTTGAGACAGTCAGTTAAATGTTTACGTTTGATTTTTAGATAACCTGTCTCCTTATGTAATAAGTTGTCAGTTATTCTCAGAATCAAATCTTTCTTCAATATTCACAACTAGAAGTATGAAAAGACCAACATAATACACTAATAATGTTGGAAAAGAGAACGGAAGAAGTCATTCACCAAGTTAAATTACTGCACGATACGTTAACCTATGGCATGAAAATAGGAAACTCAACAATCGTCTAGTGATAGTTCATCAATTGGCGTCAAATTTTCTACAACATGTAGAGAAAAGTTTTATTGACGTATTTGTGATCTCTGAGCTGCATAGTTTGTTTGCAAAACATTCATCACCCTTCTAGGCAGCATCTTCAGCGCATTCTTCAATTTAAAGCGGGCATTTAGATTTCTCCACGAGTTTATCAGTCATCTCTCCTGGTGACAGGGAACGTGATTGGCTGCTTTTGTGTGCTTTCACACACTCTAGGCTACGTGTATTTGAACCAATTATTTCTTTGACTTGAAATTTGACCCATTTGCAGTGGACCTAGCAGCTAAGTATGTCTATACACACAATAAAAAAAGACAGAACAGGTACTAACAAATACGTATATATAAGATATTCAGTTCACTTAAGTTAATATACACAAAAAGAACTGAAGTTATTTGAAGAAAAACTTTAATAGTCATAAAATACACAAATTATAGACGTGCAAATTTATAGGAATAAAATTGTCCTTTTCTTGATTATACAAATCCTCAACTACACCTTAGAGCTTTCAACCGTCGGAGGTCTCGCGCGTAGAGAAAAGCAGATGGGAGCAAAGCTCTTGATGTGGATGTGTCAATCAGTGCGAGACAGAGTCGGTTGGCAGATGTGCTGAGCGAGCCGCCGGAGAGAGAGCAACCGATTCGTTCCTTGCGCATGGTCCAAGGTTGAGTTATTTTCAATCTCACCTAACAACCACGATTTTCATTGGATTCCTTATTTTTCGGTGAACATATAATTTGATATGTTTTTAGGCCACCACACATATTGTGTGGGACTTCTTTCTCATCAGTTGGTAAATTTTGTTTATGTTGATGTGTCTAATCATTGAAGATTCACTTGAGCAGCAGTTGTGCTTCTGAAAATCCTCCAACATTCTTGGTGTTCCCTTTTTCTATTATTTGGACGTTGTCCCAGTCGAATTGATGTCCATGTTTGTGTGTATGTATTGATTTGAGTGAGTGGATGTCATGTCGTTTGACGGTTAGTTTATGTTCATGGACACGAAGACGAAGAGGACGTCCACTTTGAACAATGTAGTGTTTTTTGCAGTTGCTACAATTTATTTTACACAATGATTCCTGTTTATAAATTTAGACAAAGAAAGAAGAAACATTTGGCTCAGAATAATCTGGATCCATTTTACCTCGTCTGTTTTCATCAGCTGGATTCTTTAATAAAATGAAAAAATGCACAATTTTAACAAACTTTTGTTCATTAGCAAGCATATCTTCAGAGCGTCATAGTGAAATATGGCGTTTTGATTTACAAGGTGTCTAAAATGTTATGATATATATATTGTTAGAGAGAAAATTCTTGAAAAAATTAATAAACAGTTGTGTTGTTGGGTGTTTACAAGAGAATTTCAAAAGAGATTCGTAATTTGATAAGCGAAGATCAATATTTTATTGCCGATGAGGTCAGATGGAAAATTGATGATGTAATAGAGAGAGAAAAACTAAGAAGTTCAAGAAAATTTATCTCTTCATAGAGTCAAGCGAAAAAAAGGTGAGTGAAAAGATAAGATAACAAAATCAGAAAACGAAGAGTTATTAGAAAGTGAGGCACCAACGTAATCGAAGTGCAAAAACGACATCTTTTCGAAAACATAAATCAGGCTTCAATCGTTTTATTGCTTTAGCTTGAATAAAAATGCGATGACTTGAGGCACATTTTCTGTTAATTATTTTGAATGATTCCAGCACATCTACTCGGTGTCCTGTGTCAATCAGGTGTTTGGCCATAGAAGACATTCAACAATTCGGTTCTCCTAACCGGAGGCTCCTTGGTACATGTTCGCAGAATCTGACGTATTCCCTCCTCTTTGTTCTTTCAATGGAACTGCTCTTGCAGATAATAATACGATACATGTGAATTAGTATACACAGTTGGAAGTAACATGTGAGAGGCACTGGTCAATCATTGACTGCACCATTGAGGAGGTTGTTCGTAGAAGAGGGACTAATAATGCTGCAGGATACGTCCTAAACAAGGCTGCGCCTAATCTTTTATTTAGCATTCTCATAATGTCGTGGCCTTTGTTGTCGAGTTTGCTGAAAATAGGCTTCTAACTGACTGTAGCTGTATCAAGCTTCATGAGTTCATTCTTACCAAATTTGTTAATGAAACTTTTTTGGTAACCATTTTCTGTCAAGCATTTTCCAAGGAGCATCTGTTCACTGTCTAGTTTGTTTAGTGAACATATTCTCTTCGCTCTAGAGAAAAGCGTATTCACCAGCGTTCATTTGTATCTTACTGTGCAGAAGCTGTTGTTATCCAAGTAAAGACCACTCCACGTATCTTTACGATCAACAGATGTTTTGAGTGTCCCGTCATATTTACTCAACAAATTTACGTTCAAAAATGGAATTTTTCACCATCATCTTGCTACATCGTGAAAGTGATGCTTTTGTGTACATTTTTGAAGGAGTCTAATGGAGAAGAAGTGTGACTCAAATCATTGCAGACAATTTGTGTTTCATCAACGTGTCTTTACAAAGCTGTTGTTTCGCCAACTGCGCACTTAAAGTTTGTCTGTTCCAGACTGGCGATATAAATATCAGCTAATATCGGATCCAGTGGACTCCTCATCGACACCCTATCAACCTGGCGAAACATTTTGTTGTCAAGCTGGAATTGTATGTCACTTGTACATAGCACGAGAAGCTGGTTAAATTCCAGTTTTGGTAGAGGAAGAAGATCAGACTGTTGACAGATGATGCATAAATTCTCTTGGAAGAGGATCTGAGGGAATGGAGAATTCACAAGGAAGAAAAACATGATTATGAGTTTTGTATTGAGTTTTTCTTTGGTTATTCAAATTGATTGAGAAGAATGTACGCATGAAGGAATTTGCAGTATTTTCTATAATGGTAGCAATACTGACGAGAAAAACACTACTGAACTTTTGAATCCCGTGCTATCCAGATGAATATTCTTACCTTTCTCTGAGAAAGAGAGAGTTATCATGGTATAACCCTCTTAGATTCTTCACTTGGTTATATCAATCGTCAGTAAGCATCACTTAATGATTATTCGCATTTGTGTTTTATTGATTGATATTATTAATTACATGAAACCTATTTGGAATTATTGATGTTCTTTGTTGATTTCAATGTAGGATGAAGAGAGGGCTCATTGACATCAACTTACAGGATCAGAATTAGAGAATGATCAACAAAGGGTGGAGTAGAAATAGATAATTATGTGAAGACAGCGCTGAAGTAGAAGAAAGTAATTACTGCAGATCAAGCAAAATCTCAACAATCATAATGGGTAGATTGTTATGAAATTGCACTCAAAGTGTGAAACGATACTACTTGCTGTTGATAATCAGTAGTACAGTACAGATATGAAAGTACTTTTCATAATAACCTTGATATGAAATTTGACAATTAATAATTGATCGTGCAGTTTGTGAAGTTTTCCATGAATTAGATGAATCGCAAATGAAGCAGTTTAGAAACACTAAGATATACATGTTATTAGTGCATCATGCAACAAACACTCTGACATTTCGGATGAGACAAGGTTGGAAGAAATCGTACTGAATTAAACAAAGGCGACAAGTGAAATAACGCAGGATATTGCTCAGAGAGAAATCATCAATGTCAGTCTGCATAATGCGAGAAGGATGCACAAAGAGGATGCAAAACGACAAAGTTGGATGAAGCCAAATTAGGGATATGGAGTGGTCGAAGAAAACTTTGATATCTTCAAAGGTAATGAGCGAAGAGTACAAATTTTGTAATTCCTACGCCTCTTTTACATTGATATATTTCATGAACCATTCAATAAAGGAAAACTAACATTCTTTATTGGGTTAAGTGTATTTTTCGAAGCATTATTCTTTTTTATAAATTTGTTTACAGTAATTTCGAAATTTGAAGACCAATAAAATACTTATATCCAAATGCTTTTCTTGCTCAACTCAAAGTGCATACAGTCATACACACATTGAAATATATTCAACACTTTACTTGACATTTCTGTTTAAATTATGAGGCATCTACAATATTCATTTGAATATTTCGAATCGAATATTTTCAATGTGCTACATATATTTATCGTTGAGAATGAGACGTTTATTCCCTAATGCACACAGCAACACGCTTTTTGAGTTAAAGAGGATATCCACCATTCCTAATGCATTGACGTGTTAAACTGTTCCATATATGCGATATCCTTCAAATTTCTGTACACAGATAGATAATATAAATAACGTCTAAATATTCCCAAGTGCAACAAGACTACAGTGTTTTGTTTCTTTGTCAACAGACCACTTCGGACTTGTTAGTTACAGGAAGAATATTCTTCGTCTGAGTGGCACCAATCCAATACTGATAACAATTAGAAAACTGATGTGATTATTTCTTCACATATGCATACGTATATGCATTTTTAACTGTATATATCTATCAAACCACATAATGTCGGTAATTTTTAATTTGGATTATTAGAGGATATTTATATAATTTTATACATTGTATACTCCTGTAAACCTGGAATTTCAGTATTCAGAAAATGAAAACGATTGATTCATCTATTGGTTTCATTTCGTCGAATTATTTATCAATGTGTATAGTGGCATACATACAGATTGTCATATTGAGGAATTATAAACGGTGAGTGAAATTAATCATAGATGTGAATGCAATCATGCACGTATGAAAAGCCCCTTAAATATTTGTGATTATAAACACATTTCAATGTTAATTTGTAAACCATCTAATGTCAGATATTGTTTAATCCATTGAACGTGTATATGTTGAGGGGGATGTGCATTTATAGGATTTGAATGCGAATCAATTGAAAAAGAAACGTAACTTTGTGTGAAAACATAGAATTTAACTTTGCAAAAATAAAGTGATTTAGAGTAACAAATGGAAACAGTGAAATATCACTGTGAACAGTTCAGAGTGAGAAAAGTAATAGAAACAACTGACATAATACCGGAAGAGAATACAAATTGTATACTTCTAATGATATACTTCTATTTTTATTTTATGCATTCATATTCAAGCATACAATTCCTTCACTGAAAATAATAATACGAAATGATATGTATATATATATATGTATACATTTTTATAGGATTACATGTCTCGATTATAAATAAGATGAGAGTTGTCGCTTCGCTGCATCACTTGTTTTGATTTCCTATAAACGGGAAATCGCCAGCAGAAATGAACATTTATTCATACTACCCACTGTGACACATTATCAGTAGTGGTAATAATACAGTTGTGTTTAAACAGAAACATTTAGAAATGCAAATATATCAGCAAATTTCATGACTAATGAATGACCATTTCATCCACAATGCTATTTCTATTTAACCTGTGAATTGAGTTAATTCTAAACGCAATATTTTGAGCGTTCACGCCTAATAAATGACAATATTTTTACAATAATACATCCTGATAATTTCTTCTCACGGAAACCATTCACCACCTAAAAGAGGAAAGAGGTACAGAAAGTGTTCTTATCTAAATTTGCATTATTTGATGCCGCTCACCGCAGAACACGGATACGAGAACATAATCCAGCTTGGTTTTATAAGGGAGAAAGGAAGTGTGTGAGAAGCTCTATTTTGGAACAGCTGATCGACTTCTGTCACTCTGTTAATCATATATAGAATCCATGCTAACTTCCCGCGTTTTATTCGTTACAGACTTCTAAAGACAGCTGAGGCCTTGGCAATTCATGACTTTAAGCCAGACCTTTGTGTACAGAAGTATGTACAATCCCTACTTCTGCCTTGGCCGTAGAGGGATAGACATTTATTTATTTTGTTTATTTAGTTATTCTATGTACTCTTCCCTTATTACTATTATTATTATTAATATTATTATCAGTATTATTATTACTATTCTCACTCTGAATCTTTTTCACTTGACCCACTTGACATTTTAAACCTAAAATTATTAATTTTCATATATTTTTATATTTTTTACAATATTGAATTCTGTCTTATCAAATTTCATACCATGTTATGTAACATTTTATATTCGTCTACTAATCTTATAATTATGTACCCTTTTCCAAAATCTATACACCTTATGTATTATTCTATATACGACATTAATTATTGTGCCACTTGACATCAAACTATGATTATAATCACAAATATTTTAATTGCATTTCATACTATTATTATTTCATGTATTCACACCTTTGACCTAATTCCCTCACCGGATAAAATTTCTTGAAAACCATATATATAAGATTGTACACCTTGATAATAAATTCGTTGAATATTGTGTTCTTAATGCTACAATGGGAATTATTAAATCATATGAGAATAACAAATGTTTTATGACTGTTCACCCACACACATACACACATGCACACCATTGATACTGCATAACACATATACACATATATTTTAACAAAAGTAGACTAATTTTGATCACAGTTCATATTAAAGATTTTGTTTTGTTTTGTTTACTATACCTATTGATAGCTGTTTATTGATTCACATGACTGGACAAACAATTTAAAGGAGATGTACTTTTATATATAAACATACTATTTTATTTATTTATTTGTTATACATGCTGATGACTGTTGCATGACTCATGATTGGACAAAATTTAAAAACATGAGTTGTTCCTTTAATATATAAACCTGTTTATTTTAATTCGATTAATTTCCCTGAAGAAGTTCGGACCAGATTGCCGAACGAAACGTTGGAATTAATCTTTTCAATTTCGCTGAGATTTTACAAATATAATTTTATAAAGAGAAATTGACTTTCAAAATGAAACTCAATGCTGTTTGTTGTACAAGAAAACATTTAATCTGAAATGAACGTCAACCACACTTAATATCCACACCTCTTAATACTTATTCTTAACCGACATATGTTCGAAGAATTCTGGTAATATTATAGAAATCTTAAAGAAACATTTTCAACTTCCTCATCTAACTCAAAAACATTTTCTTCAGTTATAATGTATAATATATAATATATATATAATATAATATATAAAGCTGATATTTACCCACGAATTGATAACTTCAGTGCCCTTCACCAGTCGTCCACCAGCACCACTTTTTTCTAATTTCATTGTTAATTTTACGCATCGCAATAAGTTTTCATGGTTCAAAAGATTCCAGTGATTGTCATCATCATCTACTGTCTGACAAACTAATGCATTCTTAAAATGTAATTATGCTGCATAGTTGATGAATTAGCTTAGCTTCAGTTAATATTAAGTGAGAAATTGTGAAACGTTTGTCACGACAAATCCTTTTGCCTTAGAATTGCGTATCAATCAGTATTGAAATCAAATTTGATGTAAACAGTCACTTTGTTAAAATAATCATTTCTTTCTATTTATTTCCAAGAAAAATTTAGAAGACGTGGTTAATCTTTCACGTGGATTGTATTTGCGTTACACATTCCGAACATTCTTATAACACATGTTCTTATCATAAACAGCCATATAGAAGTCAAAATTGCATGAATTACTACAATCCATTTCACTTGTGTGAGGAGGAATGAACGCAGTGAAAATATTACTGAGTCAAACTTTAGCTCTCATTTGCTAAATCAAGGCAGAGGAAAAGTAATGAAGATTAATCATTCCGTAGCAAACGATGAGTTCGACCGAAATACTAAGATTCACAGGGGCAGAAGGGTTTATAGATGCATGTTGATTTGGCCAACAGTGGTGATTTGTGCTTTAGTTTCATGCAAATCGTAGGTTTTCTGTAGAAAACATGTTGAAATTCAACAGCGTTGAAAGTTTTCTTCATTGTAAGAGATAAAAGGTTTCTAATTATTTCTACCCATTAATCTGCATTAGATTGCAGAGAATGTTTCGGTTTAAATGCGTTCTTAGAGCTGGATAAATTAGTTGTGGATATTTCATTATCTCACTGGATACCATCTGCAGAGCATAATTCTACGTGAAATAAGCTTTAAAAATGAAGGTGTCTTTCTTTGGTTAATTTACGTTTTCAATATTTGATTTGTAAGGATTAGATTTGTTTTCACGATCTGATCATAGATTGATATCAGTTGTAGAATCATTGAAAACCAAGGAGTACTGGACAGCTGTTTTATTCTGCCTCCCGCCAATGATTCTCATACTAGGATGAAACAGCTGTCCAGTTCCCTGCAGTTTTCAATAATTCTCTAACTGATATCAATCTGTAGTCAACTCGTGAAAACAAATCTAATACCTGAAAACCAACCATTGAAAATCAATCTGATGCTCGCCAGTGACTTGCTGCAGGATGGAGTTTCCTGGGGTTCCATGAATCATAAGTCACTAAAACTAGTCCAAGTGGTTGAATGGTATACGAGCTAGCCTTGTAACCGGAAAGTCCTGGGTTTGATTCAGTTAGTTGACTTGAAGGTTAATATCTACAGTAGAAGACAGCCTTAAGAAATTTTTCTTTCATTTTTACCTTTGTAAGGGTAATAAAATAGCTTCATGCCATCATGAGTAATCTTTACATGTTCTCCTTTTTTTGCTATTCGGTTGTAGCTGGTGCAACTGAGTATTTGACTAACATGAGTTCATAGTTTGTACACACACAAAATATCAATTCTTACCAAGTTTGCTAGGTGAAGTGATTATCAAACCGTTTGAAAATTCGTAATGCTGTCTTCAATTTGAAGTATACGCTGTAAATTTTGCCTTGTGAGCCAATGAAGGCTTCATATTTAAGCAGTACAGATGGGAGAACTCGAATGAACCAACATATTACTCTCCTGAGCTAAAATATCCGCTGTTCTATGCCGATCGGGATTTCATTATTAATATTTGTAGCATTCTTTCATTTGCGTTCGTTTACTGTATACTGCGGTATATTCTCGGAGAGAAAGACATTTATGAGTGATATCACTGCATGACATAAACAGTATAAAAAGAGTTCACGTTTGTGAATCTATATCGCTTCCGTCTAATAAATATATTGACTTAGTGATAGATCTATTTCATGCATTATAAAATAATAATTTTCCGTTGCGTTTTCAAGGATTAAGAAGCTATTTCTTGAGTTCAGCATGCTCTGAGAGAAGCATCGCTGACATATATGCCGTATGGTTCTATGGAGTATATTGTTGTTTTTGTGAAGTGTACTATATTTCACTCTAAATTACCTGAGGATTCTGGCTATTCTCTGATTAACGATGCATCTGTTATGTTGTTTAATTATGGTTTGATTTGACATTACTTATTTCTGGTGTTTCTGTAAACAATCCATCACATTCATGCATTAACAACATTGTGAAATGTTAATATTGGCACAAAAATTATAGTCATGTTTAGGTATGTATGTAATTGTCTCTACGAAATTCTTCCACATATAGAATACTATGAACAGTAGAATACAAAGTAGTTCACTTTAAACAATCACGATGCCCAAAAGTGACATGCTATTTAGCCATCAATACTGTACTTCTTCCTACATTTTAGGTAGAAACTTCCGTTTTGTGAAAATAAATTTCCTTTATGAATTATTTATTTTATTGAGTGTTAATTGCTTAAAGGTTATTTAAAAAACAAATGAAATACATACATGGAATAATTCCAGATGTCGTCTGTTGTTTGAAGTAGACATTTTAGAAGACAGTTAATTTCACTTGTAAAAAGCGACATTTCTACCACTAAATATTTCATGTCGAAGGTTATGAAACACTGGTCTCCTCTTTGGCTGTTTTGCTGGCTTTCTGTAAATCAAAATTACAAATATTTGTATCCTTTGATAAATGTATATGCAAATGTCTCTTAACAAAAGTTTGATACATAAGCAATTTATTAAAAATATAAACAACAAATATTTCTATTTAATGTAGCCTGTTTTGAATTGTAATTCTTACAAACACCCTAAAGGGAACTCATATTTGATATATCGAAACTGAAATATGAAAAATCATCTACTTCAGAGCGGAGGTAACATAACTCGTTCTAAACAATATGTTAGATAAAACTGTAGAAATCTACAGCACAAAGGTTCATTTTTTCCCAAAATACGTGGTCTCCGCAAAATGTGTGAACAATAAGGAGCACCTCATTTATGTTAGGAACTGAAAATATTTCGAAATGTGGACAGTCGTTTAGTAACCGTACGACATTATTGACCATGAAGTATAACTATAAACTTTTCAATGATGAATACCTCCTCACAAATTATGTGTCGTCGTTCAATTTGTATAGTATAATCGTGATTGTTTTTCTCTGATTTGATTGACTTAATTTCTAAGTTTTCAATTTCCCTCTAAAAACAATAACATCCTTATTAAACTGACGAGATCACAGAACAAAACTGTATGAAAACACACACCTGAGCCACAAATCATCTGTATTATTATTTATGCGACATAAATTCCTATTCTTGCCATCCCTGACATACATGATATTGACGTGGATATATGTTATACATTTGTGTTTGTTCTGGAAGCATTCAAATGTCTGCAATAGGGTAACATCTCGAATACCGTACAATAATAATGAGGTGGAAACTTACTTCCTCTATCAACCATTTGAGAAAAATATATTCAGTACTATTCATCCTATTCTGTCATCTTCACTTATATTCAAATTCTTTTAAGTGCGTCATAAACTTGACTTTCGCATTAAAGCAACTGAAGAGTAAGTGTATTGTCAAATGTCTAGAAAGAAAAATAAGTTATTTTGACAGGCGTCAATGGCCATCTCAAATTCGTACGTAGTTCTTTGTGAATCCACACAAAATTGATGAATGAAGAAAAATGTTCTCTTCACGTAGTTACAAAAATGGATAGCCTCATTTCATCTGTCCCTACATATTTCACTTTTATGAGAAGTATCTTCCGATGTATGTGCATGATCCAAACGAGCCTTCCCTGTGATTGCTAACAGGGTGACACCATGAATTTAGACAATGTTCACCTTCAGAAATCACACCTGTTGAGAAAATTCGAAATAGATCTACAAATGCTTTTCATCTTTTCCAATCAGTGGTTCTGATTTATAGATAGTAAAACGGATCTAGCACTTAATTATCTACACTGGGTCATATCAGCGAGGTTCACACTGAAGTGACTGATTTAAGGGACGTGCTAATACAGACATCAAAATGCTTGACACTCAATTTTATGGCGCTAGAATATTCACATAGTGAAGTCCGAAATCATATTAGTATTTTTGGTTTGTAAATTAGCTTTATGGGACCTTGTGACTTACTTAGACATTGTTCTATTTACATGATCAGTTGTTGGTGGAAAGTGAAAAGTAAGCAAAATGTCAATACAAGTTTTGAAAGTAAAAATGGAGTCGTCATGTGAAATTTCTTCATTTTGTATTATGAAGGTCAGTAATACAGAAAAATGATCAGTTTTCTTGGGCTTGAATGTTAATGGATTCATACATGCTTTGATTTGATATTGTACTAAGGGAAATAACCACATAAGCTGTCCGAATATTTTGCAGTAGGTCACTCACCGAGGTCTTCAATTTTAAATACAGAGATCATTAGATAATTTCGTTCTAAAAGCTAGTTATACTGTCTTGAGTAATAACAAGGAGTTGAATGGAGTATAGCATTATATATATATGTAAATATACGGTTTTATAATATCACTGAGATATCAGTCTCTTTACTAACTTCACTTTGGATTTGTCACATTTTTGTCACCAGAGTAATCATACTTTAGAATTAAATAAGATATGGCAAAATAATACTACAACCTGTTTTTCTGAATATTTAATATTATTGCAGCCAAAAAACTTGAGAGCCAAGCAGACAGCGTGTTTTTGCTTTCCGGATTTAGTTGATGCCATCAACAATTTATAATACAGATATGTGATTTTAGCAGTTTCATGTGAAGTTCATAAAATGATATGTATTCAAAAGGGTGTTTTGGATGGAATGCTCAGAGCACTCAAATTAACTTTCATTTTCATGCTTTCTTTTCAATTACTTACCTTTATCTGTATTGCACAATGAAAGCCTTTTTCATTTTTGTCTAATTCACTGTCATGTCGTATGAACAAAGTCATCCTATAAAAAAGATACTTCAAGGAATATTATAAGCTTACCTTTGATACAATGGTAGGTGATGACGGCTGGTAGGAGCACTCGAAACGCTAGACTATCATCATTCACTCTTCACATGAGCACCAAGACAACCCTGATGATTCGGAATTTTCATGGTGTATTCAAGAATAATAGGTCTCCTGAGACCGCAGAGAAAACTACATTTTGTCGTATAGATTTATCACGAAACGGATAAAGATGATTAATATGCAGACGACAACCAGGAACAAATTGACGGCGTAGCCAATGTGAAGCTACAAACAGTATCGTGTATCGTCGTAATCAATAGACCAGAATAACCATCACCTACCTCCTTCGAATTCATCCGTTCCGTGTCGTCAACTAAGAATTAATATAAATACTGATTTAGCAACATGGAGCGCAGTGCGAGAAACCATTATACAACCAACTCAATGAGCACCTTATGATGAAGGGCGCAGAGGAATTCCTAACGAGATTCTCAGTAAAGCACTTGAAGTGAAGATAGGACTGATACAGGATTAATTATTATAACCAACTTTGTGATTGCGATGGACGACGAGGAGGGAAGTTATTGGCATTTATAATGTCTTCAAATGACTATAAAAGACCATCAGTGAATTGTGCTTCGCGAACTAAGAGGATAACAAGTGAAACATAATTGAGCAAAACAGCAACAAATAATAGTCTTGAGGTGGACATCAGAGATGAATATACTGCACGAAACGGAGACATCACTAAAAGCCCTGTGGACAACAGAATTAAAGGCAATTGAATTGTGTAATGTATACATGCCGTACTGCAACCTACATTACACACCAAAAAGTCACCGCGTAACTTCAGCATGAAAAATTCAATACGTCATCTGAATAACTCACCGATTTCTTCTATTTTATGAAATATAAAGAGTTATACTTATAAAGTTCTAAAACTTTGGGCATAAATGTGTTTCAGATGTATTTCAGCCAGAGTATGTGATGTTGTTTTCACCAAAATTTGTTTGAATAAATGATAACACCAGATCACACTGCGTGGCATCCGTTAGGATAACTTTCTATTTGTGCATATTTAAACTCATCGTCAAGTTTCATATCTCATAAATATTTTGTTCAAACTCTCGATATCATGGGGTTTTAATAAAAGTGAATTAGTTGAAATAAGAAAGTTAATCGTTGTAAGAACTCACGAATGATTTCTGAGCAACAGTGAAGACATATATATAGCTAGAGTTTGAAAACAGTTTGTAACAATTACTAGTATATGTTCAATACGATAATGTCACCTATTCAATGACAGAATCCTATCAGCCTAAACGGACCTAAACTGCTAATTCAGTACTTTTGAAGGTACCATTTAGTGTCTTATTATATACAACATGAAGCCATAAAGAAACTTCTGACCACACCACAGGTGACCATGCAATCTCTAATGCAACGAAATTAAAAACTATCATTTGATCTTATTCATAAAACAGTTTATTCATCTACTCACGGGCTCTCCCTTCAAGTCAAAAGTAAACCAATTATTCTATAAGCAGAGAGCTAGAATCATCTTTTAATCAAATTCATATTGTTTCAAAATATGTGTTTGCGAAAACGCAGTAGAAAATTTGATGCAAAAATATTCTCCTTCTGTTTAGCGGTCTTGTGACATCAGTTCGACTCTAATGATATGAAGCTATGTAGGTAAAAATGTCTCTGTGAATAGTAGTCAGAGAACTAAAATCATATTTCAGTAACTTCTCTCTTATTTGACTTATATCATTCAACATATGAAATTATGAAAACTGATGAATACAACTTGAGAGGACTCAGAGTAGAGAATCGATGAATAGGAAAATACTCAGCAGGAAAGTTTGATCTATCAGAAAATGTCTACTAAAGAAATTTTTAAAAAAGCCATCAAAAATCTGTTTTCCTTATCTTTTCTGAATTCTCATCCTATCAGAATTTATAGTTTTTGGATCTTCGGGAATTTAAGCATTGATTTGAACAATTTATTCTCCCAGGGAAATATGGCTGAATGTTACTCCGTTTTCATGTGACATTTTAATGGTATTGACAAAATATGTGTTCACCGTATTATTTATTGATTTCTCATAAACTTTTTATACCTACATGTTTCATCCATGCAGTCATTATGAAGGTTCGAGAGACTCATTTAACAGAGTGTTTTGCCACACAAATGGGAAAGGTATGGACACCAATGACTGGAGAATACTACTGAGTGGTATTTTCAAAGCAACCAAGTATCTACTTACTTTGGGCTAGATAAGAAGAAATGCCAATTCTGAATTTCAGATCAAATAGCATGCATTATATTCAATCCTAACTAACCACTAATTGAACTTAGATACATAATGCACTGTTTATATGGGGATTGGTTTTATCTTGTATGCGGGGATTTCATAATATTACTGTGGAGGAATCCTGAAATTTTCGATTGTTTGATGACAATTAAATTTATCGGCATTCCACGACATAATCATAAAATGTTTCAGTTTTGATTTTTATAATTGATCAATGTCAGTCTTTACTTTCATAAGCTTCCATCGTTCTCTCATCTGCACAGTCACCTTTATTTTTTGCGGTATGTCCTTGAAGTGTGAACATATTTATTGGTGGTTAACTTGAACGAGTTGTAGTTTGCATTTATGAGCCACTAAGTATCTTACGAAACCCTTTACTAAAAAATGTATGTTGAATATTCATTTCTATGCAAATATGTCCACATTGATGTTCCGGCAGTTGGCATGGAATATGAACGAAGTCATTTTTTATCAAACCTTGACACGTTTCTACACAAATACAAATACACATAGATACTTATACCGAAAATTTTGTCTAGTGAAATTAGGACTGAAATCTTCGAAATGAGATTTCTTTGACATAAATCTGCAACCACCACACCTATCGTGAAATCAGAAATGTATTTATATTTTAACTTTGTGAAAGCATCTAAGATACTGTGAACCTATACTACGGCGAACTTACGTTTATTTCCTATATAACAACAAGAGTAAAATGCATTTAGTTCTACTTCACAGGAAGAGTGTGTTGATGAAATACATTTCTAAAATGTCTGCTCTTAGTTAACATTGATATAAAAGTCTAAAATATTTCAAATTTGATCATTTGTGTAGCTTTTTCTTCTGGAAAGCATCCAAGAATAGGAATCAACGAAGACTGAGATCATACACACTCAAGCAAAATGACAAGAGATAGATTTTTACCCACTTAGTCAATGAAGACGATGTGTTGGAATATATTATGACTCACTATATTCTTCTTCAAAGAGAAAAAAAGAACATATTCAGTCTATGACCCATTATATACACATCAATACAGGCAAAATTTCTAGATGTAAAGTCATTTATTATCGGTGGAATTAAAATTCTGATATGATGCTCGCATAACCTGATGACGAAGAATAAAGGGTGACCAATATAACTATGTTCATGTGCTTAGGTGAAGCTTTGTGATAATACGTATCTAGTATGGTTTCATTACAAAAGTGAAATCAACAGCACCCATATAGTATGTAAAACACTTTTATATATCAACTTATAACAGCTTATATCCATACATCTCTAGTTCATTCATTTTTGTAGAGTGTAAATTAACAATTACAAAGCACTTACTCATGATAACTAATATTCAGATGTCATCATAATGTCATCATCAAATAAATTTTTGGAATTGGTCGGATTCGATAAATGTTATTACATTGGAATGCAAGACTGTAAAATTCATAAATAATTTTTCACTCAGAGTAGCTTTTGGAGGACTGAATATGACTGAATCGCAACCACAAAATTATAACTTATATAGAATTGACCATATGGATAAACTACAGATTGATGAATGACTCTGCACACTATTCCACTGAAAGCATTTTTCGCAATTGCTTTGATAAACTGCAACTGAGTTGTTCTATCTTCTTTTCTTTGATTGAACATCATAAATTGCTTAGGTTCTATTTATTTAAAACTCTTCAGGCAAAAAATCTCTGTAATCTTTATTCATCAATTAACGCTAGAGTATACGGTGAATTCCAATCCACTTTGATTTGACGCCATCGCAAATCCTTATCTGACTACAGATTGTTGTGCAAGATAACCAATTTAAGGATGCAACACATATCACATTTGACAACAGCTTGGGCGTGGAGCAAATTAGAGCGTCTAGTAAAAATCTCATCATGACTTTGAATCAACTGTTTCACTGCTCATTTAAATGTTTACCACGTCACAACTGTCCGTGAAGTGTGTCTTAGTTTCATCTTCAGTTATCCAGGTTGATATTCACTTCTCTAAATTATTCCAGAAAATCTTGTGAAAACTCTTTATGATTTTAGTAAAAAGATGATTTACCTTCCACCCCTGAGTATAAAATTAGACGTATATGGTAAACGTTCATATGCTAGTTACAGTATTTGTAACAGTGAGTGTACTCAGAATATGCAGATATCAAATTCAAAACGCTATACTTTAATGGCGCCATCCTCTGTTTACATCACACAAAGACAGAGATGTTACAAAATTGACTCCAGTTGAATACATCATGTTTATTTAGGATTCCATGATACGGTTTTCATCAGGTTAATTTACACACAATCCTACTCCCCTATATATCCATAAGCATTTTTCTCAAGTAAAACCGATGAAATCTGCAGAAAGTTGATTTCATGGAGAAACGTTCTGTGGCATAGCTCATTATTTAAATAGCTTAATTAAAAGCATCTTTCATTTATCGCCATGATTGTTCGTCCGCTAATCTCCGAATGACATATTTATTCTCCAGGACGCATTTCCATTTCCTTTCCAATGTTTTCACAAAGACTTGACTTCTTTTTATATCTAACCATTATGTCATGTATAAAATGTGACTGAACAGGTGCATCTGTGAAATTATGATATATCCCGAAAGAAATTACCCAGCGAGTATGGTATTAAGAATCCCAGTGAATATGGTGTGTTTGTAATTTTCACTACCTACGTCATGGAGCACAGACAGCATGTCCACTAATTCATGCATAATCCACGGTTGAACCGTAAACATTTTGACTATTTTGCAGATTTTGTAATACACTGAATAATAATTTTTTTTTAAAAAAATTATTATTCAGTGTTCGCACAGTGAGTAGGCCGAACATAATCATTTTTACTTATTTTCATCACTTTATATACTTGTAACTGAACCGAAGGCCCCATTTAAATTCTAGAAATCTTACTTTTTTGAACATAATCTGTAGATAATAAAATGATTCATTATAATTCACCTCAACAATTGTTGATCGGCTTTGAATCATTTGAATATGACACCATTCACAGCAAGTGAAAATGTCGACGTCAAAAGGAAGCAAGTATGAAGAAATCCTGCTCACAAATTTCGCATCACTGTGTTCACCTCTGAATCAATAATCATTCTTCTTAAGGATAATCTCTGAACACTTCATAGCTTTTACTTCACACAGAATATTGTTATAATGTTTACTTATAAAGCATATGCGAATAGATCTTTCATTTATTGCTATGGTTACTTGTTTTTTGGCATCCAAGTGGAGCATAAAAACTGCTTAGGATGTTTCCATTGTTTTTTCTAACATAACTATTCAGACGCAATTATTTCTTGTTTCGCCATCACTCAGCTAATTATAACAACTGTATCTATAGAAAGATGATTACATTCTAAACGTATTCCTCAGCTTATGGTCAAAGTGATCACATTGCGGAGAATTCGAGTGAATATGAGCTGATTGTAACTTTTCAAGATAAATATACTACTGTTGCTAATAAGAATACCGGATTCACATGAATTAACAATGCACTACTGCACGTGTCATAGTTTAACTCATCAAAACTTGAATTATTGTGTTTCAAAGAATACTTTCAGGTGGCGAAAATTCACAGCGAAAGAGAGTTGAGCACAACAACGCTTTATGCATTTTTCACATCATATGTTTGGATATATAACGACGGTACTGGAAAAATTTCAGAAACACTTACCTTCCGTTACATCCTCTGGATATTCTTCAGCATTTCAGCAAAAGTAATTTCAATGATTGATAACAAAATTGAAATGTGGTTCATGTAAGACTACTGTTTAATGACAATATTGTTTAAAACAATCAATAGCAGTTAGAAAATGTCGTGCTCAAAACAGTCAACCAGCATTTAGTTCAGTATATATTGGACAGTCTTCATCTGTTTTGTAGTTAGATAATGACTGACAAACTACATTGAGTTGATGTGAAGACATACAATAGAAAAAGTTTTGTCTATGCCAAGTAGAACAGCTAACATTACGCTTCAGTTAGATGAAACATCATCATCATTAGAAGGTGTGACTTGTCTTAAGAGTGTGACAAATTTGCGCAACGTATTCGAATATTCTCACCAAAAACGTAATTATCACACATGTTTATATAGAAGGTGAGAAAGCATGAATTATTACAACACATTTGAGTGAGTCAAGAACGAAAAATGTGTCAGCATAATATGAATCAGGTTTTTTTTCTATGATTTTGCTCAACTGCTAACATAATGGAATATATAAAAACATAAATTACACTACAGATTTGAAAATGGATTTTCTTTTGATGACAAAGATAAAGTGTAGGAAATAAGAGTGACTACAAATAGGGTTACATGTATTGTTTGTCATAATTTTGAGCTTGCTTTAGTAATCGTGTTTAGAAGGAATGTACAATTTACCCAGTAACAGTTTCATCGACTTCCTTCTTCTCCTTACCCCACACCCTGACGTCATTTTTCATCTCTTATTTGACATCCTCGCCTGATTTGTAATGGTCATGTAATTTCTGTAAAGTCGTCATTCCTTTTAAATCCTTACTATTTAACAACTTACATCGTTCCTAGCTATTGTTAGCCTTAGTTTCTACTGATTTATCTTTGTCATCATGGAAAATGAATGTTACAATTGTTAATCTAATTTTTATCTTTATTTTTAATTATAGCTTGACTCCACACCGTATTTTTGGTACAAGTATGGAATTTTCAGCATGTGATATCAGTAGCTTAATTTTGCACGCCGACCATTGATATCGGCTGTGCATCGGGAGGGGATGGAACACCGGAACATGTGCATGGTTGACGAGAGTCCTAACCGCTGTGCCACCGACGCTCGTTCATCTTGTAACCATTTGATAAGAGTCATAGAAAAAATAAACATTAATTTAATATTAAACTAGTACATTTGTCATTCTTCCGCTATTCAAATATATTAAATTAATTCACGCTCTGTCGTCTTCTAGATAAAAGTGCAGGATAATTAAGTGTTTGCTGTGAATGTCCACATATGTTACGCAAATTTATTACTCGTTTCAGACAAACTTCTTATTTTTCCGTCGAAATTCATGTCAAGAAATTATTGCTTAGGAAGCAGCCTTTAATAGATGAATTAGTTTGAATGGCTGTCTGTGTCCTTAAAGCAGCAGCTACTGTATGTCTGCCATCAAGTTAATCATAATGTCATGGTTTCCCAATGAATTAGATGTCATGGATTGCCGACCAATACGAAACCTAGGTCCAAGGTTCCCTGCCGATTGCCTCCAACTATCTAATATAATGCATGATCATCGTACAACACAGCCTCGAATATCATTCACATGTTTGCATGAAATTCAAACTTTGTAGTGGCTTACAACAAAGTTGTGCGTAAAGAATATTTACAGGTGCTTCATAAATACGAAGTGCACAGATGAAAACATGTATACCTCTCATTCAACATCTGTAAGGTGAAGGTGGCCACCAATGGATTCACGAATGGAGTCTCAGCAAAGAATTTGAGGTGAAGACAGGATTGAGGTAACATGGATTTCAGAATAAAACGTGTGCTCTGTGGCGGAGTAGAATTCCGTTGCGAATAAAATTTATTTTGGTTAAGTCACACAGTGTTATACAGTGAAATTTCCTGATGCCGTTTCGAGCACTATTTATTGTTCATAATCATATCAAGGTACTCACACAACTTCTGCAGTTCGTTTATATAATTCCATTATTTTCCATCTCTTGATTCGATTGGTAGTAATCATTTACATATTTCCGGTATGAGTGATGGGTCTTACTACTCTAACGGACAATCATTTTTATTGTGATGAACTGTATTGTGCAGCATACCATTGTCAAGGAGAAGACAGGCATATTAACTCACCTTCTTTTTCATCTGAGCAGAACAAAATTTTCAATTGGTCTAATCGCCATGCAATAATTTATAGAAGACATTTTATCCGTCTTCATTACACAGCAATTTTATATCTTGCTACCAGTTACCTACGATTCAACATTTCAATCTTACGAATTGTGCCTACGTGTTCGGACAGTAAATGATATGCCCTCAGAGTGACTCCATAGTGGAGACATAATATAATGACAACATCATGTCATTATAGGTTTCTAAGCCGTAGGTGTAAAAAACTTCCTGGAATAATTCGAGCGCCGAATAATAATGACATTATCATGTCCTAACAGACGAAATCCTGAATGCAAGCTATATTCTTATTTATGTCTTTTGAGCCATTGAATATAAAGAAGTAATACTAGCTTGTGATAAAAATGACTGCTATGTGGGAATGGTAACATTTCTATCAGTATATATGTACCAAAAACAATGATGTATTGTGCAGCATACCATTGAGAAGGAGAAGACAGACATATAAACTCACCTTCTTTTCGACCTGAAAAGAACAAAATTTTCACACGGTCTTACTGCTATGCAATAATTTATATAAGACCCCGTTTCTGTCTTCATTACACAGCAATTTTATATCAAGCTACCAGTTACCCACGATTCAACATTTCAATCTTACAAATTGTGCCTTCTTGTTCGGACAGTAAATGATATGCCCTCAGAGTGACTCTAGAATGAAGAGATAACACAATGACATCATGTCATTAGAGGTTTCTAGGCCGTATGTGTTACGAACTTCCTGGAATAATTTGAGTGTCAGGTCATATTGATTCATTATAAATTATTTCAATTAATCCGAGCGTCGGTGGAAATTCTTGTTTTGATTATCTTAAGACGCTGGGATTAATTTAAATAATTTATAACGAATCATGTTATAAGGTTTCTTAACAGATGACATCATGAATGCAAGTCAGATTCTTATTAAGGTCTTGTGAGCTATTAAATATCAAGAAGTAATACTAGCTTCTGGTACAGATGATTGCCATATGGGAATGGTAACATTCCTATCAGCATATATGTACCGAAATCAAAAATTTATTTATAGAGGCTCATCATCAAATGATTTAATTGTTCAAAGTTATTCTAGAAAACTTAAATCCATGCATGCTTACAGACGTTTAATTACGCGGTCCCTCAATACAAAATAAAGCAAATCGTTCAATCATTTATCTCTATCAAACTAAAATTTAAATCCCTTGTTGTTTATTTGCAGATCTTGCAAACTAGAAAATCGCAAACACCGATTATCTACTACCAGTTACTTCATGCTTATTTCGACTTAACGCAGTTGCCTGTTTCATACAAAACTCACTAAACTAATGAGGTAATACATATTTGATTTCACAAAGGGAGAATAAGTAAGATTTTCAAGCACACGGCAGAAGATTGAGCAATTCAGCCACGAAAATTTATTTTAGCATATGCGAGGAACGAAATGAAATCAGTGTCAGAAAGAATACTGATGTTGACAAGTTCACTGAATTTATTGTGTAAAACCCGAATTAAAAACATTTTATAGATTATGTGTGGACTTACATTCAAAAAACTTTTCCGCTTCTATGTAAAAATGTGTAGCGAGTGAGAGAACCTTTCTTTTTTCGTTGTCAAATTGGTGTGATTTGCTCACTTCATTCTCATAATATGGCAATGTTTTCAGAATATAAAGGAACTTGTAATTGCCTTACACATACCTCTGATGAGACATGCTGTCAACAGTAGTTTTTTCAAAAGTCTCCTCGTCATCTGAAGTTGTAATGACGCAGTGTCTCCAACAGATGTGTGTTACCGCAAGGCAGAATCGTCTATCAATAATGCATAATAAGGTGACAAAAGGATGTCTCTCGTTCAATGAGGACAAGTTTCGACGACTGATAAATCCCTTCTCTGAATCGCAAACATGATATTCCTAACTTTGAATATCCATGATGATTATTGCTGACATACCTTTCTGTAATAACCACATGAAAGCCTTAGATCAAATATTCGATAAACATCACTCACTTAATCTGAACATAGTTTCAGCTGAAAGAATATTTATAGGATGAATAGTTTGGAAACTGTTGTAATAAGGTTTCATATAGTTCGGTGATTATATTTTTAAAGCCAGCTTAAAATAATATACGTAGATTGAATGTCCTTGATTGAATGCACACTGTAAACACAACAGAGTCACAATTATTCTGGTTGTTAATATGAATGGTACATCATAGAAGAACGAAGTCGACAAGTCACTCCAATCGTTCAAGCACGTATTCCTTGTTTTTGTATGCATAACATGTAAATTTAGCGTGATATTGTGATGGTGTGATAAAGATAATGTATGCGAACAGAATATTATTCTCACATATTACAACAGTTCCATGCGTATTAGCAAAATAATACAGTATTTCTATCTGAACGCTCTATTTGTTGTTCCAACAGTTATATACTGCACTAACAAAAGAATGCTATGCATATTTAAAGGTTTTATTTTTATGTCATTTGATGTAATCTCAAATCATGCGCTCAGGGATTAGTTGAAAAATATGGACTATATACATTTTTATATACTGAGGTTTGATCAATGCAAAATACACCTGTGCTTCCGTGTCCTGTCTTCTGTTGTTATAATATAAGCACACGCACATAAATTTGACTATCATTGTAAAACAGATATGGTCTGAAGTCATCTGAATATGTTTATTTTGTCTCAACGTGTCTGCTACATATGTATTTAGTTTCATTTGTTAGAATCAATAATTTCTTCGTTTCAGTTTTTGTGAGTTGAACTAGAACTAATCCAGTCTCAACCTGATAACAAGGAGTAATGTGTGGTGACAAATGAATAATTATTATAATTCAAAACAGTGTTCAACTCACGATCCAAACCACTTCCTACAACGAGGCGTACATGAATGATTGAACGAGATCACAGAACGCACTTGAACTGATTGTATTTGAAAATAAATTGTTTGGCTCATGCATATTTCACGCATTTCTATTCACAATTCATAGATGTATTCCAATAAATTAGGGATTGTCTTTAGTTCTCTATTTCAACTATTATTTTATTCAATTATGAAATGGTTAAAATTCTTCAGAAGTAAACGTTTGCGAAAAGTAATAAAGCATTATAAACACTTAGAATACTGTTATACTCACCGTCAACAAGCATATCAGCAATGAAAAAGAAAATAGAAATAGCCAACAAATGAGTGGAAAACATGTTTCGTCTCAGAGAGAGAAATGATCGAAATCATGCCTTAAATAGTTTTTTTTCACATAAGGCAACCAATAAAATTTCAGTTTTCAACAGAAAGCAGATATTATCAAAACAAAGAAATCTTTAAACATAAAACAAAGCAAATTTTCAGAATGTTGTTCAGAAATGTCATCTGCTACATATTTGACTTTATTCTTGCTCACGTTTAGTTACTATTTTTACTATCAGTCTGACAGCAATCTCTGTCGCAGTGACAAAAAAACAAGATTCACGTCAACACGAAACCATAAACAACTTAGAGAGAAAGATATTATGGTAATGTTTTCATTTCAATATTATTTTGTATCGTGTGAGTACAAAATGACGTCTTACACAAAATAGAACGTTCTTTGCGAATAGGGCATACAAAAGCATGTGACGTTTGTAAACCTCAGAACATCAAAAAGTTGTATACCATCGATAAATTATTCCTGTGACTTGTAAGCGCGTTCATTCTCCACATCATGAGCGCATAAAACAAATAAAGAAATAAGAAAATAAAAGAATTGCCCAATGAGACCTATACTCTCAATGGTGAATTTATCGTTTCACCTAGATGCTCGCTGGCTAGCCGATAGGTTAGAACCTGTCAGACAACGTCAACCTAAACGTAATCAATGTTCATGACGAAATCATGGTTTCCTTCGATGTGAGTTCTCTATTCACGCATATCTCTTTACATGAGACATAAGACATCATCTGTCAACATTCTGATGTTCTTCCTCTACCAAACCTGCATTTAGATCAGCTTCTCTTGTTATGTAATAATGAAATACAATTCCAGTTTGACAGAAAAAATGTATCGTCAGGTTGATGGAGTGGCAACGATGAGTACACTGGGTCCAATATAAGCTGATATTTTTATGGCCAGTCTGAAACAGACGAAGCTCAAGTGTGCAATTGGCGAGACAACAGACTACTAAAGATACGTTGATGATATTTTCATTGCATGCAATGGTTTGAATCACGATGTGTCTCTATTAGACATTTTCAACAATGTACACAAAAGCATCACTTTCACGATGGAACAAGATGATGATGGAAAAAATTCTATTATTTGAACGTAAAATTGTGAGAAAATACATGTTACTTCCTTTATTTGTGTATATCCATTCACATGTATATTATTATTATCTCCTGGAGACGTTACATTGGAAGAACAGAGAAGAGGTCCTACGTCAGACTCTTCTTACATGTACCAAGAAGCCTTCGTTTAAAAGGACCAAATTGTTGAAGGTCTCCAATCGCGAAACGCCTGATTCACACAGGACAAACATTCAAAATAATTAACAGAAAAAGTATCTCAAGTCTTCACATATTGAATATTCAATTTGATTACAACACTGACCAAGATAATTTGAAACTCGTTTCCTC
Source organism: Trichobilharzia szidati (assembly GCA_944472155.2). Taxonomy (NCBI): domain Eukaryota; kingdom Metazoa; phylum Platyhelminthes; class Trematoda; order Strigeidida; family Schistosomatidae; genus Trichobilharzia; species Trichobilharzia szidati. The sequence continues at coordinate 16,955,533 of OX235277.1, read as the reverse complement.
TGTAACTCTGTAGACAGAAATCAGTAAATTGAATTGTAGTTAATTAGGATCACACTGACTGAAAATCGGATAAACCTCCAATCACTACTGTACTGATAAACCTCTGTACAAGGTGAGGAAACAGATAAGGTGTACTGTTAGTCGATGCTTTGCAGTCGTATAATTTTGAGACAGTCAGTTGTATGTTTATGTTCGATTTTTAGATAATCCGTTTCTCTATGTTATAAGTTGTCAGTTATTCTCAGAATCAAATCTTTCTTCAATATTCACAACTAGAAGTATGAAAAGACCAGCATAACACACTGGTAATGGTCGAAAAGAGAATGGAAGAAGTCATTCATCAAGTTAAAATACCTCACGATACGTTAGCGTATGGCATGAAAATAAGAAACTCAATAATCGTCTAGTGATAGTTCATCAATTGGCATCAAATTGTCTACAATACTTAGAGTAACTTTTGATTGACGCAGTTGTGATCTCTGAACTGGATAGTTTGTTTGCAAAGCCTTCATCGCCATACTAGGTTACATCTTCAGCGTTGATGTGTCTGATCATTGACGATTCACCGGAATACCAGTCGGGCTTCTAAAAATCCTCTAGCATTCTTGGTGTTTCCCCTGTCTAATATTTGAAAGTTGTCCCAGTCGAATTGATGTCCGTGAGTGTATGAATGTATTGATATGAGAGAGTGGATATCGTGTCTTTGAACGGCTACTTTATGTTCACGGATACGAAGACGAAGGATTTGTCCACTCTGAACAGTGTAGTGCTTTTCGCAGTTGCTACAATTTATTTTATACAATGATTCCCTTTAATAAATTTGAGCAAATAAAGAAGAAACATTAGCTCAGGATAATCTGGATCCATTTTACTTCGTCTGTTCTCATTAGTTGCCTCCAACCCGGATCCTTTAATAAAATAAAAAGTGAACAATTTTAACAAACTTGTGTTCATTAGCAAGCATATTGTCAAAGCGTCATAGTGTAATATGGCGCTTTCATTTACAAGGTGTATAAAGTGTTACGACATATATGTTTTGTTGTGTTGTTGGGTGGTAACAACAAAAAGTAAGTAATCGCTACGTAATAAGATAGAGAAGATGAAACTTTCGGTGCACATGAAGTCAGATGAGAAATTGATGATGCAATACAGATACAAACACTAAGAAGAGCAGGAAAACACATCTCACCAAAGAGTCAACTGAAAAATTAAGGTGTTATGTGAAAAGATAAGATAACAAAATTACAAAACAAAGGATTACGAAGAAGTGGATCACACGGGTAATTGAAGTCCAATAACGGATCCTTTTTGAAAACATAAGTCAAGCTTCAATCGTTTGGCTATAGCTTCACTGAAACTGAGAAGACTAGAGGCATTTGTCTGTTAATTATTTTGAATGATTCCAGCACATCTACTCGGTGTCCTGTGTCAATCATGTGTTTGGTGATTTGAGACCTTGAACAATTCGTTCCCTTTCAACAGAGGCTTCTTGGCACATGTAAGAAGAGTCTGACGTTGGCCCTCTTCTCTGTTCTTCCAATGTAAATGCGACAGCAGATACATGTGAGTTGGTATACACAGTAGGATATAACCTGTGAGGGGTACTTGTCAAACTGTGAGAGAGACTAATAATGCTGCAGCATACGACCTAGACAGGGCTGTGCTTAATCTTTTATTTAACATTTTCATAATGTCGTTGCTCTTGTAGTCGAGTTTGATGAAAATAGGCTTCTCACTGACTCTTGCTGTATGAAGCTTCTTGAGTTCATTCTTGTAATATCTGTTCAGGAAACTTTGTGCATGACCATTTTTTCAAGCATTTTTCAAGAAGCATTAGTTCACTGTCTAGTTTCTTGGGTGAACATTTTCTATTCACTCTAGAAACAAGCGTATTCACAAGAGTTCGCTTGTATCACACTCCGCAGACGCTGTTGTAATTCAAGTGAGGAACACTCCATGAGACTTTCGTATATACAGATATTTCGAGTGTTCCATCATATAATTTTCCACAACTTTATGTTCAAAAAAAAGGAATTTTTCATCATCATCTTGCTGCATCGTGAAACTGATGCTTATATATTGCATCATTTTCTGACTATCAACAATTCATTTCCTAACATAGATTTCACATTCAGGTGGAGATCTTTATGAAAGACGCACGAATTTTCACAGTGACATTTAGTGACAAAGTATATTCATACATATACATGGATACATACTCACAGGTTTATTGTTCACATTTTATTAGGTTAAAATATATTTTCCCGGTTAAAATTACAAGGTTGAAGAATAGCACTATGACGGTATTTTCAATTAACCACACATTTTTATATATCCTTATCGGGATTCCTGTAACAAACAAACTCAACATTTTTTCACTGAAGCTGATTTTGATTTTCATATATCTCACTGTTATCTCGAAATCATTTTAATTTTCAGTAGGTGAAGGAGCTAAATTCCGCTCGCTTTTACCGAAGCAATTTTTATGAAACGCTAATAGTCAGATTTATGTGATCAGAAAGAAGAGGTTATCAATCTTCCATTGCCACGGTAACTAGATGTCTTTATTCTCTATTTCGTATGAATACGCAAGCTCTCTCTTCAACCCCACTCCTTTGATATATTGTAATTTTCCTTGTCTCTTGTTTCTGTGAATAGAGTTGAACTCAATAAAATGCTACCCAATTTATAAGTCACTCATAATTAAAGCATCTGTCATCCTTGTCACATATCTCCTTTACCATTGAAGATATGCATAAATACTTTATTTCACCTTAACTGCTTGTGTATATATATTTAAGTGTAATTTTCTGAGCCTCTTTCACGAATTTGCTCACCTCCCTTAAACTGATATCATGTAAAATTTTGCAGGTGTGTTATAACTATTCAGTACACAAACTTGATAACTTATTTAAGATGTAAGCAGCTGATGAGAAGACAATGCAATGAATGGTGGTAGCGTCATTCATAATGATCTTGGTTTCTTGTATCCTGCATAAAATTCTGCACGTGAATGTGAAATCGATGTTGTGAAATGAATTGTTGATAGTCAGAAAATGATGCAGTATTATGAAAGGATTTGTGATATCATATAGTGAATTCCAATATTCATAATTTTACAACTTTAAATTGTATGAAAATATATCAATAAACTTTGAATGCTTACATCTCTTTTACTCTCACTTCTGATACACATTATCTCATGTTGACTATTGCTCTTGCTTTCATGAAAATGGATGTACTTTAATACTGTGCTTGAGATAACAATACGTCAGTAATGTTGAATGCCTCATTTAATAAAACATTTTCGTCATTCACGTGGATTAGGTGTATGGAATATCAAGTCAGACGTAATTTAAGAGGACGGATATCTAAAACGGTTAACAACATCACAAATAAGAAAAAACATTCATTTGAAACTTCCAACAAATTAAACTCCCTAACACCCCTAAAACTCCTAATTCAAAAGCGCAGTCATAATGAAGTATGACAGATAGGATTATACCAAAGAAAGGAAATCTGCTTCGTTTTTAAATGGTCTGTTTCTAATAATGTTTGCTTCTCATTCTCAAATGACTTCATAGACTGTATCACCGTCAAATATCGTCCCAAACATCTCCCCAAATATAAACACATCTTTATTACAAACATGTACATTACTCCCAGTTGCTCACTATCTAATCTTTCAAATTTTGCTGATGAATTCACCATGTTTGCCGCTGTCAACTTCGATAACTCTCTATCTGTTATAACTGGGACTTGAACTCGTCAGATTGCTCTTTCCTTGAAGCACTTGGTCACTCAAACATTGTCAAATTTCCCACTCGACTTGACAAAGCACTCGACTTAGTTTTTACAAATGATGAAGGAATATATGAAACACGTAAACGTGCACCGATCCTCAACTCTGATCACTCTATTGTTCGTGTTCTACCAAAAATATACAGCGAAACACATATTAAAGTCTTCTCACATCTGTCTATGAAAGCACAACAAAGATGCTACTCATCCGACAACTTACTCGATCTAATGTGCATGTTAAAAAACACTAACTGGGATTTATTCCATGAAAGTTCTTTAGATGACACAATTGTCAATATAACGGATTATCTTAAGTTCTGCCTTGATATATGCTGTCCCAAACAAACACTATTCAAACGCCTCGACCGCTTCTCATCTCCTTTTCTCAAACAACTTCCCAGGCAAAAAGAAACATTATACAAATCCAAAGACAAGTTAGGACTCAAAAAGATTAATGCTCAGATCAAATCTGAAATCAAAAATCTTAATGCTGTATACAATGAAACACTTTTATCATGCAAATCTCCTATCAGCATGTGGAAATTTTTAATGAAATTACTGGCAATAGTAAGCGTTGTAATGCTTTTCACTCTTATGATGTTAATGCTCTTAATCAGTCTTTTATACGCTGTCCTTCTATTATAACTACTTCTAATGTTACCAATCATGTAACTCATAACTTTCATGATTTTAATGCTCTCGACGTTCTAAAATGTCTTAAAATGCTCAAACCCTCACATAGCTTTGGCCCTGATGGTGTACCTGCATATGTTCTAAAACTATGTGGAGATGCTTTGTGTTCTCCAGAAACCAACATCCTAAATGCTTCTTTCTCCGAAAATGTCGTACCTGATGCATAAAAGGACATTGAAATAGTCCCTGTCACTAAACCTGGAAACAGGTAGAACGTGACGTTCAGACCCATTGCCATCACTTCCACGTTTCGAAAGCTTATTGAAAAATTAAAACTTCTTAAACTTGAACCCTCCCATAAAAACTTTGAAGACCCCAAACAATTTGCATATAGACAGGGTAGGAGCACTTTAGATGCTGCAGCCGTCTTGCACAACAACATCGTCTCATCATTAGATAAAGGTGCCAAATACGTCCGCTGCACGTTTCTCTACTTCACTTCTGCTTTCGACTCTGTACCTAGATGTATCCTGCTAAATAAGCTCTCTTTGACAAAACTGAGTCCTGGGTCACTAACTGGCCGCATTCTTACTTCTCTAACACAAAGCAGTACACCGTATACAAAAGTAAACCATCCTCTGCTGTACTCGCTGAAGCCGGCGTCCCCTAAGTTGCTGTACTCTCCCCACTTCTCTTTTCTTTCTTTCTACATGACTTACCATCTTCAAATGACATTAATTTTGTTAAATATGCTGATGACCTGACTGTATCTTTGCCTGTCAAATGTCAAAGCGACTGCTCTAAACTGAATGGCTTTCTGTCAGAAATCAGCCAGTGGTCCAAGGAAAACGGTCTTACGCTAAACCCCTCCAAATGCTAAACAGTCAATTTCACCTTTAGGCATAAATCCGACCTAAACAAACTGGTCGGCTCTCACGAGGTGTGCAACATTGACGGCACCGAAGTAGAAAACAAATCGGAAATTAAATACCTAGGCGTCATTCTATCTGCTGATCTCTCCTGGTCGTGTCATATCTTGGTGATTTCTAAGAAAATATTCCGTCTTACCTTCTACATCAAAAAGTTAAAACATTCTGGAATAACCCAACCCTTACTCCTACAATTCGTTAATTCTCGCATTCTGTCTATTATTCTCTACTGTTTCCCCTTAGTTTTTCCCAGGCTACTGAAGAAAGACTATAACATTTTACGCAGGATGTTAAAGGTTGTCAGCAGGGTAAGCAACGTGCCACTTAACCAGCTTGTTAATATTCCGGTCGACAGGCACATGGACTCATGTGAAAAATGGGCCGAATCCATTTTATCTAACTCACACCACCCTCTTCACTCACAACTCTCCCCTTGCATCTCATCAGGTAAAACCAGAAGCCTATTTAGAAAACTATATTCTCGCACCAGTTAGTACAAAAACTCAACCATACCCTAATTAGATCGTGTTCTGTGTGATAAAGAAAGCATTAGGCGTGACACCTATAACTCTTTAAATAGTCAGTAGTACAACTAAATCTCGTCTTTCTAACTGACATCATTTATAGGTACAACATTTTCCTTGTTTCTTTCCCTTTTCTCTCTCTCTTTTTCCGTTATGTGCTGCTTTGTTTCTTTCTCTCGCTTACGCCAGTAAATATGACAGCTCCTACTTTTCTAACACCTTCAAACACTGTTTCAGCTTTATCTTTGCTACCGACATGCCAATGTGTTGTTGTAATAGTGAACTGTGATTTCCTTAATCTATGTAGAGTTTGATAATGTACTAACTGGATGCAATACTGCAGTAAAAATGCTGAGGATTCCATTCAGTATCACTTGTACTGTTTTGGAATAAAGCAAATTATTATTATTAGGTGCTGAAATACTTTTACTTACCAGTGTATATCACTGTATGCAATCTGAGTTGAGCAAGAACAGCATTTGGATATAAGCATTTTATTTCTCTTCAAATTTCGACTTGGCTTCAATTAAATTCATAAAGGATAATTATAATACTTCGAAAAAAAACTTCAAACACTGCTAAAAATTTGTTGGTGTTTTCTCTATGGAATGCTTCATGAAATCTATCAACCTAAAAGAGGTGTGGAAATAAAAAAATTTGTACTTTTCGCTCATAACCTCTGAACAGAATAAAGTTTTGTTCAACCACTCCATCTGAACTAAGCTATTCTTAGCCATGCTCCTAAATTTGGCTCTATGCAACTAAGTATATTTGAATTCAGTTTGTGTATCTTTCTCGCAGTATTTACATAGACATTAACAATTTATCTGAACAATATCCTGCATTATTTCACTTCTCGCCTTTGTTTAATTCAGCACAATTTCTACCAACCTTGTCCCATCCGAATTATCAGACTATTTATTGCATGAGGCAGTAATAACCTGTAAATCTTATTATTTCTACACTGCTCCATTTGCGATTCATCTATTTCATGGAAAGCTTCACAAATTGCACGGCGAATTCTGCACTGTCAAATTTCATATCATGATTATTATGAAAAAGTACTATCAAATCGATACTGTACTACTGATTACCAACTGCAAGTAGTATCATTTCACACTTTGAGTGAATTCTCATGCTAATCCACCCATTTTGATTGTTGACATTTTGCTTGATCTGCAGTAATTACTCTTTTATACTTCAGCACTGTCTGAATATTATTATCTATTTTTGTTTCACTGTTTCTTGACCATTCTTTATTTTGATCCTGTAAGCAGATGTCAATGAGCCCTTTCTTTATCTTCGATTGAAAACAACAAAGAATAACAAAAATTCAAAATATATTTTATGTAAATAATAATATGAATCAATAAAAAACAATTGCAAATAATGATTAGGTGATGCTCACTGACGATCAATATAACCAAGTAAAGAATCTGAGAAGGTTATACCATGAAAACTGTCTCTTTGTCAGTGAAAAGTAAGAACATTCATCAGGATAGGGTGGAATTCAAAAGTGCAGTAGTGTGGTTTTCTCGTCAGTAGTGTTACCAATATTGACAATACTGCAATCTCCTTCATGCATTTATCCGCCTTGATGAATTTGAATAAAGTGAGGACAACGAAGGTGTGCAGAATAATATGGTAACATCATTCATTTCATTGTCTTCCCATTAGCTGCCCACATCTTAAATAAGTTATCAAGTTTGTGTACAGAATCGTTACTACACACCTGCAAATTTTACATGATATCAGTTTAGATGAGCTGAGGGAATTAGTGAAAGATGCTCAAAAAAGTACTCTAATAAAGTTTCACACAAGCAGTTAAAGCGAAAATAAGTAAATATATGCCTTCAATTATAATGGAGACACGTTATAAAGAAGACGGATACGTTAATTCTAAGTGTTCAGCAAGCGACAAACAAAATCACAACATATCAAAGGAGTGAGCTTGAAGTCAAAGCTTGCGTAGCCAAACGAAAAAAAAAGGAATACATTTTGTTACCGAGGCAATGGATAACCTCTTCTTTCTGATCACATAAATCTGACTACCAGCGTGAGATTAAAGGCAAATATGTATGATATAAGCAAATAAAGAATCTGAGAAGGTTATACCATGAAAACTGTCTCTTTCTCAGTGAAAAGTAAGAACATTCATCAGGATAGGGCGGAATTCAAAAGTGCAGTAGTGTGGTTTTCTCGTCAGTAGTGTTACCAACATTGACAATACTGCAATCTTCTTCATGCATTTATTCGCCTTGATGAATTTGAATAAAGTGAGAACAACGATGGTGTGCAGAATAATATGATAGCCTCATTCGGTGTCCTGTGTCAATCAGGTGTTTTGCGATTGATGAGCCTAAACAATTCGGTTCCTTCAACCGTACGCTCCTTGGTACATGTTCGCAGAATTTCACGTAGGCTCTCCTCTCTGCTCTCCCAATGTAACTGCTCCAGCATATACATGTGAATTGATATACACAGTTGGAGTCAACATGTGACGGGTACTTGTCAATCTTTGACTGCACCATTGAGGAGGTTGTTCGGATAGAGAGACTAATAATGCTGCAAGATACTTCCTAGACAGAGCTGCTCTGAGTCTTTTATTTAACATTTTCATAATGTCGTCGCCCTTGTAGTCGAGTTTGATGAAAATAGGCTTCTTACTGACTGTATCTGTATCAAGCTTCTTGAGTTCACTATTGCCATATTTGTTAATGACAATTTGTGGGTAACCATTATCTTTCAAGCGCTTTTCAAGAAGCACTTGTTCACTGTCTAGTTTGTTTGGTGAATATTTTCTCTTCGCTCAGGAGCTGTTGTAATTCAAGTAAAGACCACTACATCTGTCTTCACAAGGTACGGATGTTTCGAGCGTCCCGTCGTATTTTCTCCCCAACTTTACGTTGGAAAAATGGAATTTTTCATCATCATCTTGCTTCATCGTGAAAGCAATGTCTTGTGTACAATGTTGATAGAGTCTAGTGGAGACGAAGCGTGACTCAAATCATTTCATACGATGAATGTGTCATCAAGGTATCTACAGTGGGCCTTCGTTTCGCCAATTACACACTTGGGCTTTGCGTGTTCCAGAGTGGCCATAAAAATATCAGCTTATATCGGACTCTGTGGATTCTTCTTTGCCACTCCGTCAAGCTGGCGATACATTCTGTTGTCAAACTGAAATTGTATATCATTAGTACATAACACGAGAAGCTGCTTAACTTCCAGTGTTGGTAGAGGACGAAGATCAGAGTGTTGCTAGATATATGTCTTAAGTCTAATGCAGAGAGATTTGCGTCTAGAGTGAAGTCACATCAAAGGGAACCATGATTATGCCACGTGCATTGAGTTGATTCACCTCTTCAACAATTCGGAAAATGTTTTTAGATTTTTGTTCAGCGTGACGTTGTCTGACAGTTTCTAACCTATCGGCTGGCCAGCGAGCAACTTCGTGAATTCATGAATTTTCTCTTTCTTTATTTACATTTTTTTGGTTTGATCTTCTTTCTTCATTGAGTCTTCTGCTTGAAATACAGCTGAGCGAATTGATTTGGTTTGTTTACGGGCGGCGTCAATTTTAAAGTTTGAGAATCTGACAGTGATTTCTGAAATTTCCTTTATATATAATAAGGCGATATTCTTTGTGTTTTCCTTGAGGGCATTTGATTTGCTAGGTTGTTTGGCGGATATATGTCTTTTGATGAAATTTCGTGCATATTCAATTTTGGAAGACACCCATAGAATATCTTTCTTCAATTTTCCTTAAAGTGTGAGTGCCTTAATGAGTCCTGGCCCTCTTGAATGGTGTTTGTACACAATTTCTTTTTTGTATGTTTTTGGATTGTTGATTCTGTAATTGAGTTTTCAGTCCGTGTAAGTTGATTTTCTATAGACTTCATTTTCTAATTTCCTTGTGGTTGTTCGCTTGACTGAAACGGCTTAAAAGGCGATTTCATTCCAGATTCCTTTTTTCTTGTGATTTTTGATGGAGTTGATGACGTTGTTTATGAAGTTTTGAGTTTCATCCAACTCGTTTTTTTTCAGTATAGTAAATGTATCATGTTAGTTATGCATCCAAATTTAAAGTTTGATCGCTGGTAGGATTACGTATTCGATTCCTTGAGTGACAACTTCTGAAATGAAACCTGTTATAGAGGGTTCCATTGGCGTTCCTTTACCTTGATCGTATATTTGGCCTTTGAATTGCGAGTATGTTGTTAGGCATAGGTTTATGCTTTCCATCGAAATTGTGTGTGTGGCTGAATTGATAGTTGTGGGGACTGAGAGTTTCAAAGAACTGATTGTTGGAATTCGCTTTATGTTGTCACAAATCTTTTCATCTTACTGCATCACTTTCTGACTATGAAAAATTCATTTCTCAACATGGATTTCACATTGAGATGCAGATTTACATACAGGGTGCAAGTAACTTTCAGTTACTTGAATAGATTTAATTTGCTATTAGTATTCTATATATCTCGTGATGTTTCAATCATCAAAAGCCTCACAAAATGCTTTTTACACATGGTGGTCATATACTGGATGAGGTAGCTGAAGCATCACAAGTCGGGCATTTTGTGCACTTATCCTATTTAATGGTACAGAAAATGCTCAGTCTTCATCAGTATTCATAATTTCTACATATTCATCTTATTCATTGTTAATCGCGACAGATAGATAGACTGTATGATAAGCAACCAATCAATATTATGTGACCTTTTTTGTCGCGATTATTGGCCAATTAATGTAACTCTCACCACGTGATGGTGACCTTGAATGTTCTTTTTTGTCTGTCACTCTACTTGTATATACATGTAATTAATTGACTGTTCATTTTGTCCGTACCTTCAATACTGTTCGGTACGTTTTTGTCCTGTTTTTGTAATGACAGTCGATTTGTACATTTTTCTTGGTGTAATTTTATGATTTATTTTATGTTTTAGAAACAGATAAAGTTAAAGTCAAGTCATTCTGTTTTTAACTATAGCAAAGCCGAGACTCTGTATCGTCAGTATTGAGGGAGGACTAAATCTGTAGGACAAAATTAAACCTACAAAGTTTCGAACAGTATTCCAGACGAAAGTTTCAAAGAGTATGGCAGACAAAAGTTATGAAACTATGCCGTCGTTAACTCCACAGTTAGGAAAGAGTAATGAAGCTGATTTCCCTGGAAGCAATGAGGATAAATCACGCTATATGATAGAATTGGAGCTAGCGAAATTGCGCATAGTCCAAAAAGAGAAAGAAATGGAATTAGAAAGATTACGACAAGGTAGTCGCGAATGTTCTTGTCACAATAAATCGCCTTACAAACCTTCTACTTCTCATAAAGTCTCTGTATCTCCTAATGATGAGTCCGCCAGAACCATATCTAAGTTTCTGGACATGCTTAAAGGATATTAATATTTTAAGTGGAATGCCGATGAACTTGAGTGTTGGATCAATGAAAAACTGCAAACATATACAAATGAGGATTTTAAAGAACTCAGTAATCTTCAGCTGAAAAAACAGAAATATCAAGAGTTTGAGTTCGAAGTAACAGTTCATGCTGAAACACTCTCAGCTCTAGATTCTACGGGAGAAGAAATGATTGGTCAGGGACACTACGCAACAGATATTATCAAAAACCGTCTTGATGAATTGCATGCCCTGTGGGAAAGGTTTATGGCTATTTTCAGAGAAAAATCCAGTGTCATTAAACTAAAGCTTAAATTTGTCCAGTTTTTACGCCAAGTCGACGAGATACTTTTCTGGATACGTGAAAACGAAACTTACGTAACATCAGAGGATTTAGGTCAAGACTTGGAAGATGTTGAGACACTTCAAAAAGGGTTTAATGAGTTTACAAAAGATCTCGAAAATCAAGAAAGTCGTGTCGTAGACATCTATCGGAAGGCAGATGAACTTCTAAAAGAGAAATTTCCTGAGGATGCCCTAGTCATAGAAAAGTTCAGACAGGTCCGCGAAGCTCTAGAACGTCTGAAGGATCTGGTTAGAAAACGACAAGAAAAGCTCCTGGAAGCCTATGCGATACAGTGCTTCTTTAGAGACACAGATAAAGCTATATCGTGGGTGAATGAAAAGTCTATTCCCTTATCCATTGAGGACTGTGGTCGTGATCTTGCCTCAGTCCAAGCCTTACAAAGGAAGCACGAAGCATTAGAAAGGGATTTGACTGCCCCAGATGAAAAGATTGTTCGACTTGGAGATGATGCTAAGGCGCTTGCACAGAAGCATCCTGATTCGCAAGACACCATACAAGGCAAGTATGACGAATTAATTACTGCATGGGATAAGCTGAAAAGTCAGGCTGTAGATAGGAGAGGTAAACTGGAAGAGTCATTCAAGATGCATCGCTTTTCGGCTGACTGGAGAGACTTGAGTATCTGGATGAATGACATGAAGACGTTAATGTTGGCGGATGATTTGGCAAAGGATGTAGTTGGTGCTGAAGCCCAAGTAGAGCGACATAAGGAATGCACCGCTGAGATAAATTCTCGAGCTGAAGGTTTCGATACATGCATGCAAGAAGGTCAGGCATTACTAAGTGTTGGCCATCCCTGTAATGGAGACATAGCTGCTAAACTTTCCACCCTTGAAAGAGAGAGAGCCTCCTTGATGCAGTTGTGTGAGGAAAGACGTGAACAGCTAGAACAGTGTATGGGCCTTCAGTATTTTTACCGCGACGCTGAACAGTCGGAATCTTGGATTGGTAAGCAAGAGGCCCTCTTAGAAATAAATGATGTGGGAGACTCACTCGATTCTGTGGAAGCACTTATAAGGAAACATGAAGACTTCGAAAAGTCACTTTTAGCACAAGAAGAAAAGATGCGACAACTTGATGAATTCGCTGCAAAATTAATCGAGTCAAACCACTATGCGGCTTCACAGGTTCATGAGATTCAGGAAGGTCTTCAAAGTAGACGAAATGCAGTAAAGGAGAAAGCTCAGAACCGCCGTCAGCGTCTTGAAGATTCCCACCGTTACCAAATGTTCGATAGAGATGCAGATGAAATGCAGTCATGGATATCAGGAAAACTTAAAAATGCACTTGATGAAAGTTACAAAGAGTCCACGAACTTGCAAACAAAGGTGCAGAAGCATCAGAGTTTTGAGGCAGAAATACAAGCGAACCAGTCCCGCGTTGAAGATATTAAAAAGACAGGTCATGATTTGTTAAATGCAAACCACTACAACTCACAAGAAATAAAGGTAAAGATTGAACAGTTAGATGAAACTTGGTCTCATCTCATAAATGCCATGGGAGACAAGAAGAAAAATTTAGATCAAGCAAGTAGTCAACAACAGTTCGCTCGTAACGTAGATGTCAAGTTATGGTTGAATTATGTTGAAGCTCAGATAGCCTCAGAGGATGTCGGTCGTGATCTAAACGGTGTGATGAACGCACAAAAGCTGCACAACTTGCTTGAATCTGATGTAGCTACTCATCGTGAACGTATAGATGCATTCAAAGTCCAGGCTGACACGCTTGCTGCAGAAAGTCATCTCGACGCTCCTATTATCCAAGAAGAACAAAGACAGTTAGCCCAACGTTACCATGACCTGCAAATCCCTCTAAGTCAACGTCGTGAGAAGTTAAGAGATGCCGTTCCCTCGGACACATCTTTGCAGCTTGAATATGGTGACTGTAGTGAGCTGATGAAGTTACTAGTCGATTGTTGTAAAGATTTTAAAGCACATTCGCTTAACCAAATCGAATCAGAAATGTGTCATCAGTATGCTGAAAGCTTCACTACTGGCTCAGTAGCCACTCACAAAGATGCCTTCAGGTTATGTGTTAAAGATAAGAACCCTGTTGTTGAAAACTATGTTGGGTTTATCGAGTCGTACCGTGATCCCTTTGGTGTTCGTGCAAGGTTTGAATCATTTGTCGCTGTTGTAAATAGATCAGTGTCTAAAAATTTCCAACGACTTGTAAATAATGCTGAAAGGTTGTTAACAAGCTTACCATGGCCTTCTACGTCTGAAAAAGTTAATTTCTCACAGCCAGACTTTACTAGTTTGAATGTGGTTACGTTTGCAACTGCTGGGATTCCTGTTGGAACTAATACTCCTAACTATGATGATGTACGACAAGTTGATGGATTTAAAAATGTTTCTTTGGATAATGTACTTAGTGTTCGTCTCGAGGATCCTAAATTAGAATTTCTACGTAATGAAGACAAACAAATGTACGTGGGACATGCTGAAAGTTCCTTTGAATCACAAGTTGGACTTCATGAACTGATGGGATATGATTCTGGTAAACTGTTTCGGCGTGATTGTTATGGAAAACGAAATTTCTACACGAAAACTACTGAATATGTCATAAATGGAGGTCCTATAAAAGGTTGGTGTGAACCAGGAGAAACGTATGACAGCAAGTTTCCAAACCTTCCATCTGCAATAGATAAGTGTCGAGCTGAGTGCGTTGGAATTTATTTATCTGATTTACCTCTTGTTCTGGAGCAGTTCGGTCTGAATACCGACTGTGCTCAAGGCGATGTCTCAGATGTAGTCTATATTAATTGGTTGTCAATGTCTCCTTCAGCTGTAACTTCCATGGAGTTTTATTCTCCAGCAGAAAATGCTGATGACATTGGATCATGGTGTCAAGCACATTATTGTGGTCGTTATGCGATTCTGCAAGTTATGATTGAAGCTGACGATTCTATGGGACGTACGCATAAAGTAGTCGGTGAGGACAATGCATCTGATTTGTGTATTTCCTTAGTTCCAAAAAGGCCTTTAACGTCGGCTCGTTCAGCAATTGGTGAATTCTTAAGAAAATTACAATATTACAAAGGTAAAACGAATGCTATGTATGGATATGCTTTCTTCCAACACTATAGTCAACTACTTTCAAAATATTTGACTGATTTGTTCTGGCATAAATGGCTACGTGGATATCTTCTGATGCTGCAAACAAGATCTAAGTGGTTGGATATAAAGCACAACCTACAACCTGATGATCTCGTCTTAGTTAACAGTGCTGACACACAGAGAGGTCTCTGGCGAAAGGCTATAGTTAAGCAGATGTACTATGATCAAGATGGCCACGTCAGGACACTGTGTTTGAAAACTTCAACTCAAGAAATGGAACAAGATATAAGAAGCGTACGAAAGGTCAACGTGGTGATCGTTCGCGGGGAGTGTTAATCGCGATAGATAGATAGACTGTATGATAAGCAACCAATCAATATTATGTGACCTTTTTTGTCGCGATTATTGGCCAATTAATGTAACTCTCACCACGTGATGGTGACCTTGAATGTTCTTTTTGTCTGTCACTCTACTTGTATATACATGTAATTAATTGACTGTTCATTTTGTCC
This sequence comes from Trichobilharzia szidati, assembly GCA_944472155.2. Lineage (NCBI taxonomy): Eukaryota > Metazoa > Platyhelminthes > Trematoda > Strigeidida > Schistosomatidae > Trichobilharzia > Trichobilharzia szidati. The sequence goes on along the minus strand of OX235277.1, from coordinate 16,940,308 downwards.
GTACCTTCAATACTGTTCGGTACGTTTTTGTCCTGTTTTTGTAATGACAGTCGATTTGTACATTTTTCTTGGTGTAATTTTATGATTTATTTTATGTTTTAGAAACAGATAAAGTTAAAGTCAAGTCATTCTGTTTTTAACTATAGCAAAGCCGAGACTCTGTATCGTCAGTATTGAGGGAGGACTAAATCTGTAGGACAAAATTAATCCTACATTCATTACAAGGTAACAACTACGCTCCCTCGTTTTAGTATCATTCCATGTGTTCGTCTACGTATTTTGTAGATGGTTAACGGGCAGAGAGTTAGAATACATCGTGTTATGATTGGAGATGTAAGCCAATGAAATGAATGATGGTATCATATTATTCTGCACACCATCGTTGTTCTTGCTTCATTCAAATTCATCAAGGAGAATAAATGCAGGAAGAAGATTGCAGTATTGTCAATGCTGGTAACACCACTGATGAGAAAACCACACCATTGCACTTTTGAATTCCGCGCTTTCCTGATGAATGTTATTACTTTTCACTGAGAAAGAGACAGTTTTCATGGTATAACCATCTCAGATTCTTTACTTGGTTTATTGATCGTCAGTGAGCATCACTTAATCATTATTTGCAATTGCTTTTTATTGATTCATATTATTATTTACATGAAACGTATATTGAATTATTGTTATTCTCTGATGTTTTCAATCGGAGATGAAAAGAGGGCTCATTGACATCTACTTACAGGATCACAAAAGAGAATGGTCAACAAAGGGTGGAATAGAAAAAGATAATAATGTGCAGACAGCGCTGAAGTATAAAAGAGTAATTACTACAGATGGAGCAGAAGGTCAACAATCATAATCGCTAGATTGTAATGAAATTTCACTCAAAGTGTAAAGTGATGCTACTTGCTATTGATAATCAGTAGCACAGTATAGGTATGAAAGTATTGATTTTTTCGTAATAATTATAATGTGAATTTTGACAATAAATGATTGGTCGTGCCATTTGTAAAGTTTTCCATGAAATAGATAAATCACAAATGTAGCAGTGTAAAAATAATAAGATTTACATGTTATTAGTGTCTCATGCGACAGACAGTCTGACAATTCGGACGGATGCTGGAAATTCTACTGAATTAAACATAGATGACAAGTTGAATAATGCAGGATATTGATCATTTTGAAGTGGCTGGTTGTTCAGACACACATCAGGAATATAAATAACATAATTCGCGATTGGATTCCACTACCGGAAAAGCTGTCTCGTTCAATCAAGCTGATTATCGCAGACAAATGCAAACCAACTGGTCATGACAAAGTTGATATATGCGTTGCTGACAAATGGTATAGGAATGTCGCCGACAATGCATATAGCATCGGGCTCAGTCGCCTGTCAAGGCACGCTTGATATCATTGGTTGGCAATATCACCTGCTGAAAATTCCATACTCATGGTAAACCTTACATGGGGACTCAACTTATTTTCAAAATAAGGGGGAAATATATATATATATATTTATTAAATGAAGACTCATTGTTTATAATCCTAATCAGTCTATATGTGATTGTAGTGACGCAAGAGGACATTAAGTCAGACTGTACCTATGCACACGTAGCGTCCACCGATTTGGATGTCATATTACCCCTAAATTCCGTTCATACAAACCTGCAAACATATTTGGAGCCCAGAATGTTTAAAAAAATCAGTTCATATCATCAGCAGTACATACTTGATCTCTGATTTCCTTATGGATCAATGGATGGTAGCTAATCTGTTACGTGACAGTATTATACTTATTTCATGAGATTGCCTCCTGCATAATATGCACAACAAAGTTTAACTTCGATAAGCAAGTATTTCGCTCACTACATAATGCTTCTTTGAAAACAATGGATACACAAGATGTAGACGTAAATTCTGTTATCTTGTATGCAACAATATCCACCTTCATAAATATATATATATATATTCTGCTTATCAAAGCCTAATATAAAGCTGTGCTCATGATATGGTGACTGAACAAGCTTACAAGTAACAGCAGTAATTCATCGATGGTATACACTATTTTGATGTTTTGAGGTTTACAAACGTCACATGATTTGTACGCCTTATTTTCATATGACGTTCTATTTTGTGGAAGACGTCATTTTCTACTTACACTACACAAAATATATTGAAATGAATACATTACAATAATGTCTTTCTGCCTAACTTGTTTATGGTTTCGTGTTGAAGTGAATCTTGTTTTCCTGTCACTGCGACAGAGATTGTTATCAGATTGATTGTAAAAATAGTAACTAAACATGAGCAAGATGAAAGTCAAAATGTAGCAAATGACATTTCTAAACAACATTTTAACAATTTGTTTAATGTAATGATGAGAGACTAATTTGTTCTGGTAAAAACTGCATTCTGTTGTAAACTGAAACTTTATTGGTTGCTTAACGCGAAAACAGCTATTTAAGGGAGTGCTTTGATCATTTCTCTCTCTGAGACGAAACATGATTTTCACTCATTTGTCGGCTATCACCCTTTCTTTTCTCATTGCTGGTATACTTGTTGACGGTGAGTATAACAATATTCTAGGTGTTTATTTTGCTTCATTACTTTTCGTAAACTTTTGCTTTTGAAGACGTTTTACCATTTCACAATTGATTAAAATCAAAGTTGAAACCAAGATCTAAATATCATCCCTAATTAAAGGGACTACATCTATGAATTGTGAATAGAAATGTGTAAAACATGCGTGTGCCAAACAATTTATTTCCAAATACAATCAGTTCAAGTGTGTTCTTTGATCTGCTTCAATCATTCGTGTACGCCTCATTGTAGGAAGTGGTTTGAACTGTGAGTTGAACACTGTTTTGAATTATAATAATTATTCATTTGTCCCTACACATGACTCCTTGTTTTCAGGTTGAGACTTGATTTGTTCTAGTTCAACTCTTAATCGCGAATTGGTTGAATGAGTATTCATGAGCCATTGAAACGTGTCCCAGTGCTCGAATGGTATACGAGCTTGCCTTGTAACCGGAAGGTCCTGGATTTGAGCCCGAGTAGGTGCGTATTGCCAATGATTCCCAAACTAGGATGAAACAGCTGTCCATGTTTTCATGTTTAATTTATGCTCATTGATGCAAAGTCGAAGATGAACGTTCACTATGGCTAATGTAATAATTTGCAAAGGCGGTGAAATCTATCGTGTAGATGATGTTGGTTTAGTCTACTTTCGCTGTCAAGTCTTTCGATTCACATAAAACAAGCGAAGTAATGTTTTGGTTTGTGGGGGAGAGATTTCACTCACACAAGCATTGAGTTGTCTTCCGATGATTATTAATATGTTCTTTATATCTGGTGTGACATTTTTTCTTTTGGTTTCACTGAGGTCTTTTGATTAAGTAAGTTGATTCGGAGGTTAGCATCTTATAAGAATACAGTCTTAAGAAATTATTCCTAAATTTCCACCGATGTAAGAGTTATGAAATAGATCCATGACATCATGAGTAATGTTAACATGTTTTCGTCTCTTTGCAAGAATTCTTATTGCTTTCTCCAAGTGTGATTAACCAATGAAGGCTTCACAACAAATCAGTACAGCTCGGAGAACTCAAATTGACCAACATGTTACTCTCTTGAGCTACAAATTTTCGCCGTCCTATGTCGAAAGATATTTCATTAACACTATTTGTAGTGGTCTTTCAATTGCTTTCGTTTACTGTATACTGCGGGTATATTCTCGGAGAGAAAGATATTTATGAGTGATATCTCTGCAAGAGATAAGTAGTGTAAGAAGATACCACGTTTGCGAATCTATATCCCCTCGGTCTGATAAATATATTGACTTAGTGATAGATCTATTTCATGTATTATAAAAATTGACTTTTCGGTGGTTTCTCAATGATTAAGAAGCTATTTCATGAGTTCAGCATACTTTGAAACAGAGGAGGATCATCACTGACATATATGCCATATGGTTCTATGGAGTATATTGTCCTTTTTGTCAAGTAGACTATATTTCACTCTTAATTAATTGAGTTATCCGGTTATTCATTGATTGACGATGATTCTGATAAATGGTTTAATTATGGTTTGATATGACATGATTTATTCCTGGTGTTTTTGAAAACAATCCAATAGATTCTTGCATAAATCAGTGTGAAGTGTTATTATTTTCGAGCAAGAATTATGGCCATGTGTTGGTATTTTTCCTAAACTCTTCCGCATATAGAATATTTTGAATAGTGGAAAACAAAACAGTTAACTTTTAACAACCACGATTCCTAAAATGAATTGCTAATAAACTTTCGATACTGTGCTTTTTCCTTCATTTTAGGTAGAAACCTCCGTTTGTGTACATAAATTTCCTTTGTGAATTATTTATTTTTTGAGTGTTAATTGCTTATGAGTTATTTCAAAATCAAAAGAAATGCACACGTCGAATAGTTCCAGATGTGGTTTGTTATATTAAAAAGTTATTTTAGAAGACAGTGAAATTCACTTGTAAAAAGTAACAATTTGAACACATAATTTTCATGTTGAAGATTTTGTTTCAGTGAACCTCTTTTTGGGTAATCTGCTGGCCTTCTGTAAATCAAAAATACAAATATGTTTATCCCTTGATAAATGTGTATACAAATGTCTCTTTACAAAATTTTGATAAATAAAGCAAATATTTCTCTTTAATGTAGCCAGTTTTGAATTGTAATTCTAACAAACACCTTGAAGGGAACTCGTATTTGATACACCGAAACTGTTTTATGAAAAGTCGTCTACTTCAGAAAGGAGGTAACTTAACTCGTTCAAACAATATAATAGATAAAAATGTAGAAATGGCACATATTTTTACACAAGAGAACATGGTCTCCGCAAAATGTGTGAACAATAAGGAGCGCCTCATTTATGTAAAGAACTGAAAATATTCCGAAATGTGGACAGTCGTTTAGTAAACGTACGACATTATTGAACATGAGGTTTCATCATAAACTTTTCAATAATGAATACCTCCTCACAAACTATGTGTCGATTTTCAGTGTATATTGTGATCAGGTCACTTTGGATAAGATTTCGATGATTGTTTTTCGTAGCTAAACTCAAAATATCAACTGATTCCTACTGCACAATGGATGAGTGAACATATGTGAATTTAAATTACAGCATCGATGTATAGTGTCTTGATTAATTTATTTCCTGAAGCGAGTCAAGTGAGCGCTACAATACGGGAAGGTTCAGTACAATCGTGATTCTTTTTCTCTGTATGTGTTCTCTGATTTGATTAATTTAGTTTGTAAGCTTTCAACTTCCCTCTAGACGGTTACATCATGATCAAACTGAGGAGATCACAGAACAACACTGTATAAAAACACACACCTGAGGTACAAATCATCTGTATTATTATGTATGCAACAGAAAGTCTTATTCTTGCCATCCCTGACATGTATGATAATGATGTGGATATATGTTAAACATTGATGTTTGTTTTCGAATCATTCAAATGTCTGCAGTGAGGTTACATCTCAAAGACCCTGCGATAATAATGAGGTGGAAACGTACGTCCTCTATCAACCATTTGAGAAAAATATATTAGGCACCATTCATCCTCTTCTGTTATCTTCAGTTAGACTGTAATTCTTGTAAGTGGGTCATGAACTTGACTTTCACAATAATGCAACTGAAGAGTTAGTGTATTGTTCAATAGATTTAAAGAAAAGTAGGGGAGTTTGACAGACGCTGACCATACGCTCCGTCAATGGCCATCTGAAATTCGAATGTACATCTTTGAGCATCCACAAAACATTGATGAATGAAGAAAAACATTCTCTCCACGTAGGTACACAAATGGATAGCCTCATCCCATCTCTCCTGAAACATTTCACTTCTATGGGACGTATCATCCGATATACGTTCATGATCCAATCAATCATTCCATATCATTGCTAAGAGAGTGACACCATGAATTTAAAGTGTTAACCCTGTAAAATCACACTTTCGTATTTTGCTTAACTTTAAAATAATAATGATAAAAAGAGGAGTTCAAATAGAATAGATTGAATCAAATAACGGATCGTAACGAAGTTTTGAAATAGAATTTCAAATGTTATTCATCTTTCCTAATCACTGGTTCTGATTGATGTCTAGCACTTAGTTATCTTGACTGGGTTATATCAGCGAGGTTCACACTGAAGTGAGCGATATAATACAGTCATCGAAATGTATGATACTAAATTTTCCCTGTTATATGATTATTGTACTAGCTAAGTGCATTACGCTAACCATAACTCTTCAAACAAGAATAATGGGTGGTGTGGTTTATTTGCATGAATCTTATGTTTTAACACAACTCATTCTAATCATGTCATTCATATTCAGTTAGCGAACTGATCTTTCGTATTCTCAAGTTGAATCATCATCTCAAAGCACACCTAAAGTGAAATCGCCAACTGAAAAAGTCCCTAATATCTATGGAATGATATCATCAACGTCATCATTGTCATCAGGACTAACAACAGCACAATAATCATCACAGATGAAGTAGTTCTCCAGTTACACGTAACTTTGTTACGAATGTATGCAAATGAAATTCTAATTCAAGTAATAATAATGGTGAGCTTGCAGGGTATGTCAGAAAATTATTACAGTATAATAAATTACTTTGAATTAATCTGTGTAGAATCAGTCATGATTAGAAAGAATTGGGAGACTAAACTCCGTCAATCTGCCTGGAAGTGACGAGTAGATTTCCAATCCTTCTCGTCACCTCTATATGACGTCTTTGCAAGATTCTGTCAATCTTGTTTGCATTTTTACATTCGTGTTTCAGAAATCAAATGTGTTTATTTTTGACGATCGTTTGATCGTTCTTAATTTTCCTCTTTTAATTAGTCTAGTACCCTGGTTTATGGCTATTCAGGATTGTATTTTCTCTACGACATTATCTGTGTGATTGTTAACATCCATTCGTCACCTATGCATGCCTTGACACTAATTTAATTTTTCCTGTGAAAACCATTTCTCTCAGTTTTATGTCACATAGGGCATTCTTCCTGTGAATGTTCAGAATAATGCAAAGAAAATCAATTTAGTTTTTCAAGTCACCCAACAGGCTTGTACACTTTTTTCCGCTACCATCATCCTCGAAGTTATATTTACTAAACCACTTTCATACTGAGCACGAAGTCGACGCATTTGTTTTGCGATTTTCCTACCTTCGTTGCCCGACCTGCTTCAGGTTTCAGGTCAGTTTCTATCAAGTTGCCACCATAACTCTGCTGTAAAGACTGTTTTGACCTCACTAGTAGAATGACTGCCTCCTCTGTCCACATCAGATCCTGTCAGTAAGACCCTGCTGACTGCATTTTCCGGGGATTATATATTATTTTTGGACAACTGGGTCACTGAAACCACTTGGATATGGTCTTTCAAAATGGAATTGGCATTGCTATGATCAATGGTGAAATTTACAGCATCTTCCAGAACCTGTATATCATCATAGGTAATTGGCTTTCCAATGGTGAGACCTACGCGTATTTCCTTATTTTATGCTCTGAAAAGCAACTTGCTACTCATGTGTCAACCGAAATACAAGTACTTCAGTAAGAACTCAAGCAAATAAGTCAATAATTATGAAACATTCATAACTGATACTTGGACAATGGCGCTTCATATACCAAATATAATTAACCAGACACATTATGGTGGTGTGATACGGACAATGTGTTCAAAAGGAATATTTTTTTCCCATTTAATCACAGTTCAATACTCCATTAGCAAGCGAATACAGATGTCATATCATTTTTATCAGGTTGTTAAATGTCAGCTCTATATCATTCAGTGGCTTCTTCAGTTTCGTTCAGTTTTCAGTTGAATGGTATGTCTCTATCTATCGATGGAAACACTATACCTTGAAGTATTCTTCTCATCTACTGTTATTTATATTTACCCATGACATAGGGTAAAATGTGTGACTATTAACCTGAAACATGGAATAATTCCAGATGTTTGGGTGCTTCATGCAGATAGACATCACTTCTCTCTCAGTAGACGGGCACAGTGGTTAGGACTCTCGCCGACCATGCACATGGTCCGGGGTTCGATCCCCTGCCGGCGCTCACCCGATATCTATGGTCGGCCTGAATTTGGGCTACCGATATCCATGCTGAAAATTCCACACTTGTACTGAAAATACGGTGTGGAATCAAGCTGTAAATCAAAATAAAAAAAATTTTAAAAAATAAAATAAATTTTTAAGTGTTGCGCTTCTGCAATCTTCACTACCTGTTCACTACTCATAAAGATATTTAAACTTCAGAATTAACAGCCAATTTGCTTAGCTGTTCTCGACTATACAACGTTAATGAGATTGCTTATACAGTAAATCAAATGTAACTGAAACGCGTGCCATTTAGTGGAGCTGTCTCTACAGGAATTCATAAATTTTAAATCATTCTGATACTACTCTATTCGTTGTTAGTAGTTAATTTTCACAAAAAATAAATATTCCCCAAATAGATTCATCAGATAATACTTCCGTCTGGTATGGCATACTTGGATTAGCAGCAAAATATTCATGGAGTGTTGAATGAAAGCTTAATTCAGCTCGTGATCTGATCTGAGTCCTTAATCAACTACCGAACGTAAAAATATACGAACCCGGTTGTCTTTGTCAATAGTGTAATGATTGCTGTTTTATTACTTTGTACATGCTATTCAGCGAACAGATCGTTTTCAAAGGATTTATTATCAAGATCTGCAATCCATATATGACCTTATACATATATATGGATTTTAAAAAATCGTATACTTTTAAGAAATTTAAACGAAAGTGAGTATATATAATACGATATAATGAAATACAATCTAAAATATCCATTTTTGTAATCATAGTTAAATTTTAAGTTGTTGAACAACAACAACAAGTTCAGATATAAATTACTCCATGAGATGTATAGATGTTGAAAGGTGTTGTAAATTAGAAGATTACTAGACAAATAAGAAACGTGACTTAACACGATAAGAAATTTGATGTCATAGAATTCAACGTTGGAAAGAATCTTTGGAAAATCTTTCGATTGAAAAATGGGCCAAGTGAAATATTACTAGGAATAGTTCAGTGAGAATAATAATATTAACCACAATACCAGTCATAATCATAGTGATGAGGGAAAGGTAAACAGAATAATAGAATACTGAGATGTGCATTTCCTACAGCCACAGTGTAATTAATGTTTGAACATACCACTTTTATACGCATCGGTCTGGCTAAAATTCAAGGAAGGCTGCTGCTGGCTGCTGGATTCAAGATAGAACTTGGCACCGAAGTGCAGCAGTTCGAGTTGCCACCTTCCAAATAGCACACAAAGGTAGACAGGAAAATGAGAGAAGAGAATCAATAGAGTTTAGATAAGTATAAGATTGAAACAGAATGAGTAATGGTAGAAAGGAATATGAAGGTTAAAGAGACTGAATACATCTGCGCCATTGACAACGATTTTGAGCCATGTCACCTATTGTCTCCAGCCATTGATTCTTAGAGTCCCGAGGGCCCCAACCCGGAAGTCTGCATCTCCCTACCTGACTCCGTCTGACTGTCAGAGATTTCATGGATTGATGCCATGTTTTTGTTTGGCCACCACTTACTCTTTTCCAACCTGCACCTATATCAGCTAGTAATGCCCGTCGGGGGAGACGATGGTTAGGCATGCGCAGCACGTGACCTAACCATCTCAATCTATGTAACTTCATAGCCTCTTCGAGTGATTTTCCCTCTTTGCCCAACACTCTACGCCTAACGTCAACATTACTTACCTTATTATACCACCTAACGCGAAAAAGAGATCGTAAACATCTGTGGTCAAAAACAGACAATCTCTTCATGTCTTCCGCTCTCAATGTCCACGTCTCACCGCCATAGAGAAGGACGGAGCGAACTGCCGAGCAGTATACACGTCCCTTAGTTGACAGCTGGATGTCACACCTACGCCAGAGACGGTGTAAGTTGGCGAAAGCAGCCCGAGCTTTTTGGATCCATGCTGAGATTTCGTTACCAATCAATCCGCTGGTGCTGATACAACTTCCCAAATAGGTGAAGTGGTCAACATGTTCTATCACTTCACTCCCTATCACTAAGCTTGGAGTTGGCGTAGTCCAGTCCTGTAGCAGCATCTTACATTTTACAGGGGCAAATCGCATGCCAAACATACGAAGATTGCTGCTCAAGGTGTTCAGAAGACTCTGCATTTTGTCAGCATCCTCCCCTCACAGGACTATGTCATCTGCGTATTCCAAGTCTATAAGACTATTCCCTGGTAACAAGTCGATTCCTAAGTCGTTAGGTTCAGTTAAGGATACTTCCATTAGCATACCTATGATGAAGTTAAACAGAAAAAGGGGAAAGTGGACATCCTTGACGGACACCACTGGTTATTATCAATTCAGATGACAATTCCCCATAAGCCCTTACACAGCTACGTGAGTTTGAGTAGAGTGCCTTGATTAGTGCAATGTACTTTCTTGGCACTCCCTTCATAGTCAAACATTGCCATAGTACCTCTCGATCCACGGAGTCGAAGGCCGCCTTCAAGTCAAGAAATATGGCAATTGTTGGACGCCTAAAAGTGTGCCTATGTTCTAGGATCTGTCGGAGAGTGAAGATATGATCTATGCACCCTCTACCTGGCCTAAAGCCCGCTTGATTTTCCCTCGTTTGTTCCTCCCGAGTTCGGCTTAGTCTGTTCATGATTACTGAGCCTAGGATTTTAGAGACTATGTTCGTTAAGCTGATCCCCCTATGATTATCACATGACGACTTGTCTCCCTTCTTGAAAATCGGTATAATAAGTGACTTACCCCAGTCTGATGGAACCGTCTCTGATTCCCAGACGTTACCTAGTACCTTAGTTAAACTATAAACCAGTATGTCACCCCCATATTTAAACACCTCCGGAATAATTCCGTCGGGTCCTGCCGCTTTGCCTCGTTTCAAATTACAGATTGCTTTGGTGACCTCACTTACAGACGGCGGGCCAGTGTCTATGTCCCATTCGGGTGTGTGCTGGATGGCGGGGAGGCTCAGTGTGGCTGTAGGCAAGTTAAACTGTTCCTCGAAGTGTTCTTTCCAGCTTTCGAGGCGTCTATCCTGAGAGCTAATTAAGGAGCCATTTTTCTCACGAATAGTCTCACTTATGATTTGCCTTCTCCCACCCGTTTCCTTTATGAGTCTAAAGAGTTGCCTAGTGTTGCCTATCGCCGATGCTTTTTCCATCTCTTTCGCCTTTGTCAACCACCACTGTTCACGGTCCTTGCGGAGACTTTTCGTAAGTTTCCTTTTGTGCAGCTTTCGCTCCTCATTGAATTCGGAGCTGGCCGGAATATGTCTTCTAGCATCTACCAGTTCGGATGAGGCAGTCGAAATCCAATGGTTTTTACTCACCTTGGAAGGAAGGCCGAGACCTCTACTGTCTGTGGTATTTGAAAAGCTCTGAAAACGCATCAAGTTAGCATGAATTGGGTAGATAATAAAAAGTGCATGTTCATAGTTGGTAGAATTACAACAGTCAATAATATGTTCACGAATAGAGCATCACACACCCTCCCTTCTTCTCATATAAGTCATTGCTGGGATTTGTTCTTGTATCAGAGTGGAAATGAGACTTCGGTTACGGCTAGTTCACCCTGCATCATAGTCGCGCGTGAACTGATGGATGCTCATGGAAGTGGCCGGATTAGGCTTACCTTTCACAGAGATGGAGGACAATTGTGAAGGTAATTTGTTATTGTCAACTCTTTGTCTATACTACGTGCATCATATAGTAGCTAATAAAACAGACGATTTCTATGAGAGGTGTATTAGTATATAACAAAGTAACATCTAGTGAGGACTTGACTTTGCGTAGCATATTAACGCCCAATATATTTGAACATATCATTGTAACAAATAAGGTTCCAGTTTTCGTGCAAGCCGCTGAGAAATGGGTTTTATGATATCATTGTTAGAACAATCAGAATTCATTTAAATTTCATCATAGGAAAGAATTTCTTCAAACCATATGTACATATATACATACGATTTCACAGTTTGATGATAAATTCGTTGCAAAGAGTCAGTTCCCAGAACACTGTGTCTTCAGCAATATTCTCTATCAGTCACCCGAAAAATGTTATGATAGCATCAAAAAATCACCAGCCTGCTCTTCTCCTTCTTATTCAAGCGAGTTTAAAAGATCTGTTAAGGTTAATTCTATGTTCTGTCTCTAAAATATGTTTGACAATAGAGAAGCTGGGTCTCCTGTTCTCACCATTATTAGGTTCGTGAGATTCCATTTGTTTCAAGTCCGTGTGTGATCAGATTGTTCGAAATGTGTTGCACAAATGCTTTACACAATTCAGACAAATTTCGTCTTCTTATGGCTTTATCTAAATTTGATAAGCAAAATGATTTTTATGACAGTTTGCGCAAACTAAAATTTAATCACTGAAAGAAATAGGGAAGATTAATGCCTCTTCTTTTATCCATTCACTTATAATTAGGAAGTATCAATATACAGATGTGGCGAAGAAACATTTCCATTCGACGAAGTCATCAACTAGATTGTACGTCCGTGCATTAACAGTGAATGGGTGAGAAAGTCCCATAGCTATTTCCGGTCAAGAGTCAAAATATAAGAACCACAAACATGGATGCAAACTGTGAAAACAGCACCAATGAGCAGGAAGCTTGGCTAGGAAACAGTTATTGAGAGAGCTAACTGCTTACTATGGCCGTGATAGAGAGAAGGGGTGGACGCTGTTCTCTTCAATATACAGCCTGGTCTTGAACATTTAGATCGCTAGTGCCCTATTTGTGCTCAGATTCCTTGATCCAACTATATTTTAGACGTAAGATAAGACCTTGTATATGCCACTGAAGGAATTCGCAAGTGCAGCTGAATATTGTGACTTCATCAGATAGTCCCTTACCAAATATTTTCTCTAAATATAAAGCACCTTTTGATAACTTCTATTGCCAAATAAATAAATATTTTACAATTTGTAGATATGCTAAAATTTGAAAGCAAATTATACGAGCAAGAAATTTGTCATTTACTTTTGTGATTACTTCAAAAGTGGAGACAAATACCCTTAAATTACGTGTGAAATTTTGTGATTTTGGATGTTGCTAACATTTGTTAGACGGATAAATTCTGGTTAAACTCCACTGACTACTTCAAAATTAGCTTTCAGAACTTTGAGGAAATTCATTGGTGACGCCAAGAGTAAATGATATGAGAATTTATAAAATTAATCTTTAATTCTATTTGGCAGGGGGAAAGCTTGTATGAGAATATTTATGGCCTAATGAAAAATGTGTTGAGAGGCATCTTTCTGTAAAGTTCATATATTACATTTCCGCTGGAAGGATATCAAAAACTTAAAAGAAACATGATATGAACCTCATATGAAATTAATAAGTGGAGCTGAAAAAAATTCTCTTAACGACGAATACAGCATTCACCCAGTAATTTCAAGGAATTTCCAGACAGCGCGAGAATGAATGGATGAATACCTTATTATTTTACACACCATCGCTGTTAATCACACTACTGACGGGAAAGCCACACTACTGCACTTTTGAATTCCACACGATCCTGATGAATGATCTTGCTTTTCACTGAGAAAGAGACAGTGTTCATGGTATAACCTACTACGATTCATTACTTGCTTATATCAATCGTCAGTAAGCATCACTTCATAATTTGCAATGACTTTTCATTGATTGATGTTATTATTCACATGAAACGTATTTTGAATTATTGTTATTCTTTGTTGTTTTCAATGTAAGATGAAGAAAGCGCACATTGACATCTACTTACAGGATCAGAATAGAGAATGATCAACAAAATGTGGAATAGAAATACACAATAATGTGTAAACAGCACTGAAATATAAAAGAGTAATTACTGCAGATAAAGCAAAATGTCAACAATTATAATAGGCAGATAAGCACGAAATTTAACTCAAAGTGTGAAAAGATACTACTTGCTGTCGATGATCAGTAGTACAGTATCGATATGAAAGTAATTTTTTCATAATAAATTTGATGTCAATCGAGACAATGAATAATTGATCGTGCAATGAGTAAAGTTTTCCATGAAATAGATGAATCGCAAATGGATCAGTGTAGAAATCATAAGATTCACAGGTTATTAATGCCTCATGCAAGAAACAGTCTGACAATTCGGATGAGACAAGTGAAATAATGCAGGATATTGTTCAGATAAATTGTGAATGTCAATCTACATAACGGGAGAAAGATACACAAATTGAATGCAAAAAAAGTTGAATAGAGCCACATTAGGAATATGGCTGAGAATATTTTAGCACAGATGGAATGGTCGAACAAATCTTTACTCTCTTCAGAAGTAATGAGTGAAGAGTACAATTTTTTTATTTCTTCACCTCTTTTAGATTGATAGATTTCGTTAACTATTCTATAAAGAAAAAGCCAACAATCTTTAGTGGGTGAAGCGTATTTTTCAAAGCATTATTCTCCTTTATGAATTTGTTTGAAGCCATGGCGAAAGTTGAAGAGAAATAAAACGGTTATATCGAAATGCTGTTCTTGCTCAACTCAAATTGCATACTGTCATATACGCGGCTCAGTAAAATCAGATCAACTCCTCCGGATTTTGCTTTCTACGGGATATGCCTGTCTATCAAATCACATTACGACTGCGATTTTAAGTAAGGAGTGTTAGGGGGAAGTTGAATATTTGTGTAGGCTGTAATTTAATAGAAATCTCTCGCTGTAACAATCAGAAAATTACAACGAGTGATTCAGAGAAGAGACTTATTTCGTTGGATTATTTATCAAGGTGAATAATCGTATATATATAGCTTTATAGACGGTGAGGGAAATGAATCATAGATGTGAATGCAAATGTGCGAGTATGAAATGCAATACAAATATTTGTTATTATAAACATATTCAGCTGTCAATGTGTAAAACAAGTAATGTCATATATAGAATAATCCATAGGAAGTATGTATATAAGTTCGGAGGGGTGTGCAACTATAGGATTAGAAGGCGAATTGAATGAGAAAGATACGTAAAGTAACCTTCTGAGGAATTCGGAAACGTAGAATTTAACGTTGCCAAACAATATTGATATAGAATGACAATCGGAAAGAGTGAAATGATACTGGGGACAGTTGAAAGTGTGAATAGAAGCATTATCAATTGAAAGTGAGAAAAGTAATAGTACTAATTGACGCAATAGAGGCAGAGTATACAAATTGTATACTTCTATTATTATTTTATGCATTTACATTATGCATTCGACTCCTTCACCGGATATAATTCCTCAATACGAAAAGCTATATATATATACATATAGGATTGAATGTCTTGATAATAATAAATAAGATGAGAAGAGTCTCTTCGCTGAATCACTTGTTTTGATTTCGTATAAATGGGAAATGGCCAGCAGAAATGAACATTCATTCATACTGCCCACTGAAAAACATCTTCAGAAGTGTCAATAATGACTATGTCTTTTAACAGAAACATTAAGAAATGCATATATTTCAGCAGATTACATGAATAATGAATAATGATTTCATCCGCAATGCGATTTCTCTTTAATCTGTAAATCGATTCATTCCAGTAGCATCATTTTAAGCCTCCACATCCAGTAAATGGCAATGTTTTCAATAATACTCTTCCAAGAATAGTTGAGTGTTTCTTCCTGAATATTTCTTCTCACGGATTCAAGACCCAATGATGAAGAGCCACAGAAAGCGTCCTAATATGAATGTGCGTTACGTGGTGCTATTCAATAAAATACTGTAAACTCTGTACACTGTTTCGAATAGGTTTAAATAATGGTTAAAGAATGCGCAAATATTGAAATACGCCTGCTTTCCACGTTATCAATAACGTTTAGTTGCAAAATTTCATCCTCTTTGATTGCAATCTGTTTCTTCAAGTACGCTGAAGGTAATAAAGAGAAATCGACTTTCCAGATGAAAATCAATGCTGTTCATGGTAGGCAGAAGTAATTTATTCTAAAGTGAACGTCAGCCTTACCCAAAATCCGCCTCTCTAAATACTTATTCTTAACTAACATCCGTCCGAAGAATTCTGATAATCTTATAGAAATTGATCATCCTGAGACATTTTAAAATAATGAAACTTTTTCATCTTTCTAACCTAACATTTTCTTCTTTCTGTTTCCTAAATATATAAGGCTGATATTTCCCCACTTATCGACAAATTCAGTGCCACTCACCAGTCGTTCACCAGCACCGCCACCTCTAACTGCATTGTTAATGTTACGCATCGCAATAATTTTTCATGGTTCAAAAGATTCTAGTCATCGTCATCATTATCTATGATTTGACAAACTACTCCATCCATAAAATGTAATTATGTTGCGTAGTTGGTGAATTAGCTTAGCTTCAGTTAGTATTAGGTGAGAAATTGTGAAATGTTTGGCTCGAAAAGGCTTATTGTCTTCAAATTCCGTGTCAGTCAGTATTGAAACCAACTTCGATTCAAGCGGAAACTTTGTTAGACATATTTTTTTTCAAAAAATCATTTCTTTTCATGAATTTCGACGAAAAATTTAGAAGACGTGGTTGATCTTACACGTGAATGGTATTTGCGTTACACGTTCTGAACATTCTTACGAAACACGTTCTTATCATACACAGTAATACTGAAGTCAAGAGAACATGAATTATTACAATACATTTCAGTTGCGTGAAGACGAAAGAACACGGTGAAAATATTATTATGTTGATTTTAAGCTCTGAATTTGTATATCAAGGCAACGGAAAAATTAAAGCGATCAATTACTGGGTCGCCATCGATGAGATCGGCCAAAGTACTCAGCTCCGCTGGAGCAGGTGTGTTGATAGATGCTCGTTGAGGACAAGTGCCTTAGTTTTATGCAAATCATAGGTTTTCTGTTGAAAAAAGTTGAAATTCAACAGCGGCGAAAATATTTATCAATGAAAGAGATCAGAGGTTTCTAATTATTTCTACCCATCAGTCTTCATTGAATTGCGGAGTATGTTTCGGTTTAAATGCGTTCTTTGAGCTGAAAAGTTTAGTTGCGGAGATTACATTGCCTCACTGGATACCATCTGCGTAGCCTAATTCTACATGAAATAAGCCTGAAGAGATGAGGG